>BSBN01000066.1:4805106-6006382 GCA_027924645.1 Cunninghamia lanceolata
CATTGTTGAAAACAACATGAGCAAAATTCACGAGCACAAATAGTGCATGGATTTATATATTTTTATTTCAATTCAATGTGTACCTAATCAAAATATCCAACACTTGAGAAAATATCTCCATGTTTGAAAAGATCAAAACATTCATAGTATGCCCCCCACTTGTTGTCCTTTACTAAATTTAAATGTACATCAATTGTTTCAAAATGTACACTAATAATTTAAAATTGTATAAAGATAATTATTAAATATATTGGAAAAAGTGAAGGCTACAATAAAAGTGAAACCTTTCAACCAATAATAATCTAAAACCACTTTCAAGTAGCCAACAAAAATACTAATAATTAATTTTTTGAATATTTGTAGTTAAAAAGTTTATATTTTTTACTTTACAAAAAATAAATATAAACTTTAGATAAAAATTATAATATTTAATTGGTTGGTAGGCACAACTAGTAATAACTAGTTAAGTAATTTTGATTACAATAGTAGTATATTTTATATTTCGTTTTCATTTCACGTATTCCCATAAATTGATCTTAATCCTTAGAACTATTTTTCATCACTCTAGATTAGATCTATAGGTGCAAACTTGACCCAAGAGACTTCCATAATTACAGATCTAAACCTTGAACTTTTAAAATTTAGATTCAAAATAAATCTCACCAACTCCCTCCTACTAGTCATTGTGAGCCAACCTAGTGCACATTTGTGTTGATTTGTGTGTTTGGTTGTTGTATTTAAGGACATTCATTCATTCATTTTGAGTACACTTAAGAATCTATTGAACACATCTAGAATTCAATTTACAAAAAGGAATCTAGCAACATTATAAGAGAATCACATCAGCATACCTCATCTTAGGTCCATTGCACACTTGCTTGCTATCTTCAATCCTTCGCTTAGAGTTGTAATATTATGGGACTTTTTCCCCAAAATAGAAAAGAAAGTCATTTAATGAATAACCCTTTAAATATATAAAAGGATAAAGTTTATTTAACCCTTTTATAATTAAAAGGAGGCAGAAAAAATAAAGGATATTATGATCCTTTGGTTAAAATGGAGATAAATAAAGAATATTTATAAAAACTCCATTTAAAAGGCAGGAATTATTATGTATGTTAATAATTATTAATGATAACCTTTTGTGAAAGGGTGTGATGGTTTGGAAACCAACCTTTAAGAGGTTATATAAGGAATTTATGTGAGACTTGGAAAGGGCATGGATATCACTCAAGGAAGAAGAAGGTGGTTTTAGTGGGCTATCGGCATGGGAGAATGGGCACACGGTGTGTGTCCAACTCGGGGTACAGTGTACACCTAGGATTGTCCTGGCTAAGGCTTGTGTGCTTGGGAAGCACACGTGTTGGCTCTAAATAAGAACCGGTTCCTCCTAGAATGTGCCATAGCTACAAGGGCTAAGACCACTAAAATCTCCTAGGGTGAGAGAGGCCAATCCAAGTGCTCAGTGATTCATATAAGTACTAAACTTATTGTTAATAAAAAATATTAGAATCATTATATATGTGGATGTTAATCTGATTATGTGATTATGTTATCCAATTTGCTTTATTAATGATTTAATTTAGAATTCTTATTAAATTATCACATGTTGTAATTTACCTTTGTTATTTACACATCATTTAATAATATAAATTATCTTAACTCTAGTGTTAACTATAATAAATTCAATGTTAATACTTAAATATCTAAGGGAGAAAAAGTAGTATTACATGTAAAGTCAATCTATCAAGGGTATGATTGAAAAGAAATTAACAATTTGACAAATTCCTCAAAGGTGTTTTAAAACCCCACCTATCCTTAAGCAAATTCAAACACAAAATTAAAACAAACAAGTTCCATTCTATAGAATTATCCCAGACGATATGGACACACACCTAGTTCAAGTCCACGCACATAGAGATCACCTTCTACACTTGTGAAAGTGAAACCAAATGGTGTGTAATTATGATTCATGGGTGAGCAATAGATTACAAAATTTCATAACCTTGGCAAGTGGCTTCCTAATACCTAGACAAAGATATTTGCATCAAAATTAGAGCTAAGTATCCATGCATTTAATTTATTCAAATCTCATTTTTATTTAAACATTTAATTTAATGTTTATTTCAACCATCAATCATAGTTCTTAAATCTAAGTTAATTGTTTGTTGATTGATTACATTTATTTAATTAGCATATATTGTTTATGTGAGTCTGATTTTTCCCTTATATAAAATGGTGAATCCAACATCCCTACACCCCTAGGGTTTTGTCCTTAGAGTTTGTTCTTCTTTCCTTTAGGGTTTCAAATCTAATTTTTATGATTGTTACATCTTTCTTTCAAAAATGATTAGGATTTGGATCCACCTTTATTTGTTTCATATTGATTAATATATTAGGATTTTAATATTTATTGCATAATCTCTTTGATCCCTACCCACCTACCCTTATTTGTGCATTATTGATATATTTTATGATGGACTTTCATAGACCCTTGCCTTTAGCATCTAATCATGCATTCTTACGAATTCTGATATGTTCCTACACTTTGTTTCACCTTATCCCCTTATCTTGTATGTTTTCATACCTTTTTATCCTATGGATGGGGATGTATCTTCAATGGGGTGTGGTTTCATAGTGTTTTTTATCCCTTCTCCTTTATACTAGACATACTTATTTCACTTGTCCATGAAATTCATGTTTCCTTTACTCTTCCTAAGATTAGTGATAGTGATTTGCATGAGCATGATGATGTTTTACCTTTGATTACTCTTCTTCACATGCTTTGGTTCATGATAATAATGAGGTAACCTTACATTCTAATGGCATATATAAGGATGATCCTTTATGTGATGATGTTACACCCTCCTTAGCCCTTCATGACATTATTATCTTGTGTGATGATACTACTCCTTCATGTGATGATAATATATCTTGTGAGCATATCCCATGTACATATCATACTTGTTTTTGGATGTAGGATCATCCTTGGGTTTGTTGGTGCTCAGACATGCAACTCCATAAATACTAAAGACTTGCACTAAAACAAAAGGCTATGGATATGTTGTTAAAGGTAATAGGTAGGACTTACGATTAGATAGTGGCATGAATGTACCAATTGTTGTGAGTAAACTCACCTCCATTTTTAGGCTTTGCAAAGTCAAGGGGGGTGTTCCCAAAGGTCTCAACAACATAAATAAACACAAGGTCCTTAAGAAACTATACCCAATGTGCTATGAACCCCTATAATTGCCACTAAGTTCAAGTCAACACTAGCTACATACAGACCTATAAGACCTTTGATAAATAGATAATAAGTCCACTCTTACCCTACACCTAAAGATGATAGTTACACTATATTTTCCCTAGCAAATGACTCCACTTAATGTTGCATACACATTGGTAAGAGGGAGAAACACACTAGCATGATTCCCTAATGATGTTCAATTCCAATATTGCATAAGATATGATTGAGTTTACTATTAGCAAGAAATGTAGAGGAGATACTGGTCCTCAGTCAAGTCTTTGTAGTCAGTTTATACCCCGATTAGGTAACTAGAGATTGACAGTAAAACATAATCAGAATATACTCTCTCTCTCTCTCTCTCTCTCTCTCTCTCTCTCTATATATATATATATATATATATATATATATATATATATATATATATATATATAATAGGTAGGGATGTGTCTTTTGTCAGCTTCAGCTTTCGCATAGTGTGTAGTGTCCTTTGGTCAGCTCTTTTTTATGCTCTATACCTTGCTAACATCATCCCCCCACAAAATTATGTCATGTCCTCGAGACATGTCTTGCTCTAGTTGAAAATATTTCTTGAGTCTGGCACCATTGACATATCGTGCTGATAGTTTGCCCTCCATATTCTTTAGTCTGATTGCTTTGGAATCTACAAATTCTTCAATGTAGTATGGTCCTAGCCACCTTGTCTTCATTTTTCCTTGCTTCTTAAACTTGTTATCATACAAGAGTACTAAGTCATCTTCCTTGAATGTCGTGTTCCTTAATTTTCTATCATGTCAGGCCTTCTGTTTATTTCTTTCCAAGTTCATATTATATGTTGTCACCAATACATCCTCATCTAGTTTCTCCAATTCTTCAATCCTCTGCATGAGAGAGTCTTCTTCACCCAACTTAAGGGTCCTTGTTGTCCGGAAGTTTGGCAATACGAAGTGTATCGATATTGTAGCATCTATTCCATATACCAATTCATAGGGAGTGAACTTGGTGGTTCTTTTGAAGGTTGTCCTGTATGCCCATAATACTGCAGGTATTTTTAGATCCCAATCTATTTTGTTCCCACTGCACATCTTTGTCAATACTGCCCCAATGATCTTATTCAAGGATTCACTTGCTCCATTTGCTTGTGGATGATATGGTGAACTCATGTTGTGTGTTATCATGAAATTGTCCAATAGCTCTGAAATCATCTCGTTTACAAAATGTTTGCCTTGATCATTGGTTATGCTCAACGGACAACCAAACTTGGTAATTATGCTTTCATAGATGAATTTGGTGACAGTTTTTGCTATGCAGTCTCTTGTTGGTTGTGCTTTAGTCCACTTAGTTAGGTATTCTACTTCGATAATGATGAATCTAGCTTTAGATTGCTTTACTGGTGGGTCTATAGGTCCATTGAAGTCAATGGCCCATTTTTGAAAAGGTAATTGTGTTGAAATTGGTCTCAGTGGAATTTCATCTCTTGCAATAGGTCTTCCTATTCTCTAACATACATCACAATTCTTCATATATCTCTTTGCATCTTTGAAAAGTGTAGGCCACCATAACTTGGCTAGTTTGATTTTCCTTGTTGTCATGTCTCTGGCATCATGTCCTTCAGCTATCCCTTCATGTGCTTCCCTTAGAATTTCTTCTCTTTCATGTTCATATACTACCTTTCTGATGATATCATATTTTTCTCGGATATGTAGCTCTCCCTCAATTAATGTGTATGGAAAAGATTTCCGCATTAGGTTTTGTCTCTCTTGTGATGGCATTTCTGTTGGAAATTCCCCTATAGCTATGTCTTCTAGTTCTTTTGGTACCGCAGTTATTCTGAAAAGATTTACGCCATGTAGTTCTTCTTCTTGTACCTCCGGATCTTCCCTTGTCTCAATTCTAGACAAGTAGTTAGGTCTCTGATTGTGCTTTCCCAGTTTCACCATGATTTAGAATTCAAACTCTTGAAACAAAAGTAGCCATCGACAAATTCTTCCTTGAATGATTGGTTTGTTGAGTAGGTATTTCAATGGTTCATGATCAGTATAGAATACAAAAGGTGTTGACAAGAGGTAATGTCTGAACTTCTGTAGTGCATATACCATTGCCAGGGCTTCTCTTTCAGTTGTGGTATAGTTCTTCTCTACTTTTGATAGTTTCCTGCTTGCAAATGCTATAGTGTACTCCTTAGAACCTCTTGGTTGGGTCGACACTGCTCCTACTGCAATTCCTGATGCACCCACATGAACATGGAACGTGTTTTCCCAGTCTAGAAATATGAGTATCGGTGCTTCTTCTATCTCTTGCTTCAAAGTGTCAAATTCATTTCGGTGCTGCTCATTCCAGGTAACACTTTTGCCCTATTTTTTCTTTAACAATTCTATAGGTGCGAAGATGGTTGCATATCCCTTGATGAATTTCTGGTGGTAACCAATATACCCTAGGAATGTTTTGACATCGGATGTGGTTTTTGGTGGTGGCAAGTTTAGAATAATGGCAACTTTTAGGGGATCAACCATCAGTCCTTCTTTACATATTATATGACCCAATAGTGTTCCAAATGGTACCACAAAAGTGCATTTCTTCAAGTTTAGGGAAATTTGCAAACTCCTACACTTATTCAACATTAACCTTAATGTATGTGTGTGATCTTTTACTAGTCCAAATACAATCCAATCATCCAAATAGACTTCCACAAAATCATGTATAAATTCCTTGAATGCATTGACCATGATTCTACTGAATATTGCAGGTGCATTTTTCAATCCAAAAGGCATAACAATATACATGAAAGATCCTAGTTCACATGCAAATGTTGTTTTGGGTTGAGCTTCCTCTCTAATTTTTACCTAGTGATATTCGGAGAACCCATCAGAAAAAAGAATAGATTTCCCTACCTGCAATAGACTCCAGGATTTCCTCTATAAATGGTGTAGGGAAAGGATCATGAATGCAAACCTTACTCAACTCTCTATAGTCTTCGCAGATCCTAATTTCTCCTATATTCTTAATATTTTGTACTACCATTAGACTAATCCACTCCACTTCCTCCACTAGATTTATGATCCCTGCTTCTAGCATCTTATCAAGTTATATTTTGACTTTTTTCTTCATATTTGGATTCATCATGTATGGCCTTTTCTTGATTGGTTTGTAGCCTTCTTTCAGTTTAATTTTCATTGTTCCGGCTTTCTCTTTGATTCCCTTCATCTCTGTGAACTTTCTAGGGAACAAATCCTCGTACTCAGACAAAATTTCTACTACTTGTGCCACTTCCTTCTCATCCCAATAGTCTCATATCTTGGCTAGCTTAGGATCTCCTTCTTTGGCAATGTTTTCTTCCCTTAGCCGAATAGGCTTGTTGTAGTAATTTTCCTTGATGTTGTTGATTCTGTCAACTATCTTTCACCTTGTTCTATTTTTATTTTGGGTTCTTTATGCTCTTCTTCTTCCTACTGTGATGTTTTGTAGCATTTGTGTTTCTCTGGATATGATTCTTTATTCATCCATTCCATGACCTTCCAAATGCCTTCTATTTTTGCCCATAATGAGCTCTGTTCCAGTTTGGCTTCTTCTTCCACATCTTGTTGAAAGGTGATCTCCTCAATTCTGATGAGTGTTGTGTGTATGTTTTTGTCTAGAACAAAGAATGAGAAAGCATGAATGAAGTCTTTTTGCAACTCTTCCTAGTATCTAGTTTCTTTCCTCCGTTCTTGATTAATATACCGTGTATGTGCAATTGGTGATAGTGTCAAATAAAAGAAGTGGGTATATTGTACCTCATTATATTAATTTCTACCTTTCCATACCATTATACACATGGACAAATGTTCTTGTGGTGAAATCTAACCTGAATACTTGGGTATCATGTCATACTCTCCTTCCTCTGGCAAATATCTTGTCTTGATGAATATTTTGAATGTTGTCCACCGATCGATTGTGTCTTTGTTTGTGTTCCACCAATTTGTAGCATTGCATACTAATGTGTGTTGTGCAGCCTGTATTCTTATCTCTTCATCTAAAAAAATGTCTCCATTTCTACTAGATATTTATGTAGGTCTTGCATGCCTGGAAACCTAGGCAACTTGATATGTGAAATTCCTTTCAAAATGTGACTTACCTAATGAGATCTTTGCTCAATATCTTTCTATCCTCCTTGAATGTGATGCAGGTAATCTCTAGTGTGTTCTGATGATGTGCGAAGGATTGTGGTATGTCTTATTCGCCTGTCCTAATCATGAATATACTCTGGTAACCAAGCATTTTCCTTGTTTTTAGTTTTTGTTCTTCTCTCATCCAAGCTTCTAAAACATCCTCACTATTTGTACTACAGTGATCATCCTCTATCTCCACTTCTCCCTCAAAATTAGGCTCTTCTGTTGTATCATCTTCATCCAACCTTGTAATTGTATAGAGATTTTTTGCATCCTTATCACTGTATTCATCCTGATTGGTTTCTTCTATATATGCTTCCTCCATAGATGATCCCAAAGGGATATTGACAACTTTGTTCTCATTGGCAAATGATAACTCTTATCTTCGGGATTCTATGACACTATTTGCATCTACAAACCATCTCAAGCCAAATAGTGCATTGAAAGCTTCTACTTGATCCTTCATGGCTACTATATACACCTAAAATTAGCTCATGTCGAATTAAGTAAATATTTTAATATTTATCTTAATTCTTATTTTCATCTATCAATTAAATAAATATTCTAAGTTTATTTGATTGGTTCATTATCCCATGATTAAATAAAATCAATTTATTTAATTAAATTCCCTAAATTCTTCTAATGTCTCACATAATTAAATAATCCTACATTATTTAATTAATCATAAATTCCTCTATCCTAAGTCCTAATTCCATAAATCCACCTCACCAATCCACCTCACCTTTCCACCTCACCATGTTGCACATGTAATTAAATATTCCAAATATTTAATTAGCTAATATTCCCTCGCCCACATGTCCTATTTATCCTCCAGTCAAAATTAGTTAACTCATCAATCAAATCTGTTAATTAATTAGTCATTTGAGTTCACTAATCAATCAATTCACTTAACTGATTAGTCAATTCAGTCAACTCCCCAATCAACCCAGTTAACTGATTAGTCCATTGAGTTAACTCCTCTATTCAGTCAACTCCTCAATCAATTCTGTTAACTCTTCAATCTATTCAGTTAACTCCCTTGTTGCACGAAGGAGCTTAGACACATGTCCTCTTTCTATTCATGCACATTCCTCAACCATTCTCAACCGTTGATCTTCTCATTTCTTCTCAATCGTTGATCTCTTCTCTTCTGAGTCTATAAATTGAACCTTATTCCTCCATTTCTATAATCCAAGCTTTAAGTAGAATTGCTCTGTCGAATTACCAGCGCACCTTAGGAACTCCCACTATCATCCATTTGCTTGAGATCACCACCATTGCTTTGAAGCTCCTCTTCATAGCAATAAAGTATCATAGTCATTTCTCCATCGCCATCTTGAAGAACGAAGCAAGGAAGTGCGCTTCCTGAGGGCAACTTTCATGACAAAAGATCGATCGATACTAGGTGAACAATGGAAGCCGCAGGATAACAAGGTTTGTGAGGTTTGTGTTTTATTTGTTCAATCTTGTTATTTGTATATTTCATTGTGTTATTGGGTTTGATATGCTTATTTGTTTCATCCAATTTTCCTGATAACAGCTACCATAATGAAATCTAAGACATGTTTGATCCCCATTAGATTAACTTCTGCTTGCTTCCATGTTCCCATTGTTTGCATGTTAGATTCATCCGCTAAGATTATATTGTAAGTTTTTTTTTACAGCTTAGGTCTTCCTAACTGTTCCCGCAACTTCTTTGTTATCATGTTGACATCTGCTCCCAATTCTATCATGACATTCTAGACCTTTTTGTGATTGATGTGAACATCCACCACCAATGGTTTTGTCTTCCATTCTCTATCTGTCCTTCCCATCCTCTGGAGTTGACTTTTCTGACCTTGCTCCTTATTCCAATATTTAGAAAATTGTTTCAATTTCTCAATAAGTATGTGTTGTTGTGTTGGATGAGCTAATTGATTGAGGGCATCCACTTCTCCTTCGGTGAAAAACTACTTGTATTGCTTTTCCTTTTCTTGTCCCTTTCTTATTGTTTGTTCAACCTCCTTCACCATTGCTTCATGTTGTTTCCTAGTAGGGACAAATTCTTCATCCTCCTCACTATCTTCCTCTTTAGTCTTAATGATATAATGTCTTTTGGTATTTGTTCCTTGTCTTGTCAATGCCCGCAACTTTCTCCTTCCTTTTCCTTCTCTCTTCTCCAACATGTTTTGGTGTGCTTCTCTGGTACTACTCTTCTTCTTCCATGGATTCAGTTGAAGATATGTCTGTCTCCTCTCTGTTGTTCTTCCGACAAGTTCTTGCTCCTTGATCTTTTGGTGCCCTTCTTATGATCCTTGCTCCTTTTTTATTATTCAAGTTCTGTAACTCATCACTCTTAGACTGGGGTTGTACGTTCTAGAAGTATTGTTGTGCTCTCTCACAAGAGAATAAATCATGCTCCGTGTTGTTACAAAACAAACACTGTGTTTTCTTTTCTGCCCAACATTCATTAGCAAAGTGTCCTAACTTACCACAATTGAAGCATGTCTCATCCTCCCTCCTTCTTTGACTTCTTCCATGGCCTCTGCCTCCTTTGTAGCCTCCAAACCATTCTTTATCATTTGTGATGTCCCGATATTAAGGCATTGGTTAAATTAAAGATTTAAACATTACGATGAAGACGGTGAAGTTGCTTTCGTAAAATGCGGTGTTTAGTCAATTTGAATAAATAATAATATTATTATATAAATATTTTTTAATATAATATATTTATTTAACAAGCTAATAATAATTAAGGATATTAAATTCATATATCAAATATATTTATGATATAAAATATTATTATATATATTTAATAAAGGTATTATATTATATAAAGATATATTAATAAAAAAATATATCATAACCATGTTAAACGCTGCTTATGGGCAACGATCAATAAGCATGATATGATGACTATTCAAAGTCAACAATTTATGACTAATATAAAGGGTTGTATAGCAGCGATTATATTTGAACCATAAGCATTGATTGAAGCGATGCATATAAATCATAAGAGGCAACGATCTTCATAGCAGCAAATATATAGCAATTCGTATTAAACAACAACCTTAAGATATAAAATATATGTTTGTCTATATAGATTTGTTCCTTGTCTTGTCAATGCCCGCAGCTTTCTCCTTCCTTTTCATCCAGTCTTTTCTAGCATGTTTTGGTGTGCTTCTCTGGTACTACTCTTCTTCTTCCATGGATTCAGTTGAAGATATGTCTATTTCCTCTCAGTTGTTCTTCTGACAAGTTCTTGCTCCTTGATCTTTTGGTGCCCTTCTTATGATCCTTGCTCCTTTTTTATTATTTAGGTTCTGTAACTCATCACTCTTAGACTGGGGTTGTGCATTCCAAAAGTATTGTTGTACTCTCTCACAAGAGAATAAATCATGCTCCGTGTTGTTAGAAAATGAACACTGTGTTTTCGTTTCGGCCCAACATTCATTAGGAAAGTGTCCTAACTTACCGCAATTGAAGCATGTCGCATCCTCCCTCCTTTGACTTCTTCCATGGCCTCTGCCTCTTCTGTAGCCTCCAAACCGTTCTTTATCATTTGTGATGTCCTAATATTAAGGCATTGTTTAAATTAAAGATTTAAACATTATGATGAAGATGGTGAAGTTGCTTTTGTAAAATGCGGTGTTTAGTCAATTTGAATAAATAATAATATTATTATATAAATTTTTTTTATATAATATATTTATTTAACAAGCTAATAATAATTAAGGATATTAAATTCATATATCAAATATATTTACGATATAAAATATTATTCATATTAATAAAATATTTATATATATATTTAATAAAGGTATTATATTATAAAAAGATATATTAATAAAAAAAAATATCATACCATGTTAAACATTGCTTATGGGTAGCGATCAATAAGCATGATACGATGACTATTCAAAGTCAACAATTTATGACTAATATAAAGAATTGTATAGTAGCGATTATATTTGAACCAAAAGTACTGATTGAAACGATGCATATAAAACATAAGAGGCAACGATCTTCATAGCAGCAAATATATAGTGATATGTATTAAACAACAATCTTAAGATATAAAATATATGTTTGTCTATATAGATTTGTTTGACCAAACAACTGGCTGCGGTCAAATAGAATTAGATGATTATCATAAATGGTTCCTATACTAATGGGTGCAATTAGTTTAGAATGGGCAGTGCCTTGTAACAACGATAGAGATTTAAGAAAAGACACATCCATTTTGGAGAAGTCACCTCCTTTGGGGGAATATAAACGATGAAAGGAAAGGATAGAATATGGGGATAGGAAAAAGGAATAAAAAAATAATATCAGAATTAATATTCAGGTCTGCATAATTATGGGAAGAAAGAAGAAGATATATCCGAGAACAATTATATATCTCTAGTATCTTTACCAAGGGAACAGGAAATCAAGAGAAGACATATATACGGATCAGCAATCAATTTGTATAGAAAAGGCATCAAACTGTGGTAGGATCTATATTGGAATATAATGTGTTGTGTAGATATGATCATGCATATTGTGAAATCATCTTCATGATTCATTTTGTATGGCTGATAGAATTATTTGCAAATATGAAACTGATATAAGATCATTTGTATTTATGTTTGGAACTAATGTGTTTTGTATGAGTTTTATGGTTACTATGACAGAAGGAATGTGGTGCAAGAGGGGTACAGCGATGGGGCACTCTTCTAGGTACACCACCCCTATAGGGGGGATTGGATAATCCCATTGGGGCCAAGGGGGTGCAAAGGGTACTACCCTTGTGCTTAGAAGAGATGGCTTTCAAGGCACCCTTTTGTGATCTCATTCTCCTATCATAGACATGCAAATTCAAAGGAACCAATCATAGAGAAAGGGAAAGAAAATGACAAGATGAGGGGGAACAAGATAACGGATACCTCATTAGGTAGACCACCTCATATGGATGGCATGGGACGCATGAGGCCAAGGGGGATGGTATATTCGCTCTTGGGCCTAGGGTAGAGGATTCGAGACACCCCATCGAAGTCACGTTCCTCAACTCTCTTATGGTTGAGTCTCCTAGATAGTTAGGTTTAGTTGGGTTAATAATTCATAATTGAGTTTGTTAATCATGTTAACTTGATTGTGTGAAATATTATTGTAAGTATTTTCTAACTTGTTTGTAGGAATTAAATCAAGTCAAGGTACACTCTAAATTTTTGTTTGATTGGAAATTGATAATTTAGGGTAAAATTAGTATTGTTCCTATAAGGGACATTACAAGTGGTATCAGAGCATCTTTCTTGCCATCCTGTGTATGCTTTATGTATTACATGTATTGATGTATACCTTGTGCCT
Organism: Cunninghamia lanceolata; assembly: GCA_027924645.1. Taxonomy (NCBI): domain Eukaryota; kingdom Viridiplantae; phylum Streptophyta; class Pinopsida; order Cupressales; family Cupressaceae; genus Cunninghamia; species Cunninghamia lanceolata. The sequence continues at coordinate 4,817,827 of BSBN01000066.1, forward strand.
TACATGTATTCAAGTGTATACTTTGACTTATGTGTGTTCAAGCATATTAAAGTGTATACCTTGTGACTTATGTGTGTCCAAGGGTATTCAAGTGTATACTTTGTGGCTTATGTGTATTTGAATGTATACTTCATGACTTATCAAAGTATGTATTCGAGTGTATACTCTATGACTTTGTATTCAAGTGCAAACTTTGTGACTATGTATTCGAGTGTATACTCCATGACTTTGTGTATTCAATTGTATACTCTACGACTTCGTGTATATGTGTATTCAAGTGTATACTCCATTGTATACTTTATGACTTCATGTATTTGAGTGTATACTCCATGACTTTGTATGTTCAAGTGTATACTACATGACTTATGTGTGTTCAAATGCATACTCCATGACTTATGTATGTTCAAGTGCATACTTCATGACTTACTTGTATTCATGTGTATACTTCATATTTGTGTATTACGTGCCTATACTTTTTATGATTCATGCTTTGTGTATCAATTGGATGCTATATGTTTCATGTATTACGTGTGTATACTCGTGTATTACATACTATGTTTCGTATACTTTTGTGTATTATGTGTATGTTCCATACTCCATGTATTAAGCATATAAGTGATGCAAAGTAAGGTAGACTAATCTCAAACTCCTCAACAAACCAATTTGCAAGCTAGGAGAATCTATGATTATGGGTTTTTCTGTTTAGGCCTCCTCAATCCTTGTAGCCCTCCTAGAGAGGTTTTTTTTAACTTATTTTTCTGTGGGGATCACAAACTCACAAAAGAATCACCTTTTTAGACACCCTTTATGCCTTTACACAACGTACCAAAAGCTAGCCTAAGGTTGTTTCAGACCAAAACACCAAACAATTCACTGCTCATGCTGCTCCTAGGCCTAATTAGGCCTCTTTTCCAAAGCATGTATGTGATTACTGACCTCCAAACTTCCCAATTGCACTTGAATGATTTCAACTTATCACCAATGGTCAGAAAATGCCACTTATTTGGTTAGGAATAGTCACCAATTGATTTGGATGCAAGATTTCAATCTAAACCCTTGTTTCTCCTAAAATATAAGCAAAAAATCAGTTAGGGTTCATTCAAACTCACTCCAGTTTCATACCCTACTCACCAAAATGCTTTAAACATAGAAAACACATTTGCCTAGCATCTCACATTCAAGTTTCAATAGTTTTGAGTGGTGGGGAAGCTCTGAAAACTCGTTTTGCTGCACCAAACCCTAGATACCCTGTTCTGCAAAGCGTTTTCAAACAAATGATTCAATCTCCTTTCAAGTTTGATGATGTCTCCTCAGACCACCTGCAAAAGGAAGCAGACAAACCATATTTTCCAACTATGTAAGTTGTGTGACATGACAGGGCCGTACCAGGCCGTACTGTCGTTGTAAAACAACAAAATACAAATTTTTAGCAGAAAAATAGGGAAATCAAGAAAGTTTCTTTTTTTATTTGACTTTCTCCAAGTGCCTCGAGTGTTTTGAGGCCTTTTTAAACCTTTCCCTCCAGAATTCCAACAGTCATCAACTACAAATCAAAATTTGACCTTTGATCTTCCATATGACATCACTATTACAAAGCAATATTGGACAAAATTGCATCCCTAGGACTTAAATGACACAAATACATTGAAGATGGTCTTATTTAGACCTTATTGCATCACTCATGTGATTAGCACTCACCAAAACACCTATATACAACTATTTACATGACCTTGACCATACAACCTAACCACATTTGCTAGGTGCCCCTGCACCATACAGCCAGGGTGAAACAGATTTCATCCTCCTGATGAAATGAGCTCATGAACAAAGGTACCATGTTGTTTTATATCTTCTTCTGACATCCAGGTAGCATCTTCACTTGGTAAACCATGCCACTTGACCAAGTACTCATTATACACTTTGTGCCTTGTCCTCTTGATCTCCCTTGTGTCCAATATGCTTTCAAGCTTCATTGGTAGGCTGGGTGGTAGGTCTTTGATCCACTCTTCATTGTCAACTCGTGCTACACCTGCTTCTTCACCTAGAACCACAGATCCTCTAAAAGGATAAAGGTCAGCCACATTAAATATTGGTGAGATAGCCACTCTAGGAGGGAGTTCTATCTCATAAACATTTTGTCCAAACTTATGGACTACCCTGCAAGGTCCAATCTTCTTCATCAATATCTTGGTGTATTTGTCTTTAGGCAATCTCTCCTTCCTTAGGTGTGCAAGTACCATGTCCCCAACCTTGAATTGAATATCCTTCCTCTTCAAATCTGCTTACCCCATATACTTCTCTACACTCCTTTGAAGGTGTTCTTTCACTTGTTGATGCATGTCCCTCATTGCCTCTGCAAACTCTTCCCCATCTACACTCCTCTTCTCCATTCCTTTCAAATCTCTGATTTCATGTATCCCCCTTGGGCTCATGCCATATACTACTTCAAATGGACTCCTTCCTATGCTCCTATTAATGGAGTCATTGTAAGCATACTCTTCTTGAGGGAGAATCAAATCCCATTGCTGACCATGTTCCTTAGTGAGACACCTCAACAGGTTCCCCAATGACCTATTGACCACTTCAGTCTGCCCATCTGTTTGTGGATGATAAGCAGAGTTGAAAGTCAAATTTGTTCCCAACTTTCTCCATAAGGTCCTCCAAAAGTGTCCTATGAATTTGGAATCTCTATCTGACACAATGGTTAAGGGAAGTCCATGAATCCTTACAATCTCTTTGAAAAATAGTCCAGCAATATGAGATGCATCATTGGTTGTCCTACAAGGAATAAAGTGAGCCATCTTGCTAAATCTGTCTACCACAACATAAACACTATCATATCCTCTTTGTGTCTTGGGTAGACCTAATACAAAGTCTATGCTAATTGACTCCCATGGTCGGTTAGGCACTGGTAAAGGCTAATAAAGCCCTGCATTGGAACTTGATCCTTTTGCTCTTTGGCACACTACACAACTCTCTACAAACTTCTTGACATCTACATGCATCCTTGGCCAATGATAGAACCTCTTGACCTGCTCCAAAGTTTTATCAAACCCAAAATGTTCACCAAGACTACCACAATGTTTTCCCCTTATCAAATTTGCTCTCATAGAGCACTTTGGCACATACAACTGAGTGCCCTTAAACAAAAGTCCATCTTGCAACACAAAGTTTGAAAATTCACTGTGAAAGGAGTTCTAAAATTGACTGCAGACCTCTTAATGCGTCCATCCCCACACTTTGTAATTGGATTTCTTCTACCATCATAGACCTTCTGCTAAGAGCATCAGCAACCTTATTTGCTTGACCTTTCTTGTGTTTGATGGTGAAGGTATAGGCTTGCAAGTACTCCATCCACTTCACGTGTCTGTGACTCAACTTATCCTGACTATTCAGGAAACTCAATGCATAATTATCTGTGAAGACAATAAATTCCTTTGGTAAGAGATAGTGCCTCCACTTCTTGAGTGATTGTACCATGGCATAGAGCTCTGGGTCATATGAGTAATACTTCTTTTTAGCCTCATTTAGCTTCTCACTGAAAAATGCCACTAGTTCCCCTTCTTGACTCAGGACTGCACCCACAGCATAACCACTTGCATCACACTCCACTGTGAATACCTTGTTGAAATCAGGCAATGTGAGTATGGGTTGTTGAGCCACTCTAGTTTTCAAGTACTCAAAGCTCTTCTCAGCTTCATCAGTCCATTTGAACTTATTCTTCTGACCTCCCTTGATTGTATCTATGGTAGGAACACAAATATGGCTAAAATTTTTTATGAACTTCCTATAGAAAGTGGCTAACCCATGGAAACTTTTTACCTCTGTTGTTGTCTTTGGAGTTGGCCAATTGAGTATGGCTTCAACTTTGGTGGGGTCCATCTTCAAGGTACCTTTGGAGATCACAAAACCAAGGTAGACAATTTATTCCTTCATGAACTCACATTTCTTGAGGTTGATCATCAATTTCTCCTCATTAAAACTTCTTCAACACCATATTTAAGTGTTGTAGATGTTCTTCTTTTGCCTTGCTATATACAAGGATATCATCTAAGTATACCACCACAAATCTGCCTATGAACTGCTTTAGGACCTCATTCATCAGCCTCATAAAAGTGCTTGGGGCATTAGAGATGACAAATGGCATCTCCATCCACTCATAGAGACCCTCGTTGGTTTTGAATGTTGTTTTCCACTCATCTCCTTCCCTTATTCAAATTTGATGATACCCACTTTTTAAGTCAATTTTTGAGAAATAGCAAGCACCTGCTAAACTGTCCATAAATCCTCCATCTGGGGTATAGGGAATTTGTATCTGATTGTAATTTTGTTGATAGCCCTTGAATCAGTACATAGCCTCCAATTAGCATCCTTCTTAGGTGCCAAGACACTAGGCACAACACAAGGGCTCAAGCTTTCCCTTATGAGACCCTTGTCCAATAATTCTTGAATCTAATTTCTGACCTCTTCATTTTGCTTGGGTGTCATTTATATGCTGCCTTGTTTGGCAAGCTTGAACTAGGGATAAGATCAATGTGGTGACTCACATCTCTCATGGGTGGCAATGCATTGGGGAGTTCTTTGACCACTATATCTTTATACTTATCCAACAGGATTTGCACCTCTTTAGGTATTTCTTCTCCATCTGCTGCTGTCATGGTTGATGTAGGCTTCCCAATGATAGCATAACCAACTTTCTCTTCAATCAAACCCTTTAAGAACTCTTTCTCCTTGACTACCATCACACTTGGTCCTTCATGAACAACAGGGTTATCTTCTTGTATGGGTGAAAGAGTATATGACACACTATCCTTCTCTATCACATATATGTTCTTCTCCCCATCATGTTTGGACTTCCTGTCAAACTATCGTGGCCTTCCTAGGAGAACGTGGCATACATCCATAGGGATGATGTCACACAGTACTTTATCTTTGTAGACACCAATGTTGAATTCAACCCAAGCCTGCTCATTTACTAAAACTTGCTGACCCTTATTGAGCCATGAAACTTTGTAGGGTGTTGGGTGAGGAAACCTTTTTATTTTTATTTTTTCAATCATCTCTAAAGACACAAGATTATCAGCAGAACCAGAGTCTCTTACCACTTTACATACCTTTCCTTGTGCTTTGCAAGTTGTTCTAAATAAGGCTTTTCTTTGTGGGGGTTCTTTGGTGGTTGGCACTTTGATCATTGTCCTCCTTAACATCAAAGCTTCACCTTCTTTTGGGATAGCATGCAAAGATGGTGAGTTCACACTTTCTTTGTCCTCTTCTTGCACAATTTGGGTTCTTCTTTCACCACTATGAGAGTTTACACTTTATTTATCCAGACACTTCCAAGCAAGGTGTCCAAACTGATTACAATTATAACATCTGCCTGAAAAAGTGTTAGAACCTCTTCCTTGACCAGCAAACCTTCCTCTAAAATTGCCTCTTTCACTTGACTCACCCCTTTATTCTTGTTGGTTATTTGTTTCACCTTGTGGCTTTGCTGGCTGTCCTCTTCCACCAAAGTTACCTCTGCCTCTAAAACTTTTTCCCCTACCTCTGCCTTGTTGCTCCTGCCTTCTTTGGATTCTCTCCTCTGCCCTAACTACCATTTAAAAGCACTCTTCCACTGTCCTAGGAGGATTCAAACTGATTTCATCTCTAATTGTCAATCTCAAACCACTTAGATACCTGGCCACTTTTTCAACCTCATCTTCATTGTGACCTGCTCTAATACACAACCTATGAAATTCTTTAGTGTATGACATTACATCCATCTCGCTTTGCTTCAAACTTTGCAACTTCATGAAGGTTTGTATGGCAAAATCTGTAGGTAAAAATTGGGCCTTCACCTTGGCCACCATCCTATCCCATTAACTTATCTTGGGCTTTCCTTTTCTGATCCTTTCGTCTTGAACAAAATTCCACTAGGTTAGGGCTGGTCCCTTCAATTTTGTCTTTGCATACTTCACCTTCTTGTTGTCTTCTATGTCTTCAAATCCAAATAAATTGTCCAATGCATCTATCTAGGCCAAAACTTCCTCACTATCCATTTTTCCACCGTACATAGGCACTTCAACTTTTATCTTTGGAGTATTGTCACCCTTGACTTCCTTTATTATCATGATCATCATCCTTTCCTCAGGGTCCAAGTCCTCATCCTCATCCTGGACTCCTACTGGAGGATTTTCACTTTCACCTTCATCCTCCTCATCACTTTGGTCGTCATTAACCATTGCTCTTCTCTGGTTCTTTTCCAAGGCTGCTAATTTGGCTAGGGTTGCCTCTTGTGAGTCCTTATGGAGCCTTTATCTATGGAGCATTTGTTCTTTTAGTTATTGGATCTCTTTGGCCAGTGCATTAGTCTTTAGAGGCATGTTGATTATGTCAATTCCTGTTCTTTTTCCCAATACAAATAAGAACCCGATGCTCTGATACCACTATGATGCAGAGAAAGGTAGACTGATCTCAAACTCCTCAACAAACCAATTTGCAAGCTAGGAGAACCTATGATTATGGGTTTTTTTGTTTAGGCCTCCTCAATCCTTGTAGCCCTCCTAGAGAGGTTTTTTTAACTTATTTTTCTATGGGGATCACAAACCCACAAAGAATCACCTTTTAAGACACCCTTTATGCCTTTACACAACATACCAAAAGCTAGCCTAGGGTTGTTTTAGACCAAAACACCAAACAATTCACTGTTCATGTTGCTCCTAGGCCTAATTAGGCCTCTTTTCCAAAGCATGTATGTGATTACTGACCTCCAAACTTCCCAATTGCACTTGAATGCTTTCAACTCATCACCAATGGTCAGAAAATGCCACTTATTTGGTTAGGAACAACCACCAATTGATTTGAATGCAAGATTTCAATCTAAACCCTTGTTTCTCCTAAAATATAGGCAAAAAACCAGTTAGGATTCATTCAAACTCACTCCAGTTTCATACCCTGCTCACCAAAATGCTTTAAACACAGAAAACACACTTGCTTAGCATCTAACATTCAAGTTTCAATAGTTTTGAGTGGTGGGGAAGCTCTAAAAACCCGTTTTACTGCACTAAACCCTAGATACCATGTTCTGCAGACCGTTTCAAACAAATGATTCAATCTCCTTTCAAGTTCGATGATGTCTCCTCATACCACCTACAAAAGCAAGCAGACACATCATATTTTCCAACCATGTAAGTTGTGCGACATGACAGGGTCGTACCAGGCCGTATTGTCATTGTAAAACAACAAAATACAATTTTTTAGCAGAAAAATAGGGAAATCATGAAAGTTTCTTTATTTATTCGACTTTCTCCAAGTGCCTCGAGTGTTTTGAGGCCTTTTTAAACCTTTCCCTCCAAAATTCCAATAGTCATCAACTACAAATCAAAATTTGACCTTTGATCTTCCATATGACATCACTATTACAAAGCAATATTGGACAAAATTGCATCCCTAGGACTTAAATGACACAAATACATTGAATATGGTCTTATTTATACCTTATTGCATCATTCATGTGCTTGACACTCACCAAAACACCTATATACAACTATTTACATGACCTTGACCATACAACCTAACCACATTTGCTAGGTGCTCCTACACCAATAAGCTTTGTGTATGCTTCATGTATTACATGTATTTATGCTTTGTGTTTTACATGTATACTTCATATATCACATGTATGATTCATGCTTCACATATATCTGTGTGTGTATACTTTGCATATTCCATGTATCTATGTATATGCTTCATACGTGTATACTTCGTGTATCACGTGTACTTATGTGTATGATTCATGCCTCGCATGTATTTAGGGGTATACTTCATGTCTTATGTATCGTGTATGCACCATTTATTATGTATATCTATGTGTTTCCTCAAAAAGCTTACTTCATGTGTGTATTAAGATTACTTTATGCTTAAAATTTATGAAAATACCAAAACCGTCTGTCAAAACCTTCTTGGGTTGTAACTAATGAGACTCCCTCAAACTTGAGGTTAAAAAAAGAAGAGCATTTCATCTAAGAAAGACATCCAAAACATCATTAAAGAATTCAATTGAGATTTAGGTCCATTGAGGTATCATATCAACCTAGGAGGGTCAATCTCTTAAAAGCCAAAACAACAATTTTGAGAGGACATAATAAAGACAACTCAAGTCTTTAGGAATCCACAAATGGGGAGAAAGATCTTAAAAAGAAATGTGGAATTTTATAATAAGATATATTCATCAAACTTAATTGTTCTATCCATTTAGAACAATATCAAAAGTACAAACAAGCGATCTATCCCTCACTCGTTGAAACAATGACGAAACAATCTAGTCCATATCATATGATCTACCTTGTAAATTATAACATTGATCTAGAGAACTTTGTCTTGTTTTTTTCTACATGTAATATCTAGGGTAGATCATTTCATTCAAAGGTCTTCTTATCTTAAGCTCTTTAGAGTAACCCTTCATTCATGATTAAAGATTAAGGATATCAGTATTAAGTACCTTCGATAAAATTAATACACATCAAGTTATACCAAATTTGTTACGTAAGGATCATTCTCATTTACCAAACCCTGAATTAATTGATATTGTCTAAATAAAACAAATACTTTCCCAAAATATGAGAAAACAAATTTATTACCAAAACATAGAGATATGTAAAGAGGAGGATAAAACCCCAATGGAATTGAAAGATAGGACAGAATTGAATATTAGAGTAAACCTATAGAGGTAAGTCCTATTACTTGCCAAGGAATGACTAATTATTGTACACATTTTCTTTGCAATTTGTACCTATAGGTATAACAGATATTTGGCTAAGATAAGTGATTCAAAACCTTATAAACTCCTCATAAGAAATCAGATTATCGCAAACCTTGCTTGAATACTTACACAAATTTTCTCTCTATGACATCATATAATCATTTATTCCTCAAAACATGGTTATCTTTTCCTATCATCGTTGGATTTGAACATGACTCTTCTTTGAGGTCAATAACTTATCAAAAGGTAAAGCTACAAGATAACAATTACGGGAACAATTATTGTGATCAAGATCAAGATGTCTTTGAGTTCTTCGCCCTGAGAACGAGAAAAAAATTGCCTTAAGTTACGAACATCACTAGTTACCAACTCTTATTGTTGAGAGAAATTGGGGAATACAAGTACATGAACCAAAAGAATGAGACAACCAATTGCCCCCATACTTTAGAGAATGCTAATGTTAGTAGTGGATTGAGACAAGAATACCAACAACAATTCTTCGAAGAGATCGATTTAGGATCCTGATGGTTTTAGAAGTATCCTAATTATGATTGCTTGAGGACAAGCAATCTTGGGTGGGGTGGACTGTGATGTCCTGATATTAAGGCATTGTTTAAATTAAAGATTTAAACATTATGATGAAGACGGTGAAGTCGCTTTCGTAAAATGCAGTGTTTAGTCAATTTGAATAAATAATAATATTATTACATAAATATTTTTTAATATAATATATTTATTTAACAAGCTAATAATAATTAAGGATGTTAAATTCATATATAAAAAATATTTATGGTATAAATTATTATTCATATTAATAAAATATTATTATATATATTTAATAAAGGTATTATATTATATAAAGATATATTAATAAAAAATATATCATAACCATGTTAAACGTTGTATATGGGCAGTGATCAATAAGGGTGATACGATGACTATTCGAAGTCAACAATTTATGACTAATATAAAGGGTTGTATAGCAGCGATTAAATATTTGAACCATAAGCAACGATTGAAGCGATGCATATAAAACATAAGAGATAGCGATCTTCATAGCAGCAAATATATAGCAATCCATATTAAACAACAATCTTAAGGTATAAAATATATGTTTGTCTATATAGACTTGTTTGACCAAACAATAGCTTGCGGTCAAATAGAATTAGATGATTATCATAAATGATTCCTATACTAATGGGTGCAATTAGTTTAGAATGGGTAGCGCCTTGTAACAACGATAGAGATTTAAGAAAAGACATCCATTTTGGAGAAGTCACCTCCTTTGGGGGAATATAAACGATGAAAGGAAAGGATAGAATATGGGGATAGGAAAAAAGGAACAAAAAATAATATCTGAATTAATATTCAGGTCTGCATAATTATGGGAAGAAAGAAGAAGATATATCTGAGAACAATTATATATCTCTGATATCTTTATCAAGGGAACATGAAATCAAGAGAAGACATATATACGGATCATCAATCAAGATATATAGAAAAGGCATCAAATTGTGGTAGGATCTATATAGGAATATAATGTGTTGTGTAGATATGATCATGCATATTGTGATATCATCTTCATGATTCATTTTGTATAGCTGATAGAATTATTTGCAAATATGAAACTGATATAAGGTCTTTTGTATTTATGTTTGGAACTAATGTGTTTTGTATGAGTGTTATGGTTACTATGATAGAAGGAATGTGGGGCAAGAGGGGTACGATGATGGGGCACTTTTCTAGGTATGCCACCCCTATAGGGGGGATTGGATAATCCCATTGGGGCCAAGGGGGTACAATGGGTATTGCCCTTGGGCTTAGAAGAGATGGCTTTCGGGGCACCCTTTCATGATCTCATTCTCCTATCATAGACATGCAAATTCAAAGGAACCAATCATAGAGAAAGGGAAAGGAAATGACAAGATGAGGGGGAATAGGATAATGAATACCTCATTAGGTAGACCACCTCATATGGATGGCATGGGCCACATAAGGCCAAGGGGAATGGTATATCAGCTCTTGGGCCTAGGGTAGAGGATTTGAGACACCCCATCGAAGTCACACTCCTCAACTCTCTTATGGTTGAGTCTCCTAGATAGTTAGGTTTAGTTGGGTTAATAATGCCACCGTGAGTTTGTTAATACTGTTGACTTAATTGTGAGAAATATTATTGTAAGTATTTTCTAACTTGTTTGCAGGAATTAAATCAAGTCAAGGTACGCTCTAAATCTTTGTTTGCTTGGAAATTGATAATTTAGGGTAAACTTAGTATTGTTCCTATAAGGGACATTACATCATTATTATTATAGCTATTTCCATATGATGGAACACTAGAATTTGAATTTTGTATTGCATTGACATTTCTTTGATTTCTCCAACTTGGTTGCTTGTAGTCATGATCATTTGAGTTTATTTCTTTCATATATGTAATGTTATTGCTCTCCATAGAGCTTGTAGTGTGTCCACCATACCATGCTTCATATTCTTCATCAACAAAGTCTCTTTTCCTTCAAAAGTTTTGTGAAGGGCAATCTGATGTTTCATGGTCATCCCATTCTCCGCATAATCCATAGTATAATGAATTGACTATTTTCATTGTTACTTTGGTGTCTATTTTTATTACAGTAGCTTGTCTTTCACCTTTCATCCTAGGACATTCGTTTCTCAAGTGGCCTTCTCTCGTACAATATGAACACCAGATATTAGGTCTTAGCTTCTATGTATTCTCCTCTTGTTTAACCAATATCTCTTGCCTCAAGTTCAATTGCTCCAATTCCAACTTTAGCTTTTCCAATTCTAAGTTTTCCTTCATCTTATCTTGTCTGCACCAAGATTGAGACTCTATTTGGCAGGCTAGTGTCATTGCTTCTGCATGTCTCAAATATTCTTCCATCTAAGGTTGACCTTATTTTAGGGTTTATTTTGGAAACAAACCATTCTATCTTCTATCAAAAGCCTTTATTAATTCTTTCTCTAATTGCATCAAATCTCTCATCTTACTTACCCCTTCTGTCAAAACATCCAAAACTCCAAAATTCTCCAAAAATGCCTTCTTGATCTCATCCCACTCCTCGCCAATTTTAGGTATGCCTTCCTATACCACTTCAATGCTTCATTCCGTAAGGTGCCTATGAAGTCAAATATATTGATTTCATCTCTTGTCACTCCCTTCCAATTCTAATTGACTCCAGTATAAAAATGTGTTTGGCTGCTTCAGTAGTATCCTTCTCAAATACAGGTAACTTGATAGGCGTATCCATGACTGATCTTCTCACAATCTCTGGTACTTTGCAGTGAGTTTCTTTTGATCTGCTCCTCTAATTATGTTGTCTTTTCTCAATTAGGTTTCCTTCTCTTCTCTTATCTCTTTGTAGTTGGATCTCAAAATACTCCTCTCCTAAAACCTCTGCAAAATTGCTCTAGATCTCTGTTATTCTCTCTGCTTCCTTGTTTGCTTGAATATCTTCCTTCTCTACTAAAATTCTCTTGACTTTATATGGCACTCAGGATGACTCATGGTCCAGGGGTTGTGTCTCTTCATCGCGTCTCTTCAAATTAGGGGATTCTCTTTTCTTTTTAGATGACACCATATCGACATCCAATGATGATTCAAATAACTTTCCTAAACCCTCAAAACTCCTCTCAATGTTTATCGCATCTTCTCCTCCTATTATCTCTTTTATACTTCGGCAAATCAACTCCTCTACATATTCCTCGTCCATCTTCAAAATCGTCGATGTTAACTCATATGTTCCGGTAATCTACGGTGTAAACCCTAATTCACATGTTTCTTCTCTTTCGATTCCACATTCTTCTTTGGCAGCACCCACAGTGGCACGCTCATCAGTATTCTCTGCAACATCCTCTATGTCTTCTCCATCTAACCTCCTTTCTCTGGTAGCACCCTCCTTGGCACGCTCAGCAGCATCCTTCATGACTTGCTTGTCTTCGTCCTTCCTTTTGGTAGCGCCCCAAGTGGTGCACTCTTCAAATTCTTCTATCTTTTCTTCCACATATTCTATTATCCCTCCTTTCTCCATCGCTTGTGCTCTTTCCATCCTTCTACGGTAACGCTCTCATCATTTTTTTGAGTTTGTTTCAATCTGTCTTCTTTGCTTATCTCCATATTGATTTTGATTTCTTTGTCGATCTCTCTTTTCCTCCACTTTTCCCCTTTTGCCATGGGTTTGGTGTTCCATTAGTCCTCTTATATCCCATGGAATCCTTATTTGAAGAGTCACATCATTTGAAAGGTCCTTGCAGACCCTACTCCCTTCCCACTTGGCATCCCCTTAAGTGCCTGTCCCCCTCTCACAGAGGTAGAAATTTAAGGAGATTTGAATTTTTTTTTCTTGCCAACCTCACCTTTTCTCTTTACTGAAACTCTGCACTACTTCTTTTTTGATATTTTACCCTTTCAATCTTTAACTACTCTCTTCCAGGGTCCCAGCAACGAAACCAAATGTTAACAAGAAATGTAGAGATACTGGTCCAGAGATCTGGTCCTCAGTCAAGCCTTTGTAGTCAATTTATACCCCGGTCAAGTAGCTAGAGATTGACAATAAAACATAAAGAATAACCAAACAAAGCATCACATATACATAAAAATAAGATAACACACACACACACAAAGTTAGTCGATACAGGTAGATCTCCATATATATAAACAACAACCAAATGTACATATCATATATCCATCCTTCGGCATGTCTAAGTCTCTGCCTCACCAATTACATAGATGACTTCTATGTCATTGTTTACATCAAAATATACTCCTATTCTCCTATCATACCTACTTGCATTCTATTATCTCCTATCTCTATATATATACTATGTCTATTATAGGTAGGCATGTGTCTTCTGTTGGCTTTGGCCTCCACATAGTGTGTAGTATCCTCCAGTCGGCTCTCCTTTTATGCTCTATATCCTGCTAACATTTACAATATTGAATCATGCAAGCATGGTGGAACCTAAACGTACTCCTATAACTAACAAGACATGGAGATTATAAAATGAAAGATGTTGGTCCATCACCAATCAGACCAGTGCCTACTCCATTAGGCAATAGAGTCGTAGATTACAAGAGGGGAAGAAATGTAGCTGTAAAACATAAATGGAATCGCATGTGCATCATCATACAATGCGTATATCTCATCTCATGCAATGGACATACTCAATAATCCAAAATAGATTTGTAAAAACCCATATGGAACATAAAGAAAGACCATTACAAAATCTTTGCAATGAATTAAAATATTGTCACACATTTATGTAACCTCTATTACATTCATACCAACAAATATGGAAAGAGAGGATGAGCAACTAGGTTCAAACTCCCTCTTGAATAATTACAAACTGCCATGGAGACATACCATTACATGCATCTATTATTGAAAACACTTGTTATGCTTTACAAAGTGCATTTGATTCCCTTACAAACCAAACATGCAACATTTGATGCCCTATAACACTGCTTGAAGCACATATGATCATGAATTGGTTCAATAACCAACCCCTATTACATCTTACAAACATGTATATATAGCATTACATGCATTCTTGTTGCATGAACGGGAACCCTGGAGTGGTCAACACATTTGTAGGTCACTCATACCTGTTGCATCATCATCACATGGGTTGTACTAGAAAATCATACCCCTTTGGAATATTTTCCTATACCTTAGTACAAAGATTACATCATTGAATGGTCTACAAAAGTCCCAAGGTGTATGGAATCCACCTACCACACTATCTAGCCTTATAAGATCATTAATAGAAATCTTGAGAGTTTTCAGAGCATATTGTGGTGGTCTACTTGTAAAGTTAGATATTTCTAAGAAATAAAAGAATGGAAAAGTTAACTTATCTCTATTGTTATATTGTGGTTACAATGTTGTAAAGAAAAGATCCCTTTCCCCTACTTAAGTTTGAAGGTATGTGTGTTTAAACTTTGAGATGTGTAATATATTAGAAATTCAAATGATGATAGTTTCCTTATGCCTAGTTGTTATTTATTTAGTTGCAATGTTGAAAGGAAGCGAAAAATATATGTATTGTTTTGCAACTCATTGAAAGAAGTATTTAATTGTGCTCTCTCTATCTGTCATTCACTTTACTTTAACTAAATCAAAAGTGTGGAAAGAACAACATTTATATTTTTGCACTATATGTATGATAGTTGCACTTTTAAGAAAATACATCAATATATCTATGTTCAAAAGAAAAAAAATTAAATCAATATATATTTAAACTTTTCAAAAATATATATTAGGTTATTACATTTTTATTTTATTATAAAAAAGATGTTATATATATATAAAGACATACAAAAATAAATAAATTTTATAGTTAATTTTTTTTTTAAATAAAAAATTAAATAAATAAATAAAAGTTTTCTTAAAAAAAACAAAGGTGGGGATTTAGGGTTTGGGGAAGAGGGCCCCCTCTCCCCCCCGTCCATTGATGTTCTAGTGATGGGGGGTGGGGAGGGGCTTGACCCTCCCCCGGGGATCGGCTCTAAGCAGGTTAGAGTCCCCTCTTAGGGATCCGTGACCTGCTCAGGGTCGGCCTCATGTTATGCTTTTTTATATGTTTTTCAATTAGAAAAAAAGTGTGGCCGCCATGTTTAAACATGCATGTGTGTGTGTGTTGCAAATATATATAAACATTGATACTAAATAAATAACATTTCCTTGAAGTCTCATGGAGGGAAACAAAATTTTAATGTGCAACAAGATATTTAAAACATATTTGTGAAACAAAAAAATATTGTAAACTTAATCTTGAGATGGGAAATAATCTTCCCATAGGGAAGAGATTTCTCTAAGTCTCCAAACTCCAACCTGCAAAACAAAACCAACAATTGTGAGAGAAATTTAGCCTTGAAACTCTTTTATAAACTCAAACTAGGGTTGAGAGTGTTGCCCTGACTTTTAGGAAACTCTAACCCCATTTTAAAAGACTAATCACACTTAGGAAGTTATCAAACTGATTTGTAAGGTTCCTTAGTGGGGAAGTTAATTTATTGTGAGTATTATTTTCTTTGACCCTTAGGGGCAGATTGTGGAGTTATAATGCCAAATGTTGATAGAATATTTATTTAAATAAAAAGTTATATTTTTTCGTTCAAGTGAGAATGTAGTATTAATTTTGAATTTAATTCTTTAGTATTTTATTTAAATCATGCCAGATTTGATTGTTTTATTTTATTGCTAGTTAATTAATGTATTAAATAGGCATTAATTTCTGGTTTACTTATTTATCCGCAAATTTATTAAATGTTGATAAGGATGTATTTTAACCTTTTAGAAAATGAAGTTTGTTTATTAGTTTTGTTTCTACATTTTAATTAATTAAATGATTAATTTAATTAATTAGAGTTAATCATTTTAACTAGGGTGTTAAGTCATACTTGTTAAAGTGGGCCATTCCTTGCTTCATCGTATAGAAACCCTAGGGACACATCACCTTGTAGTAGGGACTCCCCTTTAGGCAATGCACATTGTGTAACCTAATCCTAACCAGGTTGCCTCCATAATTGAAGGGGTGTGAAAGGAGCTTCACACTACCCTTCCCACATATCGCTCTTTCCCGCCATAGGGCGACATGCCAAATGTATGTTGCACGTGCAACAATGTTAGGTGCATGTGTTCAACTTACACACATATGAACGTAAGTGAGTTATGTGATATTTATCATGAAAAAAATTGTTGGTTGTGTACCATGTCCACGTGTTAAATTTTGGGCATGACATTTGGTATCAGAGCCTGGGTTTCAACACTGAGAACTCTAGGTAAGTACAAGTGTATGTTGTTGGACCACTTGTTAGTTGTTCAAACTTGTGACACATGTCTAGTCCTAGTTAAATTATTGAAGATGTTTAGACACCCTACATGATTATGACTAGATTTTTCATTGGTAAATTTAATTCTTAAACCCTCGTTATGACTTAGCATTGGGGACCACTTGTGAAGTATAATCGTGATGTGTGTACACGATTAAAGGGCCTTGCAAGACATGATTCCTTGAGTTAGGCTTCTTTTCTAGTGCGATCTTAGGAAGAGGTTTTAATTGAGTAAGAGGAGTAAGACCTTGGTTGATGTTCAAAACATTACTTCTTTTCATTTTTTTAGAGACGCATATTTGATCTTGAGATAGGGTTTGTTGACAACCCTTATGCATCGTAACTTCAGGGAAGAGGTTGAATTTTGATAACAATTTTCTAATCACACCCTTGAAAGAGGGGTGGTTGGCAAGCTTATTGTATCATATATGTAGGAAAGGGGCTATTTGTTGATCACAACTATGTAATAACACCTTTGAATGGCTTGATTTTTGTGAGGATTGGAATTCACATTGCAAGTTGTGTGCACTTTCAAGTCTTATAAGATTCTTTCAAGTGAGCGTGTTGAATCTTGTTTGTCCTTCTTGTAGTAGGAAGAAGTGCATTAAAATAAGTACCTCAACCTCGAATGTGGATAGTATGGTCCTTCATCTGCCTTTATCCCACCAAGTTATTGGTTAGATAACCTATGTAATGTGGGGTAAGTTCTAGTTATTCTAGTAGATACCTTGTTGAGATGAAAGACATGTTGATGAAACTATAGAGCATTTTAACTTAAATTTTAGGGTAAGTTATCCTGATGAGTTGTCGTCTCCTTGATGCGTGGAAGTGAAGAGGATGTTGATGTTGTCCCTTAGGACATGTGTTTATGCTACATATGTCTTGAGGATGGTTTAACAGATGTATAAGTGCGTAGAGTATAGATGCCTACTATTGTATCACCTGGTGTATCACCTGGTGTATCCATCTAGTTTAAGTGGGATGAGAAAGGTGGATTGGTAACCCTTTTTATTGTATATATATTTTACATTTCTTGTGCCTTGTGATTAGGAAATGTTGCACAACACTAGTAAGCATTGTTTTGCAATGCACCTAGCTCCTTATTGAAGTTAACCTGTTTGGTTGGTGGTCCATTAAGGTAGACTCGCATAGTATTTGAGCCATACTATGTTTTTCTAAGAATGACATCTAGTTGGGTGAGAACTCCTTAGTTGCTTATTAATTCAGGATTTGAGAGCATCTCGTTCATTGCATTACCATCATTGGTTCTTGGTTATACCCATGCAAAACTTGCAGCTTGTTAGGATGTTGAACAAAACTTGGATGCAAGTGGTTCTATGTGCGTGAAAAGAGTTAGTCGAATCCTTTTAATAACAATTTAGACTACGTAAAAGAGGTAAGTGTTGGGAATTGCTTAGTGATGTTGGGTTGTTGTGAAAACCCCTCTTGAAGAACCTCCTTGTTGAATAATACAAAAGGACTCTTGGTGAGGCTTAATGTGATTTAGTTGGATAATGCGATAAGATAAGTTTATGTCGACCCTTATATCTTGAACCTTAGGTATTAAGGTTTATTGAAGGGTCTCAAAATGTTTCCCTTGTGCCTTGGTGGCACGTTTCCACTCCTTTGATAATAATGGATACGATGGAATGTTGCTATTGAATGTAATAATGTTCTAGGTGTTGGATCGATTTAGGGAGTTCAATCCCTTGTTTAAATTATGAATGTAAGTTGCTACTTGAGAAATCCATCTTATAAGAGGTTAAGTCGGAGAGTTGAGTTGGGATGTAGAGTGTGTTTGGTGAGTAATTGTTATCTTGGTGTCGTAACTTTAGACATCTAGTAAAGTAGTGTGGGAGATGACACATGTGAATCATGTAGGTGCCTTTGGGAAATGATGGCTTCCTTGAGACATGATTGCATGGGTGTGCTATTGAAGAAATTCATGCAATATCTCCATGCCTTGTAATTCCTTTTTGGGTGGTGCCACTTCCTTTGTCTATGTATACTTGAGTCTTTATGGGTACTAACATTATGGCTACTATCACTTTTGAATTCTTAGCGTGGTATGAGAATTAAAAGTGTCATTAATTTGAACTTGAAGCTTGTGTTTGATCACAACACTTTAGTTGAGTGAATACCCAACTTGTCACCTAGAATTGTCTTAAAATGATAGAGTGAATGCTAGACATAACTAGAGTTTGTATGGAATGATATTTGGTATGAAATGATTCCTATTGTAGTGACTCGGTAACAATAGTAAGGTTTATTAGTGTGTTCATAACAACATTTGTGACTTCACGAGTTATTGAGGGTGGCTTCTAGGTTTTTTGGGATGATGTGGGTTTAACCCTTGAAGGGATTTGTTATATTCCTTACTCGGAGGAATTGAAAGCATTATAACAAATTTGATTCTTGGGTTACGTGACTTGTGGTATACCACTTCTGTACATGTCCTGGGTTTGCGTGGGGCATATGAGTGATCTTTAAAGATAGGATGTATCATTATCTTAGCTAAACGTGCCCACTATTCCTCTTCACCCTTTTGTGATTAATGATATTTACGTGTGGTGTTGTAATGTGTAATTTTGAGAAATTGATTAAATATTATTTATTTAGTTATTTATTGGTAAAATTTTCTTGTCTTCTTAACTGAGAAACCAATAGTTTGAAATTCTTTTCTTGGGCTACTTAGCTACATTTATTTTAAATAGTCCTCTTACCTCAAGGACTTGTTTAATCTTGTTTTTATTTAAACTTTTGAATATTGAATTTGTGGCCAATTTTGAATTCAATCTTTCTATTGAATCTTATTCTCTTATTGGATTTAAAATCTTATCTTTTGTAGGCTTACTTATTTTAAGGATATTTGCTTTGTTTACTAGTGTTAGTGCATGTAAACAAGAGGTATTTGGTAGAATATAAAAGGGAGTAGATGGTTAAGAGATAGGCTTGGGTAAGGTTGAAAATTGCTATATAGGATTAGTAAATGGATAGTTAGAATTCCTTCCTTGTCCTCAAATCTTGTAAGTATTCCTCTTATACCCTTCCTCTATGGGAGGTTGAACTTCGTTAAATAACAAGAGAAGCATGCTACAAATAACATGAATTGAGGATCATGGTAGAGGATCCTAAGACCATCCTATTGTCTTGAATATCCCTTATCTATGAGTTATAGGCTTCGTTGCGGTAAAGGTTGTGTGAATTGTGTAATCGCTACGTGTTTGACTTGAGAGTTCTTAGTGACATATGTGCTTTTGGTTCACCTCTCGACCCTAAGAGGGTGTGAGCTTGTTTTGGCTTGTATCTAATTCCACCATCTCACCTGGTTAGTTTGATGCTTACCTTTCAAAAGAGGATGTAGATAGACTTCTGAGTATCGTGCGTATTGCTAGAGAGCTTTAGAATTGTAGTTTTGCATCGGTGATATTATGAATTTAATGCTTGTTTAGGATTTTGTTTGTTGTGATATTTGTTGACTTGCTAGGTTGTACAACTTCCTTTTTGGCTATAAATTTGGAAATCTAAGTGAATCTTGGGTGGTTAGGAGGGGTTAGGAAGCTAATGACCTTCTTAGGTGATAACAAGAGGATTTTCATCGTTTTAACCTCCCTTGGCGTAACTTCTTCTTTTGTGACAACTAAACAAGCTTAATAATTGTATTCAGAGGATCTAATGCCTTGTCTTGATAGGAAACCTTGCGGAGTTTTGGAGCAAAATATTGCTCTTTTATACTTGGTCTCACCTATCTTGGAGAAGGATTTTCGTCTAGTTGTTGTTTAAAAAGAACTACCTTGTAAGAATTTTTTTGTTGTCCCTTGTTGTTTGTGTAATCGAATAATTTGTTGTTCTCGCCATGTAGGCATGGCTTGAAGGTGGGATACTCTACCCTACCTCCTTGTCAACTCCCAGAAGGAAGTTTAGTCCTAGGGGGAGGATGTGAGGCTCACCCTTTTATGATAGGGTTAGTCATTCTTTTAGACCTAATTATGATTGATACACTTGGAAGTGTTATGTGGTATATGGACTTAAGATCCTATTATGTAGACTATATTGGTATTAAGGTTGAATTAAAATAGTTGATCCAACTGCATATGTGGATGAGGTTTGTATTAAGAGGTAGTTGTGATATGACTCAATTGTGTATGCGAGATACATGTCTTGACTTGATAAATCATATGTTGTTTGACTATGATGATGATAAATTAGTTAGGAATGATTATGTTAATTCTCGATTATAGATAAAAGATGATTTGCTTTGCCTTTGATTGTGTCAATTACAAATGTGAATGGATTTTAGTGATATAGGTAAATTGGAAATGATTATATCTATGAACATAGGGATAAGTTTGTAATGTGGTTAATTATGTTAATGAATGAATATTCTTCTTCTTGATTATTGCGAAATGATTTTTAATTAAATTATAATATTCTAAGTAAGATTGAATTGTTGCAATGGTTATTAGAACACCTGATTTTGATGATTAGAAAAAGAATTGTGAAAAGGTTGAAATGAGATTATGCATTGATATTTGAAAGTGATTGTATTGTGTTTGAAACACTTGGTTAATTCTTGTCTATTCGGCTAGATATATGTTGGACATATTAATATGTGTGTTGAAGTGTGCAGACATTTCCATAGCCAATGGAAGTTCGGAGGTCTACTAAGCAACTCATGTATTTAACCAGTAATGCCAACCTAATCCCTATGGTGGTTTAAGGTTTTTATTACAACTGGAATGGTTGTAATGTGTTTTATTTGTACACTTTGATTTATGAGTCTTCTAAGGTTATAAAATAGTGAGGTGGATGATGAGTTGTCATCCACATGTCTATTTTCGTTCATGGGTTTTTGGGGCATTCTAGAACATGTTTTTAAAGATTTTTATTAATTTTTGTGTGGGTTTAGGGACCCTAGGTCAGGTACCTATGGTATAGGTACCTTTGGGGACTCAAATCTTAAACTTTGGGCAAGATATGACCCCTCAAAAAGGCCATAGAAGAAAAGTGGCGAGCTAGGATTTTGAGAAGAGGAATGGAGACTCGTCTCCATCCCAATCCCACTACCCTGGGTTCTTGAGTGGACTTGGGGGAATCTCAAAGGCCTCACATGTGTGATAACACAATGTATGAGCCTTTGGGAAGAGAACCCCAAGTACTTCCCTTTCCCCAAGGTCTCACACGTGTGAGAGCACTCGTGGGAAAGAGTGCTTGTAAGAGTGAATGAGAAGGTGACAAGTGTCACCTCCCCATTCAAGGGAATTGGTTTTTCATCCCTATTTATCTCTCCCTTTGGAGAGGGGAAAGGGGTTTTTTTGTCTTTTTGATTTTGGAAAGATCTTGGGTTTTGGAGAGGATTTTTGAAGTGTTGGAGAACTCTTGAGTAGATCTTCTTCAACTCATACATGCTTGGAGAGCTTGAGAGGTAAGCTCTCAAGAGTCTTCAAGCTTTTAGTAGTTTATTTATTTGCTTATGTAATGCATGTATTGTATGTTCTTATTTGGTTGTTCCATTGTTTGTGATGAGTTGTTAAGGCAAATGCTGACCACTTGTGTGGTAGAGCTTGCCTTGTATTTGGGGTTTAGAGAGAGGTGAGAACATCCTTGGGGAAAGTTCACTCCTTGAGAGGAGTTGTTTGGCTTAAGGCCTTATTTGAGTTTGTGGTTATGTTTGAGACGCAAAAATGCCCTCCTTGTGATTATTGGAGTAATAAGGTGGTTAAGATTGAAATATGAGATGATATTGATGAGAAGATGGTTAAGTTGAGTCATGAGAAAGTATGGTTATCTCAAGTTGGTATTTGATGTCTTTCCCCTTGAGGAGAGTAGTCCACTCTCTCTCCCTTGTCTCAAATCCATGGTATATGGATTTGTTTTGTGGACAACCTTGGTTGGCAATGTGCTTCTTGTTGAGTGTGTGGTTGCATCCTTTGTGTATGTGTGCATTTTGGGGTTACTTGTAGACCTCCTAGCTTGAGGGAGGCTGTGAGCAAGCCTGTGGTTGGGTGGTGAGCACTTCCATTGGTTTTCTTGTGTTATTATAGCTTTTTGCAGGATTTTGGTTAAGAGAGAAGGAAAGAAGGAGAAGAATCTCCTTGTAGATCCTAGGCTATGTTTAGTAGCTTAGTATTGTTGTGTTGACTATGTAAAAGTCTAAGCTTGGTACCTTTGTAAATGGGAAGGGAATGTAGGAGGGTTGGATAAATCTCCCTTGTTCAAGTTTATATGTATTTTGCTACTTGTAAAGTTAGATATTTCTAAGAAATAAAAGAATGGAAAAGTTACCTTATTTCTATTGTTACATTGTGGTTACAATGTTGTAAAGAAAAGATCTCTTTCTCCTACTTAAGTTTGAAGGTATGTATGTTTAAACTTTGAGATGTGTAATATATTTGAAATTAAAATGATGATAGTTTTCTTATGTCTAGTTGTTATTTATTTAGTTGCAATGTTAAAAGGAAGAGAAAAATATATGTATTGTTTTGCAACTCGTTGAAAGAAGTATTTAATTGTGCTCTCTCTATCTCTCGATCACTCTACTTTAACTAAATCATAAGTATGGAAAGAAAAGCATTTATATTTTTGTACTATATGTATGATAATTGCACTTTTAAGAAAATAAATCAATATATCTGTGTTCAAAAGAAAAAAATAAAATCAATATATATTTAAGCTTTTTCAGAAATATATATTAGGTTATTACATTTTTATTTTATTATAAAAAAAGATGTTATATATATATATAAAGACACATAGAAAAATAAATAAATTTTAAAGTTTCATTTTAGTTAAAGTTAAAAAAAAAAGGTGTTCTTAAAAAAAAAACAAAGGTGGCTTTAGGGTTCGGGGAAGAGGGCCCTCGCTCCCCCCATCCGCTGCTATTGTAGTGGCAGAGGGGGAGGGGCTTGACCCTCCCCCGGGGACCGGCTCTGAGCAGACTGGAGTCCCCTCTCAGGGGTTCGTGCCCTACTCTGGGTCGACCCCTTTTATGCTTTTTTTATATGTTTTTCAACAGAAAAAAATATGGCCGCCGTGTTTAAACCTGCTTGTATTTATATTTATATGTGTGTATACACAGAGGTAAAATTTATTCATTCTTTTTTTATTGGCAAAGAAAAACTAATTTTATATATATATATATATATATATATATTAAGTATATCTTTAGTTTATTTGGATTTCTCCCTCCTTGAAATTATATATATATATATATATATATATATATATATATATATATATATATATATATATATATATATATATATATAGTTGATACCAAATAAACAACATTTCCTTGAACTCTCATGGAGGGAAACAAAATTTTGAATGTGCAACAAGATATTTAAAACATATTTGTGAAACAAAAAAAATATTGAAAACTTAATCTTGAGATGGGAAATAATCTTCCCATAGGGAACAGATTTCCCTAAGTATCCAAACTCCAACCTGCAAAACAAAACCAACAATTGTGAGAGAAGTTTATGCTTGAAACTCTTTTATAAACTCAAACTAGGGTTGACAATGTTGCCCTAACTTTTAGGAAACTCTAAGCCCATTTTAAAAGACTAAAGTTATCGAACTGATTTGTAAGTTTTCTTAGTGGGGAAGTTAATTTATTGTGAGTATTATTTTATTTGACTCTTGAGGGGTAGGTTGTGGAGTTATAATGCTAAATGTTGATAAAATATTTATTTAAATAAAAGGTTTTATTTTTTTGGTCAAGTGAGAATGTAGGATTAATTTTGAATTTAATTCTTTAGGATTTTATTAAAATTGTATTTATTTTTTTAAATACTAGATTTGGTTATTTTCTTTTATTGCTAGTTAATTAATGTATTAAATAGGCATTAATTCTCGGTTTACTTATTTATTCGCAAATTTCTTAAATGTTGATAAGGATGTATTTCACCCTTTTAGAAAATGAAGTTGGTTATTAGTTTTGTTTCTGCATTTTAATTAATTAAATGTTTAGTTATATAATTAGAGTTAATAGTTTTAACTAGGGTGTTAAGTCCTACTTGTTAAAGTGGATCGTTCCTTGCTTCATCATATAGAAACCCTAGGGACACGTCAACTCATAGTAGGGACCCCCTTTTAGGCAACACATATTGCGTAACCTAATCCTAACGAGGTTGCCTCCATAATTGAAGGGGTGTGAAAGGAGTTTCACACTACCCTTCCCGCATATCGCTCTTTGTTGTCATAGGGCAACATGCCAAATGTACGTTACATGTGCAATGACGTTAGGTGCGTGTGTTCAACTTACGCGCATGTGCACGTAAGTGAGTTATGTGATGTTTATCATGAAAAAAATTTGTTGGTTGTGTACCATGTCCACGTGTTAAATTGTTGGCATGACAGTACCCATTCTAAGATTGTTAGAAATGCATAAAATAAAACATTAGGATTGCAATTAAATATCACACTATTCTAACATGCATAAGCTGGAGCATCAAAACATGTAAGGACACTTAGGTCCAAAGGGTTATGATCTCCACAAGGCTATTGTCACTAGTGACACCATTGGAGACCCATTAAAGGACACATCTAGACCATCTCTTAACATATTGATCAAATTCATGGTTTTTGAATCCCTGGTGTTTGTTCCATTCTCTGCAACTCATGGTGGTTTGTTGTTTAAGCTTTAGAAATGTTCTTCAAACTCCACTCAGCATAATCAATTTTCTTCTCGAGTATGATGCTGAAAGGTCATCAAAATGTTGGATGAGTTTTGCTATTGGTTTCATGTTAATACATTGGAAATGCATATATACTAGAACTAGTCTCATTCGACATTTTGTAAATTGGTACTCTTTGAATTAGGTATTTTCAGTTTGTAGAATGTTTGACAATTTTAAAATCTAAGCAAGGGGAAAGCGTACATCTTTTGTAAGTATTAACACCAAGGTTGTGTGTTCTTTATCTTTTTTTAGTTGAAACCCATTCACTATTTCTATTTTGCATGATTTTAACCAAACAATCCAATCTTTTTAGAGAGTAGTTGGTTTGTTGCATCACTATAAAGAGAGAAAGAGGGTGGAAGCATTATAAAAGAACTAAATCCCATGTATAGGCAAACTTGTCACGTGTAGATTAATGTCCTAAGATTAAGAAATCATCAAAATGGTACACCCAGAAAGCAAGGGCATCTATAAAGCAAGCAGGGGCACAAGCGATAATGATTAATCTTCAAACTTTTAACACATTGAAGTTGGGACTTCGTGGAGACAACGAGTTGAAACTTGCACAGAGGATATTTGTTGAAATGGAAGAGGCAGGTTGTTCTATAAATATATTCAGTTATAGTATTCTAATCGATGGACATTACAACAGAGGAAAAAATAAAAACAGTTAATGGTAGGTTGAATTTTATTTTTGTTCATAGGCACAAGAACAAGCTATGGGCTAAGCTCCTTAGAAGGAGTGTTGCTAAACCCTAGGGGTCATGACTCCCATGAGCCACAACCCACAAGGGTCATAGTTCCATGTGTCGTGACTAAGGGTGACAACATCTACAAATTGCCTTAAAAAACTATGTTTTACAACGATAAATAGAACAAGCTTACAAGTCTATAAAATGGTAGAAGATTTTCACACCACATTAGTACTTTAGCATCAACAATTTTATGACACAGTTTGATGTCCTTTTGCTCTACTTCCACTTCATCTCCACGGATAAATGACTCATGTGCCATAAATTTGAGTTTGATTAAAAACCACATGTGCAACATGAATTTGTGCATCTCCCAATTTTTCCTATAATCATCCATTACACCTCGCAAGAATGCAGTTCTAGTAAACCTAAAATAAATGAGAAAAGTGCTCGGTATGCAATTTTCACCATTACAAAACCTCTCCCCCATATAAAGTGAAGCACAAACCCTTCCCGTCACACCGCATCCTTGGTTCCGGGGACCTAAGCTTTGGGGTTTTACAAATTGTGTTTGTTCTCTAGTAGTGTCTATTACGTGAAGACGAGCCAGACGCTAGGGTATTTCAGCTGCAGTACAACCAGTGAAAATCAGGGGAATCCCCGGGCGTTACAAGCACCCGAATCACTGTTGTATTGGTTGCCCCTTTTTATTTATTTGTTTAGGTGCCATTACATTTTTTTTTTGTGTTTTTTTCTTGGTCACAGACATTGCAATTCATAAGATTTTGACGATTTCTAGGGTTCGTGGCAGGGATTGAAGTCTGGCGATGGCGACGACACCGAATTTAGAGTGCCGGATGTACGAAGCTCGATACCCAGAAGTGGACATGGCGGTGATGATTCAGGTGAAGAACATCGCAGACATGGGGGCTTATGTATCGCTTCTGGAGTACAACAACATAGAGGGCATGATATTGTTTTCGGAGCTGTCGCGGCGGCGCATTCGGAGCGTGAGCAGCCTCATAAAGGTGGGAAGGCAGGAGCCCGTCATGGTGCTCCGTGTTGACAAGGACAAGGGTTACATCGATCTCAGCAAGCGCCGTGTCTCCGAGGAAGACATTCAGGCCTGTGAGGAGAGGTACAATAAGAGCAAGCTCGTGCATTCCATTATGCGTCATGTTGCAGAGACCATGGCCCTCGACCTTGAGGTAACTGTCATTTCTTCATCATAATCCTTAAGGACGATGCTTACCTCGGTTATGCTTGTAGGATTTTTTTTATCTCGAATGTAATCTTTTCTTTTGCAGTTTTTTGGGAATGCCACTTGACTTTGGTATATTAACTAGAACTCATTGTTCAAACCATAATAGCCGAGTTTCTCAGAAAAGAGAAACAGCAAGAGGTGAAAATATTCCTAGTTTTCATATATGTGGTGTTTTTTTTTGTAGTGTATCAAATTATGTAATGATTTATAGCATAGTTACTTGGCTTGGACTTGGTAAGCTGGTTTTTGACTTGGATTCGGACTTGGCAGCACTTAGACTCTGACAAGACTTGGCAAATTGAAAAACCATGAAATATAGAGAGTTTGTAAGGAATTAAAGCTTTTATCATTCGCCCTTCAATAAATCAACTTTAAATACATAACAAGTTTTATCATTTAGAAGCAACTTTGATCACATACACAAGTATACATTGATCAAATGAGTATAAAAGCAAAGCGGATTTGAGTTGAAGGAAATGACATTTTAAATATATAAATATTCTCAAGTGTTTTAGGTGTACACCACTCATGGATTATGCTATCCATGACATTAAAAACTAAAATTACAACATGGAGTCCTGAGCTATATGGTCGAGAGGCTCTTGTATCACTTGACCTAGCATCACTAGCTCTATGTGGAGTCTTGTGCTTGTATCTTTTAGACAAGTTTGCAAATGTTGCTACAACAATAGGAGCATTACTTAGGATAGGGATTGACTTGGCAAACCAATAGTATAAGTGATTCAATTACTTGGAATTTAATTAGGAAAAGGTCAATAGAATAAAATAATTGCCTTTCCATATAGCATTGTCCAACACGATTTTTATTTTTTGCTTGTTAAAACTAGAGTGGGGGTTTGAGGGTGGTAGCACCTAGCATGGTTGAGGAGTGGTGCTCTGGGCGTGCTCCCTATCATGATATAGGGAAGGGTTTAGGGGTAGATCCCCTTGCCATCAAGCCCAAATTCAAGCCTTTGAGACCACACAAACCTTCATGGCGCATGCCATTTTTAACAATTTTATCGCTTTTAACCAAGATCCAAGAGTCATCCAAATGCTTCAAAAAATGCAAGTGTTCAAGCCATGGAGTAGAAACTAGGCCCTAATTATGTTGGTTTTTGTTTCAATGGATTGTATTTTTAACTTCAATTCTCTTTTTTTCTCATTTCTTGTGCTTGCAAATGAAATGAATAACATTTTGAAGTGTTAAAGATCATTTTACATGTTTTAGGTTTAAATGTTTTGATTTTTTTTTCCACCTAATTGTCATAACTGAGCTTTGTAGACGAGACTCGGCAAGTCCAATGAGTTTGACATACTTGGTGAGTTTGACTAGATTCATCAAGTACTTAGTTATTGAGTCTCTGGGCCTTGTTTCGACTAGTTTGCCTTAGGACTCATCAAGTTTGGGCGAGTCTTGTAACTATGATTTATAGGCATTCAATTGCATCATCTTCATTGAACTATATTTCATTTGTAGTGGTTTACAACAATCCATCTCTCACGACTATGAATGGTTTGCTTAGCATTCATTGTATCTAGGAGATATTCATAGGGGTGAAGCAATTGAGCTTATTTGGGGTCACCCATCTTAGTGTTGCTCTAGCTCACACATGTTTAACCATGTTTGTTTGCAAGGTCACAGTCTTTAAAAAAAGTGTAAAGTTGAATTCTGTTAGGGTTACAAAGAGGAGTCAACTTTAACTCATTCACAAAAGGCCAGTGTGTAAAAGATCCAATCTTTTTTGGAAGACCAAAAAAGAAAGAAAATACTATTTTTGGTTAATTTGGATGCTTATCTGCTATTGTATTTCAAACCATGAAACCCAAATATTTTACAGAGGAGGTAGGCATGTTTTGGTGATGTGGATGCTTCATTTTTTTTTGAAAGATAAAAATAAGTTATTGAATCAAACTGAAATTGTGATGATTTTGGGTACTAAGTGTTCTAAAATCAGAATTGGAGCTGATTTGTTTGCAGATTTGGGTAGGGCACCAAAATTTGAAGTCAAAATCATTTGGAATCAAACATGGGCAATTCTAGGTGAGTCAGGGCGATTCCAAAGTGAGTTTGAGGAGTTTCCAGGTGGTGGATGTCATTTTCAATGTGATTTGACTGATTTTCTTTTGCTTTCGATCTTCTAAAGTTGCCCTGTGTAAACCCTAAATTGACGTTCATAACTAATACAAACACAAGCACAAACATATTTTCGACTCCTTGAACTTTTCTATCCATTCTCAAATTCAAGCTTGTTGCTTCTATATTGGCTATACAAGTATCCACCATGATACATTTTCAAATATTTTGTGATATGTTTTGCCATTTTTGAATATTTTGTGATGTTATCAAGTTGTTAGATAGTAAATTAGAGATGTGGTAACCATGACTGCAATTTGTAGGTTATAAAGTCTATATTTCTCTGACGCATTTTGTTACACAGTTATTCCCAAAACATTTAGCCTTAAACTACTTGGATACCTCATTTTGAAACCAAAATGGAAAACCACAAAAACTTAGAACTATCCATATTTGTAACTATTATATTATTTGTTTTGTTTAAACTTTTTTATTCTTGTATTTTGCGATTTAAAACTTAAAATCATTAAATGATTTAGTCTTTTAGGATATATATATTTTTTTGTTTTCATCTTTTCATTTGTTTGGAGTTTGGAACGTGTTGTTCAATGTTTGTTTTCCAAACTTGTTGCCTTAGGGATAACAATTGTAGTCAGTTTTAGCTCCACAAGTCAATCCTACTTCAAAATTGACTGCTCACTTTTGTGGAGGCATGTAGAAATGATAGAATAGATTCCAGATTGTGGGACATATGTTTGGATATGTAGTAGGTGTGGTCAGAGGTATACAAGCTCATACAGTTAGGTGAAAGCCCATTTGTGTGGCATTCCTGGCATGGGAATCAAAGCTTGCCCAAGGAAGAATGGTGAACTTGTGCCAACCCATAAAACAATGTAATAAATCAGAGAGGAGAAGGAAGCGAATACAACGGTTGTCCTTAGAACAAGGCATCCTTTGAGGA
Source organism: Cunninghamia lanceolata (assembly GCA_027924645.1). Classification (NCBI taxonomy): domain Eukaryota; kingdom Viridiplantae; phylum Streptophyta; class Pinopsida; order Cupressales; family Cupressaceae; genus Cunninghamia; species Cunninghamia lanceolata. Next base: position 4,848,091 of record BSBN01000066.1, read on the forward strand.
GAGGAAGGGGGTCATAGAGGCCCCATGCTTCCCAATTTCCTAGCGTCGTCCCTAGAGTTGTGGTAGAGATCGACCCATTTTTTTGGTAGAAATGAGCAAGAGCCCACTAATGTGAAGAGAATGAAGGGGCCATTAGAGAGGGCATTTCAAAATGATGCTAGAGATTGTCGATCAGACCATCATAAGATGCTTCTATGCAAATGGTTCGTCCTTCAATGTTGTCTGGTCACCATATTGGCAAGATATGGTGAGAAAGATAAAACATGCCCCATATTGGCAAGATATGGTGAGAAAGATAAATCATGCTCCAAAAGGGTACATAGGCCCAGGTTATGGGAAGGTGCACAACACCTTATTGATAAAGGAGGTCAAAAATATAGAAACTTCATTGGATCACATTAGGCATTTGTGCAAACATATATGGATTTCCATTGTTTCCAATGGAAGGAAGGATGCCAGAAATCGATAGTTGATCAATGTGATTGCAATGTGCCCTAAAGGGGCAATGTTTTTGAAGGCAATGGATTGTGAGGGGCAGGTGAAGGATACACAATTTGTTGCTGACATCTTTGTATAGTGCATTGAGGAAATGGGTTCTCAAAATGTTGTCCAAGTCATAATGGACAACGCAAAGAGTTGTAGAGCAGCTAATATGTTGGTTGAGGCATGATATTCACGCATATTTTGGAAATCTTGTGCTGTCCACTTGCTCAACCTCATGTCACAAAAGCTGGGCAGAAAAATAGATTGGATCAAACAAGTCTATGTTGAGGTTGAAGAGATCCAAATTTTCATCACAAACTACCAGATGTTGCAAGCCATTTTTAGAACATTCTTGCACTTGGAGCTGCTGAAGGTAATTGAAACAATACAATTTTTAATTTTTATCTTTCATTTTAATAATTTATTTTTAAAAATTGAAGTATGTTTTATTCATTGTTTTTAATTTTTTAGTTTTGAATAGGTTGTTGAGACTTGATTTGTCTCCAATACAGTCGAATTCCACGCTCCTTCATCCACTCAGCGAAGCACAACAGATTGGCATCAAAGAGGGTAAAGGATCTATTTTATGTGCATTCCAACTTGTGCCTTCTTAAGCACAAACATAATGAGTATGAGGAGAGGGCAATGAAGTTTGTGGGATGTAGACCCAAAGTAAGCTGACTTGGATGTTTCTGCTGCCATACAATCTTCCCTTTTTTTGAGGATTCAAATAGCCATCATCCTTTTACTAGGAGTGGCAACGGGGCTTCTTGTGGTTTTTCTAATCTACCTACATCATCAAATGTCAATGATGATGATGATGATGGTCTTTATTAAGACCCATATGATACTGATTATTGATTGTATTATTTTAATATTGAACAATGAATATCTATCACGACTTTTGAGTTTGATGAACTTGATATTGAATTTGTAATATTTATGGTAGTTTTGTATAGCATATGCATGATATGGTATTATGAACATCCTTCCATTCTCTCTACACGGTAAGGAGGGAACTGCCTCCTCCCCGCACCCAAACCTTTGTTCTAAACAGTTAACCACCATTATAGTTATTAATTGCTGTTTTGAGACTGCAAATATGTATATATTTATGATTTTTATATTTTTTTTGGTACAGAGATACCTATAACATACCCAGCCCCAAAAGAATTTTCTATGTTGGCATACTGTACCCACCTACTCATACCTGTACCTGATTCCGATTCAGCAACTTAGGGATAAAATAATTTGATTTATGGAAAATGCTTTTTCCAAGAAACCCAATATGCAAAATGATGTAGAAATATCCATATAAAAAATGTAAAAGAAAAGTATAGAAATGTTAACAAAAATGAGAATAATATCCATGTCTCGTGCATAAAGTTCTGAAATAATGCAAACAAACATAAAGAAATAGAGTATGATTTATAGTCAAGAACTGGTTGAATAAATCATCATATTGTTTTAGAGTGCGACTTCATACTCTAGACTTGTAGCACTCTCCTTGTGACACATTAATTCGAATGAGAGATTCCAATAAATCAAGGAGTAGGCACTTGTACTTGTGAGGGATTGTAGTTGTAACGGCAATCTTGTTTGATGGTGGGTTTAGCTTGTGGAATGATTGCATATATTTTTTTGTTTAGTTATGTTAGGTAATTTATTAGTGATTGTGGGAGAGCAATAGGTTTAGGAGTGGATTAGTTAGGTTTTATGTTTTTCTTTCTGTTTGAGAATTTTACATGTATGTGTCTCATAGATCTGTTCCAAAAACAGCTTAGAAATTCTGGGATGTTCTTGGAAATGACCCGGAAATGCACGAATCTTTTGTGTAAGAAAATATCTAGAATATCCAAATTATATTTGCAATTTTTTTTTTGTTATGTATACAATTAACAGGATGGAGTTGTTACAACAAACTCCTAATGTCATCAACCTATGCAAATTATAAATATTTGTAATATCTTTAATAGATGGTAACTTGGTCCTTTGGATTGAAGTTCAACATTGGTATCAGAGTTGTCTAGGTCTTGGCGCCAATTATTTATTGATTACATCACATAATATCATGCCCACTGTTGAACAGTGCAACCTCTACAAAAATCAGGTGTCTTGTCCCCATGGTCACGGTTGAGCATTTTGGAATGTCTCATGGTACAGTTGCTTCCCATTCTCTTGATACTCACTTCATCTAAAACAAGCCTTTCATCCAAGTCAGAAAGCTTGTATGTTATGATCCTAGTATGCTATATTCCTAATTATAATAAGGATACGCACTTGTGGCATGCTTAACCTTAATAGTTTCATTTATTAGTCTTATTTATTCCTTAAGATGACTTAGTTAGGATGAAGGGGTGTGTCCCTACATAGTTATGCATATAAATAGAGAGAGACTCTCCCAAATCATCATATCTTCTAATATTAAATTCACATATTATTTTCTGATTATTGGAGGTCACCCCTTTGAAGTGGTCTGCTATTTTACTAATTTTTACGTTTATTTTCAAGAAATATCATAACATTGTAGAAGCCTCAACATTGGTTGAGGAGGCTTTGACATTGATCCAGAAATCAGGTCTTGCTTATGATTGTAAGGTTGGTTTTTATTGAGGAGTTCATTCACGTGGATAAGTTGGTTTTCATCAGTTTTGGCACATTGATGACTTGTATACAGGGTTGTTGATGGCTTGGGGTGATCCGGAACATCTTGGGGAAGAAAACAGACTTGCGTGCAGAACTGAAAAATTTCATATTTTGCTACTTTTGGCGAGTTCGCTGCGAACGTAGGCAGTGAACAATAGACTGAGAACCGACAAACTCGTTATTGTGTGCTTTGAACATGGAATTTGAATGGTTTTGGCTGTTCATTTCCACTTCTAACCTTGTTTTTCGTGCCTCAGTCCTTGAGGGATGTGTGGACACTTACTTAAGCATGTTTGGATGCCTGCATGTAGATTATCACTCTTGTTTACCTTCAGAGCAAGTGATTTGATGCATTCTTAATCATGTTGGAGCATGGGAGAGATGTATGGTTTTGCCCTTGTAACTTGTAAATGAGCTGTATTGGTTTTGTTCAGACCTACATTTACCATCCTTGATTGTACTTGACTGTTTGTAGTGGAGTTGGAGAGTGATTTGCTCATCCAACTGGAGTTTTCTCTTTTCTAGGGTTTCTCTAGACCAAAATCTTGCGTTTCTGTTGTTGTCCAGTGTATGTTGCTGTTGTTTCATGCTTTCGATTGCTTTGTTATGGTGTTTGGATGCTTGTTTATTACTGTCCCATGATTTCAAGGACCGTAACACTTGTTTTAAGCAAATTGGAGGTTGTCTGAGTAATCAAAGGCATGGAATCTATAATTAGTGAATTGGTTAGGAATATCTTAGGCAGTTTACAGATCAGACATTGTCATCCGCAAGGTCCAAGACATGCTACCATAAAGACATTCTATGCCTTATTTGATGAGAGTATGCCCGGGCGTATGAGCATGGTGAGAGCACTTCTGATCCATTCTTGTTTGGGCTGCCAATCCTCACTAGAAAATTTGGATGGAGGAAACACTGAGATTTAATAGCACATGAAACGTTAACTATTTGTGTGATCAATGATTTATTTAATGAATTCACTAAGAAAATAAAAAAAAATTAACAAAAAGAGTGTTTTAAAACCATTAAAATGGTTGCACTTGGGAAAAACAAATGCTGGTGTACTAGAAAAATTTGAAGGCACCAATGTGTTATATTTAGCCTTGGAATATTCTCCAAATATTCTCTTTTCCCCTATTTTCTTAGGTGTGTTGTGATTTAGGGGGACATGATATTTAGCGTCTCTTATGTGTTAGGCTTCCCTTCCTAAGGTTTTTAGTTTTAGCTCTCTTAAAAGTTGCTAGAGAGAGATAGTTTGATAACCATGGGAGGCTAAAAGTTAGCATGCAATCGAACTTTTTTGGGAGTTTATGTTTTTTAAATAATTATTATTTTCACATATGACAAGGGATTTATTGATTTTATTTGCAGACTATTGAATTACTTGTGTAGTGTTGTTTCTTATGAAATATTGTTGGCTTCAAAGTCAAAAGAAAAGCTTATTAAAATGTCATTTTCATCTTCTTTGTGAAAAGTGTGAGCGTTGTCCACTAGTTAAATTTATTATTGTCAGCCTTTGGGGACATTAAAGAAGGTAGTCACAAAGGTATAAATCATGAAATGCATTTGTTAAACTTGGGTAACTACCCAAAACGGAGGGAAAATGAAGATCATCCTCAAATGGGAGAAGTATGGGAGGTTGTTACAGCAAATAAAGCTGAAATCTTAGTGAAAATTAACAAATAGCCAAGGATTAAATGAACAAAAAAGGCAATTCATGCTAATCACTCTTTGTGGATGACTAAGTAGAAACACATAATGAAGGTGGTGTAGACAAAGAAACATGTTTGAGTCGTAGTGTGATGAGTAAGTGGTATAAGCATCACAAATAAGCATCCAAGAATAGAATGAATAGCCTCATAATTTTGATTTTTCCTTTTGTTGTTCAAATTGGTGATGGTTTATGGGACACCATAAACCACTTGCTACAATGATTTCACCATAAGTCCTCCAAATATCAGATGTATTCACACTAACTAATATTGTGTTAGATTAAATTGGTTGCATGCCATATCAAGATTACTTTGCTAGAGAATTGGTGAGCACCATGGCTGGTTACCTAGGTATCTTGGTAGATGCAGGTATGTCCATAGGATGACCAGTTGCTCAATTTATACAGCCAAAATATAATAGATTGATGATAGGGCCTGGAGTACAACAGTTTCCTTATCAATTATGTACCGATGTTTGGTCCAAAGGTGTGGTTAGTTCCTATCTAGTAAGAGTTCAAAGAAAAATTGTTGTAGCATGTAGATGATACATGAAAGGTCAAAAAAAGATGATACCTTTTATGCAGGTAAAGTGAATTAAGATGAAAAAAGTTAAACTCTTGAAACAAAAGAAAGATAACATCCGAAGATTGTAATTACAAGCTGACAATCACAATAAAATTGTGACATGAACACATAGTATTATGGACAAAGACAAACAAAAGTCCTCAATGTAAATGGTTGCTTAAAAAGTTGTAAGCCCCCAAAAGAGGCAGGTGAGACCCATAATTGCATGATGGGGGGGGGGGGGTGTCTATTAGTTTGCAACAGCGAAAAAAAATGCTGCAATGACATAATAGATGGTTACCTAGTTCCACTCAAAATAGATCAATTCTTGAGAACAAAATGATTTACAAAGTGAACCAAATATTCAACGCCAGTTTCTAGTTTACTTGGCAGCTGTGGTGGTTGGTTACCCATGCACTTTGGTGAGATGGAATTGGGACCATAGGGTTAATTAAAGATGATTGTTGTATTTGCATTCTAGCCAAGATCATGTTACCACATAATATCATTGAAAAATTTCTTGCAATTAGAAAAGTGGATAGGTAAGCAAATATGCTTAACCTATTGTTATAAGTCCCAATGAGGCTGATGAATATTGTCATAAGTCCCAATGAGACCGATGAATATTGTCACGAGTCGCAAAGAGGCAGACAAGAACAACAAACATTGTCAGAAGACCCGAAATGGCAAACATAAAAAGCGAACAGTTACATATGATCCATAGAGGTGGATAGAAAAGAAAACATATCACAAAGTTCAAATAGGCAATACATGATATTCTTGTAAATGGGTACCTAAACATGCACGTTACAGATGGCAATCCATTGAAGATTGGGCACCTTAGTGCCTACCATCCATCTGTAACGATAAAATTAAAATGTTTGATATAAAAATACGAAAAACTGAGCTTTTAATAACAAAGAAACTATTTAAATCAATGTTTTAAAGATTGGACACCGTAGTGACTACCATCCATTTTTAACGATAAAATTAAAACGTTTGATTTAAAAATAAGAAAAAGTAAAAACTGAGCTTTTAATAAGAAAGAAAGAAAATATTTAAATCAACGTTTTAAAGAATGTAAGTTTTACCTGACCTAAAAGTTGTCCTTGTTGACTTGCATATGTCTTGAGAAAAGAGATCTAGTGCTTTTTAGTAATCTTTGTTGAGTTTTTAGCTCAGTTCAGAACTTCTACATAGGTTCAGTGTGAACGTGCAAGTAGTTTGAGTTAAATCTATTTTGTAATTCACTTAAGTGATAAAGTGAAATTCTTTTATTCAGCTAATTAAGTCTAATAAATTGTAAATAATCACTAATGACTTGACTTCTCTTCCAAGGCATCTCCTGCGTGAGATAAGGATGCTTTCTTGTAAGAGACAAGGATGCTTTATTTCGATATTAGATTATTATCTCAATAGTATAAAGATAGGTGCAAGATAGAATATTGTAACTCAGTACAGTGATATAATTGCATGCAGCTGTTATTGGAATTGCTTGCAGAGGTTTCCTTGTAAGCTTTCGAAGGAATGCAAAGCTGATTTGAAGGTGTAAATGATCTATGTCTGTTCTCGTTTCCACTGTTTGGAATTTCAATTATTGTGTGATTGATTCAATGTTTTCTAACATTAGGAAATTAGTCATTTAGATTGAAATTTTCTACATGGTATTAGAGCCAACGAACAAGGATGTAAAAAAAAAAATGTACAGAATTGGGGTGTGAAGAAAGTCGCAGTTTATTTTTTAGGTGAAAAATCACGGCTAGGTTTGAAATATTTCGCATGATTTTCGTGTGAAAAATTGTGCAGGGTTTTCAACATCAAATCACGCCTTATTTACAGAAGCATTTGGGTATGAGAAGCTTCGTACAACCTTGATTGATAAAGAAAAAATATGATGAGCAACAAATTGCACCAAAGAAAAGAGTGTGGTCTACAAAGGGGTGCAACATTGTGATGGACGGATGGATAGGTACATGTACCAAAGGCCCTTATATTTTGTAGTGTTTCTTTGAGTTTGCAGGAGGGGAGGACGCTGGGGCATGGGGATGATGTATCAGGAATAGCAAATTTTTTCCCAAATTTTTGGGATGACAAAGGGACTATTAAAAGAACTTAAACAAATTAAAAGTAGATGAAATCTAAGAAGTAAATATGGTGTGCGGCATTTGCAATGATAATCCTCCCCTTTTTAGGATTTTAGTATTTTCTTCCTTAAAAGCTACTTTTTTTAATAATTTTTTATGCACCAGATGGAGCAGGTTATCTAGTCCTAAAAAGGGGACGCCCCTTCCAAGTTCCCAATTCTCTGGGACGTCTAGGATGTTGGGGATGTCATCGGATCATTAGGGTTGTGTCCCTGTGGAGCACTAATATTTTGAAGACAATAGATTGATCAAGGCGAGAGAAAAATGCAAAATTCCTTCAAAACCAGCTATGTGACACTACTGAGGAGGTGTGGGCATTACATGAAGTCCAAATCGTTACAGATGCTACCTTGTTTGTAAAGCAGTGGGCTTGTTGGTACATAACAGTACATCATATATTTTGGACGCAATGTTGGTGCATTTGTTGAATAATACACTGAAAGACATTGGCAAGTTTAGTGGATTTTAGAGCTCATTGAAAAGGGTAGGAAAATATACACCATATGTAATAATCATCACACACAAGCCATTTATAAATTTTTTTTGCCAAGATGGAACTCCTCAAACTTGCTGGTACAAGGTTTGTTTCTTATTTCACACTTCTTGACCATCTCTGTGGTAAAACGAACTTTTTCTTCCACTCTATTCAGTGATGCATGCTCAACTTGGAGCCAATCTACATTAGATATTGCAGTTGAGGTGAGATACATGTTCTTTGATGATTGTCAATGTTAATATAAAACACATTTGTGAGGCAATCAGATTTGCAGATTTAGGCAAGCCATGTTTGAGAGAGATTTGTAAAGAAATTGATTCTATGTGAAAGAAAAAAAACAAGAGATTTCAGGAATCCTTCTTTGTATCCTTTGATGGAACAAACTTTACCCACTTATTCATTGTGCTGCCTATGCTTTAAATCTTAAGTGGTATGGTAACATAAGTCACCAAGAAGAGGCCTCTGTACGAGGATGAGGTAATGAAGGGGTTTTGGGCTGCGGTTAAAGAGATCTATGGCTGAGGAGAGGATGCTTCTCTTAGCAGTATTTAGTGGAGTAAGTTTTCGTGTGGGCAAGGCGATTTTTCTACTGTCGAAGCCTTATATGACATGCTTGCGAAGAAAGACCCAATAGAGTGATGGTGGAAGTTGGAACCATGGAGTTGAACTGCCTAAATTGTAATCAGTTGCAATAAGATTACTCTCAGATTAGTAAGTTCTTCATCTTGTGAGTGGATTGGAGTATTTATGGTTTCATTCATTCATTTGAGAGGAATTGATTAAGGTTAAAGAAGGTAGAGAACCTAGTATAGCACACTTCACTTTCTCTCTTGTATATATACCTTGAAAATGAGGAGGGTCCAACAAAATGGGACCAAATTCTCTCTGGTGGAGCAGCTGCACCCTCGGAGGACAAAGCAGTTGATGCGAATGGCCTCAATGATTTATTACTATTTCAATTGCTTGCAGAGGAACCTTAACTTGAGAGTGATGAGCATATGAAGAGCATCCTAGTTGAGGACCTGGAGACTGATGATATAGCTGATGCAGAAGTTGAGCTTGTTTCACTGGATGACATATGATTTAGATTTATGAGTTTTGTTATTTGTAAGCCTATTTATCAATATTTAGTATGAACTCAAGTCAAGAATGTTGACACTATATTTTATATTAGTCTTTATATGTTATTAACTTATGGTGTTTAAATTTTGATTATTTGTCATGAGGATTTTGTTTTTGATTGGTCTATTGAGGGATCTATTGTGGCCATCACCAACAGGATAAGAAGCTTACAAAAATGTATAATGAACTGAGCCTAACCTGGCAACCAACTATAGTTCTGTATAAAAGATTCAAAACTCTAGCTGTCCATCTGGAAGGCCAGGCGAAAGAAAATCTCAACATCCGCAGACCCACCACTATTGCAAGCCATGTGTGCCTCTGGAAAACCCAATGCCACTCAAAACAGACTGCCAACTGCCAACTGTCCAACACCCTTCGTTCTACCATCTCTTTCCTCTTCCTTTGGCCTTCAATTGGAGGACAATCCAATCCATACCCCACTGATCTCCTGCTCTTTGCCTCCTATTCTGTCCCTCTTTGGTTTCCCATCCAGGGAACTAACATTCTGAATCTTCACCCCTGCTCCATATATGAGTATTTCCTAGAGCAAGTAATACCCCTTTCATAGAGTGATGGGATTTTGAACAAACTGGTCATACCTAAGATACCATACCTGTGTATGATCCTCAAAGTCTCTACACAGACCACAAGGTCTTTACAGAAAGAGAACAGAGCATCCTTTTGCCAAGAGAGTTTGTAAGTCTTTTCTCAAATTAGCCACTTCTTGCAGCTTCCTTTCCAAGCTTTCCTCCATGGGCGGGTACTCTTCATCTGCTAAAGCTTCCCCCTGGTTAACAGAGGAGGAGGAAAGTCATTGCTTCAAAATCCATCTCCTAACGAAAGTGTTCTTGACCCTAATGTGTAGCGTTTCCCTGAATTCTGAAGCTCTGGATGTGCAGGAACGTGCCTCTCCCATGTTTGCCAACCCTTCGTTCCCTAGGATGTTCTTAATGAATTTCAGAGACGACAGATCTAGAATGAAAAAAACATTTTTCAATCTGTGATCTGAGACTACACCACCATAATGCAAGTCTCGACTCTTACTTCGATGCATTGGCAAGTTCATATTTCTTGGCCACTTCCTCTCCTCCTCGTCAGTTGCAGAGCCTACCCAAGAAGAATTTAGAAAAAGCTTTGCTAATTCTAAGAAAGGCAAGCTTCATGAAATAATGCCTCTGCACGTGCTGCTGGAGGAGCTAGCTATGGGCTAATAAAAGTCATATTTATTTCTCTTGCCACGAATCCATCACAGGATTCTGCAGTAATTGCAGACACAAAGATGGAGAGGGGCAGCACAAGGGGTTAGCCAAACTCTGCCATTTACAAACATCATACAATGGCGACTTAGAAAGATTGTACTATAGAGAAAATAATTTGTTAAAGACCAAAAGGGGGAAGAGCCCTTACCAGGACTCTGGTCTTTCACTAAGTGTAGTGCAAAAATTGCACTACAATGCAAAAATCAGTCCCTTCATGCTGTTTACACATGCTCACATCAAGGAGCCTCCAATGTATTACTCAAAAGTTCCGTGAAGAAGAATTTGGCAAGCACGATTTTATATGCATGGATCCTGATTCAACTTCACAAGAAAAGCCTACATTAAGAAAGAAAACAGAAAATGAACCATTTCTTAGACGATGGACCATTCGGGATTTTTCAAGAGCGTACTTGTCTGGAGAAGTCACTCAAACAGAGGCTGCGGAATGATTTTTATCTGTAGTTGACCAATCCAAAAAATAGTCAGCAGGGATGTTTATTTTCATAAGTTTCAATCCTGTGGACATTCTCAAGCAAGCTGCAGAGGCAACATCACGATATAAGGAAGTGAACCACTGTCAGTTCTCGATGGAGTACCAATTGCAGTGAAAGATGAGGTTCAGTGTTTGCCATATCCAGCACAAAGTGGCTTGCATAAGGTATGTAAAGTAACAGGTGCTTCTGCTGCAGCAGTGTCTGCTGGGTTATGCTCTGCTGTATATGGAGTTGATGGTGAAGATTCTACTGCGGGCATGTATGCTCTAAGAGGAACCCATGGGCTAAGATAGAAAGTCTGCAGCGGAGCGCACTTTATCAAAGCCTTCACCACAATTAAAACAAAGCAGCCCGCATGTAATCAAAATATAACCGACAGGCTAGGCAGGGAGAATTGCCAGGTAAGCAGAGCGAAGCCCACATGTTAAGTTAATTGGAAGGGAGATGATAGAAACAACTGTTGATTGTTCTAATCCAACAATCCTTTTGGTTTCGTCACATTTTAAGATGGGGTATCAAATAAAAATAGTGTGAGTCGTTGATCTTCAGAGATCAACAGCTCATGCTTCATTTTAAAAACTCTTAGCAACTGTGGCTTGTTCTAATCCAACAGCCCTCATAACTCGTAAAAGAATTTGCAGAAGTTGTCAGACCAAAGCAATGCTATTGGAGGGTGATGTGGCGAAGGACCCACAGACATGTAAACAAATAGAATGCACATAAAAGTGAGCAATAGGGCCACCGGTCATTTTAACGAAACCCATGGGCTAAAGCAAGCTGGAGCTTCACCATTCGAAAGCAAAAAAAATCTGTCGATAAATCAAAAGTAGTGAAGTGCCTGCGGCTAGATATAAGCTTCACCCTAATATATATTAAAACAATGATGCCTGTGGTTGGTGAAAGGTATAATGCCAGTGCAAGAGTTGGTAACTTTAGTAGCGTTAGAATAAAATAAAAGCAAGACAAGCTGCATGGGATATTCTAAAGGTTTGATGTTGCAAATAGAGCCACGGGAAATAAAATCAAGTTAGCCCGCAAGTAAAATAAAAATGAAGCCATAAGTTTAAAATATTAAATTTGGCATTGATAAATTGCAAATAGAGTGCACAGGAAATAAAAGAAACTAGGGTTTTTGGCATTAATAAGAACAAAGCAAGCATGCATGATCTCTTAAAACAACAGATCATTCAAGGAGGCAGTTTCAGCAATAAAATCGCTCCACGTCTGAGACAGTTAGTGATGGCAAATGCAGCAGTTAAGAGACTCATGCATTACCATGAGTGGCATCATCTATTGCGGGGACTTTTCAGATTTGTTTTCATGTGGGAGTTCAACTAGACATTGTGGGCATTTAATATACCACTCCGAGTCTATCTTTCTCTCTCTTCTTCTTTATGTAATAAGCTTTTTCAAGCTCAGGAGAATGGGTCTCCGTAAACTTGTGCTTTCTGAAGCCTTGTGTGCTGAGTTTTCTTTTCTCTGCTTTTTTGTTTGCATCTATCAGGGAAAGCTTGAATTCATGTGTCCAGACCTCAATTGGTCTTCTGTAGTATGTCGTTGTGTGAGATTTCATTTCAATGAATGCAACAGTTGTGATTCTTTCTATCCTTCCATGCTGCTATTTACAAATATGATTAGTTTTTGTGTTACTGCAATTGTGCCTGATTTAATTTTTATTGACTATTGGATTTGATGTTGACAATCCTTGTGCACATGAAAAAATCTTCTATTCTGGCACACTGCCTCTTAGTTAATTTTTTGTTTTTATGTTCTTCTCTTCTCCCTTGTCAGAATTTGGTTAGTGTTAAGAGTAGGCAAGTTCCTTCCAATCCCGGAGGTTGTTCTGTACTTCGAAGACTCATTTCTGCAGGACTTCCCATTGCTGATGCTCTCCACATGTCGCTGATATTACAAATGCATCCATGCAATATCTGAGTATCAATGCTAACCAAGGCCAAGAACAACAGGAGGTCCACACTAGCATTAGCAAGGAAGTCTGCACACATGTTGGTTTCTCTAAAGCAATGCACATAGAAGACCACCTCCAATTGCCCGCAGAGTGAACAAGTTTTCAAAATCCCATTATTGAGTTTCCAACTTGGCCCAAGATGATAATTTGTGAATTGCCTTCCACAATTGATCTTTACTGAGGCCAGACCTTCCCTCAAACCCTCTAGGATCATCTTGAGCTTAGCTTCATTATTCGTTCTCTGCCCTAGAAACAAACAACTGCCTTGTAAGAACTTTTGTTTTTCATCCCTCCAGAGGAATCCAGTACCAGGCAAGCCTTGATCCCCCCTCAAAGCTCCATCAAATATATATATATATTAATAGTATTATATATATATATATATGGAAATGTGGCCATAGCATAGTGCAGTTACTGTGTTTTTCAAAGCAAAGGTGGCATAATGATTGGTTTTCTTTATAGTATCAGTTACAAATAATTGTTTGTTATTTTACATGCTAGTGGTATCTGGAAATCCAAGATAAGGTTCATTGTATATAATTTCATACTAATATGATTAATGTGGGCAGGATTTATACATCCATGTTGGTTGGCCATTATACAAAAAATATGGACATGCATTTGAGGTATGTCACAGGTTAGTATTATGTCAATTTTGTTTTAAACTTCACAATCATTTTTTGCGACCTTGATCTGATTTTAGCCATTTTTATTGTGTTCTGATTTGGATAGGCATTTAAGGTGGTAGTGACAGATCCAGATTCAGTTTTGAATTCCCTTACCAGGGAAATTAAAGAGATAGGACCTGATGGACAAGAGGTATGTGTTGAGAGATCAATGCATTTTATATCGTCATATATTTATGAATTGTGCTAATAAAGTCCTAAAGAATAATGATGTTTACAGGTCACAAAAGTGGTACCTGCTATGTCAGATGAAGTAAAAGAAGCTCTGATAAAAAATATTAGAAGGCGAATGACACCACAGCCATTAAAAATTCGAGCAGACATTGAGATGAAGTGTTTCCAGTTTGATGGTGTACTTCACATCAAGGTTTGTATATCTGCTATTTGCAGTTCATTCCCATGATTTGGATTGAGAGGCCTGGTTAATGTTATCATTACGTTGCATGTTTATTAGGGGATATGTTTACTGATATTTTCATTTTAGTTCGTATTTTGGATAATCTCTCAGGGGCAAGGAACATATAAGTTGTACTTTCTTATAGCTTATATTTCATTTTTATTGTTAATTAATTATTTTGGGGATGAAACATGAATCAGGATGCAATGCGACAGGCTGAAGCTGCTGGTAATGATGATTGCCCTGTGAAGATCAAATTGGTTGCCCCTCCGCTATATGTTCTTACAACTCAAACTCTAGACAAGGTCTGCCTCCAATATCAAATAAGATTTCAGTAGTCAGTATGCAAATTCTGATTGATTGGAAAATGCTCCCTTTATCTACACTATTTTGGTAATGTATATAAATAGTCACCTGAGATGCGGGGGATCCCTTGTATCTATACTGGACTCTCCTGGTAACTATGGATAAATCTTTACGATGAAGTATGAACTGATATATTGAACAATGAAAAATTTGAATGCATAAATCTTTTATGATAACATTTGGGCTGACTCTAAATCTTTTCAAATGCCACAAAGTCAGACTATCTGTGTACTTTTGTTGCTCAGATATGATCTCTTTTTCTAGTTTCTGTGGAGGGTCTGGAATGTGGACATGATTACATGGGTTGCAAAGTCAACATGTAACTTGAGTGGTGTAGATACCCGTTCTAGTTGGGCAGTTTATCCCAATAATACTTTTTCCCTTCAAAGCCCCTCATTCTTCAGCTCTAGCATTTTTTTATGCATCCCTTTTTAAGTTCAGATGGTCATATTTTGAAGAATGTGACATAAGTGATCACTTTACAAAATAGTTCCATGTTTTTTGATAGACTGATGATATTTGGAGATCATTTACATTATAATGCTTTGGCAGTATTGGATTGTTAACTGAACCTGTGCCAATGGTCTCACTTCTAGGAGCAAGGCATATCTGTACTCGATGCAGCTATCAAAGCTTGCACTAAAGAAATTGAGAAGCACAAGGGAAAATTATCAGTCAAAGAAGCTCCTCGGGCGGTATGCTCCTTATACCTTATTTCAAGTATTAATGTTTCCAAAAGAACAGATCGTATTTTACTGAAATTTACCTTCAAATTTTAGATTTCCAAGCTGTGATATGTTTACAGGCAGATTCCAAGCCTGTTTTTTTCTGGCACTTTCATGCACTTGTTTTGGGGCTTTGGGAATTCTCCCTATATGCTTTGTTGTTACATTGTCACTCTCTAACAATTTGAACAATTACTCTTGTTTTTTCGATCTGAAAATCTCAGAATCAAAATATGTAATATAAATTAATTGCTTGTGGTTCTACCAGGTAAGTGAAAGGGATGACAAACTTCTTGCGGAGCATATGGCTAAACTTAATTCTGAGAACCAGGAAGTGGATGGAGATAGCGACAGTGAAGAGGAGGAAGATACTGGAATGGGTGAGGTTGATGTTGATAATCCAAGTGGAATAACTGAGTAGCAAACTGATGTCTCTATGCTTATATTGCTTTATCTAGAATGTGCGCAACCATGGCTTTGATTTGACCATGTCATGTAGTAGTCACAACCATTTCATCTCCTGTCTTATGGGTTTTATTTTTGTAGTTTGGTCAGTATAACTAATCTGAAAAAATGAGTAAATGCCACTTAGGGAAAAGTCATGAGAATTTCCAGAGATTGCTAGTTTTCAATCTGTCAGATTGGAAAAGCCAATTGTTTTTATGTACAAGTCAAGGATGGTCTTTGCATTATTGATATCATACAAATTTGCCTGCCAGTATTATGCTAGGCTATCTGTTCAACTCAAAACTCGGTTCTCAAATCGCAACTATGATTCTTGCAATGTTTTTTTAATCTTATTCCAGTAAGCATGCTTCTATGGGTGAGGTCAATACTATATATGCATGGTTTGTATATGATCGGTTTCAATTATATTCCACTAAAGTGATTGGTTTGTATATGCATGTATGCGAGGTTGATAACAGATAAAATAGTGTGCTAGGTCTTTCATAATCATCTGGCTACTTCTTTGTGAAGTTTCAGGAATGTAATAACATTGCTCATCAATGACCTGAATAACTCTTCAAATAACCTCATGGGAAATAAGGGTATAAGAGGAAGACTCATTCAGTCAAATGCTTATTTAGCCTTGAATATCTAAAGATGCTGCACTGAGCTGCGAATAGGGATGAGTCCAGTTCGAGTTGTGAGGCACTTAGACCAGGGCATAATTACCATTATTTTAAAAAATAGCCTTGTATTGCTTAATAGTTAACACAATTGGTCAATATTTTTTGAAGGGATTCTATTCCGAAATGATGTCATTGTCATGTACCTATATTAATAATTTATAATTGAATCCAATATGTATTATTCATTCAAATTAAAGATATGAATAATATTAGAAATGGAATATATTTAAATAATATTTATTTAAAACAATTAACAAGATATATTATTATTATATTTATAAATAACACATAAATAATATAATAAAAATCATATATCATTTATTATAATGATATAATATAAATACAAATAATATAAATAAATAATATTTTATAAATATATCTAATAATATAAATAAATAATATATTATAAATATATCTAATAATATAAATACAAATATTATTATTATTATCTTATATTGTAAAATAAATATAAATAATATAATATAAATCATATATCATTTATTATGATATAAATGATATAATATAAATAATATATCATTTATTATAATGATATAATATAAATAAATAATAATATAAATAATTTTTTTTTAACCTATCCTCTTATGATAAGGGAGTTATGTATGGTTAGAACTAATTTTACCACAAAAGAGAATTAATATAAAGTAATAAAAATTATAAGAGGGTAAGTATGTCTTTTACCACTAAGCATAATAAGAGACGTGCCTCTTCAAACATATCTGAAGAAAATATTAAAAAAAGAGTATCCAATAAATACATATATTTAGATTTGCATTATATATATTTGAGTTATAAGTAGGAAATATATCATAAATTAATATATAGAGATATATACATTAGCAGCAAATATAATAATTAAATGATATATATATATATATATATATATATATATATATATATATATATAATAGTAATATATTATATATGTTAATAATAAAATAACAATAGAATTCAAGTGCTGACAAACAATCAAATATATATATATAATACTATTAATAACATATATAATAATATAATATAGGGGTATTATTAATATTATAATAGATACTATAATATATAAATATTAAAGAATAGGCATGGGGATATTACAAGTATATCTCATGTTGTATCATATATTACTATGTAACACCATTCACAATAATAAAGACAAATTGTATGTTTTGGAAATGTGTGAAAACTGCATGTATTGCGTTTGTGATTCAACTAGGTAGGGAGAATGCATAAACCTTAGTAGATTGCCTATAAACCCCATCTAAGGTTCCGTCCCCATAGACCTGAGACAAAGGTTTGGGCATTATGCCCCCGTAGGCTTGAGTCAAAGGTTTGGACCATGGAGGGATGGGGGTCCCACATTGGAACATGCCCCCATAGGCCCGAGACGAGGGATTGGGCAAAAGGACCAGCCCTCATAGGCTCGTGTCAAGGGTTCGGGCAATAGAACTGTGGTAGCCCTTAGGCTACTAAGAGCTTATGTATTGCCCTCCCCTAGCATGATGAATGTTTTCTTTTACCTATGTGTTTCAAAATGCAAGTGTGTTTATGTTGGACTGATGAATACTAGATATTAAAACTAACATGTAGCAATATGCACTTGAATATACATGATGCTACATGTACTAATTCAAAAGAACGTGTGATCTATTCAACCCAAGGTTATCCCATTAAAAGAGAAGAAACCCTAAACCTAATTCACAAGCGAATTTTAGGGCAAGTCGGGTAAGGGACATTACAGTCATGTAGTCCTATGGTTTAAAATGAAAATTGCATATGATCTGAACACTACAGCCATTTTCTGCTTTGAAATTTTAGATAAATACAGTATCACAATCTGTGTGTATTTTTAGGCTTCCACTAAATTATTACTGTTTCATAAACAGATACTATGTTTAAATTGAACACTGGAGATCTATATTATTACCGTATCAACATAATTGCAAGCAAGAAATGAAGCTTTCCAGACAAGAAGCAAAGTGGCTGTGTAGTCAAGAAATAAGCTTCCTCAAAAGTTCTGAGGAATTTCTCCAAAAAAACAAAAACAATTAACAGTTGAAGTAAACAAGTGGCCAAGTGACCCACATAAAACACCTCAGTTGGACAGCACTTTTGCTGTTGAATTTTAGTGTGCATGAATGTCATTTGACCACACAAAACACCTCACCATGACTGAGGCATCAATAGTTTAAACACGTGAAGTTCACGCATCAATGGCTTAAACATGCATCAATGGTTTAAACACATGTTGAAGTTCATCGACATTTAGTGAATTAAATGCGGAGAATGAAGTGGAAAGGAAACAAATTTAAAGCTTGGGGAACACCATTGAAAGATAAAAAATGGAGCAAAATTAATAAGTTGTATTCAATTTAAGTTTTCCAAACTTCAACGGGTTTTTTAATGCTTTACAATGAGCCTCACATTAGCATAGATAGGCAACAATTAGATGAGAAGACAGACAATCATTCCCTCTAAAATCACAAAATGATAAATTACTTTGGAATGTGAAGAGTCATCTGGCTCGCCCTTCACTTTCTATTCTTTCCTTCATGCAGCTTCACCCCCTTATCGGTCTCTTTGTTCTAAGCAGATGTCACATTTCCGTCGTCAAAATAATCTGCACTTTCGAGTCGGTATTCCTTAGTTATCCTTTCTTTTGGACCTCAAAGGTTTGAATCACATTTTTACATGATGCTTTCAAGAGTATCTTCTGTTCTCACTCTTGTAATTTTACACTCTCAATCTTCAAATCTCCCCTGCCATAACTAATGGGATGATGATGAGAACATTGTCTTTCTCCAACTTCATATTGCCGCAACTAGCAACTACAAGATTCTTACAGAATGGAAGCTGCTAGAGAACAACTTCTATTACAATTGCAGGACTGCTGCAGAACACCTTCATTCTTCGCCATTTTACAGTCTGTCATTGCCTGTGCCAGAAAATAAAATTATGCTTGTATGTCGAAGAATAATAGATTCCATTGGTGCTTTCAGTTGAACGATAGATTCCAAAGCCCTAGATTTGGAAGATCAAAAACATCCCTTTCAAGCTATTTGCAAGTATTTAATTGATCAATTCTAACATCCTAGCGACTAGGTGGAATGTTCAGACCCTTGCTTTTGTTCTGGATTGCTCAAGCAATTAAATGTTGCAGGAACAACTTTAAAAGCTTCTTCAGCACCAAGAAACTTGTTCTTGTTAGGGTCAACTTTCTAAGAAAGTTTTCTAAATGCCTTCCTAACTTCTGTCTAGGAACAATCTCTTTCAAGGCCAAGTATTTCATAGTAATCTTTACTCTTTCTTGTATGGCAAACAACTTCTAATAACTTCACAGTGCCACTGGAATTCTGCTGACGACAACCATAATTCTCATTATTTTTGAAGAGACATTGCTCACCTTGTCCTCCTTTGATATTTCTATACACTTTCAGATCCTTGGCCATTTTCTGTTGTTTTCTCCCTTACATCTTCAATTAAAGCCAACTATGCATTGTCAACTTTGAGGTCAAGATACAATCTCTTAGTTTTGCAAAGAAATCTGAGAGCCCGTGTCCTATCTCCTTCCTCATAAGCACATTTTGAAATGCTTATGCATCTGAAAGCTTCATATTTGTTGCTTTCCATTTGTTGCATTCTCTATTTACCACTTAAAAGACTTGTTTCGACCTTGCTTCTACTGAAGCTATGGTTGCAGAGATTACATTAATAGAAAAATTAAGATCAAAGCAGTGAAAGAGGCCTAAGACTAAATTCCACCCACCTACTTGTGTAATGAAAAGAGCTGGCGGAGTGTGATTGTAAAGATACGTGCCATGTGATGGGCGTCAACTTACTATGAAAAAGTAGTAGGGTGCATACATTTTTGGCATTTTCCCACTAGAATTTGCCCACCTCTCTCTTTGGAAATCGATTGGCAAGTCTAGCTTTATAACATTTCTTCGCAACATTTTATCAAACAGTTGCACGACTTTTTCTGCAGATCAAATTTCTTTTAGGCATTTTGCCAAATAATTCATGTGCCTATGTCGATGCTTCTGCATCCTACAAGCTTGTCTCATCATGCTAAAACAAGTCTCGCGACCTTTTTTTAAAACATTTCCTCCAAATATAGATTGCGCGGCCTGTATTTGCAGCCCACATTTATTTGAGGTAATCTTGTCCAACATGGCGCATGCCCTATCACTGATTTCACATTCGGTATACCATAGTAGTTGATAAAAATCCTCCTTTAATAGGCGTTGAGGGATAGTCCATACCTTGGTTCAGAGCATAGGCGCCAATAAGACTTACCAAACAGGGGACAACCTCTTGCTGAGCATTTCCCACCACAATATCTGACAAAAACTGCTAGGCGCTTAATAAGATCATGTGGGCTTGAGGCATTTTGGTCTGTCATTTACAGTTAGGAGATCCATTCTTTGACCCACGAGTTCTTGGCAAAGAGCATGCTGGCGGCCTCCATATCATTCTTAATACCTAAAAAAACCTGCATTATTTCATTATTGCATTGATGGATGTTACTCCACGATCCATATTTGCCCTTTGTCTTGGGTGTAGAGGATGTTGGCAATTTGTCTTTGCATCAACCAAAAGTTTTTGAAGCCTTTTTAAAATCCATTTTGTATACCTTGTCATCCACATTAGCATTTTAACTTCCTTCGTTGTGCCTTTATTCCCTAGTTTCGGGGTTCGGGCTCAAATAAACATTTTGCATGGGACTTTATGCAGTCTTGGGATCTATTTATGTTTGGCACTGTGTATTGTGCAATTCGAGAATGAAGTCAGTTTTGCACTAAGTGCAATCCGGGTTTGGGAAACTTTTTGCACTTCGCACTATAATGTGTATTTCGGGGATCTAGAGTTCATTTGCAACTTGCACTTTGGGAATATGGGGTTCATTTGCAACTTGCACTTTGGGAATATGGGGTTCATTTGCAATATGCACTTGAGGTATCCTGGGTTCATTTGCAACTCGCAATTTTAAGAATCTAGAGTTCATTTGCAATTTGCAACTCGATTGACCATATGCATTCTGGGGTTTGAAAGACATTTCACAACTGCAGATTTCGATGAAGGATTGACTAGCAACTTGCAAATTATGGACAAACTCTCGGTTACATGTGTTGATTCTAGAAAAGTTGTGAGTTGTAATGAATTTAAAATGCCTGAAAAACAAAGCATTCAATCAAACTTAACATTAAATTTTAATTTCTAATACATTTTAATATTTGATCATGAATATTCCAAATCAAAATTGAAATGCTTAAAATAATTCAAACTTCTAAATATTAAATTTCAATATTTTCAATATTTAAATGTAAAGATAATTTAAAATGTTTTAACGTTTAAATTTGAAGTGTTGAATTTAAAACTTTTAATATTTAGGAATTTGAATTATTTTGAATTTATATGAATTGTTTCAAACACCTAAAAATTATTAAATATGTGCTCGTGAGAGACCAAGACAACAAAAATGCTTCAAGGCAAACTCAAACCATCCAAACATATGATAGGTGCAGGATCAATGTGACATCAACTCCTACATCCTAGACTAAAACATGAAAGACAAATGCACCTGAAACATAACTCAATCGAAACTCAAAAAAAGGAAGGTTCCCCAAAATTGGCAAAATTTAGGGGCATGTTGTGGAGGTCACAACACTACTACATGAAAAAGGACACTAACTAGCATATGTGGCTAGTGGGCAGTCAAATGCTTACAAATAATTTACTTCAGTCCAAAGGCATAAGTAGACAAGTACATACACATTCATAATATCAAACTAGAGGGGGCTCTTTGAGACAAGGCATAGAAAATGTTTGAGCTAAAACACACTTACATTCACTGTAAGCTAATAGGCTGCAAATAATTGGAGTCGTGATAACCTTAGCTAAATGTAGGCACCACCTATTATCTTTCAATGCATAGTGTTTGCGAAATCTAGTGGAGAGTAAATATTAGTTGATTACAACGAATGTTAGGTGGTGGCTAGTAATCAATGGCTATTAAAGTAGTGGAAGCACATGTTTAACATGATGTAGGAGGTGCCACATCAAACTAGCATCATTTGACTAGGGGTTAAATACACACTTGGTCCTATTATCTTTAAATGCATAGTGTTTGCGAAATCTAGTGGAGAGTAAATATTAGTTGATTACAACGAATATTACGTGGTGGCTAGTAATCAATGGCTATTAAAGTAGTGGAAGCACATGTTGAACATGATGTAGGAGGTGCCACATCAAACTAGCATCATTTGACTAGGGATCAAATACACACTTGGTAGAAGGAATAGTAGCACTAACATTGCTAGGAGGGGAGATAAATTCCACTTGATCATTGAGGAGGTCTAACTTTATTTAATAAAGGGGAGCTTAGGAAGCTCTAGACCATTGGGATATCTTTTACAAATCCACAACTAGTGCAAACAAAGAGATTTCAACATGGTGGGATCTTCAAAACTTGAAAAGAGTAGATTAAAGTGGGGCTCACGGTAGGGTCGGGTCTAGTAGCACATGGAGTAGATGATGCAAAGAAGTCTACATTGTTAGATGCTATCAAAGATCAATGGCTAGTGCATCTTTGGGATGCCAACATGGCTATATTCAGGACAATCCTCTAAAAGGAGAAACGAATAAAAGAAAAGGTGGGACCTATCATGACCTTAATGACTTCAAAAGGAAACTTTTCATCATTGGATCAATATTATGAATGACCTACATAGACTTCAATTTATCAAGTCAACAAAAGGACAAAGAAGATTCTGAACCTAATCAGAAGAAAGGAGTGACACACATGAGTAGGAGGCTCATGAACAAAGAGGTTAGTAGAACTATTGATTACAACATTGAAGATCTTTTGGAGAGAGGCTAAAGACCTAGTTAAAGTCATTAACAAGGGGTTGCTAGTGGAAGCAAGGCATCAAAAACCAAGAAGGTTTTGTAGGTACCATGACAACGACAAATGAAACAATAAGTCAGATGGATCATAGGAATAATCTAGAATGTGAAGAAGGGGAACTCCCTAGACCTAGGAGGGATCTAATGATTGAAGAAGAAAACTATAAGGGACTTGATAAATGCAACTATGTTAGCATGAATTACGTTAAGGGATTATGTGATGAAAACACACTAAATTTTTGGTCACTCACATGGGCATCTTTCTTGAAATTCGGAGATCCTAGAAACCTTATCCATTAGGCTCAAGTCATATCCTTGAGCAAATCATGCATCTCACTTTTAGATGAACATGGGGAATGAGAAAGATTTACATGAACAATCATCATCTTTTCCTCCACTCTTTTAAAAAATTTAGCACTAAATGGCCCTTTTGAGTGGGAGCAATCTTTGTTCGGTCTAGAGCTATGGTTAGTGAGGTGCCATGGGCTAGATGGTTTCCATCACAACTCTATAGGTACCCATCAATGAAGATTCCACATCACATAGCGAGAGGGGGCACCGAATTGAAGGGAAATATCACTCCTTACTTGAGAAAAATGGTTTCCCTTTGACATAAAGCTTTTGTTGGATTCTACTTGCCCTATCCATCTAGGGGGATGAATCTCATTGTTAAGGTGATAAAACCTAGGTGACATCCAAGGAGTGTATTTCCATCTTCAAAACTTACTAGCAACCTTGGAATATTGTTGGTTGGGTTAAATAACCATGTCTCAACTCTTAATAGGGGGACTATAGATGCTTGTGAGAGTCAATTGATGGCTTATGAAAAGGGTTGGGGTCCTAGGGACTACCAACCATCATCCTCATTTATGTACTAGTTTTGAGATGTCCTTGGTCATTACAAGGAGAACCAAATAAATAAATATCTTAGGAGAGATAGAGGGGTGAACAAAGACAAGGAACTGTGAGGTCTTGTTGGTAAACATTTGAGGTAGCCACTCATAGTTCTAGCCATTAACAAAAGACTAGAATTTTTCAACTTTGTAGGATTGGTTCTTCATTCTCCTTGCTCATAGAATGCATAA
Source organism: Cunninghamia lanceolata (assembly GCA_027924645.1). NCBI lineage: Eukaryota > Viridiplantae > Streptophyta > Pinopsida > Cupressales > Cupressaceae > Cunninghamia > Cunninghamia lanceolata. Next base: position 4,872,287 of record BSBN01000066.1, read on the forward strand.
GACCAAGAGAAAAGATAGCCTTTTCTACGCTATACTTTGAACTATTTCCAATCTCATATACATGTAGGCAAGTAGAGACTTGAGTTACATGCTAGCTATTCTAGGGATTTGAGAAAAACTACTAGCAAACTATACTTTCCTTGCTATTTCTATTATTGGGTGATATTGAATGCACAATAAATCTTGATTGGATTCTATCCTAATTTTGAATTGAGAATTTTTTTCCATCACCATTTGAACTTTTCAGTGTCCTTATGATAACTAGAGGCTAGAAAAGGCAATTTTAGATGGTGTGATTCCCATACACCCTTCATTGGCACAATTTACAAGGGTGGTCTCCATCAACTAAAGAAATGTTTTGGAAAAGAAAAACTTTGTTGAAATCAGATTTTCTAAAATCAAACTCAACAAGTTTGGGTTAAAGAATAAAGAATGAGGTGTCAAATAAAAAAGAATGTTGTCAACACAACACATAGATTGAGGTGACAAAAGCCTCCATACATCACTTGGAGGGAGAGATAGTTGCTTAAGAAGATGAATCTTGGTAGTGAGATTGAGGGAGGTAGAGACTAAGAAATATTGACATTGGTTAAGGGTAGCTTCTATCTTTGCTTCCAACACTATTAGGGGTTGGATGATTATGATAAATTCTTCCATCTAGGGATTATTATGTAGGTCTTGTAGAACAAGTATTTTCTTTGCTTCATGGGCCAAAACTTCTTGGTATGCCTCTACAGTGTAGAGGGAATTGCTAGCATGGACCCACAGGGGAAGGAAAGCTTTATAGATTAACTTACTAGATAATTTTGTTGACCTCATGCTAATAGTGGATAAATTTATTTTGTTACCATCCATTAGGATCATGTTGCAATAGAAATGTAAGCCTTCATTCTTTAGAACCCTAGTAAAACCCTAAAATTCCTTCACCTTTGGTTATTTCTAAATGATCTTACACTTTTGTTCTTATTCCTTTTTTACTTTTATATCTATTTAAGTCATAACTTAGTGAATGTGCTAAATTCTCTATCCTATTACTTACTAACTTAGCCTATTCCATTTACAACTTGTTCCTACTATTTGTATTTGAGATTTAAAAAGGGTTTTATGATGTGGAATTCTATTATTCGATAGCTAACAAATTATGCCTAATAATTAAACTTTTCTCATGCTACTTTTCAATCCTCACGACGTACTTTCCATTTAATCTAGATACCCTGCATGATCACCATCAATCATGTTGCTTATTTAGCATTTATCCTTGATCATTATGTGTTGCCACCATATCATTCATCCACATCATCACCATTGTGGGCCCTTAGTGTTGTATGTTCTCCCTTTGTGAATTATATAATGTTTCCTCATTGTTTGGTTTGCTAATTATTGTTTGGTGGTTAATCAAAGAATAAGTAAGTTGCCAAAGCCCACTTCACTTCCTCCATTGATCTTGCATCCACTTGCTATTCATGTAAACCACAACTTATTCTCTATAAGACTTGGTGCTAGAAAAGTTTAGTTAAAAAATTAAACGATTATACCCCATTAGTCTAGGTACTTTCAAAGGGTGACATTAAGACAATTTTATTTAAAAAAGTAACAAACTACATATTGCCACAAGTGTTGATTTTGAAGTCAAAAGAGGAGTTCATTCTAAGATCCAAGGTGTCTATAATTTCTTACATGGACAAACTATGCTATCTGCTAGTAGCTAATTTAGGCACAGTAGGAAACCAAAGTGCTTGTTAGTTTAGGATGCCCCCTCTGTGCAAGCCATGAGGATGTTTCAAAAGCTAATGCAAGCCATCGATCAAAAACTAAAATTCAAAGGATTAACTATTGACTTACCCTCTCCACATATAGGGCCAAAACACTATTGTCACTTTGCTCTTTCGTGCCAGAAGGTTTTCTTGTCAAAAGAATTTTGCACTTATCTAAGATTTGTTAGATGCTCTCATATGCCCCAGTTCTTTGTAAATCTCAACAAACTCTAAAGCTATTAAAGTGAAGTTGTTGGGTTCATTTGTTAATTGAAGATGAAAATGCCTTTCATGAGAACTAGTTAGAGTTTTAATTATCTAGGGACAATACACCCATGGTTTTGCTTCAAAAGTAATCTAGTTTCCTGAGTTGCTCCAATTAGTTTCAAAGGTTTCCTTATTATAGAACAAGTGTCGGTATTCCCGAGTAAGTCTATTCTAAGCTTCCTTGTTCTTTGATTAAATTGCATTGCTATTAAGACATTGTGTGTAGTCTTCTAGAATTAGGGTTTTCTATTGTTTTTGATATGATAAGCAACAAACAAGGGTGTTGTTGGACTATGAGGGTCTCCACTTTTGCTGCAAGCGTTGTTTCTCTATTGGTCACTTAGCCTCTAGTTGCCCTCATTCTCGTCGTAAGGGTGCAGTAACTTGGTGGAAAGATGCTCTCTCAGATCATTTGACTGTTTATGCGTCCCTGTCTGATGTCTCTTCTCAGGAGGGCGAGCCTTCCCAGGTGCATGCTCTTCCCCAAGATCCTGTTGGGGAGCCCTTGGTGACCACTTCTGCTGCCGCCGCTGCTGGTGTTCCTGCCAGTCCTATTTTGGATGCCGTTCCTGCTGCTGTTCATGTTGGACATGTTCTGGATGTCATCCCAGCTGCTGTTCCTGCTGGACCTGTTCTTGCTGTCTTTGCTGGGTTGTCGGCTCCTCTTGCTATGAGTCATACTACTTCATTTGCGGTTATGGATTCCTCTTCCGCATTGTTGGCCCCTTCTTCACCACATAACTACCCCGTGGCTGCGAGATCTGATGAGGGGCCCCTCCTTTCTCATTGCTTTGAGGACTTTGACTCTGGGCTTTCTTGGTCTATTGTTCATTGAAGCAGAAAGGGCTCCCCAAGTTTGTCGCAGCTTCCGACTAAGGGTCAAGGGAGTTAGGTTATTGCCTTCGGGATCTAGTTTTGTTTAGATCCTTTGTTTTTGCTTGCCATTTGGCTGTCGTTCCTTTACTATTTATGTTATGTTTTGCTTTGTTTGGCCTTTTTGTGGCTTGTTTTTCTACCCTGGGGGCCTTTGCGAAGGGTTCAACCCCTGTAAGCTGCTTATCTTTATCAAAAACAAACAAGGGTGTTGAATCTCTTTACAAAAAATCCCTCAGGGCAGCAACCAGGCCACAAACAGGCCAACAACAACACAAAAACATCACACAAAACCTGCTGAAGAACAATAGAACCAACAAGGATCTAAACACCACCAGATCTAGAACAAGCAAATCTAACACCCTTGAGCCCAGGCCTCGAAGGAGAAACAGATTTTGGGAGGCATTTCTTTCTTTGCTGGATCACTATCCAAGAAAGCTCTAAGTCCAAATCCTCAGAGTGAGGCGAGAGGAGGGGATCCTCAACAGATGTCGCAACCAAAGAGACCTCACGCATAGATGAACTAGAAGAAGGCAAAGTCGAGGAAAATCAAGAATCGACCAAGTAGTAATCTGAACTTGATCAGGAACTAAAGATACAATCGAGGTTGACGAAGGAGGCCCAACCCTAGCAGATAAATGAGAATCATAAGGAATCATGGGGCTTGCTGCAACCTGCTCCACAGGGGGAACATGCAAAGTTTCCTAGGGAGGCTCATCCTCCTAGTAAGAACCATCCATTGTTGAAGCACTAATGGTTAAATGATCGGTGAGTTCATTTTTCCACCAAGTTGCAACACCCTTGCGATGAGAGTGAGGACAACTAGAGGTCAAGTGACCAATAGAGAAACATCATCTGCATCTGAAAGGGAGACCCTCATAGTCTAACTGTTGTGTCCAAGGCCTATCCCCCACCATCAAAATCACATCTCCATGAAGGGGTTTGGAGATGTCAATATCCACCAAGATGCGGGCAATTGTAGAATGTCCTATGTATGCGGTCGTAGTATCTTCCTTCAAGAAACAAGGGCCAATAGCATTGCAAATGGCCTCATAGCATGAATCCTCCCAAAACTAGAGAGGGAGATTCTGGAGACGAACCCATATGGGCGTGACATTAAGCGGCTCAGTGAGTGGATTAAAGGAATGAGCCCAAGGATTGATGGAGAGCGAATGCTTTCCCCACATCCAAACCCTGCCATCTAGCACTATATCTTGCTCCTTTGTGGAAGCAAAGGTTACAATGAAGAATCCCCTAGCACTGGGGAAAAGCTCAATATGCCCCTCCACAAAGGGTTTCCATGATTCCATGACCCATTTGTGAAGGTCCGGAAGAGGGGCAAAAATCGTTGAATCTGCAGATCACTCCACACTTAAAATAATATTCTTCATTTTCTAAGACTTCTGGACCACATACCACCATGGAGATGACCGAGCACATGGCAAAGGCTGAACCCTAGTTTGTGATGGACAGGTTTGGGAACCCAATTTGTTTTTTGCTTCAATAAAACTCTGAGGGTGGCCTGAAGCATTCTTGCCAACGCAAGGCCTGGAACCATCAACAATTGTTGAGGAACCTACGACAGTCCCTAAACCCATAGCAACCCCTGCTTCTTGCTCGATCGGAATCCTGTTTGGACCTGCAACCTGTGTCGGCATAGGAATCCCATTTGAACCTACAAACGGAGGGTTTTCCTGCTCACACCTCGAAGGAGAAAAAAACCCATGCACACAAAGCTAACCCGCACATGCACGAAGACCTCACGTTTAGAGACCTGTTCCCACTCAGATTCCTCGCGCTCCCGCTCACACTCAGATGCCTCATGATGGGTCCAAATGTTGACTTCTTTTATGCTATTTCTTATGCTTCTAGACTTTATACCTATGCTATTACAAGATACTTCTCTAAGACATTACTACCATAATATGCTATCTTTTATATATATTCTGCAACCTTGAACTTAATATGCCAATATGAAACATGGTGATAATATTTGTCAATTACAGGAGTTAGACATAAGTATTTATGTATATAAATAGGATTTTGTGGATTAATTATGAAGGCTATTTTGTATGCATATGTTCTATGGATTAACCCTGTATAGCAACAAGATGGTAGCACTAAGGAGAGGAGAATTTGTAGCACATTGCAAGACAGAGCATTGAAGGAAGTCACAGTTAAGCGCCCACTAACGCTGAACGTGATCATCATGGAGGAATAAATACAAGTGAAGAAGAAGACTTGCTCGAGAATTCTGATCGCAGCTTATGTGTTTTCATTTCATGAACCGTTGGATATGAATTTCTGTTTGAGCAGGACTTTGCTTCCTTTGTTTTAGTTAGAATAATAAATTGATCTCAAACCTGTACCCTAATATCTAGGGATGAATTGATGATAAAGTTAGTTGGTAGTTACATCGTACTCTCCTGTTTTTATATAAGTTAGAAGGGATGAGTTCGATGGGAATTTAGTTAGAAGAAGTTTTTCTTTTCCAAGATACTTTAATTTACAGTTGTTCAATGATTACTCTGTTTTTATGTTGGAAGATACATACATGTTTTATTGAATACAATCTGAGAAGATTTTGCTTTGATATGAAGTGAATACAACTATGTGTTATGAGAATCTGAAGCAGATTAAGTTTGCAGATTAAGTGAGATAGTTCCTTGAGCTGGCTACTCAAGGTACTAGCTCACTTTGTATTTTCCCTTATTTATTCATGCATTCTTAGTTAAAATAGTTTCATGTTATTTTGTAAAAGCTACATTGTGTAACAAGTAAGATATCTTGATTATTATTTCTATACTTAGTTGTGATTCACGAATAGATTGCATACTTGAAGTCCTCCGGAGGTTAGTGTCAATTCTTTTATCATTCTGTGTATTTCAAGTTAATTCTGTAATTTTCTGTTGAGTATAGCTATTTTCAGCTTATGTTGAGGGTACCCATAGCAACTAGATTTTTAACTGTTTTTACTGTTCTTTCATTTATGTAAACTTCAATAAATTAAGTTAATAAGAATAAGTCTGTATGAGTTAGTTTATGATAGAAATGAGTCTTGAAGGCATATATAGTGCGAGCATCATCATAAGCTTACGCTCCTTGGTCGATAATTCAATGTAGGAATGCAATGATAGAGTGGACTGTTCAAATAGGTTTACCCCTAAATTTTGTTTAAGTCTACAACACATTAGTTTTCCTCTACATTTTTGGCACCGTTGCTGGGGATGGTGCTATCTTCATAGCCTCATTGGTTTTATGTGCTTTCATAGATTAAATTCTGATTCCAGCAGTAGAATTAATGAATTCATTTTTCTTCAGGAAACCCCAGACATTATACTAACATTGTGTAGGACTGTGGAAATATCAAGCTAAAACTATTGTATGCAGAGGCAGAGTGATCATCAAGGTAGATTCCTCCCTTCAACTTCTCAGGATAACGAGGACACAACTAATTTTATCAACTACACTGTAGAAAGTGCTGAAGAAGAGTTTCCTCCTTCATCAACAACTCCTACATCTCCATCAGCTTCCTCCACAGCCACAGAAGGGACTTTTAGAACCATGGAAGATGCTGCAGTAGAGGATCCTCCAGGACAAGCAACATTTGAATTCCCTATCCCAGACCAAGCATAGGCCGCTACTCTGAAGAATATACCACCTTCTACATTGCCTGTTTTCTACGGCTTGGTGACCGAAGATCCTAACACTTTCCTGTTTGAGTTTGATGTCTTGTGTAGAAGTTATGACTACACCACTGATCCTTACATACTCAAGTTGTTCCCTGCCACACTAAAAGATGCTGCTTTAAGGTGGTTTATGGGGTTGGGGAAAGATGTCATTCCAGACTGGGATACCATGAAGACAAAATTCCTGGCAAAATACAAAGACTACTGCAGAGGCCATGACAGGAGGAGAGATGACATCTTCAAGATGTCACAGAAAGAGGACGAACCACTAGAAGACTATGTGGAAAGATTCTAGTTTGCCTTGAAGAAAAATACTCAGAAAAGATTGTCTGAACAATCATTGAAGTTGGTCTTTTTGAGAGGAGTTAATGATGACTACATGGATGCCCTCAATCTCATTGGAATAGGGGATATATCTCAGCTTCCCTTTGAAGATGTCTGTAGAGCATGCATAAATTATTATAGAACCTTTTCTAGAAAACCAAGGGGAGAAAGAGCAGCCATCACAGGCAAGGCAACTAATGGAGTTTCAAGAGTGGAGATTAGTAACCTGCTGACCAATATGAAGGAGGACATTATTAGCCACATGGCTACACAACTGGACACTCTTCATATCAAGAAGAAACAAGAAGAGGCAGACGCAATGCTTACTGAATATTGCCCTAGCTATAGATAGAGGAAGTCCAACTGTGAATGCAAAAGGGTGGCCAATATCCAGCAAGAAAATATTGAGAGGCTAGAATTGCAACCATTTGAAGGAGAATATGGGCAACTATTCTTTATAGCTCAGAGGAGACCTTGGCAGCAAAGGCAATGTATGCCCTTTGATCCACTTAGTTTTAATTTTCCCTTTCCTGCTGCAAATCAAAACTTCTCTGCTTGGAATACTCAACAATGGCCTAGTAACCCAAATGCATGGAAAGACCCCCAATGGCCTACTCCACAAGCTGGTTGGAACCAACAATAGCCAAACTCATGGCCTCAACAAAATTTCCAAGGTCCCAACTATAACCCTCAGTGGCCTACTTAGTAGCAACAATTGCAGCCTCAGTGGAACAAGGGCCAACAATGGCAGCAAAATGCACAATTTCAACAACCTATGATTCCATCTCAGCCACAGCAGCCAGCCATAATGCCACCATCAACACCTCAAAATCCACCTCCTAGACCAACACAAATCTTTACCCAACCTACACCTAACCCTAACAACAAGCCCGCCCAATAGACTTATACTAACGAGGTAATGCAATATCCCACCTATGGGGTGGAAGTGAGTAATGTTCATCTCATATCAGGGAAACAACTTGCCGGGCCCTCATCTCCCCATATCACAGAGCTTGACGATGAAGAACCCACTGAAGAAGTATCAGATAAGCCACCCTTGGAACCTGAATCAACCCAAGATGCCCAAACTACCTTACAACAAAAGTCTCCTCCTTTCCCTGAGCGCTTGGCCATGCAAAAGCAAACAACCTAAACTGATACTGTCCTTCTCAGTCAGCTAAAAGATATAAACATCAAGATTCCCTTAATCCAAGCCATTAAGGATATTCCTATCTACACCAAAATTATTAGGGATCTTTGCATAAAGAAGCCAGGGAGGAAGAGAATAGACCCTTAGACAGTCGATGTTTTAGGTAATCTTGCTGATATCATGTTGGGTAATATAATTGTTCCCAAATATACAGATCCAGGAAGTCTAGTGGTGGATGTCAAGAACAATGGGACTCTAATTAAGAATACTCTGATAGATTTAGGAGCTGCAATTAATGTCATGACCAAGGAAACAATGTAAACACTCCAATTAAACAACCTTAGGCCTACTCAAATAGTCTTGCAATTAGCTGACAGGTCTACAGTCAAACCTGAAGGAGTAATAGAAGATTTGGTCATTACATTAGATTCTTGGGAATACCCTGTCGATTTCATAGTTTTGCAGCCAAAGGTTAATCTTGCTGGGTATCCTCTTATACTAGGAAGACCATGGCTTGCCACTGTTGATGCATTTATAGGTTGCAGGTCCGGTAACATGATCATCTCCAATGGGACTGTGACCAAGAAGTTGGTTTTATATCCACCAACCCAGCCATACCATGAGCTTGAGTAGACCATTTGGCCTAGCCTGGAGGATGAGGACACCTATTCATTGCAAACCCTGATGACTATTGAATGCAACCCTTTATTGAATATTCCAGATGAAGATGAATTAATTGCTCATGTTATACAAAATAATTGTGGGAGACACCCACAACAACAAGACTACCTATCTTGCTTACAAGACCCTTTGAGCAACATAATACCCAACAGTTCATCAGAAGAAGTCTCCCAAATATTCCATGCGTTATTACCTCAGCAATGCTTACCTGTATTACCCAGCCTTGATTTGTCTTCTGTGCAAGAACTGTCTAAACAATTAGAAATCAAGCCAGGTAAGATGTTGAATATTAACACTACATTGATTGAGGGACAACAACAATCCCTACATAAAATATTGCGTACACACTCAGCAACATTCACCTGGGATTACAGTGATATGAAAGGCATTGATCCTGCCTTGTGCATGCAAAAGATATATATAGATGATGGGTATAGACCCATCAGGTAGCAACAGAGACGAATGATCCCAGCCCTCAGAGAGATTGTGAAAGCTAGGCTTCAAAAGCTTTTGGATGCAGACTTTATATACCTGATTTCAGATAGTGAATGGGTTTCACCGTTGGTCATAGTGCCCAAGAAAGGTGGCAAATGGAGAGTTTGTGTTGATTACAGAGAGTTGAATACTGCTACCAGGAAGGATCACTTTCCATTGCCATTTATTGACCAAGTTCTTGATTCTTTAGTAGACAAGAAATATTTTTCCTTTCTTGATGGTTTTAGTGGCTATAACCAGATTAAGATTGCTCTAGAGGATCAGGATAAGACAACGTTTACTTGCCCTTGGGGGACATATGCATACTCTGTCTTACCCTTTGGTTTGTCCAATGCTCTAGCTACATTTCAAAGAGCAGTCCTCAACATTTTCTCTAATTTTGCCCATGACAGTATGGAGATTTATATGGATGACTTCACCACATATGGTGACACATATGATGAAGCTCTACACAATTTGGAGATGGTATTAAAAATATGTACAGAGCACAACCTCTCTTTGAGTAATAAAAAGTGTTTTCTGATGATGACACAAGGCATAGTCTTGGGACATTTCATCTCCAGTGCAGGAAAACAAGTGGACCCAAAGAAGATTGAAGTTATTTCCACCCTGTCTATTCCATAGAAACAAAAGGATGTAAGGAGCTTCTTGGGACATGCAGGCTACTACAGGAGGTTCATTCAAGATTTTAGCAAGATTGCTGCACCTCTGTTTACTCTACTGACCAAGGACAGTGAATTTGAATGGATATTAGATTGTCAAACTTCTTTTGAAAAGTTGGAAACATCCTTGACACAAGCCCCTGTGCTTAGAGGTCTGAATTAGACACTACCTTTTCACATCCATACAAATGCATTAGACTTTGCCATTGGAGCAGTTCTAGGCCAGCAAGAAGGAACTAAGGAATATGCCATATACTATGTGAGTAAAAATCTGCAAGGAGCTCAGTTAAACTACACCGTGATAGAGAAAGAGATGTTGGCAGTTGTTTATGTAATTAATAAATTCAGCCACTACATAACTGGTTACAAGGTTTTCATACTTACCGATCATGCAACCATTAGATATTTGATTAATAAACCAATAGTGGGTGGTAGACTTGTAAGATGGTTGTTGTTGCAGGAGTTTGATATCACAATTGTTGACACACCAGGAAAGGCCAATGTAGTTGTTGATTTTCTGTCTAGACTACCTGCACCATCTTCAAGAGGAGTGGTTGATGATTCTTTTCTTGATGAGCATCTATTTGATATCACTATACACACTCCATGGTATGCAGATATAGCCAATTATTTGGTTACAGGGTAGATTCCAGGATACTTCTCTCTAAGGGAGAAGAGGCAGCTAGTTAACAAATGTTTTTCTTACTCTTGGATTTCTGGATTCCTATTTTACATTGGCCCTGATAATATTATGCACAGATGTATCAGAGAAGATGAAGTGTGATATATTGAAGGCTTGTCATGATGAGCCTTGTGGGGGACATTTTGCATCCAAGAGGACAACCTTCAAAATATTAACAACAGGGTATTACTGGCCAACACTTCACAAAGATGCTGTCAAGTACACTAGGAGCTGTGATAGATGTCAGAGAATGGGGGGGCCTACAAGAAGTGATGAAATGCCCTTGCAGCAACAAATCTCATCAACTCCTTTTGACAAGTGGGGATTGTATTTTGTGGGTCCTATATCTCCTACATCCAACAACAAAGAATATATCCTGGTATGTACTAATTACCTAATTGAATGGGTTGAAGTGAAGGCATTACAATTTGGCAGAGATGGCAATGTGGAAAATTCCTGTATGAGAACATTTTTACTAGGTATGGTGTGCCAAAGGAGATAGTAACTGACCAAGGACCACAATTTACATTTGATTTAATCACTAAATTGGTTGAGGAATATCAGATCAGACATAAGAAATCTACTCCCTATCATCCTCAAGCCAATGGTCAGGTGGAAGTCACAAATAGGGAGATTGAGAACATCTTGACAAAGACAGTGCAACTTCATAGAAGAGATTGGGTTTCTAGGCTCCCTGAAGCTGTTTGGGCATACAGAACTGTGTATGAGGAAAATCGAGATGTCTAATAATAAAATCAAAACTATGATAAGAACAAATCAATAACCCATAACATAAAGAGATCTATCTAAATAAAAAGCCATGATCAATGAATAAATCAAATAAAACAAGAAATTTTTTACCCAGATTGTATTGTTCTCTTTTTCGATATGTGGATTACTCAATAATGTTGTGAAACCATGTTTGCAACAAGCGATTGTATGTGCTCAAAGTGCTCAAGAAGATCAATGTCAAAAGATCGTAGGTTGCTCAACGATGTGATGTATGCTCAAAGCGTTGTAAAGGATGCCTGAGAATAAGTGATCGAAGAGGATTTGTGAAGGAGATGAGGGGGGTTTATATAGGTTTCAAACATGATCGATTAACAGATGAAATAAATCCATAGAAATGAATGGTTGAGATAAATCAAATAACTCATGCTGAATGTGCACACAACATGTGTCACTCCAAAAAGGTATTTTTATTAAGATATGATGAAAACAAGATTGATTGAATAGATAACTCAACTTGTAATTTTGCTTTTTTTAGAGTTCTAAAAATATGACTGATTATGCACGAGTTAACATGATATTTTTAGAGGAATTGGAAAGATAATTGAAATTAAATAAATAAATTTATTTAATTGTTTGTGCATGAGAGGGGAAAATAATATTATAAATAAAATACTTGATTTTATTTATTTTTAAAGGTTTGAGATAATTTAAATAAATTTGCATGATTTATTTAAATTTAGAAGAATAATTGATTTAATTAAATAATGTAATTTTTTTAATTTGTAGATAAGAGAAGATTTGTGATAAATTAATTAAATAAATTGGATTTATTATTAATGTAGACTTGAAATTTGGAAGAAGATAATGACTTAATTAAATAATTAAAATTATTTAATTTTGGAAGAATAAGGAGGAATTTAATGAAATTAATTAAATAATTAGATTATTTAATTAATGTTTAATTTTAGGATTTTAGAAGAATTAGATGAAATTAATTAAATAATTAGATTATTTAATTAATGTTTAATTTTGGAATTAGACAGATTTGAAGAAATGCAAGTGGTGTGATGACATGGTCATTTTAAGGTGTCTACATTTTGCCCCTCTTTGATGCAATGCAGTTTACAGCATTGCGTCAAAGAAAATGATTGTTGAAGATATGATACAATTTTTGATGCCCCAGTGTAGCTAGCTGCCCCAGCGTATGCCCCCTCGAGAGGAAAGACAGGGAAGCGACAAAAGAACTGGGTTGACGCTCGACTAGAAGATTGTGTGACAAAGTGGAAAAAAAACATGGGTGTAAGAAAAAAGGGGAGGAACACTATAAATAGGTCCCAAGGGGACCATATTCCTCATTTGCACACTAAGAGTTGTCAAAATTAGAGCTTAGAGCCTCCTAGCCTAGGTTGCGAGTGTTGAGTGGAGAGGGAGTTGGTAGCATGGAAAGATGCCAATCCCAGCGCATAGGCATCGGGCGGAGCGGGTGCAGACGTACGGGAGACCAACGTGAGCATTGGCAGTGGTAAGTGCTTGATAACCTCTTTGCATTTGAATTTGTAGGTCATTGTTAGGGCTTTATCTGTGTAGGTTTCTAGGTCAGCCAAAAGCGCTACGCCATTATAGGGCGCTATTGGTAGTCGCTAAAAGCGCCTTTGGCGCGCTAAAGCGCAGTTGGTAGGTTAGTAAAGCGGCTTTGGTAAAGCTCAACGCTATTGGTTTTTAGGTGTCGTGTTGCAGCGCGGTTGGGATGATCCCGAAGCGCTATTGGCACATTAGTACAACACGGTTGGGTGGGTAGTTAGGCACGGTTGGTAAGGTTTTGCAAAAAATGCATTGCACTTGCAAGTTCAGTAAGACGCGATTGGTAGAACAAGGAAGTGTGCTTGTGCAAAACAAGTTGCTATTGGTATGGACAGTAAAGTGCTGTTGTTGAAACACTAAGGCGCTTTTGGTAAAACAGTGTAGCGTGCTTGGAGAGAACAAGGCACTTTTGGTTAGGGTAGAACAAAGCAGGAGTTAGGGTTGACAACTTAGGTTAGAGATGTGCAAAGGTGACCTAGGGCTTATTTGCATCATAGTGTTGGGCTTGTAGATGGTCTTAGTGACTTAGAGAATTTGTAACAAGTTTGACAAGTGGTTTTGTGGATGCAGAGAGTTCTTCCCCCTCTGATGTCGAGAGAGTGACACCATCTCATTGCTGACGAGGTGGTACAAATTACTTGGGAGGAGGATGCATTCCTGGAGTATATGGGATTGTGGCATGTGGTGCACTTGACACACATTAGGGCGAATCTCACCCTTTTGACAGCGGTTGTGGAGAGATATCACAGTGAGACATGTTTGTTTCACTTACCGACATAGGAGGCTACAGTGACACTTGAGGATGTGTATCGCATCCTCAAGATCTCGATTGATGGAGAGAGAGTGGACTTTGACCCAACGCGAGGTGAGGCTGGCCTAATAGAGGTATTTTGTATGGAGGACTTGAGGATAGAGGATGGCGAGACTCGGTGGGCTGACGTGCCGAGACTATGCGACCAAATCAGATGGATTGTGGCTTCATTGGTTGGTGGCTTCCTCTGCCCAGATAGGCAATCTTGAGGACTATCTGTAGGATGGGGCACTGTATTTTTAGGGATGTTTACACATAGCATCCGCTATGCATGGGGCCCTTGTGTGTTGGGGCAGTTGTATCGAGATATGCATGATTACGTGTATAGGAGATGACGAAGTTTATCAGCAGGTGTGACTCTATTACAGGTGTGGGCTTGGGAGCACATCCCAGTGATCATACCAATTACATAGCACCACCGTGAGAGGGGGGAGCCATATGCCTTTTTATATGAGGGATTGATCACACACTGACGACTTTGGTTGGTGAGCTATTGGAGGTGATAGATTGACGAGATGGATCTCTTTACTTGAAGACCATGGCTATTGTGTGAGGTATGGGAGGATGAGCATGAACAACTGATGTATTGCTGACAGGCTCGATATCTGTTTGGGAGACACATAGATACTATTCAGAGATACCTGCCAGAGCAGGTATTTAGACAATTTGGCTTGCCACAGGGGTTTCCAGTTAGAGAGGTGACACATGCTAGGACACGATGGGAGGTTGGGGACTGGGATGCAGAGATTCCAGTGGCTACAACATTGACAGAGTTGCGGGGACTTGTCCCAGTGAGATGGGATTGGGATTCAGGATTGGCAGATCTAGGGACACTACCAGAGTATGATAGGTACTAGCAGACACACAGGCTAGTGAGATTGACTACACCAGGTGTGGCAGGGGTAGTGCGAGAGGTATTGGTGCCAGGTGGAGAGGCGAGGATGAGACGACAGGCCAGAGAGGCTAGACAACAGGTAGGTGGAGAGGACAGAGGCCAGCAAACTGATGTAGAGATGGCAGAGGAGGATCTAGTCGCAGAGACTAGGTTGCAGTAGGTACATTGGCTGCTATAGGAGGAGACTGCACGAAGGACTAGGTTGGAGCTCCGGATGGTGAGATTGAGGAGGGACATGGATGCAGTGAGGGCGGAGGCTAGACAAGCCAAGGCCCTAGCATAGGTACATGCACAGACAGCAGCAGAGGCACAGGTAGCCTTGGTAGTGACATAGGCCGTGCCAGCACCACCGACAGATGATGGGCATATTGCCTAGTTGACTTTAGAGAGGGACGCAACAGTACAGCTGCATTTGACAGTAGAGGCCATCCTACAGAGGGTTAGGCAGGAGAGAGACGAGGTAGGCCATGCATTGAGTGCCGATCAATGGACATTGTACAGTGAGCTCATCCATGTACAGAGAGAGCTAGTGTCAGAAGTAGAGAGGCCGAGTACTACATGGGTCTCTATGTTGGTGCGATGCCGGCAGGGCAGTAGGCACCTAGCTACAGAGAGCGGAGCTGGTCTGGAGCATCTAGGTCACGCAGGACAGGGCAGTTAGTGTCCTCCGTTAGAGGACCTTTTGTGCCGCTAGGGGGAGGAGGACGGACAGGGGGACCCTCATCGAGTACAGGTGGAGGACAGGGATTACAGTAGGAGGGCAACTCTACCCACTAGAGCATGTGTTTTGTATATTGTATCATTTTTGTATCATTATGGACATTGTATATTTTTGACTGATGCCTACGTGCATCCGATGTATATTTTGCGGGCTCTTGATAGCCATGATGTACTTATTGATGTATACATATGGACCGTTTGATGTAGACACGTACCTTTTGTATTTTGATGACCTTTTCATGATAATATATGATGACATATTATGCTCACTGATGTCCATGTTTTTTGTTTATGCACTTCTTGATGACATGGATGTGATGACATGTATGTATGATTATGGATTTATGTGATGATGTACATGCTTATATTGATGCTTATAGATGTATGACAGATGATGACATGATGATAATGTAGATATGATGATATAGATGCTATGACATGCGATATCTGACAAGGGGTTTTGCAGATATGCAACAAATGGCGAAGAGTGGAGATAGAAGAATGACTGTTGATCGATCATTGTTGGAAAACTATATAAGGCCATGGGTCAATGGATGGGTGAATGAGCTTGTTGCCTTGGTTTCACAAATGTTTATAAAGAGAAATCCTTATTTTTGATGTAGCACATGGATAGTTCTTCACCAAGGTATAAAAGACCAAGGTGTTGTGATATCTGAGTGCGTGGACGTTGACTCTGCAAGCAAGCGGTTTGATCGTAGATCCCTTAGACATAATATGACCTTGTTGAACATGTGAATGAGCCATAGTATTGAACATAAAATAAACTTCAGTTCATGTAAATACAAGAAGAATATAATTATGTAAGATGCTAGGTCGTAACGCACACAAGATAAATATGTTGCTAAGACAGATACTAAAGATCATTCCTCAAACACGGCACACAAAAGCAATAACTATGCCTCCAATCCGTACTGCATCGCAACATACCAAGATTATAGATAAATCAAGGTAGCCTTGAATAGGTAATGGACAAAGGAACCAAAGATAAACCAAAAAGCAAATTGACTTACTTACAAAGGAAACATACAACCAACATATTCTCTTTCCAAAGAGGTTGCTCAGGATAGATTGGATAGGAAAGATAACAACCTTATTGTAGGAGCTATGTGTCCATTAAAGGGTGTTATCTATTGAAAACATAATGCCTAGTTTTAGGAAATGTCACATGTACAAGACGCGTGTGTTGGTCTCGATCGTGGAACACTCTGAATAAGACAGGTTTGTGGATTTGTTGCGCGGTTTGAGGTTGATTTAGCTTATGTTGGCAATCGATATGTAGGACAGTATGTGGCTTTGTAAGTAAGTTGCTTTGCTTCAGGTTTGTTAAGGACTTTTGCTTTGAAAGGATGTATTTGTTTGTTGTTTTGCTGCTTGAGTTAGTCAAGTCGAGGTGAATGGATTTTGATAAACGGAAGACTAGAAAGATGACATGTCAATGGATTGAGATAGGTGAAGAATGATGAATCGTATGTGCCTGAGTACTGGATAGAGTGATGAGTGGGTCAAGGTGATTGAGCTTGGGTAGGTGAAATGATGATATCTTATGTACCTGAGTACTAGATACTTCCTTCGTAATCCAGACTACCTACATACCCATATCCATGGGATCAAGGTACCTTAAGATTGAGATGAGATGATATGTAGTTCTGGCTTGGTTTGATGATGTAGAAAAAGTGTTGGGAAGATAACAGGCTTATTGTAGGAATGATGTGTCTGTTAAAGGGTGTTATCTGTTGAAAGGAGAACAATTGAAGTGTTTGTGTTGTTGTGAGGCACAAACAAGGATCCATTCCTAGACCTAGGTTAAGGAAAGAGTTGCCCCCAATCTGGTAGAGATATTTGCATGGGTGACTGATGGAGAATACATAGAAAGCATGACCTAGGACAAGACAGTAATAACTGTTGACATAGACCAAGATGTGGGATGACAACAATGGACAATGACAAATTTCCAAGCTATTCTAGATAGGGAGAGGGAAATGCAAACAAGGTCAATGGTTTTATTATGGATGGATGGATGAAGTTTGTTGTGAAATGGACATGGCATGACCAGGACTTGATAGATGATGGATGCTGACTCTACACATAGCCCCTATTTGCCAGGTTTTCACTATGGTACTTATCTAAGGCCCCTGTTTACTAGGTTTTCACCATAGGACAATTTTGTTTTTGATTTTTATTTTTTTAGATACTCTGAGGATCAGTTATAGAACTTCTTGAGATGAACACTGTTGAGTGGCTCATCTAGAGGAATACCGTCAAGTGTAGCTAAAGTATAAGCTCCTGATCCATATGTTACTGTGACAATAAAGGGTCCTAACCAATTACGCTCGAACTTGCCCTTCTTTTCTCAATTTGCTTGATTTCTCTGATTTTCTTTTAAGACAAGATCACCAACTTGAAACCGTCTTTCTTTGATCTTTTTGTTGTAATTACGTCGGAGGCAATTTTGATAGACATGGAGATGATTAAGTGCGGCAAAGTGCCTCTCATCTAGTAATTCTAGCTCAACTAATCTGGAAGTATGATACTCCTCTCCATCAATCAGGTTCTGCATGGATACTCTGAGGGATGGGATCTCGACCTCTATAGGTAGGATGGATTTAAAGCCATAGACCAAGGCATAGGGTGTTGCACTAGTTAGTGTTCTGATACTAGTGCGATAGGCCCATAGGGTAGGATTGAGTTGCAGGTGCCAATCACGACTAGCTTCATTGACCGTTTTCTTGAGGATTTTGAGAATGGTTTTGTTGGAAGCCTCAGCTTGGCCGTTACTTTGCAGATAGTAGGGAGTGGAAAAGCGATGCTGGATATTGTATTGTGTGCATAAGGTACAGACATCTTGATTCTTGAATGGTCTCCCATTATCAGTGACAATGGCTTAGGGGATACCAAATCAGAAAATGAGGTAGTTTAGGATAAACTTAGCTATTTGCTTACCGGTGATATAGGTCATGGGAATGGCTTCGATCCACTTCGTGAAGTACTCAGTGGCGGTAATGATGAATTTATGGCCATTGGATGAGGATGGGTGGATTTGTCCTACGAGGTCGAGACCCCATTAAGAAAAAGGCCATGGAGTAGTCACAGGTTGTAATTCATGAGCTGGTGTGTGAATCAAATCTCCATGCTGTTGGCATTATAGACACTTCTTAGCAAACTATAATGCATCTTGCTCTATTGTAGGCCAGTAATACCCTGTGCGGAGTATCTTCTTAGCAAGATTAGGACCGGTAGAATGTGCACCATAGACACCTTTGTGTATGTCTCGTAAGGTAGCTTCAGCTTCTTCTGCGTTAAGACATCGTAAGAGGATACCATCAAGACTCTGACGATAAAGTGTATCACCTAGAATAGTGTAATGGGAAGATCAACAGATAAAGGTTTTGCGTTGGGTTAATGATAGTTCAAAGGGAAAGGTACCATGTTTAAGGTATTCATAGATATATTCGTACCATGGGGAATTGGGACCAATAAGTCTGCTGATGATTTTAGCAATTGGAACATCGACAGCTGGTATTAAAAATTGCTCGATCAAGAATTCACATTTCTGTGTGTTTGCAGGCATGTCTATAAGCGACCCCACAGAGGCCATAGAGTCTGCAGCCTTGTTATGCTCTCTTGGAATTTGCTCAAATGTGATGCTAGAAAAGAGTGGTTTGTAGGCATCCACTAGTTGCTTGTAGGGGACCAACTTTTCATCTTTTGTTTGATACTCATCTGTGACCTGTCGAATGACTAGTTGTGAGTCTCCATATACCTGTAATTCTGTGATGTCCCATTGAATTGCTGTATTGAGACCTATGAGGAGTGCTTCATACTCGGCTATGTTGTTGGTGCAAGGAAATGCAAGCCGATATGACTTTGGAATATAGTCATTTTGAGGTGTGATGAATAAGATGCCGACCTTTGATCCATGTTGTGTGTAGGAACCATCAAAATGCAACTTCCACATTACCGAGGTAGAAAGAGTGAAGAGATTCTCATCTGGAAAGTCAGATACCATAGGATGTACATCTGTCATAGGTGCTTCTGCTAGTTGATCTGCTAGGGCTTGTCCCTTGATTGCCTTACGATCCACATACTCAATGTCAAACTCACTAAGTATCATGACCCATTTAGGAGGTGTAGCTAGATATTATTTGAGTTGATCAAATGCTGCTTGACACTTATCTTCCCATCGAAATGAGACATCCTTTTGGAGCAAGTGTTGAAATGGTTGACATTTATCTGCTAGCTGTGAGATGAAACACCTAATAGATTGTAACCTTCCTTGTAGGCTCCTTAATGCTTTTAGATTCTTTGGTGGAGGCATCTCCACTATAGCTTTGACTTTTGCTGGATCTACTTTGATGCCTCTACGAGATACAATATATCCCAACAGTTTTCCTGATGTTACCCCGAAGACACATTTCTTTGGATTGAGTCTTACTTGATACTTTTCTATTATGTCAAAGATTTGTCCTAGAACTTGTATGTGATCTGCCCTAGAAGATTTTGCTAGTATGTCATCCACATAGTCCTCCATGATGTGATGAAAGAGATCGTGGAATATCACAGTCATTGCTCTTTGATAGGTTGCCCCTGCGTTTTTGAGACCAAATGACATGACACACCAACAATAGTTACCCCAAGAATAAGTAAAAGTTGTTTTATGTTGATCTTCTTCTGCTATCTTTATCTGGTTGTAGTCGGAGAATCCATCCATGAGAGAAAGCATTTCACGACCTGCGGTCAAGTCTACTATGAGATCAGTGTTTGGTAATGGAAAGTCATCTTTGGGACATGCTTTGTTAAGATCTCTAAAATCATTACACATGCAGATGCCCCCATTCAGTTTAGACACAGGTACAATGTTTGAGACCCATTCTGAATAATCAATAGGCTGGATGAACTTTGCATCTAGCAACTTTTGTATTTCAACTTTTACTAAGAGAGCTATCTGTGGGTACATCTTCCTTAGCTTTTGCTTGACTGGTTTAACTGTTGGATCAACTGTGAGATAGTGAACCACTAGCTTAGGGTCTAACCCTGGCATATCAACATAGGTCCACACAAAGTTGATGGTTCTTTGTAAGAAGTTGTTAAAATTCTTATGCTCTGTTTCTGATAATGATGTTGCAAGGAATGTGGTCTTCAGATTTTGCTCTGCGCCAAGGTTTATCTTTGTAGAATCTTCCACTAGGAGAGTTGACTTCTCTTGATACTTAGATGGTAGGGGAAGGTCAAATTCTCCATCCTCAAGTGCCACAGTTGGGTTTTCACCTTTGGATACGTCCTTTGTTTTTACTATTTTGTGATCAGGAGGTGCCACAATGTGGTTTTCACCTAGAGATCTTTCTTTATTTTTACTTTTGCGACTGGAGGATTTGGCATTCTCACCAAAATAAGCTGTTGGCTCTAGTTCCATTACAAAACCAACTTTGTGATCGCCTAGAGGGATACCATCTCGGAGTCCTGGGAACTCAGTTATAGCTTCGTCATTCTGAAATACATCTATAACGGGGGACCCTTGTTGGCCCCAATCGATAAGTTCAGGGTAGACAAGTGTTACAATCTGGGTGTTTGTGGTGGATGTTAAAGATACGGTTGATAGCATAAATATAGAGGATTCTGTAAATAGGTCAATCATATGGAGGGAAGAGTCATCGATGATATCCTCATTAGGCGTTGAATTTGCGAGAGAAGTTTTAGCCACCTTGTTGAGGATACCCTCGATGTCCAAGGTGCGCGGTACCTTCCTACCAAATCCTAACCCCTTCTTGCCTAGTTTCTTTGTCACAATAATGGGTTCTATTGTTCCTTGATTCTGTTTTCCCAGGCCACCTTTGCCTTTATAGCCCATGTTTTTGACTATCCTTAAGCCATTGCCATATTGATTGACTGGTATTGTGACTAGTTCTTTCTCCTTGTAGAGCCAAGAAGAAATGTCTTCAATTGTTTCCTCTGCTAATAATTTTCCCTCTTGAAATTGGGTTAGAGATGTTGGGGAAGGAATTGCTACTTTTTTAGTTGCTTTGGCAATGGGCGGTTGGCCGTAGGATTTAGGGGATAGAGGCATCTGCCCTACAAAACGAGATTTTTAGATATTGTCACGTCTCAAATTCTGATACATTATGAACTTACTATATTTAGAACTATTAATGGATAATTATGTGTGGATTAAATAAATGTTAGTTAATGGACTTGAATTAAATAGATAGACACTTATTTTATGCCGATTTGAATTAAATAGATGGTATTTTATTTTAATTTGAAAGATGGAATAAGTGAATATTGTTTGAAATGATAAAGTGAATATTATTTTATTAAATAAATTGTTATGCTTCAGCTATTGGTCACTAACCTATTAATGGAAATTCGAGTTTCATGAGTTGCAGGTTGTCGAAGACAAGGGTGTGGTCAAGGTTGAGGTGGTTAGCTCCCTGGCAGGGTTAGGATGGAGGGGATACTCTCGAATACACACACACACACACACACATGTAGATGGCATGTAGATGCAATGTTGTTCCTTAGTATTTTATTAGAAAATATTCTTTATATTTTCTAGTTATTATTTTATTTATATTAAAAATATTATAAAGTAAAATTAAATTATATATTTTTATAGATATATATTTATATATTTAATTTTAAATGATATGTGAGTTACAAAATTACAAAAATCTGTTTTAATTGATAGTTAGAAATAAAGAACATAGAAAAAGAAAACAAAATTAGAAAATTAAAAAAATAAAAAAAAGTAAAAAAGATAGAAACAAATAGAAAAATGGAAAAAAGACACAGATTTAGAAAAAGACAAAATCTATACAAAAATTAGAAACTGGGAAATATAGTAAGGAAATTGGAAAAAGGAAATAAAGGAATTTAAATAAAGATTTAACTCTCATTATTCACACACAGAAAATATTGATAGGAATTTGGAAGCCAAAGAGAAAATTAGTGCAAAAAAAGAGAACAAAGAAGAGGAAAAAAAATAGAGGAAAAGAGGAATATCAAGAGATCAACAAAAGAATAGCAAACCAGGTTCCTATGCATAATTTATTTATATATATATTCGATCATTTTTCTGTGAAAACTTAAAATCGTTTTCTTTTATCAAATTTTAATTTTATATATTCATATATTTATAAACTTAATATCACTGTTGTATTTATAGTATTATTTTTATCTATCACATAGATCTGAAGTTATTGAGAAAGCATTTTCTCAGATATGTAATGGTGATTGTAGTAAAATTATAATATTATATATATAAAATATTAATTTTTATGCAATATAAATATATATATACACAAGCAGTATATACATATATATGTATTTATATAGAACATCCGACTCATATAATAAAATCACTTACAAATTTTACATGTTGCACATTATAATTTATTATTGAATGATTTTTACTGTTGCTCCCACTAAAGTTATTTAATATTATACATTAAGTTAAATTCTGTTTCAACATGCTTTCATATGCTGAATGTTAGTTTTTCTATGAGGATTATTCGCTGGAAATTATACTATTTGCTGGTCTTTTATCATTCGCTGAAACTTCTATCTATAATATTTGCTGGAAATTCTGAGTTAGAATCATTCGTTGATATATATACATATTATTTAATCTATATATATTTGGAATTAAATTAGTATATATTCAGTTTAATTGATTTCTATAGAAATATATTTATTTTACTCTATTTTTATAATGGGATATATATATATATATATATATATATATATATCTATGGAATTATATTAACATATATTTAATTCAGTTATTTGATTTTATCTAAAATATAAATGTTTTACTTGAAAATTTTCATGGAATATAAACGAATTTATTATTTCTTTCAAAAATTGGACAATAAATGAATATAATTGATTAAAAACTTTCTATGTTGGTTTTGTAGAAAAACATGTTAGTGGGATCATATTGTCCAACTTTTTATCCGAAAATATACCGAACCCAATAGGATGAAAATGGACCAGCACCAAAGTAAAGTAATAGAATTTTTCGAAAGATCATTATAACCCTTTAGATTTTTTTTTGAACTTAAAAACTATGAAACATTACTTTAAACTTTGGAAATTGATTTATTCCTTCTGTCTGGATAAATTCTGTGTTATATTGGAGAGTTACTTTACTTCTAGGACAGGATGCCGAATGTGGGCCCCAGAGACGGTAATCTACTTTTTCTAGATTACCATTTTGTTTTGTTAAGCTTGGCCAAGCTGATAGACCATTGAAAAAGATGGATTTGAAAAGCCTAGAATTATATATGTCTTTGCCACATCCTATTGCGAGAGTTATGTCATTTCTAGTATAGTTTAGGAATGCTTACAGGCACTAGGCATGCATCGAGAGCTCCCTCCTGCCTTTACCGTTCTGGGTTGCTAGGCTCCTCTTGCAGGGTCGGTGCTTCCTTCGAGTTAGGAAGGAAACCGGGGAAGTCTAGAACTTCGTGGCTGGGTGGAAAAAGCACCTTGACCACATTCTTGACCTCAACTTGCGGAAGACCATTGGGGTCATGGCGGTTGAGATCAGAGGATTCTTTAGATATATATGATTCTTATGGATATACTTGTATTAATTTTGTATGGCTTGCTCAAGCCCAATTGTAATTGTATTTTTATTGAAGTAACTGAAATATTGATACAATCTCTTGTAACATGGAATCAAATGTCTTGAAACACCCTTTTTGGTCAAAGTATATAGAAATGTAATTTATTGATTGATTAAATTTGTACTTCATTATTGGAACTTGCTATCTTTATGCAACTATGAATATTTGAGTATTGAGTCATTTTTCTTTCCAAATTTAGAATTGCATTTTCTTGAGTTCCTAGTTTTAGTAAGTAAGATTTTAGCATCATTACAGATATCATATTCTCCAAAGCCTATATCACGGATGTGAGCTTTGATTTCGAGAATAGGATGAGGATTAGGTTCACTTGCAGAGGCTTTTGTTAGAGTTTCAGAATTGACATATAATGGGGATTCAAGGGCTTTGTCATTTTTAGGCACTTGGTTGCAATTCTTATAACTGCCTTGCAAGACACGACAAAATTTGAAAGGATTAGGGTCGCCTGGGATAGTTATCTCTGTACCATTGAATGGGAACTTAAGAGACTGATGGTACGTTGAGGGAACAAATTTCATGGCATGGTTCCATGGGCCTCCTAGGATAATGTTGTAGGGTAGCTCAATGTTAAGGACTTGGCATCTAGTTTCAAGCATGACGGGGCCTACTTGTATAGGCAAGTGGATAACACCTTCTGAATGACGTTCAACATCATCATACCCCTTGATTGTAATACTTTGATCAATGTTGACATGATCCTTAGAGTATCTCAATTGTTTGAGTAACTTTAGAGAACAAATATTGAGACCAACACCACTATCTATGAGTATGCGTTTGATCTTTCGTTTATGGATGAGAACCTCAATGCGAAGTGCATCATTGTGACATGGATCATGGGATGGGAGGTCCTTTTCAGAAAAGACCATATTGTAGGGTGAGGCAATATTACCTATTATAGCTTGGAAATCAGTGACTGCTATGTTGTTAGGAACCAAAGACTCTTGTAGGGCTTTTTCAAGCATAGCTTTATGTGCAGGTGATGATCATAGAAGGTCCAAGATAGAGATCTGTGCAGGGGTTTTCCCTAAATGTTTGACAAGATTGTAATCTGATTGGGTTGGGAGACTTGGTGTTGGACCATGAATGGTGACACGACCACGACGAGTTGTAACTGCGCAATCCGTAGATTTGCCTTTGATTGTGAGGGTAGATACATGACTTTCTTCAAAACGACCCACAATAGAATCATAGGAAGTAGAATCTTTGTTAACACCTTTACCTTTATCCGGAGGAGGACCTTGACCATGGTTAGGGAATGGTTCCTTGTACATGTTGAGATCTTTGTTGGTGTGTTGGATTGGTTGTTCATCCTCAAAAGTTATTTTGTTTTTGTCGATGAGGTTTTGAATGATGTGCTTGAGTTTCATACATGATACGGTTCTGTGTCTTTTGCTCCTATGGAATTCACAATATTCATTTTCACTGTATCGTGAGGATTTGTAAACAAGTTCACCATATGGGGGAGCATTTGGTAAGGTGACAAGTTTATTGTGTATAAGTTTTTGTAAAACAGTCTCAATAGGCTCTCCCAAGGGAGTGAATTGACGTGGTGGAGGGTAATTTTGTTGAAGTTTCTCTTGTTGTCGTTGGTTTTGGTATGGTTGCCTTTGTTGTTGTTGGTTTTGTTGAAGCGAAGGTTGACATGATTTGGAAAGCTGAAGGGGTTGTTGCAATGCTTGGACATGTTTAGAATCGACCACACCGTTGTTGACCACGTTTTTATTTTTGTTCCAAAACTTTGGTTTATCAGTTGTTTGTTGTTGAGGAGCATTGTCTTTAGTTTCGTGGAAGATTTTGACCATGCCCTTAGCGATGAGGGCTTTTTCAATGTTGATTCCCTTGTAGGTAATTTCGTCGAAGGTTGTTGCACTTAGTATTTGCAAATGAAAACCCAATTCTTGGTTAAGGTTCTGCACAAATATGCTAACAAGCTACTTTTCAGGTATCTTGAATGGGAATTTACTAGCCATTTGTCTCCATCTTTGAAGGAAGAAAATGAAAGTTTCTCCATTTTTTTGTTTGTTGTTGCATAGGTCGGTCATGGAGATCTCATGTTCTGTGTTGTAGGAGAAATGGGTGGCAAATTTCTCCGCAAGCTCATTAAAAGATTTGATACCCATGGGTAGGTGTGAAAACCATTCTATAGGTTGACCTCCAAGACTTCGAGGAAAGAGGCGCATAAGATACGTGTCGTTATTTGAGACCTCGAAGCAAGCAAGATAGAATTCTCTAAGATGGTCTTTTGGGTCCCCTTTTCCTTTGTATTTATCAAATTTGGGAATAGTGAAATTGTGAGGAAAAGGGATCATGGGTAATGACCGATCAAATGGATAAGGACAAACTTCTTCCAAAGAGAAGGTCTTCTTGGTGTGGCCAAATGTTAGATCAGATAGTTGTTGTTGAACCTCCGCAATTTTTAGCTCCATAGTTGTGGGAGGGGCCGGTCATGTTGTCCTAGAAGTGGTTTTTGTTGCCCATATGGAAGATTATAGTGGAATCCATGGGCATTGGTGTTATAAGGGTCGTATGATTGGTTGGGGTCGTATGTGTTGTACGTTGGGTGTAGATTGGGTTGGAATTAGGCATTGTGATTTTTTGGAGGTGGGGGTGGCGCTAGGTAAGAATGTATGCTTTGTGATGGTTGTTGATAAGAATTTGGTTGAGGAAAACTAAAGTTTGTTGGGTTTGGTTGCGGTGGCAGAACATAGCTTTGGGGAGTTTGGTTTTGGGAATGTTGAGTGTGGTTAGGAAATGTGTTGAAAAAGGTTAGTGTTGATGAACGTTGTGGCGGAGGGACATAGGTAGATGTGTTTTGTGATGGTTGAGGTTGATTGAGAGATGTGTTGAAAAAGGTTAGTGTTGATGATCGTTGTGGTGGGGGGACGTAGGTAGATGTGTTTTGTGATGGTTGGGGTTGACTAAGATGGGGATAGGTATGATAGAGTGTAGAAGAATCTTGTGGTGGAGAGACATAGGTTGTGTTGACATTTTGCAATGGTTGGGGTTGTATGATACTGTTTGGGTTAATGATATGAAGGGTTGATGATGATGGGGGTGGTGTTTGTTGAGACCCTTGTTGCATGGCTACATAAGTGTTTCCCGGATTGTAATTTGGTGGGAAACCTTCTCGTGATGGGGTAGCCAATGTTCCACTTGCGATTGGTGTGGGCATTTTAGGAGTTTGTTGTACATTTGATTAAGCTATAATGGCTTGTTTGGCTAGTTCTGCTTGACATTGGAGAGTCTTGTTGGTGTCTGTAGATCTCCATAGGAGTCAGAAGCGGTGATATGGGTCTCTCTTCCGTTGGGTTTTGATAAAGGCGATTCTCATATTGTGCAATCATTCTCCCTTGTGAGCTTTGTTCGTGTAAGGGTGTCGTCACAATTGACATGGTTTGGACCGCAGGTATGGCGTCATAGTTTTTGTTTGTGTCCTTGAGATTGGATAGATCAAAATCTTGAGGTAATTTTGCTCCTTGTTCGGCTAGTAGGTGGAAGAAATGATCTTGGTACTCGCTAAGGATTTTGTCAAAGCCAGCCATGGCTTTAGGATCTTATATGATTTCATCAAGGTCTTGTCTATCTTCTTGAGAGGATTGACCTATTTCAAAGTGTCGCTCTTCTTGAGATGGGACTTGACATATGGTATAACCTCGTGGAACAAAATTCAGAGGCATGCTAGTTGTATATTGAGGTGCATTTACCAAAGGAACATTACCTTCTTGAGGATTGTTTGTTTGGTCATTTTGCGGTCTGTTTTCAATGTTGGTTGGTCTTTCTATTGGTGTCTTGGGAGTAACCTTGGGAGTCATGTTGGATTGCCTTGGTTGAGGCGTATGAGGAGGTGATTTGCACTTCCTTGGGGTGACTTGCTTAGCCTTCATAGTTTGCTGGAGTCTAGTGGTTACCATGGGATACACTAAGACACTATGCTTTGTTTGAGATGCTTGCTGGGATTTTGTTGTGTTTTGGAAAAGACAATTTTGATAAACAAGTTCACTGGACCAAAGGCACTGTACTGTTTGACCAAAGGCACAGGACTATGTTGCCAAAAGTGAGCTATTGTGTTACCAAAGGTGTTGGCCTAAGCTGCTAGAAGTGAGGTATTGTTATACCAAAGGCAAGCTACTGTTAGACCAAAAGTGAGCTACTGTTATACCAAGGGCGCTGAAGTAGGTTTTCTAGAGGTGAGGTACTGTTATACCAAAGGTGAGCTACTGTTATACCAAAGGTGAGCTGCTGTTATACCAAAGGTGTTGAAGTAGTGTTTGTGATATTTTATAAGGCAAATTTTGATAGTTTTGGTTTTGATTGGATTTGCTTTGGCGACAGAAAACACATCAAACAAAGTTGCAAAAAGGACTGACACAACAGATAGTGAATGTTCGAGGCTCACAAAAAAGGCCAATGTTTCCATGGGTATAAGACAATTGCAAACAATATCAAGCACTTTTTATCCCTAGAGACAAGGTTTCATTGCAGTAGATCAGCTCACAACTTAATACTCCGTCGACCAAATGTCATTCCATAAAGGTGTCAGACATTTGTATCTTTGCGAGAGACAATAGGTAGGGATATCTCACCCTCCCCTCGAAAAGCTCAAGTAGGTCACAAGAAATTTATGGCTGAGGGAATACTATCTCTTCTCAAGGGAGCCAATGGTGAGTATCTTGAGGGCTTAAATCGATTCCCCTTGCACTGATGATTACAACAACATTCGGAGGTGGATTGGGCAGTCACTATCTAGATTGGTTCTTAGTAACTTTGAGGGACCAACGCCTTATGAGCAATGTGACAAGCTACTAAAAGCTTTAACCAATCCTACTAAGAGTATCAAACACTTCACTCAATGTAAAAATCATTTCCACAAAGAGCTAGTACACCTCTTTTCAGTTTGGCACCACAAAGTAAGGCTGACATTGGTTAGGACTTGGCTTTCGCCTTATCCCTCTTATAAAGTAGTTCAAAGGAAAACTCCACTTAGGGTCATCCCTTTTGGATGAAGTGCAATCCAAAAGTAGGCCCTTCTAAAGGAAAAATTGAAATGTAAGAGCAAACACGTCAAACAAAGGTTCAATTGCCCGTTATAAGAAAAATAAGGTGCAACTAGATTAGGCACACACACGATTGTAGTTGTCAATTATCCCTTATGAAATTGAAGTGTTTGGCATTCATGTCCATTGTCCCTTAGAAAATTGAAGTGTTTTTGCATTCATGTCCATTGTCCCTTAAGAAAGCAATATGTTCCTAAGACTTAGATTACCAAAGTGATTTGTTCAATTGTCCCTTAAGAAGGCAATATATTTCTAAGACTTAAAGAGATAGATTGAGATTTGTTCAATGCTCGTCCTGCATAAACATGTTAGGAAGACCTATTTGCTCTGTTTGAGTGATAAGAAGCTGCAACAAGTCGATTAGTTCCACACAAACTAAAAAGTTAGCAAAAATAAATCAATTTAACCAAAAGCGCTTGACTGTATTACCAAAGGCGACGTACTGTATTACCGAAAGCACTGTATTGTGTTACCAGAGGCGAGTTGCTACAAGACCAAAGGTGATTTACTGTGCTGCCAGAAGTGTTGTATTGTACTACCAAAAGTGCGGTACAATGCTACCAAAAGCGCCTTACTGTCCCATATCTGAAAAAAGTTATATTATGTCAAAAAACCTAGGTCAAGAGATGATTTCATATTTGATTTGTAGATTTGGGATGTATGGTAGGATCTATAACCTGGGATTAAGAACAACTCAATGATGCCACAAAAAGATAGGTTAACTCAAAAGTGAAAATAATCCTAAATACGTCAGCTTAGGAAGCATAACAGATAATTGAAAGACAAATAAATCAACTTGCTAGTTAATCAATGATAGATATGTGAGTTAAAACCCTACAAATCACAAACAAGATCCAAAAAACCCTAATATACTGAAGGCGCCTTACTGCTATGCCAACCGCGCTGGACTGTGTTACCAATAGTGCGCTACTTTGCTACCAAAGGCACTACACTATCACCCGAAGGCGCTATACTGTGCTTTCAAAAGTGCTTTACTATACTGCCAGTAACACTTTTATGTACTGTTTGTGTTGTTCCGTACTGTACTTAAAAAAATAATTTCTCAAAGAAAAAGAGGGATTAGTGGGTCCCACCGGGCGTGCCAGAATGTGTATGAGGAAAATCAACATGTCTATTGATAAAATCAAAACTATGATAAGAACAAATCAATAATCCATAACATAAAGAGATCTATCTAAATAAAAAACCATGATCAATGAATAAATTAAATAAAACAAGAAAGCTTTTACCCAGATTGTATTGTTCTCTTTGTCGATATGTGGATTGCTCAATAATGTTGCGAAACCTTGTTTGTAACAAGCGATTGTATGTGCTCAAAGTGCTCAAGAAGATCAATGTCAAAAGATCGTAGGTTGCTCAACGATGTGATGTATGCTCAAAGCACTGTAAAGGATGCTTGAGAATAAGTGATCGAAGAGGATTTGTGAAGGAGATGAGGGGGGTTTATATAGTTTTCAAACATGATCGATCAACATATGAAATAAATCCATAGAATGAATGGTTGATATAAATCAAATAACTCATGCTGAATGTGCACACAACGTGTGTCACTCCAAAAAGATATTTTTATTAAGATATGATGAAAACAAGATTGATTGAATAGATAACTCAACTTGTAATTTTGCCTTTTTTAGAGTTCTAAAAAAAGGACTGATCGTGCACATGAGTTAACATGATATTTTTAGAGGAATTGGAAAGATAATTGAAATTAAATAAATAAATTTATTTAATTGTTTGTGCATGAGAGGGGAACGTAATATTATAAATAAAATACTTGATTTTATTTATTTTTAGAGGTTTGAGATAATTTAAACAAATTTGCATGATTTATTTAAATTTAGAAGAATAATTGATTTAATTAAATAATGTAAATTATTTAATTTGTAGATAAGAGAAGATTTGTGATGAATTAATTAAATAAATTGTATTTATTTAATTAATGTAGACTTGAAATTTGGAAGATGATAATGACTTAATTAAATAATTAAAATTATTTAATTTTGGAAGCATAAGGAGGAATTTAATGAAATTAATTAAATAATTAGATTATTTAATTAATGTTTAATTTTTGGATTTTAGAAGAATTAGAAGAAATTAATTAAATAATTAGATTATTTAATTAATGTTTAATTTTGGGATTAGACAAATTTGAAGAAATGCAAGTGGTGCGATGACATGGTCATTTTAGGGTGTCTACAAGAACAACCTGGAAGACAACTACAGGGTTTACACCTTATGAGTTAGTCTATGACAAGACAACAGTCTTGCCTATTGAATTTGAACAGAAAACCCTGAGGACAACAGTGGACCTAGGAATGGATTTGACCACAGCACAACAAGAAAGGCTACAACATTTGAATGCTTTGGATGAAATCTAATTGGAGGCTATTCATCACACTGAGGTCATACAAAAACAAAGAGCAAAATGGCATGATAAGTACATTAAGACAAAGGAATTCATTGCAAGTGACTGGGCACTCCTTTATGATTCAAGATACAAGGACTTCAAGGGCAAGCTTCAGTCACGTTGGTTAGGCCCATATGAGATCAAGCAAGTCTTTCCTAATGGTGCAGTTCAATTGCAGACTATTGATACAGTTCAATTTTCACTGCTCGTAAATGGGCACAGGCTAAAATTGTATAAAAAGCCACTTTAAAAGGATGACTTTCTTGTTTCTTTAGCTACTCAGTATGGTCCTCCCAACACTCCTAATGATGATGAGGTGACACCAAATGATACACCTTCAGATACTGATCCACCAACACTGTCCAGTGATGCGGAGGTTGAGTTGCAATACTTAACCCTTGTTGCTGAAATATAATTTTCTTTTCTTTAAATTCACATGCACACACAACACATTGTACATGATCACCATTGTCAATTTCAGAGGGACTTGTTTTTCATATATCATAGGGACCTGTCGTAGTTGGGCCCTAGTTTCCATTTTTTACACATAGTCAGTCGAGACCTGTGCTGTGGGTGCCTATAGCAACGAGTGTCTGCGAAGATTTTCATCCATTTGGCACACATTTCATTCTTCTTCACGTGCATTTCCTTCCTACTCCACGTGTTTCAAACACATTTCATAATCCAATGGTTGCGGCATGTTTGTTCAACTTGTATTCACCAACTGCTACATCAACTTTTACGGCCTGTCAACTCTAATAAATTCTGACGTACCTGCCACCCTCCCATCTACTCTATGCATATCACTCCACTCGTGCCAATGTCCTGATCTTTTTTTCCAAGGCAATCTGCTCCATGCTCTTCATTATCAATGCACATAAGGTAAGCTTTTAATGACTGTCTTCAAAGTTCCTATTTATATTCATTATTACTAAATGTTTATCTTATGCATGTGGCAATATATCACCCCTTTTCATGTAATCATTACTCTTTCATCCCTGCACATTCATTCATGAAGTGTGGTCACTTCACCTTTTAGTTGGGGGGAGGGGTATATGGTCAGTTTTTAAGTTTTTTTTTTCTTTTTACCATAAATCAAATTTTCTTTAAACTACTATTGAGATTTTGCTATGCTGTTTTCTATGATAATCGACCTGCCCTGAATTGTGAGCTTGTAATTTTCCTAAAAGTGAGTTGAATTTCAAATTTCTATTAAGCTATAGTTTGGGGGTGGAAGTATTGACAATCAGTTTTTTGAGGTGGTAAAATTGAAATTAGGTAGAATTGAGACGTAATAGGAGTACATAATACAGGTGCAATGGGAGGTGATATAATCAGAAGAGAACCATCGGTGCATAAGGAGATATTGGAGGATGTATTGGTTCTCCCACTCTTCACTAGAGTGGGGTGGTTAGACTATTTTCTGAAGTTAACAAAGTATGACAATGATATGGCAAGGGATTTTGCAGCTACTCTGCAGTATGATGAAGCAACAGTGAGGGGATTAGTTGTGGACTTCTTTGAAACAACTATTTCCCAAGTCACTGGGTTACCATGAACAATGTTTGAATATCCAGCCCGTGCTGATGTAGTAGCGACGAGGGAGGAGTTCTGCGAGTGTGGTGATAACCTGGAGTGGACCACACAAGGTACAAAAAGATTATCCCTTCCTTTCTTCTGGGGGAAATGTGCTTCGTATATTATCAAATATCTCACTTGTGATGGTAGACATAACCTGTTTTATACTGCACACTCTAAATTGTTGAATCACCTGCGCCATGACAAACTGGTTAATGTTCCCAATTATCTGTACAATATGTTGAAGAGAATGTCATTTGAGTATCAGAAAAGACAAACAAAGACTACATTGTCTCACTATTGTTTGGTAGTTCTACTGGTTAAGAGAAATTTGAGAATCCAGCACCCACAAGTTAGCTGGGATGCTTTTAAACAATGCAAGGATATTTCTGAATTGCTGGAAGTAGATGAGCCTTAACAGGAGGATGACCCTGAAATTGAACCTGATGTAGAACCAGAGCCCGAACCAGAAGTTGAACTAGAGGTTGAACCTGAAGCTAAGCCTGAGGAGGCAGAATGTAGGAAAAAGAGTTGATGAGGGACAAGGGGAAGAAGAAAAGGAGGAAGCACAGTTGTAGCAAGATCCAACATTGTTGGACACATCTTCAAAAAAGGAAGGAAATGTCCCTGGAAATATTCCTACTGATGCCAGTGTACTTGCCAAATGTAGAAGGTATGTTTCATCATCCTCTAGTTCCGATTCAGAGGACATTTTCATTGCAAGAAAAATGGGAAAAACAGTTCCTAGCAGCCTTGTTAGAGAAGTTTTAAATGTTACTGAAAGTAAGGATGAAGATTTTGATTTTGAGCAAGAAAAGGAGTTGTTAGAAGATATAACTATGAGGCAAGAACTTCAGGAAGCCCTTGATAGAATTAAACAATTAGAAGAACAAGTGAAATAGTATGAGGAGAAGGATAGGGAGAAAGAGATAAGAATACAAGAATTGGAGGCAAAAATTCAGACATATGGTCATGCTCTAACATGGATCTCTTAGCACAAGTGATTGAGAGTAAAATGGAAAATGAGGAAAAAGAAGCTCCAATCCTGCAGCCTCCTGTGATAAGACCTCCAACATGCCTCACTATTTTATCTATGGGTTTTGAATTAATGAAGTTTAATGATGAATTTAAAAAAGAAAAAGAAAACTGGGAGAAGGAGAAACAAACTCTTAATACATCATTAGAGAATAAGGTTGCTGAGTTGAAAAGGTTGGAAGGGTAGCTAACATAGGTAGTTGACAGGGCAATTCAAATAATAGAATGCATACCTCCACCAAGTAATGAAGAATGAGAAGAATGCATGAGTTCCTACACAAAGGGATATTTTTTTATTTTGAATTCTTCCCTCTTTCATTCTTTTAAATCATTTTATCACCAAGAGTTGTCACAATCAATGAAAGAGGGCCGCATCATAATTTGATCTTTCCTAAAATTGGTCATGAAGGTAACTAAAGGGTCAATCTAAATAGGATAGTAAATAAACAAGTATGGTAATTGCTAAAAGTAATACCAACGTGAGTGCATTATTAGTGTAAAAGGGTAACATTGATTAACAGTGATTTGATTTCAAAGGATTATTATAGATGTCACATGTTAAACCAAAGATATATCCCATGAGGGTATATATAAGGAGACAAGGCCTTCATGTTTTCATAATAATTCTAGTAAGAAGTTATTTGGACATATCTTATCTAAGTTTATTTTGAGGGAAAAGTAAAGGTGTCATGGAACTTAGAGAGAAGGAATAATCAATTATCAAAATCTTAAGTCTTATGAGAGGACATGTGGGTGTTTCATGGATCAACTAATATCTATTAAAAAATCCTTGTAAGTTTGTTTCCTTTGTAAGGGAGGAAATATTTGGAAGAGATCCTCAAAGAAACAAGACCTATTCTCCAAGAATGTTAATGGTGATTCATTATTTAAGGAATGAAGTAAGAAGTGCAGGAGGGAGGATTGATCCAAATTTCTACTAAAATAGTAGCTAGGGATAAGTGGTCATAGGTAGGGGGATTCCTCTTATGG
The DNA here is from genome assembly GCA_027924645.1 of Cunninghamia lanceolata. Classification (NCBI taxonomy): domain Eukaryota; kingdom Viridiplantae; phylum Streptophyta; class Pinopsida; order Cupressales; family Cupressaceae; genus Cunninghamia; species Cunninghamia lanceolata. Next base: position 4,907,351 of record BSBN01000066.1, read on the forward strand.
GTGATCCCACAATAGTGGGTTCCACTTTTTAGCCCAAGTTATGCTGGAACCCAAATTTTTAAGCCTTGTATTTGCACTGTCATGCCAAATTCATCAAAGTTCTCCCAAAAGGTTCTTGTGTATTCACCTCATTTTTTGTGTGCATGGTGCTGTTTGGTGTTTGATGCCATTTCCCCTAAAAATTGGCTAAGTCTGAAATCTAAGAGATCCTCCAAATTCTATATTTTGCATTTTAACTCTTATGGACCCAAAACCACTCTCAAACATCCTGATAGTATATACATAAAATATAATATTAAAGTATAATACTATCACTTATATTTTATATTTTATGTATATACTATCCTTTCAGGTTTTCAGGTCCCGCTGACACTTAGGAACTTTTCCTTTTGTTCCTCATTCCCCTGCTTTCCTGCTTTCCCTTTCCCCTCTTTTGTTCCTTCAGGTTTTCGGGACCCGAAGACACCCAGGAACCCGGTCCTGATGTTCATCATCCGTCCGATAATCGAGAACTCGCAATGTAAAGGAGGTTCCTGCAGGACTTCAGGACCTGCCGGAACGTTGGAACTTTTTTGAAATTTCCATGTTTCTCCGCGACCTTGATCCCCACCAGGAGAATATTCTTCAGAGTCTAATATCCTTTTGGACCTTTTGTTCTTTTGTGACAAATTTGAAGGCTCAAAAAATTGAATTTTCAAATGATATTTTTGGATAATGGCTAAGTTTTTCATGAAGATTTGAGTCATTTTTTTTGTTTTTGACATTGGTCACTTTTAGTTCCAGTGGGACTTCTGGTCCCTCTGGCACTTCAGCACCAGTTCCTGGGTGCCAGGTTCTTTCACCATCCCGCCACTTGGTAGAGGCCTAGAAATGCCCAGAAACATGGGAAAACGTGCCAGCTACTCTCCAAATCTCCATTATTGCGAAATGGGTGGTTGAAAAAGTGATTTTTATTGTAGTAGGTGGAGTTTTTGGGGTTTTCCCACCCATTCTTCCATCAGATCCAAGTTGTGAAGTCTATAAATGGAAGATTGGAGCTCGTTTCAAGGGTTGGTCATTTTTTGGGCAACTTTTCTCTCTTTAAGTGCTAAGCATCCAAGGCAGTTAGGGCTTTATCAATTGATTAGTTCCAGTTCTTTAGAGAACAATTGCAAATGATGTATGGAGATTATATTGTATGTTTGAATACCAATCTACGTTTTTCTCCATTGCTATAAGTGTTTTTCAGGAAAACTCGTATTGCAGTTAGGGTTTTCTCTTGCCACATTTTGTGGTATGATAGTAACTTTTTATTTGAAAGAATATGACAATTCTTAATTTATTTTCAAGTTTTGTAAATGGTCATTTCAGTGTTACACATTGATGAATGTTGTATGGTGATGGATTAATAAGTATTTTCATGGTTTGGTATTGATTCATATGCATTTGAGTATTCAGGGAGATAATCATACATCATTGTGCATTTATTTTCCTTTGATAAACTTGAGACTCAATAGCCCATTGGATAGGCACCAATCTAAGAGGCCCATGATCACCCATAGTCTATTAAAAAATTAAAACAATATATAAAGATTTAAATGCAGTTATAGTTCTATATGCATCCTCATCCTGTAGGGTTGCTCTCATCATCTCAAATGGAGGTTATTAAGTGTAACAAGTGTGTTTTAGTTTAGTGATAGTATTTGGGATTAAAAAATGATCTAGGTATTGTTTTTGATTAAGATAAGCATCAAAAGAGGGTGTTGAACCCTTTACAAAAAGCCCACAGGGTAAAGAAAAGCAGGGCACAAACAACCCAAAAACATCATAGAAACAAAAATAGAACAACAACCTAGCTACAACACAAAATAGGGGATCTACACAATAGTAGATCATGAGGGTGTAAATTTAACTCCCTTAACCCTCGATTGCAAAGCATCAACCGACTTGGGGAGTTGCTTCTTTTTTCTTTGAACAACAAACCAAGAAAACTCTGTGTCCATATCCTCTAAGCGAGGCAAGAGGAGGGGACCCTCAACAAATGCCACAACCAACGGGAACTCATGTGCTAAGGCAGCAACCGACAATGAAGAAGATGAAGTAGTAACTGATGGAGAAGCATCTCGATCTGAAGACCTAGCTTGAATAGCCATCCGATCAGAGGACCCAACATGATCAACAACAACAACCACCCTATTCGCCATATGATCCACATGAGGAGCAACCAAGAGGGGCAAAGGTTCCTGGACAAGAACATTCTCTTGGGAAGAAGCACCTACAAGGGAAGGGTCGCCCTCCTAGGGGAAAATTCCAAAGGAGAGGAGCTAATAGTCAAATGTTCGGTGAGTGCATTCTTCCACCAAGTTGCCGCACCCTTGGTGAGAGTGAGGACAACTAGAGGCCAAATTACCTATCGAGAAACAATGCTTGCATCTAAAGGGGAGGGCCTCATAGTCCAACAACTGTGTCCATGGCCTATCCTCAACCATCAAAACTACATCTCCAAAGAGGGGCTTGGAGATGTCAATATCCACTAGTATGCGAGAACCGTAATATTCTCTACATCTGAGGTTGTGGAATCAACCTTCAAGAAGTGCCCTAAAGCGTTGCGGATGCCCTCAAAACAAGAATCCTCCTAGAATTAAATAGGGAGGTTTGGAAGTCAAACCCAAATTGGTGTGGTGTTGATCAGTTTAGTGAGAGGATTGAATGAGCTAGCCCATTGCTTGATGGACAATGGATGTTCACCCCAGAACCCTACCCAACACTAAGTCTCGCTCTTCAGAGGAAGAAAAGGTTGCTATGAAGAACCCTCTTGCACATGGAAAGAGCTTGATTTGTCCCGCCACGAATGGTTTCCAGGAATCCATAACCCAACTATGCAGATTGGGAAGGGAGGGCCAAAAACCATTGAAGCAGAAAATAACCCCATGTTTTAAGTAAAACTCCTAATTCTCCTAAATCTCAGGGCCACAAACCACCAGAGACGAGTGAGCACAAGGCATAGGTCATGCCTAGGCTCCAAAGTTGAGAACAACATCAGAAAATGACCTGTGTGGGTGGCCAGGGCCGTCAGGCCAAGGACCATGGAGCCCCTGGGAAGCACCACCACCAGGAACTGACACAGAAACCTTAACAGAAGAAGCAAGAGCAAAACCCACCGCACCAGAAGGTTACTTAGACTCCCGTGCACTTGTAGCATGTTCAACAACTCCCCCACATGAGCAAGATCTGTGAAAACACCCAGGATGCCACTAGGGAGGACGCTTGGCCTAGCAGACCCCTCCTGCATAGAGCCTACGTCCAGAGACTTAGGTGCCCTACTCAAACTCCTAATTTTCCCACTTGAGCACTCCATTTTCTTACGATCTAGGTATTATTGTAAAGTCATAAATTAGATAATATATTTTGTTGATCTCAATCCCTATAAGGGGATACCTCTAGGATTACCCTCCTAAGCCTAGTTGAGATTAAAGTGTAGAGGAGTCTATCCACTCCTGTAAGTTGGCCAAAATTGCCTTTAACCTATTGATAAACCTCTTTCAATCACCTTGATGAAATCCCTGGCCTAGGTGATTGTGAAATGTTTTAGGGTTTTGGGTTGTAGTCATTTTGGGAACTAACATTTTGGTGTCGTTGCTGAGGAAATATAAAATCAATTTACTTCTGGTTGTTGTAGTCTTGTAATACAATGAAAGTCCAAGTTTTTATTCCCAACAGGGAAGTGGTGACTCTATTTTTACAACCCAGAAATTAATTAGAGTTTGAAAAGAAAAGAGATTCATAATGAATAAAGAAACCAGGAACAACTTGGGCATGATGATTTCTTTAGCAGTCCAAGAAATATGAGTAGATAGAGAGCAAGAAACCCTAATGTGATGCCTCCATTGAATGCCCAAGATCAAGTAGGTACATCTGACAGAATCAACATATTTGATGATTTTAGAAATTAGTATTAATATACCTCTGAGGATTCTACAGATAACATACTTAGAATAAATAGAAGGATGAATAGAAATGAGTATGAGGTCTGAAGAAATGAGAATATTGTGGGCAAAGGAAGTAGAGATAGATCTCGTGATGCACATATGAGAGCATTTGGAATGCCCAGTGAAAATGAAGAGACACTTTAGAATACTCAACATCCTACTTCACCTACAAGATCACTTAGAGGTCAGCATGATAACATTCTCGATGAGGAAGATCAACACGAACAACATGATTTTGAGGAAAGAGAGAGAACTCTCGATGATGAGTTGGATTTACTAGACCATATTAGACAAAGGCAAAGGGAAGTACAAGCTTTGCTTGATGTCCAGAAAGCTCAACTTGCCCAACAAACCTAGTTAACTCAAAATGCACAAGAATAGGGCAGAAATCGAAAGTATAATCAACATCACGATAAACTACAACATCAACAATGTGACAACAAGGTGTGAATCGTGCTTATGTTCAGCATATTCACAATCAACCACCACAAAACCAAGTGAATCAATAGTATGAGAATGTTCATAACCCTAGGCCTACACAACAAAGACAAGCACAAAGATTTCCTCCACTAAGGCAACCATTGAGAGATGAAAGGTATAAGCAACTTGATTTCTATGGAATCCCTAATTTTTCCAATCTAATTTCAAATGAGATTAGAGGGAAAATACCTAGATTCTAGGGTAACAATGTTGTTACGGGTGAAAAACATCTTAGACATTTTATTAATGTCATTGATGAGTATGAAATTGAGGATGAAGACGTCATCATGAAATTACTTGTACATTCACTTGAGGAAAGTGCCAAAGAATAGTACAAGGCTCTCCTAGATCGCAGTATTGACTCTTGGGAGGAGTTCATGAGGGTATTCCAATTGCAATACAGGGATAGGATTGATCTAAAGTTTTCCATCCATGAACTCACAACTATAAAAAATGCAATAAATGAGACAATAGTTGATTTTAACAACCACTTCATTACGACTACAAGAATGATACCTCCTCATCTAAGACCTAATGAGTCAATGTGTTTGGTGTTGTATTGTGGTGCATTTGACTCAAAGATTGGTTATTGCTTGAGGGACAAGAGTCCACAAACATTGAGGGAGGCTTATGCTACAACAATTAACATTGAGAGTAATATGAGGGCTTCAGGGAAGCACATTAAAATATTAGATGTAAAACTGTCCCAACTAGATAGAGAAGTCTTCAACAAGCCCCTCTCAACTGAGGAAAAACTAGATAAACTCATGGGAGTCATGAAATACTTGTCTTATAAGATTGCAAGAAATGAGAAAGGGTTGCCACCTCAGGGCACAACAACACACTTTAATGAAGGCCAGAGATTGCATAATAGGCCTTACAATACAAATTGGTCAAAGAGGCCACCACAAAAAACCATAGACAAGCTTCACCAAAATATGTTAGTTTTATAAAGCAGAATGACAAGGAGACCCCTGATCCTCTTAGGAGAGACCATGTGATTTTTCAAGAGACATCTTCATGGTGCCAGACATGTTTTCTCCCCCTTGATCCAACCAATTGTGTAGTGGATCATTCAATGAGCAAAGAGGAAGACTTTCCAAACGAAGAGGGTGAAATTGAATATTACGAAGAAGATGAGATAAATCAGTTTGACACCAATGAATATGAGCAATTTGATAGAGATGATGAATATGACATACCTAAAGAGGATGAATATATCTTCCAAACTGATTATAGTGTAGGTCCAAAGAAATATCAGTTTCTAGCTCATGATTTTGAGCATTTGAGGGACCTTATGTATGAGAAATACATGCAGTTCCAACTATCCAAAGAAGATATGAAGGCCTTGACCGATGCAACTATTATGCAAGTCTAGGGAGGGTACCATCTTAGAAATAGACATATCTTTATGCAAGGTGTTGTTGTTACAAAACCTATTACAAATAAAGCTGGGAGCAAAGTTGAAGACAAAAAGGAGAAAGAAAAGGTGAATGCTGAGGTAAAAAGTGGAGACCTTCCAAAGAAACCAATTTGAAAAGAAGAAAGTTGCAGTCCAACAACCAACAACCACAAAAAAGAAATATGTACAAAAAGCTCCAACACACATAGTACAACTAGTTTCTATACCTCTTGTTGATATTCACAAGTTAAAATGTGATGCCAAAGAGAGCCAACCTCAAGTATAAAGTGAACATTAAAAGAACAAAGATAAGGAGGTAAAAGGTATGGATATTCTTCTAGTCAATTGATATCTTATATTCCTGATGCAAATTTTGTTACAATTTCATGTGACACCCCTCTACCTCCGTATCATCCCTTTGACATGGCCCAGATGTTAAGTCAAATCAAAATTTCACTACCATTAGGGGAGGCTCTTAGGATGACTAAGCATAGGGATAGGGCTATCTCATTTATCACAGCCACTAGTGTACTCATACAACCCATTGTTGTTCATCCTAAGGATAAAGAAACAATTGAAGTTTATTTGGGGTCATCTCTGGTGAATAGTAGGATGGGTATAGATCCTTTCTACACCACATTGATCATAAATGGATGGTTGCTACATAATTGTATGCTCGATTTTGGAGCATTCAACAATGTCATGCCATTGGAAATAATGAATGATTTGGGGTTGAAGTTGTCCAAGTCATTTGTTAAACATTTTTCTATGAATTCAAGAGAGGTGAATGTGATTGGTCTTGTCAAAGACATTGAGGTTCAGCTAGCTGCATATCCAGACAAGTCCTTTTCGATGGATATAATTATTATGGATTGCCCTGTTAAATGGGGTATGTTGTTATCCAGAAAGTGAGCAGCTTCTATGGATGGGAGTATAAAGATGGATCTATCATATGCTACCATTACGGTCCATGATATTGAGGTAAATATTTATAGGGAGAACAAGGTAGAAGATCAAAACATAGAAGATTGTTATACAATCCATGAGGAAGTGAACTTCTTTGACATTGACATTGATTATTTTATGGAGTTTTGTGATGAAGATGAACCTAAGATATGTGTTGATCTGCCTAAGGTTGTTGTTCCTACATACATGGTGAAAGTGTTTTATGGACATTGTACTTTGATGGTGCTTGTTCTAGAGATGGCTTAGGTGCCAATGTTATTCTGATAACACAAGATGGAGAACAATTTGGGATATCTTTTACACTTGATTTTTAATGCACTAACAACATAGATGAGTATGAATCATTGTTGTTAGGATTAAATGTTTCTCATAAGAATGGAGTCAAGTGTTTGAAGATCTATGGTGGTTCAAAGTTAGTTGTGCAACAGATCAGAGGTGCTTTTGTAGCCAAGGGTAGAAGATTAAGAGCATACAAAAATGCAATGTGGAACACTATTATTTGATGCTATTGGCATTGAATGGGAGGAAAGAGTTGATAATGAAAAGCTAGATGACTTGGATGTAACTACTTCAATATTTGACCCCTAGCCAAATTTTTCTTATGGTCATTATGTTGTTGAAGTGCTTACAAGGCCAACAATCCCTGACAACATATACAATTGGCAAGTTTTCAATGATAGTGATTAGATTTATAGATTCCTTAATTGCTTAGATGAGTTTGACAATCAGTTAATCAATTGGAAACCTATGATAGAGGTAGGAGATGGAAAGGAAACATTGTTTGGGAGTGAGGTTGTGGAGCTTTAGATGAATACCTCTCCCAAGGGTTTGATTGCACTTGAAAGGATGTTTGATAATGCTAACTGCTAGAAGAGTAAAGATAAACTAGTCGAAGAGGACAAAGTTGAAGGTGTTAACCTTGGTACTAAGGAGGCACCTAGGATGGTTTATATTGGTAAGAGGCTCAAACCCCATGAAATGCAAATGCTGATTGCATTGTTAAGAAAATTTAAAAATTGTTTTATATGGTCCTATGATGAATTAAAGGCATATAAGGAGTATCTATTTCAGCACACTATTCCCCTTGAGCTTGATACAAAACCTTTTAAATAGAAGTAAAGGCCTATAAGTCCCACAATAGATCCTAAACTGCAGTAAGAGTTGGCAAAGCTAAGAGATGGAGGTATTATAAAACTAATCAGGCATTCTAAGTGGCTATCTAATCTTGTCCCAGTGAGGAAGAAGAATGGGAAGATTAGATTGTGCAGACTTCAAAAATTTGAACATCAAATCCCTTAAGGACAATTATCCTCTTCCAAATATGGGTCATCTGTTGCAAAGGGTTGTTGGCTCAGAGCTGATGTCTATGATGGATGGATTCTTAGGATACAACCAGGTTCTAGTTAAGGAGTCATAATAGTACAAGACAACATTCACTACTCCTTGGGGTACCTATGTTTATTTGAGGATGCTATTCAGGTGGAAGAATGCAAGATCAATGTTTCAGAGAGAAATGGATGTTGCCTTTGCAGGCCTCATTGATGAAATCATGGTAGTATACCAAGATGATCTCACTGCATTATCCAAAGACAAGAAAGATCATTGCAAGCATTTGGAATTGATCTTTGAAAAATGTTTGGAGTATGGGATTTCTTTGAATCCCAAGAAATGTCAGTTTGGAGTAGAAGGAAAGCTTCTGGGACATATTGTGTCAAAGGATGGGGTTAGACTTGATCCGAAAAGAGTGAAATCTATTTACCTCATCCCTTAGCGTAAATCAATCAAAGGTGTCCAGTATTTCTTTGGGAAAATCAATTTTGTGAGGTGATTCACCCCTAACTTTGTTGAGAAGACCAAGGCAATATCCAAGATGCTCAAGAAGGGGCAGTCTATTGCATGGGACAAGGAACCAACTAAAGCCTTTATTGACATAAAAGAGGCTCTTAAAGATGCACCAGTGTTGGTAAGTCTGGACTACTCCAATACTTTTTGACTCTTCTCTTTTGATTCATACTACATTATTGTTGCTATTGTATTGCAAAAGAACAGAGATGGATTTGAGCAGCCCATAGGATTCTTTAGCAAATCCTTGCAGGCTGTTGAATTGAATTATTCAAATATGGAAAAGTATGGATATGCTTTGGTCAAGGAAGTAAATTTTTTTAGGTCATATCTTATGGGTGCAAAGATAGTTACATATGTGCCTTATTCAGCTGTGAAGGACATTTTTATGTAGCAGGAAGTCTCTAGAAGGAGATGCATATGGATTAACAAAATCAAAAGAATATGACATTGATGTGCAAGTCACCTAACTGGTTAGAGATCAGTGTTTAGAAAGGTTGATGGCTAATTCAAATTTAGAGGCAAATGAAATAAATAAAGTAGATGTTGTTCCATTTGCTAATGTGTGTACGTTGACAACATGCAATGTCCCCCAAGTATGAATGTAACTTAGTAGAGAACACTTAAGCTCTAGTCTCAGAAATATGTTTTAATTCAAGGTGTTTTATTGTGGAAAAATCATGAGGGAGTGCCGTTGAAGTATTTGGACCAACAACAATCTGAGAATTTCATTGAAGAATATCACCAAGGGATATGTGACAGACACTTCCATGCTAAAACCAGAACACATAAGATTATTAGGGTAGATTTTTGGTGGCAGAACCTCTTCAAGGATGTTGCAAAACAAATCAAAAAATGTGATGCCTGTCAAAGGCTTGCAAGTAATTTAAAGTTTCAAGGCACTCTTCCCCTTATGAATGTTACCACTGAGACACCATTTTAGCAATGGGGCATTGATTTCATAGGGGAAATTCAAGAAGAATCAAGTAATAGATATAGATGGATCTTGGTGGCAACTAATTATTTTACAAAGTGGGTTGAGGCTGTTCCAACTCACAATGCCACATCTAAGGTTGTGATTGAGTTCCTTTTGAACAATGTGATAACCAGATTTGGTGTGCCATCTAGAATTGTTGCAAACACCATGTGTTTCAGATCTCAAGACAATATAGGTATGTGTTTCAAGTATGGGATAAAGTTGATTCATTCATCACCATACCATCCACAAAGTAATGGATAAGATGAGTCCAACGATAAGAGCCTCATAAAATTTTTAAAGAGGACTCTAGATGTGAACAAGAAAAGATGGGATGCAAAATTGAAATACACATTCTGGGATGATAGGATCACCTACATATGTGCTACAAACAAAAGTCCTTTTGAGCTAGTGTATGGGTTAGAGGCTAAGATGCCAATGTTATTAGAATTGCCTATGTATCAACTTCTGCAACAAATCAGAGATGGAGATGATGCTTTGACATTAAGGATGCATGAGTTGACAGAATTGGATGAAGCTAGAAGGGTGGCACATGATAAAAAATTGCTATAACAACAAAAGGTTGAGCATTTGTTCAACAAGAGAATTGTTAAAAGGTGTTTTCAGATTGGTGATGTGGTTCTCCTTTGGAATTCAAGATTAGAAGACAAGGGCAAGCATGGTAAGTTTAAATCAGTATGGGTAGGCCCATATTAGATTGATGAAAGTCCTAGCCAAGACACCTTTTATATTAGAAATGTGGAAGGAGAAATTTTGGAGCTACATGTTCATGGACAACATTTGAAACTTTACTTCTCGTAAGTAATGTATCCCTTCAAAATTTTGTGTTGAAATCTTGATATATCTATAATATTTTTGACCTTGAGCAGTTTGTGTTTCCGTTTCCAGTGTGTTGTTTTGTTGTGTTTTTGGTTTGCCCTGTAGATATGTGATTCTTTCTATGCCATTGCTTGGCACACGTCCCCAACTAGAGCTAGTGTTGGCACCCAAATTTTTAAGCCTCGTATTTGCACTGTCATGCCAAATTCATCAATTCTTTCCCAAGAGGTTCCTGTGTATTCGCTTCATTTTTTGTGTGCCTGGTGTTGTCTGTTATCTGATGCTGCTTCCCCTAAAATTTGGCTAAGTCTAAAATCTAAGAGATCCTCCAAATTCTAGATTTTTCATTTTAACTCCTATGGATCTGAAACTACTCAAACATTCTGATAGTATATACATAAAATATAAAATTAAAGTATACTACCACTTATATTTTATGTATTTACTGTCCCTTCGGGTTTTTGGGTCTTGTTGACACTTATGAACTTTTCCTTTTGTTCTTCATTCCCCTGCTTTCCCACTTTCCCTTTCCCCTCTTTCATTTCTTCAGGTTTTTAAGACCCGATACTGATGTTCATCGTTCACCCAATAACCCAGAAACCTTGATGTAAAGAAGGTTCCTGCAGGACTTCAAGACCTACCGGAATGTTGGAACTTTTTCCAAAGTTCTAGGTTTCTCTGTGACCTCGCTTCCCGCCAACAAAAGATTCTTTAGATTCCAATATTCTTTTGGACCCCGTGTTCTTTCACGGCAAATTTGAAGGGTCAAAAAAACAAAATTTCAAATGATATTTTGGGATAATGGCTAAGTTTTTCATGACGATTTGGGTCAATTTTTTTTTGACCCTGGTCACTTTTGGTTCTAAGTTTTTCATGAAGATTCGGGTCATTTTTTTTGACCCTAGTCAATTTTGGTTCCAATGGGACTTCGGGTCTCGTTGGCACCTTGAAACTGGTTCTTGGGTGCTAGGTTCTCCTGCTGTCTCGCCACCCGCCAGAGGCCTAGAAACACCCAGAAACACAAGAAAATGTGCTAGCTACTCTCGAGATCACCATTAATGTGAAATGAGTGGTTGAAAAAAGTGGGTTTTATTGCAGTAGGTGGAGCTGTTAGGGTTTTATAGCCCATTCTTCTATCAAATCCAAGTTGCGAAGGCTATAAATTAAAGATTGGAATTCATTTCAAGGGTTGGTCATTTTTTGGGAAAGTTTTTTCTTTTAAGGTGCTGAGTATCCAAGGAAGTTAGGGATTTATCCATTGATTAGTTCCAGTTCTTCAGGGAACAATTGTAAATGATGTATGGGGGTTATATTATAAGTTCAAATATCAATTTATGTTTTTCTCCATTGTTGTAAGTATTTTTTTAGAAAAAAAACCTATGTGCAATTAGGGATTTCTCTTTCCACACTTCGTGGTATGATTGTAACTTCCAATTTTTGAGAATATGACAGTTCTTAATTCATTTTCAAGTTTTGTAAGTGGTAATTTCATTGGTACACATGGATGAATGTTGTATGGTGATGGATTAATGAGTATTTTCATGGTTTGGTATTGATTCATATGCATATGAATATTCAGGGAGGCAATCATACATCTTTGTGCATTTGTTTTCCTTTGATAAACTTGAGACTCAGTAGCCTATTGGATAGACACTAGTTTATGAGGCCCATGATCACCACACTATTAAAAAATTAAAACAATATATCAAGATTTAAATGCAGTTACAATTATATATGCATCCTCATTTTGTAGGGTTGCTCTCATAATCTCAAATGGAGGTTATTAAGTGTAACAAGTGTGTTTTAGTTCAGTGACACTATTTGAGATTAAAACAATGATTTGGTTATTATTGCAAAGTCATAAATTAGATAATATATTTTGTTAATCTTAATCCATATCAAGGTATACCTCTAGGATTAACCTCCTAAGCCTAGCTGAGCTTGAAGTGTAGAGGAGTCTACTCAGACCTGTAAGTTGGCCAAAATTTCCCTTAACCTATTAATAAACCTCTTTCAATCACCTTGATGACACACTTGGCTTAGGTGATTGTGAAATGTTTTAGGATTTTTGGTTGTAGTCATTTTGGGAACCAACAAGTTGGACACTCAGACCAACATTTTAAACCAATTTTTCATTTTTTATCACTTATAGAAAGAAAACCATTAAGCATTTGAATATGATGTGGACTAATGATTTTTGAGATTTTGTATATAGATTTTCAGTGTTTTAATTTTTTTAAAATGTCTCATTTTTTTATAAGGGTTTAAAAAGGGTTATGAAAGGCCCCTATAAACTTATACATATTCAATAGATAACCATATGTGGGGAAGAGGTACATAGGGAATTCAAGTGCTAAGGAAAGAGGACTAAGGGTGGATAATGAGCTACATTAGAAGATGAGAGGTCACCTACCTTGGAGAGGGACCCAAAATATGGGGATTCATTTTTTTCATGGAGAGCCTTAAGTTGTGACAAGTGGGGTGAGCTGACATAGAGGAAAAGTTTGTTTAGGACTAGATGCAAGGATGTTGGTAAGTGTTGTGATGTGGTAGTGGATAGAGGTAGTGTTGGTTCACAAAATAGCTAATCTAAAACCCTAGAGTTTTTCCTAATCTCCTAAGCCAGGGGTCTCATCAAGGAGAAATGGGCATATCAACAGGTTGAGGATGATTAAGGGCCAATTGATAGTAGTTGGTAATTTCCTCTTCTCTTTAAGCTCATCTAAACTTAGGAGAGTATTCCTAGAGGTATCAGATAAAATACAAATAAATAATCACAACCATACCCAACGTACACCTGACCCCTATAATTGTCACTAGGCCAAGACAAAATGGCTACATAAACCTTTGATTAAATTGATAAAACATCTTGCACATGCACCCATAGATGACAACTTTATTATATCCCCATAAGATGAAATCATTTGATGTTTTATACACAATGACAAGGTGCAGACATGCATGACATGATTCACCAATGATTTGAACAATTTTATATTGCTTAAGATTAATCCTTGGTTGTAACACATAATCATAAACAACACGTGAAACCTAATCTACTCCTAATCCTAGTACAACTAACCAGGATAGGGGATGAATCAAAGAAAGTGTTGGCCCTTCACCAATCTAAACTGGTGCCTATTCCATCGGGCAACAGAGTTATGAACAACAAAGAGGAAGGAGATGCATCTCACATAAAAATTGAGGATTACATCTCATACAATGGACACACTTAATAATCATGAGCATAACGACAATAACCCATATGCAACAAAGAGAAGACCAACCTAATAGTACATTAAAATACTATCATACATTTATTTAATCTTTGTTACAAATGCATCAACAAATGTGGTGAAAGAAAAAATACAACCGCGACTATACATTCCCTTGATTTGTTACAAATGGCCATGGAGACATACCACTGCACAAATGTGCTTTACAAATCATTCCTATACTATACCAAATGCATTCCGTTGTTTGAAGCATATATCGACTTTTCTTGATGCCCTAAAATCACCCGAGGCACTTGCAAACCCAAATTGGCTCAACGACCAACTATAATAATATCTTCTTTCATGAATATCTAGCATTACATTCCACTACTATAGTTTGGGTAGGAATCATCTACCCATCTACCTCTGTACTTACTGTATTAAAACATACCTACCTCCCACTTGATTTTTCTCATTGTTAATGGCATTCTGGGCCATAGGTAGACATTAAAACTAGAGAACCCATGCAAAATGTGTTTAAAAACATGTTATATGCACTAAAAATGCCTTGTCAAAGTTTTGTGAACTTGTCAAACTTTTTAAAACTTTTCGGTGATTTAGCAAGTTCAAGAACCTCAAAAATTGACGAAACCATGTCATGCTCTCCTCCTTTAATCCATTCTTTTGGCTTTTTGGAACTTTGGTGAACTTGAAAACTCATTCATCCTTTTGTCTTTTCTTCTCCTTTCATTCTTTCTCTTTCTTCCTCTTTTGACGAATCAACGATTTTGAGAAATTGTGAACTTGCTAAAAGTCACCTTCTTTTTATCTCCTTTTTTCCTTTGTTCTCTCTTCCTCTTCCTTTTTGATGATTCAACATGTTCATGAATTGGAGAACTTGCCAAAAGGCCATATCTTCTCTTCATCTTTCCTTTCTTTCGACCTTTCAGGCCTTTTGGATACTTACAAACCTTTTCGGCAAGTTTGATAGTTCACAAACCTACTGAAAGGCCAAAACATGTTACTCTCTTTTCATTTCCTCCCTTCCCCATTCTTCTTCTTCTTCAGAATTTTAGGCCAAATGTGAACTAACTCGTGAACCTACCAAAAAGATGAAACAATGCTTTTCAAACTTTCGACGGGTTTGCGAACTCACAAACTTGTTGAAAGACTTACTTCTTCACTTAGAGGATTTATTGAAGGACTCAAGAGGATCTTTCAAAGGATTTTTTAGGATGGGGGCCCATTTAAAATATCTCATATTGAATATAAATGAGGGGAAGAATAGGGCAACACAATTAGAGGGACACAAACATGAGATTGTTAGCAAATTTAGGGCCATAAAATATGGGAACTAGCACTTGGCTCTAGTTGGGGACATGTACCTCTTGTAGGCACAATGAGGATCCAACTATCTCTGAGAGTAGATCGAAAAAGACAAAATGAAATGGGGGAAAAACAAACCAATAGACATATGTATAGGGCAAAACATCAACAACGAGAGAATATATATAAGACTTACAACCAATGGCATAAAGGCACAAAGAAACAATGATAGGATGTTTGTAAACAAAATTTTAACACAATGCATGTCAACCTTGCAAAAGAAAATCGATGGAGCCACTTGCCTCTATCGAAGACAAGTTGGATGAAGAAGCTGATCTCCCTCAAACTGAAACTGCATTCACCACCCAGTTGCAACAAACGATATCTTTTATTTGCATGCACCAAGCTACAAAAAATGCTCATGAAGTGAAGGATAACTCCACCATAAACATAGCTACTATAGGGCAATTGTAAGTCATATGTGTAGGAACCATCCCACACAACATCATGCATGTTCTCAACAGTAGGGAGTGAAATACTGAAAACTAGGTCATCAACAATACCCATGGATGAGTGCAAAAATCCATCATTACATGCAACATTGTCATCCCTGTTGACCTCCAAATGTGAATCAAGGTAGAAATAAAATGCCTTCAATTCATGAGGCAAAAAAAAGTATACTTGATTGCAATTATGATATGCATAGAGAAAGGATTCATTTGGCAAATCAAACTAAAAAAAATTAATCTTAGACATACCTCCAAACTGAGCTGCAACATGTTAAACTTCATGTTCTCTAGAGTGTAACAAATCAACCTTATTTTCATCAGTATGCTGGGCCCACCTGAATAACTCAAATTTAGGCACAACACTAGCATCCATAGCAATAGAAACTTGCCCTTCAAAAAGGAAAGCTTTGTAGTCCAAGGTGTTGTCAACAAACTCTGGGACAATAGGTGGCCGACATATAACACTTTCACTTCTGCTAATACACCATTAATATCTAAATCATAAGCATGATCCTGAATACAATCTAAACTATCAACACAATTGTCACCATTATGGAACACGTCATATGAAGAATCAATTTCTTCCAATTGTCCCATTGTTTGGGGTACATTCAGGTAATCTGTTGTGTCATATATACTGCTACAAACCAATTGATGACACATTTTTTCTTCCTCATTCATTATTTTAACGACACTTTATTGTGAACCACTTGAAGCACAATCTGCATGGGGAAGCCAACAAGTCTTGAATCAAATAAATAGGTTCTCATATGCATCCACACGATCACCTTCTTCACATTCATCAAAGGAAAGGTCTTCAAATTGAAAATCCATGTCTGCACTAGCATGTATCTTTGATCAGTTATCACCAAGTGTAGTCAGACCTATGCCATCATCATGCAAACAAGTAGGAGAAACTTCACTCTCACTAATAGGAACAAAGGGATGCAACATGTAAAACAAGAAACAAGTTTCTTGCTCACTTTGAATATCACATGATTGTGCATAACTCTCATGATCAGCCTCACAAGATGATCTACTTGACTACTCACTTATGCACATGTCTTCCTCATTGTCCACTGTGCTGCATACCTCAATCTCAAGCTGAAAGTCATCATGGATTTCATCATTATCATCTTCAACTGATGACCTATCCAACTGATGGTAGGTGCATACACTATCTTCATCATCTGCATCATTGTCATATGATGCACCACCTTCATCTTCTACCATTCTAACTACACATTCATCATAATTAGATGCTATATCCATCTGATTAGTTGCATCTATATCATTATTGTTCACATCAGCCTGTTCATTACCATCAACACTTGCATTTACGGATAAAAACCTTACTATGTAATCATTCTTTACCTTTTCCATGTAGTCTGGGCAGGAATAGGTCTATTGCATGCTTGTTAATTTCATATCCTCTCGCACTGAACTCAATCTGTAATGCTCCGCCATGGAACCCTAGAGATAAGCCAACTAAAGCAGTAAAAAGGTGGATTTTTCTTTCTTTTTTAAACAAAGTTAATGGTAACAAGATATAACATAATCTGATACGACAACTCAACTAATATCTCTAGGGATAACATGACTGCATCATTGTAATTAAGCAATATACAACAACTTACAAAATTCATTCAAATTATGTTTAATTATATGACTACCTTACTAATTACTAACAAGATCTAACTAACAGCCATGGTTGTTCTAAATCCAAAAGTACCAAAGGAATAGACACACATGCACCAAAATAGCAATAATGAACTCAATACGATGATAAGATATCAATTTACAAAGTTTATCTTAATAACCAACATTCATAAAAATGAAATGTAAGATACAAACGCTTCAATGAGATTATACACATTTATATGCCTTTACCAATACTGCCAGGTAGTCACTTATTTTCCAAGTGGAAAGGTACCTCCTTAGTTCCAAAGTCCTGCATGTCTTATAATCACAAACTGCACATCTAAAGAGACATTAGTCCTGCATGAATAATTTCAAAACAAATATCTATTGCATAAAAGACAAGCCTAAGGCCCTAAGGGGCTGACCTAATGTCTCGAGGGCTCATGATGGCCTTGCCTACGTACGCATAGCGCAGAGACTTCGTAGTTTGGGGACTTAAACGTGCAACCATAAGGTAATATCATACAATTCAAACTTCTAATCATGCAAACAAAAAGATAACATTATATCTTCTTTTCAATGAAATCAAATACCAATTTTCTACATTTGTAAGATGAGATTGATGCTAATTTAGTAATCAAACATAGTATAAGTTTTAATATATGAGTAAGTAAATATTTGATAGATATTTCATTCTTTACACTTATCTCTACAATCCTAGGTTAATCAACGTGGTTTCCCTATTTAGTACTTCTCTAATACTAACATGACTAAATAGTCTCATCATGTATACATGCATCTGCTAATGATGCATCATGCATCAACATACATAATCCAACAATATCAATAGATGTAACAACACTTATCATTTGATACATAATAATATAGGTCATGCAAACATAAGTAGGAGGAATTCTAGCTTGCACTAGCATATAGCCTAGGTTATATTTTCTTTTAAAGCCAAATCATACATAAAATGATCATGAGGAGTTATACATTTCAATAGTAATAAACCAAATCAAGATGTTTCTATATACTTTCATCTCATTCTACTCATTCATCTAAGTCCATACTCTGTTTGCATTAGGTATTAAACTAACACCTTGTAAGATTATAAAAGCTCCTTTTCTTATGACAAGGTGGTTTGATCTCCTTATATAAACACTATTAATAAGTTTGTAATTTGACTACTTCTAACATAGACTAGAAGTTAAGTCGATCTTGAACAACACTAACACTTTACCATTTACTATACAATAAAAGATGTAAAACTAATACTAATGTATTTATATATAATACAAGTTAATTATAAAATCATATAAAAGAGATAATTTAAAAAAAAAAATCATATTCTTTCTCTTAACAAAATTATTTCATAATTTCCTATTCTAAGAAAAGTATTTTCTTTTATATATTTATGGGTATCTTTATAGCCATATACTAAGGAGGATATAGTTTCTAAATAAGAAAATTTTAGTTTCTAATTAACATGTTTTAAAGAGAAGATTCGGTGAGATCTTATTTATTTCTAATTAAATCATATCTTATGATTTATGAATAGAATGGATTCATAAACTTTATATAGACTAAAAGGATCCTAATAGGTTAGAATTTAAAGAATGATCATTCTTGCGAATAAATAAACCAAAGTAGACCGAGCCTGTTTCTTCACATAATACAGGGAACAAAACTCATACTAACCACAGATAATTAAATAAGTCTACATCAGACCATTTGAAAATGTCGAGTGCCTAGTTAACGGCTTCACTGAAAATCTAAAATGTAAAGGATAGTTAAATAATATCTTTGATAAATAGGGCTATTGAGTCTACAATTCACTTTCAAATCCGAATTATAAAATATTAAAAGAGAGTTGGTTTCCAACAATAAAAAGAGACATAGCTTCACTTGAGACTAAAAATAATGCTAAATGCAGCAAGCTGCAAAAACGTCTAAGCTAGTTAAATTTTCAGATTAGAAAGTTTCTAAAAGAACTAGATAACCTGCCTCAGGAACAAGGAAGGGCTGGGAATTGACACAGCTGAAATGGATAAAAGTTCCGCCTCAAAGTTGAATTGAACTGAGGAAGGAAAACAGTAGTTCAAATTGGTATTAATGAATAGAAGCCTAATGGTGGATTAAAATCACTAACGGAAGAAATTAGCAAAGTTATATCATGTCCCCTAAAAAAATAGCATTGAAATAGTCGTAAGAGCTTGAGGAAGATGGGCACATATAGCAATACGTTCCCCAACGATCCATGGTCGATATAGGGAAACACCCAGGAACGGCATACCAAGAGTCTTTTACACACAACCAATTTGATCTTAAATATTTCTATCCATTTTAATCTTCACATAACTTTATAAAGAAATGATAAGAAGATAGTCTCCGATCCAATCAACAACAGTTCTAATGCAACTTCTTGGACTCTGATGCAATAGCATCAAACTAGAGATAAGAAGACTAGATGATGATTTACATCCATCAACCAATTCCTGAGAAGAGTTTGCATTTTATCTACAAATGGTGCAAGCTGTCAATGTCAAATAGCCACTTACAGGCATATGCCACAAAGCAGACAACTTACAGCCATCATGACAAAAATGTATAGCAATGTTTTGTTACAACAGATATTCACCATTATGTTGTAGCTTTACCTAAGGAGAAAATTGTGTGGGAAAGAAACGATACACAGATACAATCATTTATTAGCCTCAAAGAGTAGTCTGGCGCCGTTACAGGATAGATACAGTGATAAACAAACTTTTAATTATTCATTTGACACTAGAGACACCATAATAACATTCATAGCTTCTAAATAAATGCTCCACGACATTAAAGAAAGTAAATGCTACTAGAAATAGAAAACTAATTTTCATAAATCCTTTTCCATAAAACTTCTATCATCACAGACTGCACAAGTAACGCATTGAAAATCATTAACTATAAGCTTCCGATAGGGAATGCATTCTATGCGAAAACCGTCTTAATCAATGCAAACATTCATGAGAGACCATCCAAATCATGCATGTCAGAGGGGTTCCATTAAGAGACGAGACCGCTACTACCATATTCACAAGGACTACATGGTTTATGGGCTCAGCATGGGTCAAACAAATAGCAAGAGGATACTAATGATTCAGTTCATCTTACGGAATCCATCAAACAGACAAGTGTAATAAGGCTTGAGTACATCTCTTAAGATGGTTATAGTAGTATAATGTATTTTCTAATAATATTTGAAACCAGGAACGAGAACTTACCGTATGATTATCATTTCACACCCTTACAACAGCGTATAAAACTGATGGCTTGACTGGAAAAGATTGTGCCTGATATTTTCTTCCAATAAGAACAACATAAATAGTTCGTGTCTATAACAGATCTCCCAAATGTGATTCTCTATCATTGAGTTTTCACAGAGATAATTCCCCATTGGCGACAGCCTCTTTGTGATACTTACAGACCTGCACCCTTCCCCCCAGCTCTTTTCAAAATTTGAAAACATAAAGACCCCCCGGCATCATGCAATTCTTGCTCTTTTATAACTGATCATTGACATTTCATATTCCCAGAAAACTACCACTTCTTTGCCCATAAATTGGTTGCCCTTATGAAACTGCTGCTTCCCTCATGAGCCCTGAATTAGATAAAATGATGCCTTCGAAGATATTCAAATATCTATGTACTTAATAAAGTAATTATTATTATTATTTCCCACTAACTATTTATTGATAATCTATATTGCAAAACTAATGCAGTTAATAAATTCACCACGACTAATAACAATTAGATAAAAGATTATTCTAAATCAGTTAAAATGCAAAATGCAATTTATTTCACTTCTACGTAAATGAATAACCTACATCAATTAAACTATCCAACTAAATAACCCAAATGTCGAACATACCTGACACAGCCAAAGTGAATACGGAGGGCCACTACACAATCCAACTTCATTTGCTTCAAAAAACATATCAATGTAGGTAGGTGTGTTAGATCTAAAATTATTTGAAATTTTGGAAAGAGCAACTGCAAACCTGTGACTGAAGCCCATACTTGACTCTCCCTCTTGTCTTATGATTTTTTCTATCTCCCTAACAAGATTAGTAGGGTCTAGACCTTTTGCAAATTTCTCTTCAAATGCATCCACAAGTTCAATCCAAGAGGAAAAGGTTTGCTTCAAAAAATTTTGAATCCATTCTTTTGCCTTTCCACATAGGGACCTAACAAAAAATCTTATCCACATGTCTTCATATTGAAATTGAATTTTGTCCATAAATTCTAAAAAATTATTAACATGTGTGTCCCCTTCCTAAATGTCATACCCATGAAAGATAGGCATCTGATTGTAGACCTTGGTTGCCATGTTTTGCATTTTGTAGTCGACCCAAGAAAGATCTATCTATTTGTAAATTGTATCTAGGGGAATGACAAGGGATCAAGCAACTTGATTTTAGGGGTAGCAAGGCAAGCATTAGATTGCACCCTAGACTCTAGAAACCTAATACAGTCTTCAATTTCTTTTTCCTACTGCAACATGAACTCCAACATCTGATTTTATTTTTCTAATTGATACAACTGCCTATCAAGTTCATCTTTCTTTAAATCATGGATGTGTATAGGTTTGGGCTTGTATAATATGTAGAGCCATGACTTGAGCAAACATCACTTGAATGGTCATATGCATCAAATCCAATATAGTTTCTAGGGTTTGAAACATAAGAAGATGTATAGGAAGGAGTACCCCTAGAATAATCATATCCATACCTAGAAGCCATGACTAAAATATTCTACAATACTGGGTAGAAAGTAGAGGCATTACAAATCATGTTTCTTTGCCATGAAAGAAATTGTATCTCAAAGGTAGGAAGAAAAACTATGTGTACCTTTAGTACCAACTGTCACACTCTTGAAATGTGTTTTTGAATCACCAACAGTAGATACATAACAAAAACAACAAATCTTCCTTTTTCAGAAACAGAGTCACCACCTCTCTCACAAGAGGAAATCCTTGAAGCACAACTGATCTTCAAGACATAGACTGATTCTAGGTTCAACTCACTAGTAGAGACTTCATCATTCTTGAACCTTTTAATAAGTTCCTAGCAATGACGCCAAAATGTTGGCATAAGTTGACATGCTACTAACTTACCCAAACACAATACACAACTTTAAATATTTATTATTGTGGCCTTCAAATTCTTCAATCTTTTAATTCCTCTCTAGTGATGAGGCCAAATTGTTGGTTCCCAAAATAGCTAATCCAAAACCCTAGAGTTTTTCATGATCTTCTAGGCTAGGGGTGTCGTTAAGGAGATAGAAAAGGGACTCATCAACAGGCAGAGGATGATTAAGGGCTAACTAATAGGAGTGAGTAATATCCTCTTCTCTTTAAGCTTAGCTAAAATTAGGAGGGTATTCCTAGAGGTATTAGATAAAACACAAATAAATAATCACATCCATACCCAATGTACACCTGACCCCTATAATTGTCACTAGGCCAAGACAAACTGGCTGCATAAACCTCTGATTAAGTTGATAAAACACCTTGCACATGCACCCATAGATGACAACATTATTATATCCCCACAAGATGAAACCATTTGATATTTTATACACGGAGACAAAGTGCAGACATGCATGACATGATTCACTAATGATTTGAATAGTTTTATATTTCTTAAGATTAATCCCTAGTTGTAACACAAAATCATAAACATGTGAAACCTAATCTACTCATAATCCTACTCGCACAACTAACCGACACTGGGGGTGAGTCAAACAAAGTGTTGTCCCTTCACCAATTTGGACCAGTGCCTGCTCCATTGGGTGACAAAGTCATGAAAAACAAAGAGGAAGGAGATGCATCTAATAAAACATCAATAAAATCATATATACGTTCACATATAAACTGAGGATTACATCTCATACAATGGGCATACTTAATAATCCCGAGTAGAACTGCAATAACCCATATGCAATGAAGCGAAGACCAACACAAAAACTTTGTGTTGCATTAAAATGCTATCATACATTTATCTGATCTTTGTTACAATTGTACCAATAAATGTGGTGAAAGAAAATATATAGCTATGACTATACATTCCCTTGAGTTATGACAAATGGCCATGGAGACATACCACTGCACAAATGTGCTTTACAAACCATTCTTACACTCTACCAGATGCATTCTCTCATTTGAAGCGCATACTAGCTTTGATTGATGCCCTAAAATCACCTCAGGCACTTGCAAACCCAAATTGGTTCAGTGACCAACCACAATAACATCTTCTTTCATGAATATATAACATTACATTCCACTGCTATAGTTTGGGCGGAAATCATCTACCCCACCTACCTCTATACTTGCTGAATTAAAATATACTTGCATCCCACCTGCTTTTTCTCAACGTTAATGGCATTTTGGACCGTAGGCAGACATTCGAATTGGAGAACCCATGAAAAACACATTTAAAAACATATTATATGCACTTAAAAATGCCTTATCAAAGTTTTGGGAACTTGTTGAACTTTTAAAAACTTTTTAGTGATTTGGGAGGTTTGCAAACCTCATATATAGCCAAAAATCATTTCATGCTCTCCTCCTTTAATCCATCCTTTCGGATTTTTGATACTTCAATGAACTTGAAAATTCATTCAACCTTTTGTCTTTTCTTCTCCTTTCATTATTTCTCTTTCTTCATCCTCTTTTGGTGAATCAACGATTTTGAAAACTCATGAACCTTTTTGGCTTTTCGGTGAGTTTGCAAACTTGCTGAAAGCCACATTCTTTTTATCTCCTTTCTGCCTTTGTTCTCTCTTCCTCTTCCTTTTTGGTGATTCGACAAGTTTGTGAATTGACGAACTTACAGAAAGGCCATATCTTCTCTTCATCTTTCCTATCTTTCAACCTTTTGGGCCTTTTAGAAACTTTCAAGCCTTTTCTATAAGTTTGGCAGTTTGTGAGCCTACCAAAAGGCCGAAACACATTACTCTCTTTTCATTTCCTCCCTTCCCCATTCTTCTTCTTCTTTGACATTTCGAGCCAAATGCAAATCGACAAACCTTTTCTATAGGTTCGTGAGTTTGTGAATGAAAAGGTTTG
The DNA here is from genome assembly GCA_027924645.1 of Cunninghamia lanceolata. Classification (NCBI taxonomy): domain Eukaryota; kingdom Viridiplantae; phylum Streptophyta; class Pinopsida; order Cupressales; family Cupressaceae; genus Cunninghamia; species Cunninghamia lanceolata. The sequence goes on from BSBN01000066.1 coordinate 4,931,627, forward strand.
CTAGTTCATGAACCTACCAAAAAACTGAAACACTGCTTTTCAGGATTTTGGTGGGTTCACCAACTCGTAAACCTACCAAAAGGATTACTTCTTCACTTGGAGGATTTATTGAAGGAATCAAGATGTTTTTTCAAAGGATTTTCTTATTATGGAGGTCCATTTTAAATATCTTAGATCAAATATAAATGATAGGAAAAATAAGGCAAGGCAATTAGAGGGGTACGAAAAAAAATAAAATTAGAGGGGTACAAACATGAGATTGTTGTAAAATTTAGGGCTAGAAAATATGGGCACTAATAGGTAGCACATACAATTTGGTGTCTATGGAAATGGTGGAAAAATTACGGTTGAGGAGGATGAAACATTTGCCCCCATATCGGATTGATTGGTTATAGTAGGGGGGCATAATTCTAGTGGAGGAACAATATTGGGTGAAGTTCAACATTAGACTGTAACAAAAAATAACAAATTCTGAGCCTAAAACACCACGAGCCAAACAAAGACTAGCAAAAAGATAGCAAAAGGGCACTCAAAAGTCAACCAAAAGACAACAAAAGGATAGAGTAGGAGCCCATAGCTCACTAGATAACTAGATCATTTAAGCTCTTCACATCCTCCTAATCATCTTGCAAGGATTTCATTTTAAGTGCAAAGGATTCCTCTTTGAAGTCCTCTGTGTTGTCTACCTACTTGTTCTTTTGGCCTCTTGTCCTTTTGCTCAACCCATCTTGTAGATATGAACTATTTATCTTTTTAGCATTACATTGGCCCTCTCCCTTATGCTAATAGTGTCCCTATGATCATTCAAACTAGCATCCTCTTGATATACTTTCACCTCATACAACTTAAGCTCATTCATGCCAATCCTAGAATCCAAGAGGGACCTAGTCTTCTTAAGTTTAGCAATTTCCTTAACGAGGTTCTTCAAGGAGTAATTTTCCTTCTTCTCCTTAGATATGTCAACCTGTAGGTCTTTTAATTTCTTATTTATCCTTTTATTGTCATTAATTACCCCTTTCATTAACTCTAATTGGGAGTTAAGCACTTTCTTTGGGGTCTCCACTCTAGCAGAGATAACATTAACAAGAGCTCTAGTGATAGAGGAAATGGGGGAGGGCAAAGGGGTAGAATAGTGGATAGGGATCTAGGAAACATCTTGAGTAGTAATTACATTCTCAATAGGACTCATAGAAGTACTAGTGTTGGATTTAAATGTAACCTCCATATAGAAATTTGTACCTTTAAACGAGAATTTCTTTGAGGAATTGGTAGCCTTGACCTTCTTATATATTAGATTGTAATCTAAGACTTAAAAATTAGAAGGATCCTTACCCTAAACCTAAGGCTCTTTGGTAAGGGATATGGGTTGGCCCTAGGGGTCTTCAAGATACTAGACTTACCCAAGATTTTCCTTATAGGCAACTTTGGGGCTAATAACTGGTTTATCGAATTGGAAAAGAGGAAAATCAATGCCTGATGAGTAAGAATATCATTTATCCCATCCTAATAGTCCAAGACTATGGATTCTAGGGACATTGACAAAAATAAATGAATACTCATATTTCTTCCATGTTTGAAATGATTGAGCAAATAAAAGTTATAGGAGAAGAGTTTCCTAAACCTTCCTTCAAAGGTCACATACCTCATGATTTGAATGCAAACCTCCTCCCATTGAGGTGGAAGGAAGTCTATAGTATCCCATCCTCTAATTCATGAATTATTTCATTATATTTTAAAAATATATTTCTTCCTTCTTCCTTCATCTATCCTTGAAGATTTTGAGCCCTTTCATTGACATGCTAGTGATTGTGACCACATTGTCTTCAAAGACTTTAATAGTTACACCCCTCAAAGTGATAGTTGTTAGAAATTAGGATTTTAGGATACTAATAAGTATGGACAATATATAAAATAAATATAAATGAGAATTATACAAGCATAAGTTTAACACATTATACAAGACATACACGGGGAAAACCCTTTCGGGTATTTAAAACCCCATAAAACATCATTTTATTAAAACACTTACAAAAAATAGACCGAACTTGGGGATATACTCCTCTACATATTTCCACATGACCAATAATACCTTCTATGCATCTCTAAATTCCATTACTCTCAAATGAGAGACAACCTCCTTAAATAAAGGAGAAGGGGTGGACAAATACCTGGAGGGGTATTAGTCACACATTTTCAAAGAAACCATTTGTAAATGATTAATAATCTAATAGTTATAGATTATTAATTATTAAATGGTATATGCTTTATAAAGCATATAATAAACAAGGTTTTATAACTTTATATTAGAACAATATATAAACGTTATAAGGGTATGGCCCCTAATAACATTATGTTCTAATACTCCTTAATATTCATAGGGGGCATCACATGTCAATTTCTATAAAAGAAAAAATGAAGTACCCCAGTAACTTAGGTATTCTTTGGTAGTGATAAATAGGGACACAAATATATGCCAAAATTAAGAGCATGTATTCCGGACTACATGAAAGTCATCTTGTCATAATTTATAATCCTAATGTTTTCAAAAATGATGCTTAAACAAGGTCATATAATGTTTTACTGGAGCTCAGAACTCCTCAAACCAGCCTCCCCCAGGTTCATTACATTGTGCCCGTAGGTCTTATATAATACAATCCTTTTACAAGTGGAAGATTTACAAAGAAGATTTTCAATATGCCCATAGGGCTTACATATAATGCAAGGAGCTAGCCATATATAATGCCTAGAAATCTTACTTTTTGCCTTTTAGGTCTTACATAGAGTTTCCATTATTAGGCACACTCTCTCCCCCTCAATGGCAACTCCTTACATCTCGAGGTGTTCAAATGCCTAAGGTCTTATTTTATGCCTTAGGTATTACATATAGAGGTGATATTGTCATGCACACTCCCTTTTGATGACCAAACATTGATATGAATTTGGAGAATTTGGTACTACACAAAGGTTTGATATGATTTCTTCTATTGGGAGCCTAGCCCAGTTCTTCCTGAAATTAGGATCTCTACCATGTGATAATTAGTCTAGTAGAACTAGAGAATAATATTAGGATGGAAAGACTTTCCTTTGAAAGAAGTGCCCATGAACTTCAAATGTGCTTTATTTCTAGAAATAAGAGTCTTGAGTAAGAGTAAATAGCTTTATCATATAATAAAGTGGGACTTGTAATAACACCAAGATGAAAAACACTTCTAGTAATCTCCTAAGAACATTGATTCTTTTGTAGTGACTTTTGTAGTCAACTTTCGATTAAAGAGCTATAGAAGATAGCTATTTAAATATTATTCATTCATGTGATAGCAGTTGCACCATATTTTGAAGACATAGATTGAGGTATATGTCTTGTCAATAAGGTTACCAACATAGTTAGTAATATAATAATCAATAAATTTTATTTTTGGTGTAGAAATAATAAAATCCCATAATTAAATTAATAAGTCAACATATAATATGCTATGATAATACTTAAAAATGATCTAATGATATTATTAAGGAGATCATATGGGATTTTCATAATCATAAGTATGTATAATTTACCATCTTTCTACAAGGAAAAGAAATAGTCATCCTACTAAACATATAGTGATAACCCATAAAAAATTTAAAGCAACAAGTGAGCTATCCTTTCCAAGATTGCTCCTCAAATAGTTTATAAGGGCGATAGCCACCCATTACAAGTAGGTGCTTTTCTATCCACGAAATTTATAGTTTTTAGAGAAAATACTGACCTCCTTAGGTAGTTGTGAAAAATAAAAAATGTTATCTTCTTAGATGTCTTTACCCATTTGGACATACCTTTATAGGTAGAAGTATTGCCCCTTAATAAACCTCTCTTCTCCATGATATATAGGATAAAATTGCTTCTTGATTATAACAATATTAAAATAACTAATATCAAATGTTATCAATCCCCTAGCCATGCAAACTCATCCAAGGTTTTTATCAAATTATTTCATATAAAAGATAATTTATCTAAAATTGGAGCATTTACATATGACAATATATTATATGCATGACAATGCAAATTATATGACATCTCTTAATTTTAGAGGCGATGATTATCTTTAACATCAAAAACATCCTCTATGGTTATGACATAAATAATAATATGATTATGTTTTTAGATGGTGCTTGTATCTTTTAAAAAGCATCAACACTATCAATGAGTTATTTACTATTGTTGTCTATAGTAGTATATATCTCTAAGGTTAGTTTTAGTATATAAAAATGTTCAAACATAGAGCATGATGGAGTCTGGCTCATTTAAATTTAGTAGCTTGAATAGGAGATGTTTAGTTTTTAGGAGGTGATGCTGAATTAGATTGAGGGGATCTCTAACTTCTTGTCCTTGGAGAATGTGAATTTAATGTTACCTTCTAGGAAGTTAGCCAATAAGTTCTACCTTCAATGGATAAGAGGATCCCATTAAGTTAGAACTCCAATTATTTTATTAAATTGCCTCTTGAATATCATATTGTCCATGGTCATAGAAAGAATCATAATGTATAATAAAGAGAGAAATATGGAAACTTGTTTTTAGGTTTCTTGCCTTGAGAGAAGAGACTACAACATTTATTTTTTGTATAATATGGTATACATATGCATGGTTGAAAAAAATTATTGAAAGTGAGTCACATAGAGATGATGAATAGTATTTGATTTCAACTTGAGCTATATAATCATGTGAAATGATTGTGAGGCATCATAAGAGTGTTTCCTAGGTTTGAATCTCCTTTAATGCCATAAGGCATTCATTATAACTCTAATAAAAATGAAGCAAGAGTAATTAAAGAATATGTTGAAAGGGAAACCTTATGAACTTGAGAATGATGAAGCTAAACCTATGCCATATGAATTATCAACTAACTAACTAACTAACTAACTAACTAACTAACTATATATATATATAATGAAAATGAAGCAAGAGTAATTAAAGAATATGTTGAAAGGGAAACCTTATGAACTTGAGAATGATGAAGCTAAACCTATGCCATATGAATTATCAACTAACTAACTAACTAACTAACTATATATATATATATATATATATATATATAATGAAAATGAAGCAAGAGTAATTAAAGAATATGTTGAAAGGGAAACCTTATGAACTTGAGAATGATGAAGCTAAACCTATGCCATATGAATTATCAACTAACTAACTAACTAACTAACTAACTATATATATATATATATATAAGGCTAAATTACGTCATAGTATGAAGAGTCTTGGTATGTTAGAAACTTAGTAGAGAAGATGACTTTTTATTGCCTTGTTATCAAAATTGTGTGAAGACACTTATCACTACCCACTCTCCTCTCACACTCATCCCAAGGATGGTTGGTGCAAATTCATTTTGTAGCATAACAAATAACTCTTATTTTTTCACAACTTATACTATTACCTCTACATTACAATTTGATTTTAATTCGAAGAGCATAGAGAATTATTCTATGTTTATGACCTAGAAATGTTGGCACTTATTCATGTTCATTAAAATAAAGCATTGTGATAAAATGTCATGCAAATACCTCACCAAAGCTTGAAACTTCTCGTCGAAAAGGATTTTCTCATATGTATTAATCTTTGAAGACAAAGATGGATTAGACCAATTAACACTATGCATGTGGATACGATAAAAAATGGTCCTTATGAATTGATTCTATGCCTTCAATTTTATCCATTGTCCCCATCTATCAAATATGTATATACATATCACTCTTTGTAAGATCCATTAATTCTAAAAAATAAATGATAGAAAAAATAAAGACTTTAAATTTTTTTATAATCTTATTTTAATAGTCTTACTTTTAATTAATCTTATTATTCTTAATTATTATTATTAATAATTATAAAAAATACCTTTTATTAAACTTACTCTATTTTTATTTATTATAAAATAGTCTTACTCTTATAAATGATAATCTCTCCTTATACGAAGGATGAAAATAAGCTTACTTTTATAAATGATATAACTCTCTTTAGATAAATGATATTACTTCCATATATGAGGATGCAAATCTCTTAAAGAAAAGATATGGTTTCCATGGATGTGACATAATGAAAGGAAGTGACTTATAATGGATGTGATGTAATAGACTTTATTATGAAAGGAAGCAACTTTCTTTTAAGGTAACGAATCTTGACTTTAAAGGATGTTCTAATTTAAATTAGGATTGACCTCCCTTACATACATAATGGATATATGATGTAATTTTCCTTAGGAATAGAAATGATGTGCCCTATAAAAAGCTACTACTTATTTAAAAAAATGATTTCCCTTAAGGTGTTATGATTCGAAAAAATGACTTTCATCTTTAAAAAAACATGTATAGTCCCTATTCATTAAGAAGGCGTCTTTTTGTTATAGAAGGGGTGTGATTTTTTATTAAGGGAGTGACTAATGTAATCTCATCTCTCCATAAAAGATCGATTTTCAGATTCAGATAAAGAATATGAAATTTAATAAATAAAGTGACATTGCAATAAAACCATTTTGACAATGGCTTTAACAATTTAGTGTTTCAACGAAGTTGGATATAAAGAGTCTAGAAAGATGAACATAGGTTATTTTGACATGGATTTGATCATATTATAAATGCTTTTTTAATTCTCCTCTCCAAGAGATTTTCTATGTTTTTGTTGTAAATATATTAAAAAAAAATTCTTTATTTTGAAAGAATCAAAATTGAATGAAAATTAGAATGTAGTTCAAAGATTTTTAATGTATTGATGCCCATTTTAAATTATGTGGCAACACACTCATTTCACATGGGAGTAGGTCGACAAGGGTCATGACTTATTTGATTTTTATAAAAGATATTGATTTATTAAAAGAAGTATAACTTGCTATAGAACAGGTACTTTCAAAAAGGTTTTGAGATTTGATTATAAGAATATTGTAATTTTGGGAATAATAGAATAGTTTTGAATTAATTACAACATATAATAATAAAAAATTAATATCATACATCACTTAACATTTAACAATCATTAAATGACAATCATAATCGTACACTATATTAATATGTTAGGGAAAAATATTAGTATGAAAAATTCTCTCAGATATTACTTGTAAAGAAAATGATTAGAATTCCTTAACTTAGCTCTTGATGAATTGATTTTCAAACAATGTAAAAGACACATTAGATGTCTTACACAAATGGTCTTGCATAGGTGTTGATTGAACATAAAGAGGTTTCCTATCAAGTTCTACATGTATTCTAGTATAACTTATAAAAATGATTAGTATAGCCTAACTTGCTCTGATACAATGTTAGAAATCATGATCTTATGATACTAATCATTATGAAAAAATATAAAATAAATATAAATGAGAATTATACAAGCATGATTTTAACACATTACACAAGATATACATGGGGAAAATTCTTTCGGGTAAAAACTTATAAAGCATCATTTTATTAAAATACTTACAAAAAATAGACTGAACCCATGGATATACTCCTCTACATACTTCCACATGACCAATAATACCTTCTATGCATAGTGATATAATTCACTACAAATCTCCAAATTCTCTTATTCTCAAATGAGAGAGAACCTCCTTAAATAAAGGAGAAGGGGTGGAAAATGAAGGGGTATTAGTCACACCTTTTCAAGGAAACCATTTGTAAATAATTAATAATCTAATAGTTATTAGATTATTAATTATTAAATGGTATATGCTTTATAACTTAAGGTTTTATAACCTTATATTAGAACAATATATAAATGTTATAAGGGTATGACCCCTAATAATATTGTGTTCTAATAATAGTTCTATCCTTCCATGCATGGTCAAAGCCTATGGACTACCTAGGGTCTCTACCCTTAATATTTTCAATGTAGTGAGTGATCCCACCCCTTTTCAAGATATCTCATATATGGTGGCATTATTTTTGAGAGTTGCGTGTAGAGGATGAAGGTTTCAATCTAAGCTGATCTCCTCCCATTTTGACACCTTCAAATTGTAGAAGGAATCACTTACTATCTATCCCTCCACCAAACTAGAGAGAAATAGATACTTTTTAATGAAAGAAAAACTTATAATAAAAATTCCAATTGATAGGGATAATAGGCTTAACATCATTTAGATTAGAAAATGAGCCTTCATACACTTTGCTAATATCATGCCAATGTAATAATCACTAGAAACTCCAAAAATGTAATCTCATAATGAATGTCATGATACTTAGCCCATGTATCAACATTATAAAATCATGCTTATATTACATGGTAACAACCCTTTCCATGATTTCCTGCCTTCAATAGATGTTACAAAGATTGTTTTTGATTATGGTAAGCTGCAAACTAGGGTGCAAAACCCTTGAACAAAAAACTCCCACGGGCAACAAAACAAACCCAACAGGCCACGAACACTTGACAAGAAGCACACTAGTAGTAACCAAACATATTAAAGTCCATACAGGATAAAGAGTACCATAAACAAAAACAAACACCAAAATAGAAAGGAAAACTAATGAAAAAATTGGCTTCAATCCTCCTTAAGGAAGCCATACATTTCATCATAATTCGCAAAGATATTTAGGTCCATGCCATGCTTCTTCACTTCAAGGTCCTGGAGAACCGCCAAGGTAGTGGTTGCACAATGCGTAACCTTCGAGCTCAAGGTGGCCATGACTCTCATCTTCTTCTCAAGGGCATCCATTCTCGATCTCAACTCTACCATTTCACCTTTGATCTGATTACAATTCCCACACTCTCTCTGCCCAGGAGCTATCTTTTCAACCAATTCCACATCATCCTGTTCTGACTCTGTTTCCTCATCATCGGTGTCACAGTAGGAATTGTTTAGTTCCTTGAACAAGCTAGCCTAATATTGGAAATCAGACTGATTAGGAGTGAGTTTGACTTCCTGAATTTCAACTTCTTCCTCAGAATCATAAGTGCTAGAGTAATCCACAATTTTAATAAAAGGGGTTTACATGTCATCCAGCCTGCTAGATCCGCAAATACTAGGCCTCCTAGGATCTACACCACTATTTTTCTTCATACCCACCGTATTGACAATGCCTTTCTCCTGTGAAGCACCCCTCTCCACTCTCTCCTTGTCATCACCAGTGACCTTCTTATAACTATCTTCAGGAGAAATGTTCATAGACTCCATCTCTAGAACCCAGGTTACAACACACTTTTGTTTTTTGGTCTTGGCTTTCTTCAAAGGCTCTGTCAAGCCACATTTCCTCCAATCCCTCTTCCTATCCCCAGAGTGAGTGGGACTATTCTTTAGGTCACAGAGACCCTCGACATCATCCTTTTGAGGGGAATTACCAGGAGAACCAGTCAGGGTGCTAGCAGTAGGGAGGGAGGGTTTAATAGCAGGGACCTTAGGGGTGGTCACCAGACTCTTCATAGTTAGGGGAGTTTTCACAAATTTTTCTTTTTCTATTTAGAATGGGATACAGGGGTTTCAACAGTATGGGCCTTAGTATCAAGGGGGGGCCTAGTAGCCATGGGAGAATTCTTCATAGGGGACCTACTAGCAACAAACTTAGAAGGACTAGACCCATCCTTAATAGTAGGAAGCAGATCTTTCTCACCAGATTGTTCATCATGCATGTCCTCAATTAGACAAACTCGGATAGGTTTGGGTGGGTCTAGGGCAAGGTGAAATTGGTAGAGACAAAGGATTAAGCCCTGATGCTGGGGGACTGTAATGATACTAGGGTTACCCGGCATGCACAACTTTAGCAACTTTAACTGAGGATTCAAGGGAGGACAACAAATAGAAGGGAAACCTAATGAGAGCATTGTGATAGAAATGGTTCAACAATGTAAAGTGATAGTGATAGAAACATTTATAATGACCCTCAAGGGTCACATACTTTAGCAACAAGAAGCTTACCTTGTCCCACAAAGACATAAGACTATCTCTTTCAAATCCTCCCTGCAATATGACTGGCTGTTCTCCTTCCTTAAAAAATAAATAGGGCCATGCTTTTGTTATCCTAAACTTCACTTTTTTTTTCAATTTCTTCCCTTTGCAGGATATACCCATATCCTGGGCTATGGTTCCCTCACTGACCTTGAATTGTAGTCCACCAACCTGAACCACTCTCGAGTCCCAAGACACGTCAAACTGCACAGAAAGTTTCTCATCAAATCTGTTGAGGCACTCCAAAAAAGGGGTGATACCCCCTTCATAACAAAATCTCCATAACATGTTGTTAGCTCTAAATTCCTTGCAGAAAATGGGCTTTGTTCTCACCTTATCGCCCCTATATTCAGCCTATTCCAGTCCCAATAAGGAAGTTTATACAACTGTTGCAGGAAAAACTAGAGGCTGCTAATAACTTTAGTTATCTTTCTAGAATTTCTATTCAATAGAAAACCTTTGCACTTATTGTTTTGACTCTGATGACCGTACACATAACTTGAAATGCCCTCGCTAGTCCCTTTCTACTTCAACTCATAATTACTATAATTATGAAATCTGTACGGGAGATCATTGAAAGGAGGCACCACCGATATTTGAACTTGCCTCATAGTCCACTTCACCAAAGGCCACGTGAACTCGCTGAGCTGGGAGGAGATGGTGTGGCACTCCTCTTTCCATCTCAACTAGAAGGCGTTAGCTTTGTTGGAGTCCAGGACAACACTGAGAGGGGGGTGAATGGGTGTTGTATAAATTTTGAAACCTTTTTGTATTTCTTAACTTTCAAGACAAAAAGAGAGAAAGTCATCAATGATTTGTTACACATATGCACATAACTGAGAATGAAAGGAGTGAACAAAAAAATTATGAGCAAAATATTAACATACACACATACAAATGAAAACAACATGAATCATGACACAAGTTTTTGCACGAGTGGAAAACCCTCATGGGGTAGAAAAACCACTCCAAAGCTGCCTCACTAGCTTAACTGAAAAGCATGCCTCACTGGCTACATATAGGTCTCACTGACCAGACAAGCCTCACTAGCTACAAAGAAGCCTCACTGGCTACAATATGTGTCTCACTGACAAATTTAAGGTCTCATTGACATATAACTGGCAAACACAATCACCATTAGAAAAGATAAACAAAATCAAAGGGTTACTCTATTTCTATTTAATTCATTATCCCATCTCTGTATAATACAAACTCCATTTGTAATTTCTCCATGTGTATGTCTTCAACCTGCATCTGATGCTCAATCAATTCACTTGATTTAGATTATCTCTGCATATTCAATTGCATATTGTCTTCATACTTGATTTGATTCAATCTGTGTCATACAAGTTGTCTTCATATTGGTTCACATCCATTACAACTGTATCATCAAATTATCTTCGTCATTTTATGTTCATCTGCACACCAACTATATAATCAAAGCATTTGTAATGTCATTAAATATCATATGACCTTTCACATTCAACTCTTCTCTACTTTTACAATTTCACTTTCATTTTCTTCTTTTCAAAAATATGTTCCACCTGCAAAAATAAAAACATATATATATTTCTTCTCTGTATCCATGTAAGAGAAAATAAAAACTTTTCATATTCCATTGATATTTTCTCCAAATAACTTTTCAACAGTCTCTGTATACTTTAATCAATTTTGTCCTGTTCAATTTCATCTTCCCTTGCAAAATCACATTCTCTGTTTGCAAACAAAATCAATAAATATTCTTCAAATTCTTTTATCATTTTTATTTAATCTTGAATGATTTTCATCTTCAATAAAAACTTCATTCTCTTTGTCTTCTCCAATCTGAAAAAGATTAGTCTTCAATAATAATATCTTCATCCAATAATGCACTTGCAATTTCTTCAAAAACAATTCACTTCTAAAAAAATTCTCCATGCTTTCACATTCAAATCCATTGTCTTCATAAAGAAAAAAACAAAAAAAGAAACAATAAAATCTGCCTTCTAAAAAGAAGGAAACTCCTTATCAAAAATGGGAGTTAAAAAATAAAGTTTCTAAAAATAAAATTAAATCCATAAATATGACTTGATAATCGGGCTTCTTCCTTAGATAAAGGATATTTAACAAGTTTCTAAATAATTCAAATCTTTTCATGAAAAATTCTCTTTATTAATAAAGCCATTCGATGCTTTTTCATTTAAGATCTTTCTTCCTTTAATAAAGCCATTCAAATTATTAACCATGAGCCCATTTCTCTTAAGAGGGAACCGATGCAAGAGGTGAAGGAAATTGAAGAGGCCAGTTACCTCATGACACATAAACCCTTTAGAAGGTCAACTTTAGTGATAGCAACCTATTATTACAAGTCAACATCAAAATAGACTAAAAGAGCAATCTGTCATAAATGAAGCTTTATAGATTGCATATTAGGATTTAGCCTTAGAGATTAGGAATCCTTTAGGGTTTTAGATCTTCAAATTAGAATCAAGCCTTAATGCAAGACTTTATGGACTTTATGAGAGCTCTATAATCTCTGCAGTCTGAAGCAACTCTTCAACAATTTATCAAAGTTCACTTTCCTTGTAACCTTAGTTTGTATGAACATTATAATGACAGATTCATCACTTAACCTTTGATAGAAAATTAACATGTGGCCTGTGTCCTGCTCTAGTGACAACTTGAAGCAACCATTCATGACAATCCTTCATTACATATGTATGACAATCACCTCAGCTCCAGTGAACATCCTATCCTTGTATCAACACAAGCTTTGATCAAGCACCAAATTTTGTAACTCTGAATGAATGGTATCAACATCATTTCCCAACTGCAATATTCAACACATGCATTGTGTCCTTTCCTTAACACCATAATAACATGATAGACATTAACAACCAATGTGATCATCAATTGATCAATTAAGTCCTGCAAACCTATCAATCATGACTGATACCTTCAACCTGTGTCTATCATCAACATTACACATCTTGTTCTCACACATGATGCTTATGAGCCCTTGAAGACATCCTGAATGAAGACTTTGCACAAGATCAACCCATGTTAGCAAGATAATAAACTCCATCACCAATATAAGCAATTGAAGAACAACAACACCATTGAAAATCAGCACATCACATGAAAGGTATACACTAATCAAGCCAACTCAACTAACAACATCCTTATTGAAGGCATAATCAACACTCTTATCCTATCCAAATGAACAACTCTTGATTGATGTTCCTGATAGAGTGAACAATTGTGAAAGACATGATCCTGAACAACCTATGTCAATAGTGCAGGCCACCTTGATGATACCTTATGAAGATGCACACTAACTCAACACCCTCAATACCTTTTTGACATCAATGACAAACAACTACCATCAATCTCCCCCTTTGTCATTGATGGAAAAACTTCATGATGTAATTTTTCTTTCTCCCCCTTTTTGACATCTGATGACAAAGACTATTGTCTTTCCCTGAGAAAAATAACTCCACTAAAAAATTGAGATACCACTTACCAAAAAAAATTTTGATACCACAAGACTTTAAAAAATTTGAAGGCACTGAAAACGTATGCAATTTGTAGTCCAAAACTTATCCTGAAAGCTCTCTTCTGTACATTTGCATCAACATTTCATCTTGAGAGCAACTACATACCATGAAACACACATCTGAAAACATACATCTTGAAGCACAATACGACTAACATACTTCTGATAACATCACATGAGATTGAAAGACATACTTTCCAAACAAATAATTCTTCTTCAATCATCAACACCTTTTGACCCACAAGACAAATCTCCAATAACACCCAAAACAAAAAGCATGATGTCATAAAGATTGACTCCTTTGCTATGACTTATCTGAACTTGAACTTCATGCAAAGATACCATAATCACATCAATACTTATGATGAACAACAATGCATGTTTAACAAACAAAAATCTGATAAACACATGAAGACTACTCATTACAAAATTCACAACTCATGATGAGATGACAACCACTCAAGAGAGAACCTTGCCAAGATTTCCATGACTATAAATCTGCAACAATCAATCACTTTACTCTTGCACACAATTCTTGATATGATAAAGAATGAAGACCTTTCTCAAAGGAATGAAGATTATCTAAAATGAAGGCTATCTTGATGAAGATCATCCTGGACATGACACTTTTAAAACTCCATGTCAAATCTGATATAAACATAACCATTATCAATACCTTTGAAAAAACAAATGAATTGACTTCTTTCATTTGCAACTTCCTTAGCCGACATAAGCAAACATCTGAAGATAACTTCTTGAATATACCCAAGATCCATTATTCAAATCAGCCCATCAATTTTGCATACCAACAAATCAACTGCATTAACAAGTTCTTCCTGAATCACTGTCACATACTGAAGATCAACTTAGTTAGCAATACCATCATAGAATTCATTTGACAAGAATCAATATGACAAGATCATCATTCAAATGATCTCCTTCCTGAAACTTCTTGGGGATAATTGATAGATTATGAACAACTCCCCCTTACTTCATGCTATCTTTATGCAGCTGATGAAGTGACTTGTGCAAGATGCACAAGTTTAGAATTTATCTTCTCTTGTTTTTATTTTTTCCTCCAAACTTTCTTAGGTTCTTGCTTCTGTTCAGATTTCTTTATCCAAACCTTTTCAACCTTGTTCTTTTTCCAATCTATCAAACCAGGTAAAGCTATTCTTCCAAACCTTCTACAACTATATGCTTTGTGACCAGGAGAATTACACTTGAAACAAACAATATTAGTATTCCTGATTGAAGCAAAATGATTTCTTCTACAATTAACTGATTTGTGTCCAAATTGATTACAAGTATAACAATATCCATTAAATGAATAATTATACCTGTACATATATGCTTGTATTGCATGGGCATTTCTTCTAAATTTTCTCCTTTGATTGTGCATTTTGTCTTTAGGGGCAGCAATATGATAATTTAAATCAATCTTCCTTTTAGGAGTCTCTAACTTTTGAACATTCTCCCTTTTCATAACCAAGTCCAACAGTATCTCTATGTTGTTTTTGTTTACTAAGCATCTCTTGTAACTTGCTTGTGCTCTCTTCAAATTTCAAATTCTTTTCCAACTGCTTCTTAACCTCCTCAAGATCTTTTCTTAAAGAGACTATCTCTCCTTCAAGCTTTTGACATTCAATTGTTTTAGCTTCCAACTCAAACTTAGTTACACTAGTTATCCTCTTAGCTTCATCAACCTCTGTTTTCAGAATGATAATCAAATTATCTGATTCACTTACTTGATTCCTCAAATCCATAATCAGACTTCTAGTATCTTCAAGGTCTGAAAGTGCTTTGTCTTTTAAGTCTCTTTCTTGTTGCAGTTTCTGGTTCTCCCTTTTATATCTCTTAAGTTTACCCAAAGCACACATAAGTTCTCCTTCTACATCAATTTCAAATTCTTGTTCATCATACTCCTGATGATAATCTTCTTTAGAATCTAATTATGTCTCAACTTCTTCATGTGATTGTCTTCTTTCATGGTCACTTTCTTTAGACACCAAGTTGTCCTCTTCTATACCATCATCTTGATAAATTCTTATCAATTTCTTCCACATATCCTGAGTTGTTTCACACTGCACAACTTTACAAGAAACATCATTAGATAAACCAGACAGAATAGCTTTCTTTGCTATATGATTACAATCATAGGCCTCTTTGTTACTTGTAGAATTAGAAGAACATCCATTCTCAACAGACATCCATACATCATATACTAAAGAGGATAAATAGAATTGCATTCTCATACACCAAACTAAAAAATCTGAACCATTAAACAGAGGAACTCCAAAAAACTCTTTCACTGATTCAACTTGTGAAGCATATTTATCAACTAACTTTATATCAACATCTGGATTTGATACAGACTACACCTTTTGATTAGAATGAGACTTGACATTTCTCATGTTCTTATTTCTTTTGCACTTACCCTTGGTACTCCACTCATAGGACCTACCCAAGCTGATTAAGCTTCTAAAGGGAACGTGGCTCTGATACCACTTGTTGGAGTCCAGGACAACACTGAGAGGGGGGGGTGAATCAGTGTTGAATAAATTTTGAAACCTTTTTGTATTTCTTAACTTTCAAGACAAAAAGAGAGAAAGTCATCAATGATTTGATACACATATGCACATAACTGAGAATGAAAGGAGTGAACAAAAAACTCATGAGCAAAATATTAACATACACACATACAAATGAAAACAACATGAATCATGACACAAGTTTTTGCACGAGTGGAAAACCCTCTTGGGGTAGAAAAACCACTCCAAAGCTACCTTACTGGCTTAACTAAAAAACATGCTTCACTGGCTACATATAGGTCTCACTGACCAGACAAGCCTCACTGGCTATAAAGAAGCCTCACTGGCTACAATATGTATCTCACTGACAAATTTAAGGTCTCACTGACCTATAAGCCTCACTGGCATACTATGCTTCACTGACAAACACAATCACCATTAGAAAAGATAAACAAAATCAAAGGGTTACTCTGTTTCCATTTAATTCATTATCCCATCTCTGCATAATACAAACTTCATTTGTAATTTCTCCATGTGTATGTCTTCAACCTACATCTGATGCTCAATCAATTCACCTGATTTAGATTATCTCTGCATAGTCAATTGCATATTGTCTTCATACTTGATTTGATTTAATCTATGTCATACAAGTTGTCTTCATATTGGTTCACATCCATTACAACTGTATCATCAAATTATCTTCATCATTTTATGTTCATTTGCACACCAACTATATAATCAAAGCATTTGTAGTCATTAAATATCATATGACCTTTCACATTCAACTCTTCTTTGCTTTTACAATTTTACTTTCATTTTCTTCTTTTCAAAAATATGTTCCACCTGCAAAAATAAAAACACACACACACACACACACACACACACACACACACACACACACACACACACACACACACATATATTTCTTCTCTGTATCCATGTAAGAGAAAATAAAAACTTTTCATATTCCATTGATATTTTCTCCGAATAACTTTTCAACTCTCTCTGTATACTTTAATCAATTTTGCCCTGTTCAATTTCATCTTCCCCTACAAAATCACATTCTCTGTTTACAAACAAAATCAATAAATATTCTTCAGATTCTTTTATCATTGTTATTTCATCTTGAATGATTTTCATCTTCAATAAAAACTTCATTCTCTTTGTCTTCTCCAATCTGAAAAAGATTAGTCTTCAATAATAATATCTTGATCCAATAATGCACCTGCAATTTCTTCAAAAACAATTCACTTCTAAAAAATTCTCCATGCTTTCACATTCAAATCCATTGTCTTCATAAAGAAAAAAACAAAAAAAGAAACAATAAAATCTGCCTTCTAAAAAGAAGGAAACTCCTTATAAAAATTGGGAGTTAAAAAATAAAGTTTCTAAAAATAAAATTAAGCCATAAATATGACTTGATAATCGGGCTTCTTCCTTAGATAAAGGATATTTAACAAGTTTCTAAATAATTCGAAGCTTTTCATGAAAAAAGCTCTTTATTAATAAAGCCATTCGATGCTTTTTCATTTAAGATCTTTCTTCCTTTAATAAAGCCATTCGAATTATTAACCATGAGCCCATTTCTCTTAAGAGGGAACTGATGCAAGAGGTGAAGGAAATTGAAGAGGCCGGTTACCTCATGACACATAAACCCTTTAGAAGGTCAACTTTAGTGATAGTAACCTGTTATTACAAGTCAACATCAAAATAGACTAAAAGAGCAATCTATCACAAATGAAGCTTTATAGATTGCATATTAGGATTTAGCCTTAGAGATTAGGAATCCTTTAGGGTTTTAGATCTTCAAATTAGAATCAAGCCTTAATGCAAGACTTTATGGACTTTATGAGAGCTCTATAATCTCTTCTAGTTTGACGCAACTCTTCAACAATTAATCAAAGTTCATTTTCCTTGTAACCTTAGTTTGTATGAACATTATAATGACAGCTTCATCACTTAACCTTTGATAGAAAATTAACATGTGCCCTGTGTCCTTCTCTAGTGACAAATTGAAGCAATCATTCATGACAATCCTTCATTACATATTAATGACAATCACTTCAACTCCAGTGAACATCCTATCCTTGTATCAACAAAAGCTTTGATCAAGCACCAAATTTTGTAAATATGAATGAATGGTATCAACATCATTTCCCAACTACAATATTCAACACACGCATTGTGTCCTTTCCTTAACACCATAATAACATGATAGACATTAACAACCAATGTGATCATCAATTGATCAATCAAGTCTTGCAAAACCTATCAATCATGACTGATACCTTCAACCTGTGTTTGCCATCAACATTACACATCTTGTTCTCACACATGATGCTTATGAGCCCTTGAAGACATCCTGAATGAAGACTTTGCACAAGATCAACCCATGTTAGCAAGATAATAAACTCCATCACCAGTATAAGCAATTGAAGAACGACAACACCATTAGAAATCAACACATCACATGAAAGGTATACACTAATCAAGCCAACTCAACTAACAACATCGTTATTGAAGGCATAATCAACACTCTTATCCTATCCAAATGAACAAACCCTGATTGATGTTCTTGATAGAGTGAACAATTGTGAAAGACATGATCCTGAACAACCTATGTCAATAGTGCAGGCCGCCCTGATGATACCTTATGAAGATGCACACTAACTCAACACCCTCAATACCTTTTTGACATCAATGACAAACAACTACCATCAAGCTTCTCACTCATGAGACCAGTCACCTCATGCTCAGATATAATTCCCCCTCTCATCACATTATAAGGTTTTCTATCGAGTCTATGCTTACTATGGATACAAAGAATATACATTGAAATATATTCCACAATAGGAGAAGTGCAATTTATGAAATCCATTAAGTGGGTATATTTTGGGCCTCCAAGCATAGGTGTTACTTAATGTTCCTAGGAAGATTATTAGAATTCCTCCAACATCTCTTGGTATTTAGATTAATCCCCAAATTTTCCATAGCATCAACTATACTATTACCCTCCTTGTATATATGCCTTAATTCAAATTCATCAAATCCTAGGAGGAGGTGTTTGATGTCATGAACGATATCGACAACCTGTCAACCTACTTTGACTTTCTCTTGAACAACATCTATAATGAGCTTCTAGCCTCCTTCTATCAGAAGGTTTTTTATACCAATGGATAGGTAACTTTCACCCCATAGAAGCACCATCACCTCAGCCACATTGTTGGAGTTCTCTCCCAGCCCCCTTGCATAAGCAAAAACCAATTCCCCCTTAGAAGATATTAGGACCCCCCAACTAGCTATCCCCAGGTTCCCCTTAGCAGCCCCATCAAAGTTAAGCTTTGTCCATCCTTTCATGGGGAGAGGTCCATTTAGTATTTCTGCGAGCAAGCTTCTTAGTATTATCCACCTTGTAGATGTGGAGTGGAACATTCCATTTTCTAAGTATAATGATTTCTTCATTCTTGGTATGGGTCTCCGTAGCTTTCAAAGTGTTGTTAGAGACATTTTCATTCAATAACTTAGAGCATATACAATAAACTTCCTGAGAAGACTTGGAGCTATCCCTAAATATCCTGTTATTGCATTCCTTCCACAAACCCCAAGTAAGAAGGGGGATTTGATACCACAACTCCTTACAAATAGGGTGGGAGAAAGGTGTAGACCAGCTATTTATGAAAGAGGTCAAATCTTGATTCATGTTCCAATAGATACCAAAGTTTTGGAAGGCCAAACTCCATTTGGGAATAGATGCCTAGTTGACTCTGCCTTATATTCACAAAGAGAACACCTATTAGGAATGGGTAGACCATGCTTCATGAGGTTGTCCATAATAAGAATCTTATTCTAATATGATAACTAGAAGAATATATTAACCTTGGGCAAGAAATGTTTGTCCTAAAGAGTTCCCCAACGGAAGCCATCCTCCATAGGAAATAGCTGAGTAAAGTACCATGATTTGAGAGATTAGATACCATCCACTAAAGCATACCAAACAAATTTATTTGCTTCAGGAAATGATTGATATGTAATTGTTTCAAAGATCTATAAGAGAGGCATGGATAGAAAGAATCTCTAAGTCCAAAGACTCCACCTAAAGATTTTTCCATGAATTACCACTAGCTTTGACAAACCAACAATCTTTAATGCTTCCCTAAAAGTGTGTTTGAAAATGGAGGCAAGTGTGTTCCAAGGATCTTGAACAACAATGGGAATTTTGAAGAGCCAAGAATCATCCCAAAAAATCTTTATTGCGATCACCAATATTCCACATATTACCTTTTTCCAAGAGTTTCCTACTTTTGACCAAAATGTTCTAGAAAGAGGAACTTAGAGATGGGATCTCTAAAGTTAAAAAAGAGTCCGTGTCCAAACTACCTGTGTATTTAGCTTTAATGATGTTCATCTAAAGGTTTCTTTAAAAATGAAGTCTCTGTTATCCTATTTTTCTCCCCAGCCAAATAGCCAAAATCTATGAAATCTCTAAAAGTGTTTTCCCCTTTAAAAATGCAGGGAAAAAATCCTAAATCGACTAAGTCCAAAAAATCTTGAGTTTTCCTTGTGTTTTTAGCATTTTCAGAGTTTCAGATTTTGAAGTTCTCCCCTTCATCATGCCATCCTAATCAGCTCCTATCTCCGCTTTATTCCTTGCAAAAATCCCCTAAGTGTTCAAAGATCACTAGATGTCGGGGGTTAGACCTCCTTTCTTTCTTCCTTCCTTTTATTTTGGAAGGAGAAAGGCGGAAGTCCTGAAGTTTGAGCTCTGACTATTTCCCTTTGAAAATAATTCTAAGTGTAAGGCATTCCTCCATTCTGTTGAGCCTTTTGGGGGGAACCCATAGCAAGCTCGTGGAACCACAAAAAGTAGACACGTGGCAAGGTTTGACAATTGATCATCCAAGCGACTCGATGGGTGCCACGTGGTCTATTCTGTGGCATTCCGCCATTCCATGGACCATTTGAATGAAGCTTTTTCTATAGTTGTGGAACCGCTGGAAGTTGCTGAGTGGCCGTGACGTCATCTGAATTAACTTTTACCGAGGAAGGTCTGAGGCCCAAACTTCACCGAAACTTACAAAAAATGGCTGTTTTTAGACTTGCGGGGCTCATACTTTCTTTCTTCTTCTTTCTCTAGGAAGGCATAAGGTGGAAGGCCCGAAGCCCAAAGTCTGTCGATATTGTGATATTCCTTTGTATAGTGGACCTCAGGGGATAGGGTTTTCTCCTTTCTCCCTCTCTCTTGGAAGGCAAAACACTGAAGGCCCGAGGCCCGATCTCCAACGACTTCCGCAATCTTCAGAAATGAGGGGAAAAGAGGCAAAATCTAGGATCTGCCATGGTTAATCATAATGAAATCTTGCTGATAAGGGAAAATATAGGCTAGATTGAAAGTCAACGTCCATCTTCAGCTATAATTTGTAGTTGGGCATTTATTGTTGCAGGTAGAGGAAGATGCAGGGTTTCAACGTAGATATTTGTTTAGCTACTTTAGAGAAGATATTTTCTACATTTATGTCAAAGACAAATATTTTTAGACATTCCTTTTTAAAATATCTTTTGACAGGCCCATAGGGCGAATTTATTACATTAGGTGATGGCGCCACATTGTAAAATGCTATAAAACACATGAAATCGAAGGTATTATGTTGGTATTTGATCTAAAAGATCACATCTCCTTTTAGTTGTAGCCGTGCCTCTTTGAGAATAAACAAGAGATTTCACCTTTTCATAAATTGTTTTGCTTTATGTAATACTTCTGTTTGAGTATCAATTTGCGAATGCTTCTTTCCTTTTGGATTTCAATTAGTCTCTTTTACCTCTGCAATTTATTTGTGATTTGTGTATGTTGGTATGTTGTTTGTTGTTATTATATACATATATGGTTGATCTAAGGGCCGAACATTCAAACCTGGTGTATCACCTTTTCATTTCTAGTTTCTCCTTCTTCCCCTTTTTGTCAATAGTGAATAGATTAGGTTTAGTCTTAGCACTCTGAATCTCATATTAAAAAAAGGAACCAACCTTCTTTGGAGGTTTGATTTCCTTTGCAAGGTCCCACACCTAGAAATCACTCCAATGTTTCATTGGTTTATTGCAGCACAGTGCTTCAACACATGGTGCAAATCCAAGTGACAACAATCTCCATCCCAATTTGTCAAGGACAACTTTGTTCATCACCTTAAGATTCCTTTAGATCAACCCCCCAAAATATTTAGGAAGGGTTACCTTCTCCCAAGTAACCAAGAGAATTTAAGAATGGACTTCAGAGCTAGACCAAAAGAACCCTTTTGTATTTGATTAACTCTTTCCAACACTTTACCAAGAATCTTGGAAAGGAACATGAGATAAATAGGGAGGCTTTAGAGAGAGATCTTAAGAAATTGAAGTTTGCAAGCCTTAGAGAGAAGGAAACCATTCCAACTAGCCAATGTACATTAAAATCTATCCAAAAGACATTCCAACAAGTGGGATCCATTTCTCCAAAGAAGAGAAGCATACCAAAATGGGAAGAAGAAAGACTTTGGATCTAGAAATCTAAGATAACATAAATTTGAAGCTACCTGGAGTAGGGGTATTAACAAAGAAGATATATCTTTTACCCAAGTTGATGCAATGGCCTGAAACATCAAAATAATCCAATAGTAGCCTCTTAATAACAATATCTTCTTGGATTGATGCCTACCCAAGAATGAGACCGTCATCCATGAATTACTTATGGGTTAAAGGAATGATATTAGGAGCAATATAGAGGCCCTTTAGTAGCCCCTAAGTTCTAGTTCCAAAACTTCTCCTTAGTGCTTTGACTATGATGATCAAAAGGTAAGGGGAAATGGGGTCACCCTATCTAAGGCTTCTTAGTAGAAAAGAAATCAGATAGGGGTGTACGCTCAAAGATGGGGGACTAAAAAGTCACCACCATAGGACTTTTTGGTCCAAAATAGGCCAAAATGCGCTCGCATTATAACATGCTCGCGTTTTGACTTGCTTTAAAAGTAAAAAAAAACTCATTTTCTGCCATTCACCTGCAACCAAATGAGTTTGTATGTGAAAAAATAGTGTTCAAAGCATGAGCACGTTCAAGGAAAGTCTCTCCAAGCAAGTGCAATGGAGAAATCGACACTTTCACGGTGCCACCTCATCGCCAAAGACGTCGTGAAGCAAATTTGGAGGGCCTAGCAGCTGAAGAAGGTAGGGTTTGTTTAATTTTTGTTAGTTTGAGAAGAATTTTTGACTTTTTCAATGTATGATTAGTTTTTTATTTGCATTTACAGTTAATGAGGCAAGAAAAAACCCAAATCCAGCTGAGGAGGGTCAAAACAACCCCCAAAACCCTCTAAACCCTCAAAACCCACCTTCACATCCTCACAATGTAAGGGATACACAAGAAAATTACCTAGGGAAAATAGAAGAAAACAAAAGACATCTTCAAACCCTTATTCAAATGCTAAACAATCCAAGTGCAAGCACTGATCGTAGGAGAGCGCTTGCGAAGTCATTACAGGAGATTATTTCCCACACCAAATCGGTGATAAAACAAATCACCAAATTTCAAGACTATAGGGAGAGGTCTCAGCAATACTATGTCGACAAATTGTCATATGAACAAGTGAAGAATGAAAAAATTACAAAATCTCAATTATGTGAACACTTTATTAATCCTAAAACTAGCCAAAGATTAGAAGAAACTTGCAAATGGTTCCCTATTTATTGGTGTAGGAATGAAGAAATATCCCAAAACTTTTGGGATAGATGGTACATGGTCTTCGATGAGCGCCCATGCAACAACGATGAGGTGCTACAATATTTCTTGAGGAAACTCTATTGCAAGTTCGTCCTCAAGAAGATTCCTAATTATTTTGACATTTGAGAGTTCTAGGGTAGAGGTGGTGGCTCTGCCCAAGATAGAGAGGGGGCTCAACAAGATGAAAACCATGTACCTAGACCCTTGTTGAGGCCAAAACGTGTGTCACTCCCTTTGACTTTGAAGGAGAGTGTTGAGGTGGAGACTTACATTCATTTACTAATCTCACATAGTGTCTAGCACAACATGCTAATGATCTTACCCATGCTAATGGGGGTGAGAGCAGTAGGCATCATTTGTCCCCACATTTGTTCAGTTCATGTGGGAACCTGTGTGATTATGGGATGCAGGACGCATGACAGGACTCTTGGTAGGATGCTGCGATGCATGGGCAACATCCAATGTTGGAGACATCCATATTGGATGAGATTGTTCTCAGCAATGATGTCTTACAATAGACATTTGGTATTGACTCTCAGGTAAATTTTTACAAGTTTCATCTTGATTTAATATATTGTTATTTGAAATTTGTAATTAATTTTTTATGACTATCTATACTATAAGTGAAAAATAATGTATGTAATTGTTTGCGCAATGAAATTCTAGGGTCAGAGTCTTCATCCTGCCTCCATTAGCCGTCCATTGGTGGGTTATGAGAGGAGGTCAAGTCAGCATGTATGTAATTTATCACATGATCGTAATTATTGTACATATATCAATGGTAATATTATTTTGTGACAATTTGACGATTTCAACAGTCACCGACACCTCCACAGTTTCCTTGGTCCCCTGGATGCAAATCCACCACTTATACAGAGGTAAATTTAACCATTTCTAATCATTATGCATTTAAATAATGTTATGTATTTATTTTGGTCGAATAATCTTGAACTTGATTTTCAGATGCTGAATATGGACACTCCTCATCTTCGTGAGTCAGTGCAGGTAGGCGTTGCTGTAGCCATGATGTCTTCAAATCCTTTGACTGAGGTATGAGCCAATAACATGAAAATGTCATAATTTTGTATTCCTTGTTTTATCTAATGTCATTTGATGTACATAAATGATATTTATGTTTAGTCAATTTTACTTCTTGATGCTTCTCACAGGAGGTCCCAACTCCAGCCCATCTAACTTCAGACGAAGAGAGAGAAAAGATGATGGAAAGTGATCATCAGATGACGGTAAGTGATCGATTACATATGTGATGTTATATATTTCATACATTTTCTATATTAATGTGCATATTGTTTGATTGTATTAACAGGTGAAGCTGGATGAACGTCTATCGAGGAGGTCTACTCGACGACAGAGAGAGGATGAGTCACTAATTGGCTCTCCATCTTCATGATCAAGAAAGGGCCATCGATTATTTCATAAAATTCTATAGGAAACTAGTTTTTGGGACATTTTTTGTATGCATAGATGGCTTTGTATACATACTTTTGTATGTTACCGATGTATATTTTTGTATATGCCTGTATGGATTTGTTTGGACATGCCTATATGGCTTTGTATATAAACTAGATGTTATGTTCATGACATTATGTATATGATAGTTTATATTAAATATTTAATATGATGATCAATTATCATTACAGGAATTTGGTTTTACACATTCTAATTGCGTTTTCTTGAAAGTTTATAAATCATTTTCAAATAATCCATTTTGAGCATATCTTGCAATCATTGCATTTTGTGAGATTGTACATTTATTTGAGGCATCATGTCAAATAGTTCACGCGCCTTGTCTGTGCTTCCACACTTTCCATAAATGTCTACAAGGGTAGCTGTAAATACAATATGTGACAAAATTCCTATATCCTTTATGCTTTGATGGTTGTCCACACCATGTTCCCTAGATCCCATTTTGGCATATGCAAGGAGGATGTTGGATAAGGTTGTACAATTTGGTTTTAGACTTGCCAATTGCATTTGGTTGAAATTTTCTTTTGTGCATTTGTGAAAGTTTTTAAAGCCTTATGAAAACTCCATTTCGTGCATATCTTGCAATCATTGCATTCCATGAGACAACATTTCTTTGAGGCATCGTGTTAAATAGTTCACGTTCCTTGTATATGCTTCCACACTTTGCATACATGTTTCATAGGGTAGTTGCAACTACAACATTTAACAAAATTACTATATCCTTTATGCTTTGATGGATGCCTATACCGTGTTCCAAAGATACCATTTATAAGGTTTTGGAATTTGGATTTACACTCACCAATTGCATTTTCTTGAAAGTTTCTAAATCCTTATCAAAAAATCCATTTTATTCATATCTTGCAATGATTGCATTCCATGAGGTGACATTTCTTTGAGGCATCATGCCAAACCATTCACGTGCCTTGTCTATGCTTCCACACTTTGCATACATGTCTTTGAGGGTAGTTGCAACTACAACATCTAACAAAATTCCCATATCTTTTATCCTTTGATGGATGCCCATTTTGGCATAGGCAAGGAGGATATTGTCTAGGGTTGTGGAATTTGGCTTTACACCTGCCAATTGTATTTTCTTGAAAGTTTATAAAGTCTTAGCAAAGGTTGTGGAATTTGTCTTTATACGTGCCAATTGCATTTGCTTGAAAGTTTCTAAAGTCTTTTCAACAAATCCATTTTTTACATATCTTGCAATCATTGCATCCCATGAGAGGACATGTCTTTGTGGTATTCTATTAAACAATCTACGTGCCTTGTCTATGCTTCTACACTTTGCATACATGTCTACAAGGGAAGCTGCAATTACAACATGTGACAAAAATCCTATATCCTTTATGCTTTGATGGTTGTCCATACGCTGTTCCAAAGATCCTATTTTTGTATGGATAGGGAGGATGGTGGAAAAGGTTGTGGAATTTGGATTTACACGTGCCAATTGCATTTGCTTGAAAGTTCTAAAGCCTTTTCAATAGTCCACCTGCCTTGTCTATGCTTCCAATTTTCATGGTTGAGTTTTAGGTCAAACAAACCACGTGCATTGTCTATGCTTCCACACTTTGTATACATGTCTACAAGGGCAACTGCAATTACAACATCTGACAAAATTCCTATATCCTTTATGCTTTGATGGCTGTCCATACACTATTCCAAAGATCCTATTTTGGTAGAGATAGGGAGGATGCTGGCAAAGGTTGTGGAATTTAGCTTTACACGTGCCAGTTGCATTTACTTGAAAGTTTCTAAAGTATTTTCAACAAATCCAATTTTTGCATATCTTGCAATCATTGCATCCCATAATAAGACATCTCTTTGTGGTGTTGTATCAAACAACCCATGTGCCTTGTCTATGCTTCCATACTTTGCATACATGTCTACAAGGGCAGCTGCAATTTCAACATCTGACAAAATTCCTATATCCTTTATGCTTTGATGGCTGTCCATACACTGTTCCAAATATCCTATTTTGGTGTATAGATAGGGAGGATGCTGGCAAAGGTTGTGGAATTTGGCTTTACACGTGCCAATTGCATTTGCTTGGAAGTTTCTAAAGTCTTTTCAACAAATCCATTTTTTGCATATCTTGCAATCATTGCATCCCATGAGAGGACATCTCTTTGTGGTATTCTATCAAACAGTCCATGTGCTTTGTCTATGCTTCTACACTTTGCATACATGTCTACAAGGGCAACTGCAATTACAACATGTGACAAAATTCCTATATCCTTTATGCTTTGATGACTATCCATACACTGTTCCAAAGATCCTATTTGACAAGTTCTTTTCATGCAATGATGATAACCTCCCAAGCCTAAGTGACAAGTTCATACAACATTATGATCAAGTGGGCCACTTCTGATAAAATGAAGTGTAAGGTGACTAATCCTAACCTTCACTATCCTGACAAACATGAATTACTAGACAACAATATTAGAAATTGCCATTATGACCCTGGATGCCTGAATCTTGATAATAACTATGTACTAACCCTCAACATGATAACATGGATCTATGGAAACATCCTAAGCAAAAAGATTATGACAGGACATACCTTCCACATCATGTTGTTCCTCTTAATGACAAAACTACCCTTCACCCTAGACCCATGACAACACTGTATAGAAAGACACTGCTTGGGATGTCCAAATAGTCAAGTTTAAAACAAAGAATTAGGTGGGAACAAAAACATGGGGCTTATGTGTTATATGACAGTTAGGTCTACCCTTTTTTGTTTTGACTGAGCCCTTTGAATCCCAAGATGAGGGTTAGAGTATCTTCATTTGCATTCTATCTCAGGAAGATAGAAGCCTGATTTCCACCATCCTCTCCATGAGGAAGATCTTGTAAATCTTGAATAGTACAAGTAAACATTATGACATTCATGTAGCTATGATAGTCCCATAACGGAACAAGCCATTTTCTCATGAAGACTAACAGATTTTGCCCATAAGGTTTAACTTACTGGCCCAAACAGTATGACAGTCAACCATGCCTTGTTTTAGTAGCCTATCAAGGGATTGAGAATCCACCATAATGCTTGGGTATTGATCAATCATGTTAAAGATATCTTATGAGTGATGAATAACCCTACATGAGACATATGACAACTTAATGAAACCATGACAACCCTTCTGTTGGCCAAGACAATGATCTACGGACTGGGGTAACTTTGTGCATCATAATAGTCTCAAAGTGCCTTTAGTTCCAACTTTGAAGTTTATAACAATAAGAACATGATAACCTTAACAAACTTTCTCATAAAACCTTCATACAACTTCTTTCTTTGTGACCAAAATCCTTTCATAAAATGTACCTAGTATATTGTGATTGTCACAATAACCGACCCTTAAAACCCTTATGCAAACTCATTGATGGCTTTGGAGTTTTGTTACTTTAGACTTGCAACCACTAGCACATGCATTAAGCATGCATTAGAAGACACAGAAAGAAATCCCTTTCAACAGAATGGACACTAGGGTTTCGTGAGTTGCCATTGGCAACAAAACCCTAGGTGATCTATATCTTATTTTGGAAGCAAAACCTACACAAAAACATTAGTATAACACCATATTATTTAATCACCATGTAAATAATATGAAATTATATAAATGCAATGTATTTTGACCTCTAATCATGGATGTCATAGTCAAGACAACAATGGCTCAGTCCATTATCTCTTTGTATTTTGCCCAGAAAACCTTATGAAATATGGGCTCTAGTCAGGTAGAATGAATAACATACATCTCTGAATGTTGTTCACACATGTGCAGGCATAGATTAAGGTTTTAGGCATTGAAACATGTCCTCCACAGGTGGTAATGTATCCATAAACTAGTCATGAATCCTCAAAAGGAATTCAATAACAAAACAAAATCAACCCTCATGCACATACTCAGGCATTAAATACCTCAGAAACCAATACTCACAAAATTTACCCCATATTGATCCTTCATCTTCATAATCCTTATACTCCAACTCATCCCATCAATCCAACCATCTATCTATGTAAAACTTGAATCCACAATCCAAACCCACCATCTTGAATCCAAATCATTCTTTTCAAATTTCTTCTAAGGACTACTAGTAGAGAAGCAATATCAAACTAGAAAGCATAAGTTCATGCTAGGAGTTTTGATCAATACTTTAAGCCTTGAGATGTATGACATCAAAACTATCTCTTGCATCATGGTGACATTTTTGGCACTACAAATCAACTTACAAACACCTAATTGTAGGTACACATGTATTTATTATAGTGTAGGTACACTTGTATTGTTGTTGAAGGACACATGGTAATGACCATGAACTTGGTGATATTATAGGACATGATTAGAAGTACTACAAGTAGCTAGAATTAATCAGGTGTTTGTCATACAAAGATCAAAGACAACCCTAGGTTGACTATCATGTATGAAAGGCATTATTGTCTTCCTAGAGGATACTTATACTCTGGCGTTACAAATGCGTTGTCTACAAGTAGGGAGCGTAGAAGAGAGAAAGAAGAGGACTGTCATAATGAAGAGACAATTGTGTTGGTAATCAAAGAGTACAAATCCTAAATTAAGAAGGGAAGACAACCCCATCAAGTCAATCATGTCATTCTGACATAAAGACAACCCTAGCAAGGCCAATAGACCAACTATGAAATAGTACACTTATGGACAAGCATGCAATCATGAATTAGCATGCAATATATGGACAACCATATATTCGTTTGACAAGCAAAGCTTCCATTTGGGGGGATCTAGAAATGAAAAAACTATTCATATGATTGCTAGGACAGTCATCAAGGTCCTAAGAGTATTTACTAATCATCATACTATTATTCACATTTTAGCAATGTCAACACATATTACGATAGTGTTGTCCCAGCAAAATAGAGAAGGTTGTTATAAAGATCTTAGAACACTCATTTTGTAAATGTACAATTATATGCAAATGGTAGCAGTCATATGTCAAGCTTAGAATGGTCATATCAACCTAAGGACTACTTGATTGAATCCTCAGGGCTAGGAGTGAAATTTTGCATTCCATAGGTCATGGGGCTGAACGGACTTCGCCAACGTGTCAGGATGGGCGAGTAAATTCTAGGGGAGGTCTCATTTTGTGTGCCAAGTGCCCCAGTCATTTGGGGTAGTAGGCTATCGGCAAAGTCCCTTAAGATCCCTAAGATGAAAAAACTGCCAAACTTTGATGGAGCAGTTCTCAGAATTTGTGGCAGTTGGGAATGTTTCGTTTGGATCTACAATTGTACGTGGGGTCCATCCACAATAACCTCTCTCAGTTTTGGTCAACTCCAATCTGTTTGACCGTGTTGAAATCAAACACATTCTTGCAAAATGCTTTAGTCTCATGCAGTGGAAAGGTGCTAGGAGTGATATTTTGTATTCCATAGGTCATGGAGCTGAATGGACTTTACCAACACATCAAAGTGGGTGTCTAAATGCTAGGGGAGGTCTCTTTTCATGTGTCAAGTGCCCCAGTCGTTCGGGGCAACAGACTACCAACAAAGTCTCTTAAGATCCCTAAGATGAAAAAACTGCCAAATTTTGACATAGCAGTTCTCAGAATTTGTGGTAGCTGGGAACATTATGTTTAGACGTATAGGTGCACATGGGGTCCATCCATAATAACCTCTCTCAGTTTTGGTCAACTCCAGTCCGTTTGACCGTGTCAAAATCAAATGCATTCTTACAAAATGCTTCAATTTCATGCAGTGGAAAGGTGCTAGGAGTGACATTTTGCATTCCATAGCTCGTGGAGCCGAATGAACTTTGCCAACGTGTCGAGGTGGGTGGGTAAATACCAGGGGAGGTCTCATTTTGTGTGCCAAGCACCCCAGTTGTTTGAGGCAACAGGCTACCAACAAAGTCACTTAAGATCCTAAGAGCAAAAACTGCCAAACTTTGAGGGAGCAGTTCTTAGAATTCATGGCAGCTAGGAATGTTTTATTTAGACCTACAAGTGCATGTGGGGTCCATACACAATAACCTCTCTCAATTTCAGTCAACTCTAGTCTGTTTGACCATGCCGAAATCAAATGCATTCTTGCAAAATGCTTCAGTTTCATGTAGCACAACGTTGCCAGGTGCCATATTTTTTGTTCTGCTCATCTTGGGGCCAAACTGACTATGCCAACACATTGGGGTGGGTGGGTAAATGTCAGGGGAGGTCTCGTTTCGTGCACCAAGTATCTGAGTCATTCTGGGCTACAAGCTATCGATAAACTCGAAAGGTGCTAGGAGTCACATTTTGCATTCCATAGCTCGTAGGGCTGAACGGACTTCACCAACGCATCGGAGTGGGTAGGTAAATGCTAGGGAAGGTCTTGTTTTGTGTGCCAAGAGTCCTAGTCATTCTGAGCTGTAAGCTACTGACAAAGTGACTTTATCGGTAACTTGCAGGCCAGAACGACTGGGATGCTTGGCACACGAAATGAGACCTTCCCTAACATTTACCCACCCACCCCGATGTGTTGACACATTCGGTTTGGCCTCACGATAAACATATCAAAAAATATAGCACCTGGCAAGGTTGTGCTACATGAAACTAAAGCATTTTGCAAGAATACATTTGATTTCGGCACAATCAAATGGACTGGAATTGACCAAAACTGAGAGAGGTTATTGTGGACAGACCCTATGTGCACCTGTAGGTCCAAACAAAATGTTCCCAACTACCACAAATTCTGTGAAGTACTCTGTCAAAGTTTGGTAGTTTTTGCTCTTAGGATCTTAAGTGACTTTGCCAGTAGCCTGCTTTTTAAACGATTGGGGCGCTTGGTACACGAAACGAGACCTACCCTAGCATTTACCTGCCCACCCCGACGCGTTGGAAAAGTCTATTCGGCTCCACAATCTATGGAATGCAAAATGTCACTCCTAGCACCTTTCCATTGCATGAAACTAAAACATTTTGCAAGAATGCATTTGATTTCGACATGGTCAAATAGACTGGAGTTGACCAAAACCGAGAGAGGTTATTGTGGACAGACCCCACGTGCACCTGTAGGTCCAAACAAAATGTTCCCAGCTGCCATGAATTCTGAGAACTGCTCTGTCAAAGTTTGGTAGTTTTTTCGTCTTATGGATCTTAAGGGACTTTACCAGTAGCCTACTGCCACGAATGATTGGGGCGCTTGGCACACAAAATGAGACCTCTCTTGGAATTTACCTGCCCATCTCGACGCATTGGCGAAGTCGTTTCATCCCCACGATCTATGGAATGCAAAATGTCATTCCTAGCACCTTTTTACTTTGCCGGTAGCTTGCAACTTGGAATGACTGAGACACTTGGCGCATGAAACAAGACCTCCCTAGCATTTACCCACCCACCCAGATGTGTTGACATAGTTGTTTTGCCCCCAAGACCTGTGGAATGCAAAATTTAGTGTTAGCAACTTTCTACTTTGTTGGTAGCTTATAGCCTAGAATGATTGGGACACTTGGTACATGAAACAAGACCTCCCCTGGAATTTACCTGCCCACCCCGACATGTTGGCAAAGTCCATTTGGCCCCACAACCTATGGAATGCAAAATGTCGCTCCTAGCACCTTTCCAATGCATGAAACTGAAGCATTTTGCAAGAATGCGTTTGATTTCGGCACGGTCAAATGGATTGGAGTTGACCAAAACTGAGAGAGGTTATTGTGGATAGATCCCACATGCACCTGTAGGTCTAAACAGAATGTTCCTAGCTTCCATGAATTCTGAGAATTGCTCCGTCAAAGTTTGGTAGTTTTTTCATCTTAGGGATCTTAAGGGACTTTTCTGATAGCCTGTTGCCTCGAACAACTGGGGCACTTGACAAATGAAATGAGACCTCCCTTGGCATTTACCCACCCACCTTGACGTGTTGGTGAAGTCTGTTTGACCCCATGACCTATGGAATGCAAAATGTCACTCCTAACACCTTTCGACTGCATGAAATTGAAGCATTTTGGAACAATGCGTTCCTTGCCATCATAGGCAAACAAAATTGATTTAACAAAAAATGAGGTAGGTGTTTGTAGGTGGACCTGACTTCCACCTATACATGTAAAGAAGATGTTCCTAGGTGTCACAATTTGATGGAATAGTCGATCCAAAGTTTATCACATTTTTTTCTTAGGGCTCTTGAGAGATTGTCTACATTCGATATAGCCAAGAATGACCATGAGGCTTTGTCACCGAAAAGACATCCCTCCCTAACATTTACCCACCCACCTCGATGTGTTGGCACCATTCGTTTGCCCCCAGGAGATGCCTATCCTAAAAATTTAGTCATAATACCTTTCTGGTAGATGAAAATTTAGTACTATAAAGGTGTTCTCACTTGATCCAATGTCTTGTAGGGCATCAATTGAGGCTGCCCTTACCGTTGGTATCAATTGTTTGTCATCAAAACTCATTAACACTCATTATGAAATAGTAACATCATTAAAACTCATTATGAAATAGAAAGTAAAGAACATATCATCGTGAAATAATCATGAAAACCTAGCTTACTTTCCTTCCAAAGGCAACTTCATAAGGATTATGCCTACCTCCATCATACTAAAATCCTTAATGCAAATGTAATTACACTATTTAGCTAAAATGAGGAGCTAAAATATACAAGGTGAAATGAGGATAGCAAAGAAAACTAACATACCTTTCTGTCATTCCACTAATTCAATCCAATGAACCATGAGGGTCTTCTCTACTCTTTATTGTGTCAAGTATTGCCTCGTGATCAGACTCATGAACCTTCCACAAGGTCCTGTTCAATGGTCTACCCCCATATTTGATCAAATAAATGTTTGAAGCTACAACAAGGTTAGAATAATGAAGAATCTTCCTATGTGGGTCAAAGTCCTTGAACACCCACACATCAGACTTCTTCAGTGGGTACCTTCTAAGCCCTGTTCCAGTAACAACCACTAATCCTGCAGGGTACTCTATGTTTTCTCCATCTATAATAGGGGAATCTAATTTCTTTTTTGCCTCAACACAAAGACACAAATAATAATCCATTCCTTCTTCATTGTCTTTAGCTGCAATAACTGCATAAACATGCCCTACATTGATACGTGCATTCAGTTCGATGAATATAGTCAACAATACAAGAAAAAATACAAAATAAGATGGCATATCAAAGTTTATTAAATTAGAATGCTGATAATACTTGGTGGAACTAGATCTGAAACATGGTCAAAATCAACCGATGATTCAATCTCTGTCATTTGTAGTGCTGTCAGTAGTCGATAATGGTCAATCGGGCATAGGCCTCTTGTACACCAATCATCAACCCACTCCTTTGACTCACAATCATACCAAGCTTCATATGTACATGAAGAACAAAAGCATGCCATATGCCACGTATGAATACTCCATGAACCTGCATTAAAGCTTCTAAAAGAGTGTAGCTCACTTGATCTTGTCAATGTATAATAGTCCTCCTATTTTGAAATGTTAGTATCATTAACCAACCAAAAATATCTATAAACTGTAGACTTACCTTCATTACCTGGACCCATTGTAGTGTTACACCATTCAACAATAGATCTCACATCTAACAACTTTGCATTGTCTTTGTACTTCAACTCTTCTCGTGCCAATGCTCTTTTGATACATGCTCTTGCACCATCATGCTCCCTCTTTCCATGCCCAACCTCACATAAATTCCACATATGTTGAACACCATTCACTGTATGCATTTTTCTCAACCAATAGAACATCCACTCGTTCTTGAATTGTGATGCACAATTATTTGACCATATGATATGCTGATGAAATGATATGTTCCTGCTGGCCAAATCACGGTAGAACATCTGAAAGAAACCTTGCACAAACTCCATAGAATGTGTGTGATCATCACTAATATAAAAATGATATTCCCTCAAGATCTTCCTGTCGTCCTCTGTACTATCTTCTGCATGAATGAATGCTATTTGCACAAATATAGCAACCTGCATAGAGTTGTAATACTGTGATTGCACCTCATTCTATGTTTGTAGTGTGTAGTTCTCTACAAAGTCAACAACTGAAATGATGGTACCAAGTGGAAACGTGTCCTTGCATAACTTGAATTGCAAGTCCAACCATCAAGCTCTATGGGTATGCCTTGCATACTCATACACTATACTGTCACGAAATGTAGACATAAATTGATACACTAGAATCTTTTGAATAACCAAATCACACCTCTTTGCTTCTTTACCATCTTTTGTATTGTAGGCCACTGTTTTATACATGATGAACTCTACTAGTTCATTTCCAACCGCATGTGTGTTTTCCATATGTTGACATATTGGCATGCGTTGCAAGCCACCACAATGCTACTATGTGCCAGCCAAGCATAATTTCCTGTAGAATATTTGACCTTCCTCTCTTTCACATAAAATTGTTGATACGAAGTCTCTTGAAGTAGTTGGTGGGGCACATATGCCACAATCCTGCAAAACATTGTTAGTATACAAATCTAGACATATAGACCAATAAACATCAAAATGGTTAGAAATTTCAATATGTAATCTACAACAAGAAGTAGTGCTTGTGTGATTTATTTGACATAGAAAGGTTTTAGCATTTCAAAATATCTTTGACAAATTTTAATTTGAGGAAACATCTCTTGAATTTTTTTGAAAAATTGTGTTTGGGTCACATCCAAAAAATGCTTTGGATGTGGCTCACGGTTTCAACAACCAATTCTCCTTCTCACAACATCTCTTGCATTAGGAGATACCCTTGTGTTATTTTTCCAAAATTCTTCAATGATGGATCTCAAAGCTTCAACAACAACTTTGTCTTTCCGTGGGAGTCTCCCAGAGAATGCCCACAATTCATTAGTGTTTGGGTCCTCAACTGTTTCATGTCTTCCAATGGTTTTCATTAGAGTTTTTCTACTTATTTCAATGCTTGACTTGTCTTTCTAATGAGATGAGCTTTCTTTATTTGTTGGCTTACTATTGTTGATGTAATGACACGTCATGTGCCATTACTATTCTTGGTGCGTGAGGTGGAATCCACACTCTCATATGCACTCATTAGATTCTTGACAATTGATTTTTCACTTGAGGCATCCGATGTTCTTAGGCCAAGAATCTTCATAGTGGGCCTAAATTTTAGATTTCTCATTAATTCAACAAATAGTTGACATCTTCTGGTTTCATTTAAATTCTCAAAGAATAATTGCCATATCTTATTCACATATCTCTGGCAAGTGCGCTTGGGAATCTTATCCTGCATGGGCTTCAACACATTCTCATTGATATCGATTAGAAACTTAGGCTTCCTATGCAAAATTCTAGGAGGCATTTTAATTGGTAAAGTTGATTCAACATTAGGAATTTCTTCAATATTTACTTGAGATGGGATAGATGACGTACCTTCAATTGGAGATGAAAAAGATGAAAAGGCTTGAAGTTGAGATGGAGAAGATGGTGTACCTTCAACTTGACATGTGAATGATGGCATGCCACCAAGTTAAGAAGAAAATGAAGATGTACCTTCTACTTCACCCGTGAAAGATGGAGTGTCTCCAATTCAAGAAGATAATGATGGTGTTCCTTCAACTTGACCTATGGACGATGGAGTGCCTCTAACTTGGAGATTCACTTTCCTCATTGAACGGAGGTTTTGAATTCATTCTCTTTGTGCCACCAATTCCATCTATCTCTTAGCTTCATTAGATGTGTCATGTTTCTCTTCAATTAGTAATGGTGGAATGTCTTCTTGTATGGTTGACAATTTCCTACTTTCTCGAATTCGCCTCATTCTTTCTCTTTTCCTCTCATTCTCAGCTTCACACTCTTCTGGTGTTAGAGTCTTTGCTCATTTCCTTGGCATGATGATTATTTCTACAAGCATGATGAATAAGACAATGATAATTAAAGAACTTTTACAATGACAATGAATAATGGTCACAATGAATAACAAGGTTCTACAAACTTCTAATTTTAAGTTATCATGTTTGGTGATTTGCATCACTTTAGGAGCTCCAATTTCATGAAATTCATCATTGTCCTTGTTTATTATCTACATATTAGTATTAGGACAAAAATCATTAAGATATGATAGACCAAAAAACTATCTTCTAGGGCAGTCTACATGGTATTTTGTATACTAATTTGACTATCAAGATTGTTCTTGTGATGAGAGGACCATGAGTTAGGTGTATGAACAATCCCCAAACAATAAATGATGATAATCTAGCAAAAAATGAGGTCAAACAAATGTATAACCATTTTTATGATAGTCCTATCTATGACAGTCTTCTACAACATTTACATGGCAACACCTTTAAAGTTTGCACAAGGATAGGTTCTTCAACTCAATGATAGGGCCTTGGGCCATTTTCTATGCTATGACTACTATAAATAATTAATAACATGACTGTCACAAGGTGGTTGGGTAACTCTTTTGTATAATAGTCCTTTTGTAAAATGAATGATGTGTGTTCTTGCTGAGTGGCAAACCCTCTTCCATTGTCATAGAAAGAAACATGCACGTTATCTCTTATTGGGAAAATTCTCAAGCATTGAATCAATAATCAATCCCATGAAGATACTAAAACCCCCATGATGACAATCCCCTAGATCTATAGCATATGATTTTCAATTTCAAAACATGAAGTTGTGCTATTTATAATAGTCATAAATGACTGATCAACATTGAGAAATGACAATTTCAAAGGCTTATAACCATGTTTGCATTGATGATCACACTTTATAACTTTAATAACATCAAGGAAGTCCTTAAAAATTTCATAGCAACCTAAAATATGACCCTAGCATAATATGGACAGTCACTAATGACTGTATTATTGGGCATAACAGTCATATGGTAACCGATTTTCCATATGGAAGACTTGAAGGAAAATCTTCTTAGTAGTTGTATAGTCCATCATGTATGTGGCATGTTTGCATTTTTGAATGATAGATTGGTACTTCCTTACACTAACAAGATTGTTAGGACAACCTAAAAACTTCAACCAAATGCTCTAATCCATGTTTCCTCAACAAGATCATTTACCTAGGGTTTGGTGAACTTGGCATAATTTTCTAACCCTTGATCATTGCACTTAGCATCTTTGGAATGAACTGTCAATATAAACAATACTAAAATTTACAACACCTTGACAGTCACACACATGCATAAGACAACATTTTCAAAATGGATAATAATCTCAAACAATACCCTAGGGTTTCAACATCGAATCTTCAATAATTGAATAACAAAATAATAAACCCTAGGATTCTCTCATGATGACAACATCCATAACCCACTTGATTGTCATGACATCCCTCACTACTGTTACTAATATAATTTCTCATGAACATGATAGTCCTTGATCGTTACAACAGTAAGCACCCTTGAAGCCTTCATGCAACTTCTAAAAATTATGTTAAAATGACTAGATTATGATTGTAGAAGAATGCATGATCAAGGAGTGTTGAGATCCTAAGGAATAATGGGTTTTCCATTGCATTTAGGACTGTATAGTTTGAGTATTGTGAGATCAAATGGTCTGAAGATGGTTGATAAATGTATATATCCCTAAGAAGGGCTATTGAGAAACCTATTGAAGTAAAAATCCATTGGTAGGGCACTCATAAAAGAGTGTAGACTATTCATGTGTGTGTTAGATTATCATTGGAAAAGAGTGAAGGATAGTCATACGTACATAAAGATTTTGTTTTTTTAAAGACTAACATGATTTGGTGCTGTTATGTGGATCTTTGATGATTATTGTGTCACTATAAATCCAAGAGATGAAGTGATATTGAGGGAAAAGATTGTCATACTGTATATTCTATGGGATGAAAATATTGGACCTTATTTGTATTGTCCTAGTTAGGAAGATTGTCCTCTCAATATCATATCAGTCACAAGAACAATTGGGTCTGTCTTTATGCTATACGGTTATCATGAACAACATTGAAATGGTGTAACATGAGATGCAAGAACAATCATGAGTATTATGATTGCCATATTAACCCTAAGGCTATCCTTTACCAAAAGATTTTATCACATGACCTATGAATATGATTGCCATGCTGTCAAAAGGAGAAACAATGCTAGTATAGAGAATAAAACCCTCATCATTGAATATGGAAGGTGTTGTTAATAAGAGGGTAATCATGGTCTTTTGTTATAAGGGGCATTTTAATAGTTGGAGAAGACTATTATAACAATCAGATGCTTACCAACCCATGCACAAAAGGATTGTTGTTCATCACAACACTTTATTCTCACATGATAGAGCAATCAACTGGGACTAAAGAGTAACCAAATGATTGATATTGGTGGATGAAAGTCATCAGAGAATTGTTAAGACATCAAGAGGAATATTAAGTGCATTAGTTGTGTAATGAAGGTACAAGTTGGTTTCATGGTTGTGAGGTGCACAGAAGATCTAAGGAGATCAAGAGGCTACATGAAGGCGGCAAAATAGTGGAAAGGGTGAAAATAAGGAGAATTGATTATGGAAGGACATTGAAAGTAGTGTGATTTATGACAAAGATATTTGAAGGGCTATTTGGAGGCCATGATTGGGTGGCAAAGGAAGTTGCAACAACATTGAAGGAATCCATTCAAGGATGGAAAAAAGGATAGTTGAGTAGATGTTGGTAGCAAAAGAATCAGCTGCAAAGGATAAAGGTAGGAATTTAATGCCTATTATGAGTGGTAGGTAGTGGTGGATTGAAAGAGGTTGTAGAATGCATATACTATATCAAATGCAAAGGTATTGGCACTTTGGGAGAAGACAATCATAGTTTGTAAGTTGAACAAATGCACACTATCAATAACAGTCATGTTTCAAGTTCTGCTCATTTCATATTGTTTGTTATGTATCATGAAAAGATAACCCTATGAATAAATCCCTCATAGATTGTATCAAATCCTAAGATTTGTGGATTGTTCACTTGATCTTGTTGAAGAGTTTGATTTTCAGTAGAGTTAGGGTTAGGGCATAATAACAAGGTGCATAAATTTAGGGTAGAGTTCTATTTCATGATGACATGTCCTAAACTATAATATTTTGAGTATATCCCATATGTGAACATTATCATATACAATAATTGACAAATTGCCAAGTATGGAGGTGATGTTGAGGGAAAAGACTATCAAATTGTGTTATGACTATTACAAACAACCACATAGACTGTCACCTCATAAACATAGAAGACTGATGAAACTCATGATCACTATTAATGTCAGATATTCAAAAAATGCAATAGACTCTCACTACCCTATTCACAAGTTAAGAGATGACAACATGATGAAAAGGACTGATCTTATATACATATTAGAATTGCCAAGCACCTTAAATGGACTATCAACACAATTAGGACTATCATGATAGTCAATAAGAACATCAAACTAGGTATGAAGATAATTTGATATCTTGTCAAGGTGTAAAGGAGGGTTTTTCTAGGAATCATAAATGTATAGGACAACCATTGTAAATTTAGGAATATCACATGACATTGTTTGAATAGTAGTCCAAAATAAGAATGATCAAACCCTAGGAGTTTCATAAGTAAATTGGTGCATTACAACCTGACAATCACAAGATCATTGAAGGATAAATGGTGAGATAGGTTATTAAATAAAAATATAATGATGAGAAGACAAGAAGATGAGAAGATGAGAAGGAATAAGAATATAATGATGAGATAGGTTGGACATTGTGCTATGGCATGGAGATTTATTACAACCAATAGTTGCTATGGTAACAATTGCAAGATGCTTGGTGAAGAACTCGCTATTGCATCATGAGATAAGTGAGTTGCTAGAGAATGTATGGTAGTGAAAGGGCACATGTGGTAGTGTTGGAGTGCATGTAATGACAATTGAGAACATGTATATATTTTCTACGGAATGTTTTGAGGTATCAAAGTGATAAGAAGCAATTGCTTGAGTTTGTCTTTGTTATCGCAAGCCATAGTTTGATTTTGGTTATAGTATATGAAGACATACATACACTGTTCATGTGTTTTGGTCAACAACTTTTGAGTAAGTATGAAAACATATTTAAAGAACATATTTTAGAACATTAAGAACATAAAGAACATAAAAACATAAAGACATAAAGAACATAAGAACATATATAAGTGAATTAAAATGGACATAAATAACATACCATAGAATTCGATATTGGAGTTAACCAATTCTCCAAAATTTGGCTTCAAAATCCTCAAATTCTTCTTTTTCGCAAGTTTGATTATGAATTCTATATAACTCTAGAATAGGATTAGTGAAATTTATGGAAAAAACAAACATATATCATCAAATTCAATCTATATATCAATGGTAATTAGCTTTGAAACAATATCACACATGAAACATGAAACTTTTGGTTTAAATAATCAAATTTTCTCCAAAAACATGCAAAATCAGTTCTTATACATTGAAAAAACAAAAAAGGTGGTGGATTGATCCAAAAATGATCCTTAATATGTCAACCAACATGAAAAAGCATTTTCTTGTCCGATATACTACATGAAAAGCAAGAATAACAGCCATGTGGGGTTTGAATCATGGATCCCACATGTTTTTTTCCCATTTTTTTGCTTCCCATAATGCTAGCGCATTATAACGCGCTCGCATTATAAAATGAGCGTATTCTGGGAAGCATGAAAATATTAAGTTTCATGCATGCAAAAATCATAACCTTTTCAATGTTGGTGCCAAAATCATGGTCTAGGATGTCATGCTTTCGCATAAAATATATTGTAACTATGCATGTAGTGCATCAAATAGGTAATAAATTAACGGTCCAAGAGTATCCCTAGATGTGGTTCATGAAATATAACTTGTCTATACTAGAAGGGACAAATGTAACCTTGATATCTACATGGGAGAGTGTCTCTCTCTCTCTCTCTCTTTATTTCTCTATCCTCCCTCTCTACAACTCTATCTGCCTCTCTTTCTCTATATCTCTCTCCCTCTCTCTATCAACCCCTTGGAATGTGAGGGAGAGAGATATAGAGATAGAGAGGTAGATATATTTAGATAGAGGGAGGATAGATAAATAAAGAGATAAATATCTTGAAATAGATAGATAGAAAGGGATGTATATAGAGAGTGAGGGATACAGTAAAAGGGGGAGGGGGAGAGGGATAAATATAGAGAGATAGAGAGAGGGAGACATGGAGAGATAGAGAGGGACATGGACATGGACAGGGAGAGAGCTCGAGGACATGGAAAGAGATGGAGAGATAGAGATAGAGTTAGAGAAAGGAAAAAATATAGAAAGAGGGGCAAATAGAGAGATAGAGAGGGATAGGTGGAGATAGAGACGGGGAGAGGGAGAGAGGGAGATTGAGATAGACAAAGGGGTCTATAGAGGGAGAAAGATAAAGAGGGAGATAGAGATAGATATATAGAGAAGGGAGATATAGGGAGATAGAGAGCGAGGGAGAGATAGATATGGAAATATAGAGACCCTAAACCATAAACCCTAAATAATGCCCCTAAACCCTAACCCCTAACTCCTAAACCCTAAAAAAGAGCAACCCTAAACACCTAACCCTTAAACCATAAACCCTGGAAGCAACCCTAAACCTCTATCTCCCTATCTCTCCCAATCTTTATCGGTCCCCTCACTTTATCTCTGTCTAAACCCTAACCCCTAAACTCGAGCAACCCCAAATCCCAAACCCCTAACCCCTAAACCCAAGCAACCCTAAACCCCTAAACCCTAAACCCTAAACCCTAAACTTGAGAATCCCTAAACCTCTAAAGCCTAAATAATTCCCCTAAACCCTAAACTTGAGCAACCCTAAACTCATAAACCTCAAATAATGCCCTTGACCCCTAAACCCTAAACTCAAGCAATTGGGCTAAACCCCTAAACATATAGTTCAATAGGGGATGATGGAGGATCAATGGGAAATGGATGTAGAATTCTTGGATCTTGATTATCATTATCCTCATAGGGATGTGATTTGATAGGATCCAATTTATTTGTTTGTTTATCTATGTTTTCTTGGGGACCAAGTGTCTCATCATGGGATATTAATGGATAATGAATAGGACTAGTGGGATGATGGATAGGGATAATAGGATGATGGATAGGAGTGATGTGGGTTACTTGCTCATGGTTAAATTCTTGATCATAGATAATATCTTGATCATAGGGAGGA
Source organism: Cunninghamia lanceolata (assembly GCA_027924645.1). Classification (NCBI taxonomy): domain Eukaryota; kingdom Viridiplantae; phylum Streptophyta; class Pinopsida; order Cupressales; family Cupressaceae; genus Cunninghamia; species Cunninghamia lanceolata. The sequence goes on from BSBN01000066.1 coordinate 4,974,967, forward strand.
TAAGCATGGATAGCGCGATATTAGGTATGGATAGGGTAAGTGGGGATGCATTGATATTCTTTGGATTGGGGAGTAAGAGGTGGTGATGGGGGTTCACTAGGAGATGTTGGAGGATTAATGATGGGATCGATATAGATGGGTTGACCACAAGATGGTAAGGGATCCGGGATGGGATTAAATGGGATGTTTGGATTTTGATTTGGATGGGTGGTTGGTGTTTCCACATGCTTTGGACTAGGCTCTTAACATAGATATTGGGTTTCTTAGATGGATGTGATGGGTTCTTAGATGGGATCAATAATCTTTGGATGTTTGACAACATGGCTACATGATGGGTTTTGGCTTGGACTTATGGTAGGAGACTCTTCAATGAAATGGATAGACATCTAGGAGTGGATGATGGTGTTGGAGTGGTAGACATGTTATTAGGAGGCTCTTTGTTAGGGTCAATGATAGGAATTTGAGTACATGATGTTTTTAGATTCCTTTTTGATAGTCCTTGGGCCACATCCTTCATGGCTTCATGGGTTGATGGACTAGGATATGCATATAGTTGATGGACAATGATGGAAGATGTTGTGGGGTTAGGATTAGGATTGAGTGAATGGATATAGGAGGGGATGGATTAGGATTGGGAGTGTTAGAGGGAAATGAAATTGGATCAGTGGATTTGGATGGCTCCATATCTTTTCTTTTTTTGGATTTTGTAAAGAGTCTTTGGAGAATTTTTTTCAAGGGTTCATAGGTTGATGGATTAGAGATTAGAATGTTTGATGGTGGATTAGATGGTGAGTTATATGGTGGATGGATGACAAGGATTGATGGATTAGGAGATGCGTGGGCTAATGGGTTAGGATTAGGAGGATTGGAGGGAAATTATAAAATAATTCCCCTTTAACCCTAACCCTTAAACTCTAAACTTGAGCAACCCTAGAAACTCATAAACCCTAAATAATGCCCCTAAAGGTCTGAGCAACCCTAAACTCATAAAACCTAAATAATGCCCCTAAACTTGAGAAACCCTAAACCTCTCTCTCTCTCTCCCCCAAAAGCCCTAAACCCTAAATAACGCCCCTAAAATATAACCCCTAAACCATAAACCTGAGCAACCCAAAACTGCTAAACCCTAAATAATTCCCCTAAACCCTAAACTAAAGCAACCCTAAACTCATAAACCCGACCAAACCTCTCTCTCTCCAAATCAAGAAAACTAGGACTCTCTCTCTCTCTATCACCCTATCTCTCCCCTCTCTCTCCCCTCCATCTCCATCCTCTCCCTCTTCCTCCCTCTCCTCTCCCTTGTCGACAAAGAACATGGAAACAAGAAAACTAGGACATGCAAAGAGGGATGAGGATATAAATTGGGATGATGAAATGGAAACAAGATAATTTATGAAATTTAATTGGATGGGAAGAATGATGAGGAGAGGTAGATAGGGGAGGGAAGTAGAGAGTGAGAGAGAGAGAGGGTAGGAGGTAGAGATGGGAGGGAAGTAGAGAGTGAGAGAGGGTAGGAGGTAGATAGGGGAAGGAAGAAGAGAGTGAGAGAGAGGGTAGGAGGTAGAGAGGGGAGGGAAGCAAAGACTGAGAGAGAGGGTAGGAGGTAGAGAGGGGAGGGAAGTAGAGAGTGAGAGAGAGGGTAGGAGGTAGAGAGGGGGGAGAAGAGAGTGAGAGAGAAGGTAGGAGGTAGAGAGGCGAGGGAAGTAGAGACTCAAAAAGAGGGTAGGAGGTAGACAGGGGAGGAAAGTAGAGAGTGAGAGAAAGGGTAGAAGGTAGAGAGGGGAAGGAAGAAGAGAGTGAGAGAGAAAGTAGAAGGTAGAGAGGGGGGAAGTAGATACTTAGAGAGAGGGTAGGAGGTAGAGAGGGGAGGGAAGTAGAGAGTGAGAGAGATGGTAGGAAGTGCAGCTGCCCTTGTAGACATGTATGTAAAGTGTGGAAGCATAGACAAGGCATGTCAATTGTCTGACGTAACACCTCAAAGAGATTTTCTGTAATGGAATGCAATGATTTCAAGATATGTAAAAAATGGATTTGTTGAAAAGGCTTTAGAAACTTTCAAGCAAATGCAATTGACATGTGTAAAGCCAAACTTGCTCACCATAACGTGAGCGCATTATAATGCGCTCGCGTTATGTGAACTCACATAACGCAAGCACGTTATAACGTGCTCATGTTATTGATTTCACATAACGCACTCGTGTTATGCTGAGCTTGTTTGGACGTGTTTTTTCCAGTTTTTAGCAAAATTTTGAGATTATCTGGAGCGTGCTCCCCATCAGGATGACAATTTTTTTAATGAAAACTCAAAAAAAATACCACCATAATCTTAAGCTCTATGTTAGCTATCTAACCATATATTTTTTTTCACATTTTGAGTACGTTAAGGGTTTCATCTTTACTTTCTTTTGTTAGTGTATCCATTTTTTTGTCAAAAACCACTGTCTAGTATTTTTGTCTTTTTTTTAACCGTTCATCAAAATTTGAAATAAGTTACATTTTTAGAAACTAGACTCCATTCTACACGTATTTGATTTTTTATTTATTTTCAATTAGTTTTCAAAAATTTTAGGGGGGGCACGCTCAATTTTCTATTTTTCAGGATGTGTCCACTTTGAAAATTACTAAAAAATCAATTATTCATGAAAAAATTATCATAAAAATCAGGGATAAACTACATGGTGTTAGCTAATTTCTCATCAAAGCGATTTTTGAAATACTAAAAAAAGTTAACATTTTAGAGGGAGCACACCATACACTATGTTATGTTTTTTTGAGAAAAACAAGACCAATTTGTGTGCTCCTACTTTTTGAACCCCTTAATCTCAATCATTTTTGGAAAAAAAATAGTAGTTTAGAAACTAGATTCGGAGTACTACGACTCTTATTTTTGTTGCATCTTCAAATTTTGAGTGTAGCTATCTTCAATTTCTCATCCAACATCAATGTTTCCTGATTTCAGAAAAAAAAAAAGTGGCATCTTAAGACCCCCTTTTGGTCCCCCATCTTTGTGCACTTACCCAATGATAGAATGAAAGGGTGATAGAATAATCAAATTGTAGAATAATAGAATTATAGAATGATAGAATGAAATGATGATAGAATAATCGAATTGTAGTATAATAGAATTATAGATTTATAGAATATTAAAATGATAGAATTCTAGAATTAGAGAGTGAAAGTATAATAGAATAATAGATTTATAGAATGTTGGAATAAGAAAATGATAGAATAATAGAATTGTAGAATAATAGATTTATATAATGCAAGAATGAATGTAATGTCCCAAACAAAATATTTGCAACTAACAATCAAATCTAAAAAAATGTATTTTAATTCAACTTTCAAAACATCTGATTTCCCCTACACCGATTGATCCCGAGATTGGCAATTTTAGCTTATGGAATGATAGAATGACGGAATGATACAATAATATATTTATAGAATAATAGAATGATAGATTTATAGAATAGACTGATATAGAATTATAGAATAATAGAATGAAAGAATAATAAAACAATAGAATGATAGAATGAAATAATGATAGGATGATAAAATTGTATAATAAGAGAATTATAGAAAGATAGATTGAAGGAATGATACAATAATAGATTTATAGAATAATAGAATGATAGATTTATCGAATTATAGAATGATAGAATTATAGAATAATAAAATAATAGAATCATAAAATGATAGAATGAAAGAATGTTACAATGATAGATTTATAGAATAATACAATTACGGAATTATAGAATAAAGGAATGATACAATACTATATTTATAGAATAATAGAATGATAGATTTATAAAATAATATAATGATAGAATTATAGAATGACAGATGAAAGAATAATAAAACAATAGAATGATAGAATGATAGAATAATAAAATTGTAGAATAATAAAATTATAGAATGGTAGAATAATTTAGATATATACAATAAAAAATGATAGTATTATAGAATTGTAGAATAATAGAATGAAATAATGAGAAAATAATATAATTGTGGAATGAAAAAATGGTAGAATAATATATTTACAAAATAATAGAATGATAAAATTATAGAATTATACAATGAAAGAATGATAGAATAATAAAATGAGAGAATGATAAAATTTTAGAATCATAGAACAAAAGAATGATAGAATAAGAGAATAAAAAAAATACAATCATGAAATGATAGAATGAAAGACTGATAGAATAATAGAAGTGTAGAATAATAGAATAATAGATTTTTAGAATAATAGAATTGTAGAATAATAGAATAAAAGAATTATAGACTGAAGGAAAAATAGAAGAATAGGTTTATAGAACAATCAAATTATAGAATTATAGAATGATAGAATAATAGAATGATAAAATAATATAATAATAGAACTTGATGAGGGTGAACTCCACCCAACATGTAATGTCCCCTTTTAGGATATCCTTGATTTCTTAACCTGCACACAAGAATAACTACTAGAAAGGGACATTAGCAATATTAAAGATCAATAATGAAATCAATACATATTATTCATTTATAACAATTGGGGTTAGTAACATCATGATCATAATCAATAATAATGAACAAGTACATATATTCAAATATATATTAAGCATACTTATACTTTAACCATGTTTAGGCCTCATGATATACTTTAGGAACGACGATGTCGAGCCTGGTCGTTAATCTAGCCCAATCATCTACCCTAGTGGAGGAGGGGAAAACATTACGTTTAGGGTACTGGATAATCATTCTCCACTGCTGTAGGCCCAAGGGTTTCATGAATGCCCGTCAATACCACCACTTGGCCCAAAGGTGTCACGAACGCTCGTTAATACCACCATTTGGGAGTCGCCTACCATGTGAGCCATTTAAATAATAATAATAATAATAATAATAATAACAAACCGTACGTCCCTAACAACCCAAATGTCCTCATAGGGGCAAAGATGAAAGATTAAAAACACGACAAGTCACGTTCATCCCTCGTATATCATGAGTTAGGTAAGTATAACTATTTAAGGATAATTGTATGAGTTAGAGAGATTGTACCAATATGAGATTCATCTCCTTGGATGATTTGAGATGCTCAAGTGATCCAATGGATCAATAAGATAATGATTCCTTATGCAATGTTGTTCCCTCAATAGGAACTAAATTAATTTATAGTATTCCACCACTATTGGATGGATATGAATATGTATATATATTATGATAGCCTCTTAATGGATTCACTGCACTTTAATAATGATCATCGGTATCTATAAATATCCCAGATCAATATGCTATAGTCTGAATGCTTTTTGCCTTATTTGATCTACCTTGGAGTATATATTTATGCTGATTATTGATTGATGACTGATCTGTAATATGCTGCGACTGCTCCAAATGAATGAGTGTTGTAAATCAATGATGAGGAGATGATTGATTGCTTGCTTATGCTACCCATTGATCCATACTTATATGTCTTGAAGAGGTGTGCTAGCCATTGGTCGCCACCTTCCATACCCGCTGTTCTTTATCTTTACTAATCGACAGTTACCTTAACCAACCTTACTTGATCGCATCTTTGCCAAGATCGTTAAGTATTATTGTATTGTCACCGATTGTTTATCTTGGTTTATGTGATTGATAGCTTCCCAATCAGTTTCTTTAATCTATATTAACATTTATCATAACTACTAACATTGGCATATATAAGGTGGGAGTCGGCCAATGGATATATTGTTTGCTTGTTGATCTTCTTAATGCTAGAACATATTTGCTGCTACTGCTGTCTTAGACTTTATATATTTATATTGTTATATAATGATAATTATAATTTATATTATTATTATTATTATTATTTTTGATGGGTAAAAGGCTAAAGCCATTAATATATTAAATCAATAAAGTTTCAAAAGTACAGCTCTGTTCAGTGCGGGCACCGGTAGGAAAGAACAAAGTGAAGAAAACCTCCGGTCTAGCCTGGGGCTTATGCAGTCCAGTACATAATATTTATTTACAAATCTTATACGGGGCAATGCCCCAAAAGGATAAATCCTTTCTTACAATATTTCTGAGATACAAGTACAGTCCTTGCCCTTATCATGGGCCTTTCTTCTGATATATCCTTATTGTTTGTCTTTTTGGTTCTTTGGCCCATGGAATGACTTCCAGGGAATCTATCATTAGATCAACTATCTTTAATCCATGTGGGAGAGCTTCTTTTGAATTGCTCATATCAGTATACCTGTCTTACCTGAAAACACAGGGACATACTTCCAACTCTTTTTCGCAAGTTAGCCAAACAAAAAAGGAAGTAAATAATTATTCATTTTCCTGCACAAACCTATTAGAGTTCTTTATCAATTATAATTTATATTATTATATAATAATAATATTTAATATTTATATTTAATAATATATATTATATATTATATTTATATCAATTTATAATATTTCTTTAGATTTATATAGTACTTAATTTATTATTTAAATATATTTAATCTATATTATTTAATGTAAGCATATTCAATTTACAATATTTTCATATCATTCAAATTTTCATATCGATTCAATTATAAATCATTAGTTTAGGGACATGACACAACACACTCACAACAACAAACTATAAGTGTAAAACTAATGAGAACATGAACTCATGGGGAAAACATTGCGATTTACATGGGAAAAACCCTTTTGGGAGAAAAACCCCACACTCCAAAAGAATTTTGATATATTATTCAAAAATCTCAACAAGATTACAATATACTTGTAGAACTTGAGCTTTCATAGGAGTATCACCAACCAGAGATCTAGAGGCAACTCAACATCTTTAATACTCTGACGCAGGAGCATCCAATGGTGTAAGGGCAATCTTGCATCACCCCCAAAATGATGATTTTATTTTTTGTTCTTTTCAATTTTTATATTTTCAGATACCCCATTGCTTGAATAATGATGCGAAACCTTCAGAATTTCCAACCTGCTAAAAATAACAAACTGCTAATTTTAGAAAGTTTGCATTTGAGCATGTATGGAAATGAAAATTTACTTTTAGAATTGGAAAATATAACCTTTAGTGAAGGAATTGGCCAAAGATCACTTGTGAGTTGAAAGATATTAAAGTTTTCATTTCTTTAAATACCCCTGAAAATGTTTTTGTCAACTATGAGGCACTTAAAGGCCCCATACGACCTTGAAAATGGGCATAATTAGCAGAGTAAATTTTTAGGGTGTAGATCTCTTCATGATATTTCTAATGCATCAAATGGTTCATCAATCAGACAACCAGATCAAAAGTTATGGCTCTTAGAAGTTGACCTTTTTTGGAGGGAGTTACAAATTTCAAAATTTTGGTTGGAAGACGCCAAAAGGAGTTATTTATGATCATTTTACAAAATATTTTGGGGTAGTAGAGAAAGGGGGAAAGTGAGGAGTCAGGAAAAGAAGGGAAAATAGAAACCCTAGTAGATTTGAAGCTACAAAAGGAAGAAGGTTCCAAAATCCATAGGAAGGAAGATGTAATGTGTTGCAACCTATTGAGGACTCATCCTTTGATTTGATTCTATTTTCTATAATGTAATGTGTTTTTCAATTCAATAAAACAACATTCCTATTTTTTGTGTGCAATCTATGTTATTGTGAGTTAGCGGATTAACCCCCTCATCAAGTGGTATGAGAATAGTAGTTCCTAAGTGTGTAGACAAATCGTCGACTGTGAAGCAATTTGCACCAAGACATGAGGTTGTGGGTTTGTTGTAGAAATCAACTGAGGTTGTGGGTTTTCTGTAGAACTCAAAATGCCTCCACGAAGGAACCATGGTGACTTACTGGGAGAAACACTTTGATAGAAGAGGGTTTTAGAGATCTACAAAGACAAATCAATGTGTTGCAAGAGGAGCTGTGAAGAGGATTTGACCCAAGAAGAAGAGACGAAAGTGAAGATGAAGCTAAAGAAGAAGATTCATCTAAAGAAGAACAAGATGCTACAGGAGAACCTGAGCAAGGCAGATTGTTGAAGGCCATCACCAAGATTGGAAAGAGGCCTAGGATTGAATTTTCTACCTATTTTGGGGACTGAATCTAGAAGGTTTATTGATTGGATAAATGACATGTTGGAATATTTTGAGTATGAAGATGTAGAGGATCCAAAATGGGTCAAGTTTGCAAAAATGAAGTTAAAGGGGCATGCCAATATTTGGCGGAAATAGGTTCAGTTAGAGAGAAATAGAAGAGGAAAATGAAAGATTACCAGATGGGATCAGATGGTGGACAAACTAAAGAAGTAGTTCATTCCTATGGACTATGAGTTGGAGTTGTTGAAGAAGCTTCAAGGATTGAAGCAAGGTAACAAGTCTGTTAAGAGTATATAAAAGAGTTTTATAAGATTATTATCAGAACGGGCCATGTAGAGCCCAACAAGGAGAAGGTAGCCCATTACATTCATGGGTTGAGGCCAAGTATTCAAGAGGAGTTGAGCTTGGTCAGAATGACCACCATAGAATATGCATACTAGTTTTCTTTAAAGGTGGAAGAGAAGCTAAATAAAAGATTCGAAAGCAAGCAAAGAGGAACAGGTCATGGCAAAAGGACTAGTGGAAGATCCTATGGAGGCCGAAATGAAGATCAAAAGAAAAGTGAAGATGTATGCACCAATCGAAATAAAAAAGGAAATAATGCCTACCACCCTCGTGACCAAAATACTGGTGAGAAGAGAGGAAGATGAGGTTTCATAGAAACCTATTTCCAATGTGGAGAAGGAAATCGAGCCTACAAGTATCCCCAACATCAAGGAAGGACAAATAGAAGATCTGAAGGTAATGCATGAGATGCACATGTAGATGAAGATGCACATTCTAAGTATTCTAAAGATACTGAAAGGGGAGAAACCTTAGTTGTCAGAAGAACCTTGTTAAATGAGGAGAAAGAACCAGATTAGAGGAAGAGTTTATTCCACACAAGGTGCAAGTGTGAAGGCAAGTTTTGTGATATTATTATTGATAGTGGAAGCACTGGTAATCTTGTCTCAGAGGAGATGGTTAAGAAGTTGAAGTTGATAAGGAGAAGGCATCCACATCCATATCATATTGCATGGTTACAGAAGAACCATAGAGCTTTGGTAAATGAGTAGTGTTTAGTTAAGTTCAAGATTTGAGACTACCATGATGATGTGTTGTGTGACATTCTACCGATGGATGCATTTCATATGCTATTTCCCAGAAGGTCATGGTAGTATGATATGTGTGCTGTCCATGATGGCCATGCAAACACCTGTTCCCTGACAAAGGATGGAGTTTGTCATAAATTGAAGCCCTTGAAGGAGGTGGAAGAAAAGGTATGTATTACTACTAGAATTTGTTTGGTAGATGGCAAGAAATTTTTGGATGGTATGAAGAATGAGCGTCATTGCATTGTGTTGATTCCTAAGATCAACCAGGAGAAATGTGAGGATGTACTAGCAGAAGTCTCAAATCTATTGGAATAATTTTAGGATATTGTCTCTGATAATGTACCAGAAGGTTTACCACTGATGAGGAAGATAAGTCACCAAATGGATTTGATACTAGCAGCGATTTTTCTGAATAAGGTAGTCCATAGAATGGCTCCTATAGAGAATGAAGAGTTGAACAAACAAGTTCATGATCTATTAAGGAAAGGACTAATAAGAGAGAGACTAATTCCATGTGCAGTGCCTACAGTACTTTTACCAAAGAAGGATGGGGAATGGAGGATGTGTATAGATTCTAAGCCATCAAAAAAATCATGATCAAGTACAGATTTCTATTGCTTCGAATGGATGACATAATGGAATGTTTGAGTGGAGCCAAGTACTTTATGAAGATTGATTTGAAGAGCGGATATCACCAGATTCGAATCAGAGAAGGAGATGAATGGAAGATAACCTTAAAGACTAAGGAGGGTTTGTACAAATGGTTAGTCATGTCATTTGGGCTAACCAATACACTGAGCACATTCATGCAGCTCATGAATGAGGTATTAAAAGAGTTTTTGGGTAACTTTTTCATTGTTTACTTAGATGATATTTTGATTTTCAGTAAGACTTTGGAGGAGCACTTGATGCATGTTCAAAAAGTTTGTAAGAAGATGAGGGAAGAGAAGTTATTGATTAATATGAAGAAATGTAGTTTTGTGAAGAAGGAATTGGTGTACCTGGGATTTGTTATCTTAGTTGAGGGTCTAGAAATGAATCTAGATAAGATGAGGGCTATCAATGAATGACCTGCCCTAAGAAGTGTTACAGAGGTACGATCTTTTCATGGTTTGGCAAGTTTTTATAGAAAATTTATGAGGAATTTTAGTAGCATTTGTGCACCCCTAACTCAGATAATAAGAGGGGATATAAAAGAGTTTAAATGGACTACAGGAGAAACTAAGAGTTTTGATACATTGAAGCAGAAAGTCACAGAGCAACCTGTTTTGGCACTTCCATATTTCAACAAGGTATTTTAGGTAGATTGTGATGCTAGTGGCAGTGCTATATGAGGTGTTTTGAGTCAAGAAAGTAAGCCCATTGCCTATTTTAGTGAGAAGCTTAATGATGCCAAGAAAAAGTGTTCTATTTATGATTAGGAGTTTTATGCTATAGTTCAAGCTTTGAAGAAATGGAGGCATCATTTATTGTTGAAAGAGTTTGTTTTATATACTAATCATAAGGCTTTGTAGTATCTTAATATTCAAGGAAAGTTAAATTAGATGCATTAAAAATGGGTTGAGTTTTTATAGAGTTATACTTTTGTTTTGAAGCATAGGAGTGGAAGGTCAAATAGAGTTGCAGACACCTTAAGCAGAAGGAAAAATTTGTTGACAGAGATGAAGATAGTGGTCGTTGGGTTTAATGAACTCAAGAATTTGTACCTTGAAGATCCAAGCTTTGCAGAGGCTTGGAAATTGTTTGGAGCCTGTTACCCTAGATAGGATGATACGGTTGGATTACATAATCCAAGATGGTATGTTGTTCAGAGGAAGCCAATTGTGCATTGTGAGGAGTTCCATGAGAGAGAACCTGATTAAGAAGAAGCATAGTGGAGGGTTGGCAGGACACTTTGTTTGAGATAAGACCATTGCTCTTGTTAGCGAGAATTATTACTGGCCACAATTGCACAAGGATGTGAAGAAATTTGTGCTAAGTTGCAGAGTATGCCAGATGGCCAAAGGAGTGAGTCAGAATATTGGGTTATTCCAGCCATTACTTGTACTAGATAGGCCATGGGAGGATATCAACATGGACTTTGTTCTTGGTATACCAAGGACACAGAGAGGGCATGATTCAATATTTTTGGTGGTTGACATATTTTCAAAGATGACACATTTCATTCCATGTCAGAAAACCAGTGATGTTCACATTACAGAGTTGTTTTTTAGAGAGGTGGTTAGACTACATGGTCTACCAAGGAGTATAGTTTCAGATAGAGATACCAACTTTGTTGGGTATTTATGGAGGACATTATAGAAGAAGTTGAAGACTAAGTTGGATCTTTACAAGATATGCTTCATATCATCCATCTCAACTGCTAGCTGGGGGGTTGAAAACCTAGGGACTTGGGCGAAGGGATAAATATACATTGAAGGAGGAGCTTGCTGTGTAGGATCAATTTTGGCATATCCTCTTTTGGAGGATATACCACTAGCTGGTGTTCTCTTCAATTGTTCAACCACATTAAGTAGTCTAACTTGTGTGAATTTTGGAACATATTCAAGGTATTGGATTTTCGGGTCCCATATTTTGCGCTGGAAGAGTTTCTCAAATTCTCATCATCTAGTTAGGATTTTGCATAAGGGAAGCTTCTTGAATTGCTCATTCAAAACATAGTCCAACCTCAGGACCTTCCACCATTCTTTTTTTGACCAGGTGAAGTAATCAGATTGTACTGGTGGAACCTTGGAGGTGGAGGGATCATTTACGAATACTTCTTCTATCTAGGAGAATAATGCGTGTTCAGAAGCAATTTACTCCTCTCACTCTAGTGACATTCCCTACATCTATGTGACTAATATAACATTTTGTACTCCTAGTGACTAACAAAAGGGTTTCCCAATTTGGGTTCCTACATGAATACCCCTTTGTCTCTATTCAACTATCTTCTGTTGTAGATTTGCCCTCAGGCATGCTTTAGGTGTATGAGCATCATTGCAAGGGAAACACCATGCATCTGTATCATCTACAATGTTATTGTACCCTGGAACTAGGTTTCTTATTGGATTATGTGGAATCTTCTATAATAGACATGGCATCGATACAATTTGAGTGCATGGTTGTTGTTGAGAAGACCCAGGGCCTTGTTAGCTCTGATAATTATTCAGTTGATATGGTGGCTTGACCCCTTGACAATTTTGATATGTGGGCTTGGGATACAAATTCTATTTCCTTTTTATATTGATAATCTCAATTGAAAAACTTCATAAGATATTTTTCATATCATCAATCTCGACTGCTAGCTAGGGGGTTGAAAACCCAGGGACTTGGGCGAAGGGATAAATATACATTAAAGGAGGAGCTTGTTGTGTAGGATCAACTTTTGGCATATCCTCTTGTACTAGGATGGATAGCTTTGAAAACATAGGTATGGGAGGTCTAGGAGGGAGTCTCCTATCATCTATTAAGCTATTCTCCACTCTAACTGCTAGATCGTATGTTGTTGGGAGACATTGTCCACCTAATGACTGAATCATAAGAGCAATATCTGTATTAAAATATTTAAGGTAAAAACAAATGCCATACTAGTTGGTAGCCACTCTGTAGTAGGGATTCTTTGCCAAGTCTTATGAAACTAAGTGTTGAAATCAATGATTGCTTTTTGTGGTGCCCGCTTGATTGTTATCAATTTCTACAACAGTTAAGACCAATCTCCTTTCTCTTTGAATCTTTAAAAAAATACATTTCCAAGCTCATCCCATGAGGCAATTGAATTGGATGGAAGGGACTGATACCAGTCAAGTATTTTTCCCTTGAAGGAGGTAATGAGAAATCTTAATGCATCACTTTTCTCTATTACATGATGAACTGTACATATGTCTGTCACATCTTGGAGATGTTCGACGGGAGTTTTAAAATCTTCACTCGTATACTTCAGAAGATCTTTTAGGGCATTAGCTAAAATAGGGTCCCATGTGGCAGGGGGAACTGGAGGGATCAAAGGGCTTCCACTATTCTGATTAATAAAATTCCTAGGAGCTCCTTGAGTGGCCATTTGGAAAGGTGGTGGATTTATCTATATTATTCTCCTCCTAGGATTAATTACTAGTTGAGAAACTAGGAGATTTGGATTGGATGTTGATAGTGATCTTGTAATAGGCCTTTAGTCATATAATCATAATTTCAGGCTCCTAGTACAAAATTAAACTAATCAGGATTTGACTCCGCATCCCACCGAGTGTGCCAAAACTGTTGATATTCAAGTTCTTATGACATAACTTGTACCAACATTGGGGATTTCACGACCCTGAGGCCAATTTTGAAATCTCCTCCAAGATTCTAAAGTCGTCTCTTCATAAAGTCTTTAATGAATTCCTTTGCATTGAGTAGGAGAAAAGAGAAGAAATACTAAAACAAAAATATTTTGAGGCTATGTGCCAAAATTAAAGATCTTTCTAACTAAATGATTCACACAATGCCCTATATATACATATGGTGAGTTGTTACTATAATGAAGGGTGCATAAACATGATCAATTCTTAATAAAAACCATAATTCATTAATCATATAAGCAAAGGTAAAATTAGAAGATTATATTAGAGAAGATATGCAAAAACAAATTAGGCACAAAAAGTCAATTTTCCCTTCATTGGTGAATTGTGAATAGATTACAAAAGAGGTCAATGGCACAAATTTATCATTCAAACAATTTTAAGAAATGCACAAAAAGGCCTTCGGTCTTGCTTTCTTTCCTCCCTTTTTTATTTTGAAAAGAATCCTTCTTTTATATCTAATCGAATCCCCCTGCTAATAGAAAATAATGCATTAATATAGGATTGTTGAGCATTCAACTATTTCTATGGACTATTGCAAAAGAAATAGTAAATTGATACATCACACAAATGGATGGCAGAGATTTCTCCAAATCTATTAGTTCTGAAGATTGCCAATTGAGTTAAAGTTACTTTACTTCTAACCAATGGCACAAAGGAAAGATGTGTTAGATCTGGCAACCATTTCAAAAAGTATAGAGTTAAAAAATTTCACTGAGATGCCATCTTTATTTTGTGTGGCTTGGCCCACCACTGTGCTGACTCACTTCCCTTAACCTATAGCGCAATGCTATAGAATTGTTAGGCTAACAATTTTTTTGTGTCGCACCAACCATCGAATCATTTTAAAAATAATCGACAACTTGATTTTTGAAATATCATACCAAAGAAAATGGGGCCCACTTCACTGATGTGTCATCAAAATCAACCAATGTTGCAACATTTTTGAGTTGTCAGTTCTATTGACTTCAAATATTGTGAAATGTTGCCAAATGGCATCCAGATTGACATACGAACCCACCATCTTCTTCACTCATTAGCTGGGAATTGGGGCCCGCCTCACTTGTTGATTCATTCGCTTGGACCAATGGCACAATATTATAAAGTTGTTAAACTGACAATAATTATAAGTTGCAAAATTTTTCCATGTGGAGCATACTCACTCAAAATTCCCTTTCCTTCGTTACATCGACCCCACCAACTATTGACTCATATGATTTGACCAATGGTGCAATGTTTTGAAGCTATCAATTTGACAAGGTTAAAATGTTGCGAGATGGATCCACGTGTTTGGCTATTCTTGATTAATGACTTCGAAAAACCAATAGGGCCTACAAAAATTGATGATTGTATGAGGAGATGATTTTTTTGATTCGAAAGTGCATTAAGGAAATAGAAAGCTTGATGTTGAATGCTGGTTTCTTGAAGGACAAAATTGAAATCCCCCATTGATTAATGAACCCAATCCAAAGGAAAATGGAGAGCACGACTCTACACTACCGATAGAGTTTGAAATACCAAATCAAGGGTTTGACCTGAAGGAAAACTCCTAAGTAATCACTCCTTTCTCTCCATCTTAGCTTGTGGGTATTTGAAGATTCTTGAATACATGAAGGTTTTGTATTCCTCCTCTTTCTATTGTTATTTCAATATTTTGTATAAAACCATTAGTTTAGAGTGATTACTAGCCTCATTTACTTTTCTAACATATTTGGTACTATGTTGTTGCAAAACAAATCAAGCACAATTTATACCTAAGGACATGGATTCATTGTGGTACATCAGCTCACAACTTGAAATCTTCGTTGACTCAAATGTCATCACACCTAAAGTGGGTGTGTAGATTTTTTCGTCTTTGCAAGAGAGGATAGATAGGGGCCTCTAGGAATGGAAGGATGACCCAATCACCCTTTCCCTGGAAAGCAACAAGTAGCTTATTCAATATCGGGGATTTCTATCTCATCTCAAGGAAGACAATGGTGAGTAATCTTGAGGGCTTATAACGATTCCCCTTGCACTGAAAATTACCGCAACGTTCAGAGGTAGATCAGGTAGTCACTAGCTAAGGGGTTTTTAGTTGCTTTGAGGGACCAACGCTTTGCAAGCATGCGAAAAGATACTAAGAGCTTTGACCAACTTTACTAGAAATGCAATATACCCTACACAAGTGCAAAATTTATTTCACAAGAGTGTTACATACAATTTCCTTCGAGTTGGCACCGTAAGGCAAGGCTAACGCTAGTTAGGACTTGGCTTTCACCTCAACCAATTTATATAGTGGTTCAAAGGAAAACTCTGCTTAGGGTTGTCCCTTTTGGATGAAGCGTAATCCAAAAGTAGGCCATTCTAAAGGATAAACTGAAATTAAAGGATAGATGAGTCTAGTTTTTTGATCAGCTAAGATGTTGCAAGGGGAGAGCATATACCTATTGATGGGCCAAACTAGGGTAAAGAATAAATGAGATTCGACTTGGTCTAAATGTCAATCCAAGGATCATAAGCTTGTGAAAGGTGTCATGGCAATCTACACAAGGGCTGTAGGTAGCAAGCTGAGTAGAGATGAAATGTAGCTAGAAAATAAACCTATTGCAAATTGAAATAATTCTGGCAACAGGAACTGTCACTTCTTGGCAATGGAAATTGCACAAAATTCTAAAACAAACAATTTATTAACAATTGACAATCCTTCTCATCAAGTCAATAATATCGAAATCAAACTTTAATGAACTATTACAAACCAAACTCAAATCACAAAATATTTTATCAAACTAAACTTTAATGAAAATATTGAAATTTAAATCACACGACTATTAAAGTTTAAAAACTGAAAAGAAGGGGGTGGTTGGGCGGGAGTCCTTCCACACAATGGGTGTGGAAGGACTGGGGTCTTGGGCGGCCAGTCAAGATGCCTAGGTAGTAAGTGACTAGGATTGGAAGGGCTTTGACGTGACAAAGGTGGCAGAGGGGAAATAAGGGAAGGTCTTTATTAAACATGGCTTGCCATTTAATCATAGCGTGCATTCATTACAAGGCAAGCGACCTCTGATCTCACATGCCTTCAATTGTGCTTTGCCAGGAAATTTTGAGAAGACAACTCTTCTTATTAGAGCAGCCACGCATTGTGTCTCTCAGTAGTTTCTTTTGTTATCAATGGCAGGCGGGTTTGGTTTCTTAATGAGGATCTCAACGGAAGGTTTTATCATCTTGGGAATGGATACACCCATTCAAGTGGAAAGTGTAGTAAGACAACTCGCATTCAAGGGATCGGTGACAGATCATAGACTTAAGAGGATCCTGCGCCTGAATGACCATCTCATTCTGTTAGCAGTGAAGGTCATCCTGGGCAAAGATTATCTCGAGGAGGGTGAGTTCTACTGAGTTGACACTTCAATTGTCTCCTGGTTCATGGCTTCTTTGTTAGACGCTGGTATTACTAAGGAGAGAACGGGTCTTCTGGTTAGGCGAATCTTTATTGACAACTTGCTTGTGGGAGTGGTGGATATTCTCAGAGCAGCTGAGCTAGGAGTGGGCATCCCTAGGCCTGCAGATTTTCACTTGATAGAGGACGAGGTGGCAGTGGTTCGCTATTTCCCTTTCTTGCTAAACCCTAAAGGCTGGCCGCTCATTCTACACAGAGAGCAAGTGGTGGCGGGGGTGGATTTTATGCTCAAACTACTGCAAATTGAACCTCATGATGGCTCTTTCGACTGGTTAGAAGGCTTCAGGGTAAGGGAGGCTGACTTGGGTTTTGATTAATATCTTTGTTGTTTGTTATCAGTTGACTGCTTCTCTGCTATGGTATAGGTCGGTATAGGGTATGATGCCAGCACAGGGTTTTTAATCTTTCCCTTGTAGCTCTTTAAGATGATGGTCGACATGCCAATTTTGTAATTTACTTCTAGAAGGATGGCAGGTCTTGCATGGCCTTTTTGGTACTCATGGAGACCCTGCGTGGTCAAGTAGTATATAGTATAGAAAGGACAGGTATTTATGCAAACAATATGCAGACATAACTACAGACAAAAATTTATATTTTTCTTTCAAAATCAATATATACTATAATCTTACCAAAAAAAAAATTGAAAAGAAATAACACAAAAATAAATAAAACATCACCGAGCTTCCCTGAGGAGTGGGCCCTTGCTCTTGGTTTGCACAATGGATAAAATGAAAGCTTTCTTACGCTGGTATTATCAAAAGAAATATTTCTTTATTTACCAGAGAAAAATGATACAAAATCTTCTCTCCCATATCCTCTATATTGATAATCTCAATTGAAAAACTTCATAAGATATTTTTCATATCATCTATCTCGACTGCTAGCTGGGGGGTTGAAAACCCAGGGACTTGGGCGAAGGGATAAATATACATTGAAGGAGGAGCTTGTTGTGTAGGATCAACTTTTGGCATATCCTCTTGTACTAGGATGGATATCTTTGAAAATACAGGTATGGGAGGTGTAGGAGGGAGTCTCCCATCATCTATTAAGCTATTCTCCACTCTCACTGCTAGATCGTATGTTGTTGGGAGACTTTGTCCACCTAATGATTGAATCATAAGAGCAATATATGTATTAAAATCTTTAAGGTAAAAACAAATGCCATACCAGCTGGCATCCACTCCGTAGTAGGGATTCTTTGCCAAGTCTTATGAAACTAAGTGTTGAAATCAATGATTGCTTTTTGTGGTGCCCGCTTGATTGTTATCAATTTCTACAACAGTTAAGACCGATCTCCTTTCTCTTTGAATCTTTTAAAAAATACATTTTTGAGCTCATCCCATGAGTCAATTGAATTGGATGGAAGGGACTAATACCAGTCAAGTATTTTTCCCTTGAAGGAGGCAATGAGAAATCTTAATGCAACACTTTTCTCTATTACATGATGAACTGTACATATATTTGTAACATCTTGGAGATGTTCGGCAGGAGTTTTAAAATCTTCACCCATATACTTCAGAAGATCTTTTAGGGTATTGGCTAAAATAGGGTCCCATGTGGCAGGGGGAACTAGAGGGATCAAAGGGCTTCCACTATTCTGATTAATAAAATTCCTAGGAGCTCCTTGAGTGGCCATTTGGAAAGGTGGTAGATTTAGCTATATTATTCTCTTCCTAGGATTAATTACTAGTCAAGAAACAAGGAGATTTGGATTGGATGTTGATAGTGATCTTGTAATAGGCCTTTAGTCATATAATCATAATTTTGGGCTCCTCCTACAAAATTAAACTAATTAGGATCCGACTCCGCATCCCACCGAGTGTGCCAAAACTATTGATATTCAAGTTCTTATGACATAACTTGTACCAACATTGGAGATTTCACGAGCCTGAGGCCAATTTTGAAATCTCCTCCAAGATTCTAAAGTTGTCTCTTCATAAAGTTTTCAACGAATTCCTTTGCATTGAGTAGGAGAAAAGAGAAGAAATACTAAAACAACAATATTTTGAGGCGATGTGCCAAAATTAAAGATCTTTCTAACTAAACGATTCACACAATGCCCTATATATATACATATGGTGACTTGTTACTATAATGAAGGGTGCATAAACATGATCAATTCTTAATAGAAACCATAATTCATTAATCATATAAGCAAAGGTGAAATTAGAAGATTATATTAGAGAAGATATGCAAAAACAAATTAGGCACAGAAAGTCAATTTTCCCTTCATTGGTGAATTGTGAATAGATTACAAAAGAGGTCAATGGCACAAATTTATCATTCAAACAATTTTGGGAAATACACAAAAAGGCCTTCGGTCTTGCTTTCTTTCCTCCCTTTTTTATTTTGAAAAGAATCCTTCTTTTATATCTAATCGAACCCCCCTGCTAATAGAAATTAATGCATTAATATAGGATTATTGAGCATTCAACTATTTCTATGGACTATTGCAAAAGAAATAGTAAATTGATACATCACACAAATGGATGGCGGAGATTGCTCCAAAACTATTAGTTCTCAAGATTGCCAATTGAGTTAAAGTTACTTTACTTCTAACCAATGGCGCAAAGGAAAGACGTGTTAGATCTGGCAACCATTTCAAAAAGTGCAGAGTTAAAAAATGTCACTGAGATGCCATCTTTTTTTCATGTGGCTTGGCCCACCACCGTGCTGACTCACTTCCCTTAACCTATAGCGCAATGCTATAGAATTGTCAGGCTGACAATTTTTTCATGTCGCACCAACCATCGAATCATTTTAAAAATGATCGATGACTTGATTTTTGAAATATCATACCAAATAAAATGGGGCCCACTTCACTGATGTGTCTTCAAAATCAACCAATGCCGCAACATTTTTGAGTTGTCAGTTCTATTAACTTCAATTATTGTGAAATGTTGCCAAATGGCATCCAAATTGACATACGAACCCACCATCTTCTTCACTCATTAGCTGGGAATTGGGGCCCGCCTCACTTGCTGATTCATTTGCTTGGACCAATGGCACAATATTATAAAGTTGTTAAATTGACAATATTTATAAGTTGTAAAAGTTTTCCACGTGGAGCATACTCACTCAAAATTCCCTTGCCTTCGTTACATTGGCCCCACCAACTGTTGACTCATATGATTTGACCAATGGTGCAATGTTTTGAAGCTATCAATTTGACAAGGTTAAAATGTTGCGAGATGGATCCACGTGTTTGGCTATTCTTGATTAATGACTCCAAAAAACCAACAGGGCCTACAAAAATTGATGATTGTATGAGGAGATGATTTTTTTGATTCAAAAGTGCATTAAAGAAATAGAAAGCTTGATGTTGAATGTTGGTTTCTTGAAGGACAAAATTGAAATCCCCCATTGATTAATGAACCCAATCCAAAGGAAAATGGAGAGCACAACTCTACACTACCGATAGAGTTTGAAATACCAAATCAAGGGTTTGACCTGAAGGAAAGCTCCTAAGCAATCACTCCTTTCTCCCCATCTTAGCTTGCGGGTATTTGAAGATTCTTGAATACATGAAGGTTTTGTATTCCTCCTCTTTCTATTGTTATTTCAATATTTTGTATAAAACCATTAGTTTAGAGTGATTACTAGCCTCATTTACTTTTCTAACATATCTGGTACTATGTTGTTGCAAAACAAATCAAGCACAATTTATACCTAAGGACATGGATTCATTATGGTACATCAGCTCACAACTTGAAATCTTCATCGACTCAAATGCCATCACACCTAAAGTGGGTGTGTACATTTTTTAATCTTTGCAAGAGAGGATAGATAGGGGCCTCCAGGAATGGAAGGATGACCCAATCACCCTTTCCCCGAAAAGATACAAGTAGCTTATTCAATACCGAGGATTTCTATCTCATCTCAAGGGAGACAATGGTGAGTAATCTTGAGGGCTTCTAATGATTCCCCTTGCACTAAAAATTACCGCAACGTTCGGAGGTAGATTGGGTAGCCACTACTTAAGGGGTTTTTAGTTGCTTTGAGGGACCAACGCCTTGCAAGCATGCGGAAAGCTACTAAGAGATTTGACCAACTTTACTAGGAATGCATTATACCCTACACAAGTGTAAAATTTATTTCACAAGAGTGTTACATACAATTTCCTTCAAGTTGGCATCGTAAGGCAAGGCTAACGCTGGTTAGGACTTGACTTTCGCCTCAACCAATTTATATAGCGATTCAAAGGAAAACTCCGCTTACGGTCGTCCCTTTTGGATGAAGCACAATCCAAAAGTAGGCCCTTCTAAAGGATAAACTGAAAGTAAAGGATAGATGAGTCTGGTTTTTTGATCACCCAAGATGTTGCAAGGGGAGAGCATATACCTATTGATGGGCCAAATTGGGGTAAAGAATAAATGAGATTCAGCTTGGTCTAAATATCAATTCGGGGATCGTAAGCTTGTGAAAGGCGTCGTGGCAATTTGCACAAGGGTTGTAGGTAGCAAGCTGAGTGGAGATGAAATGCAAGTAGAAAATAAACCTATTGCAAATCAAAATAATTCTGGCAACAGGAACTGTCACTTCTTGGCGATGGAAATTGCACAAAATTCTAAAACAAACAATTTATTAACAATTGATAATCCTTCTCATCAAGTCAATAATACCGAAATCAAATTTTAATGAACTATTACAAACCAAACTCAAATCACAAAATATTTTATCAAACTAAACTTTAATGAAAATATTGAAATTTAAATCACATGACTATTAAAGTTTAAAAATTGAAAAGAAGGGGGTGGTTGGACGGGAGTCCTTCTACACAATGGGTGTGGAAGGATCGGGGTCTCGGGTGGCCAGTCAGGATGCCTAGGTAGCAAGTGACTAGGATTGGAAGCTCTTTGACATGACAAAGGTGGCAGAGGGGAAATAAGGGAAGGTCTTTATTAAACATAGCTTTCCATTTAATCATAGCACACATTCATTACAAGGCAAGCGACCTCCGATCTCACATGCCTTCAATCGTGCTTTGCCAAGAAATTTTGAGAAGACAACTCTTCTTTTAAGAGAAGCCACATGTTGGATCTCTCAACAGTTTCTTTTTTCATCAATGGCGGGCAGGTCTGATTTCTTAATGAGGATTTCAATGGAAGGTTTGATTAGCTTGAAAATAGATACACCCATTCAAGTGGAAAGTGCAGTAAGACAACTCGCATTCAAGGGACCGATGACGGATCATAGACTTAAGAGGATCCTGCGCCTGAATGACGATCTCATTCTGTTAGCAGTGAAAGTCATCTTGGGCAAAAATTATCTGGAGGAGGGTGAGTTCTACCAAGTTGACACTTCAATTGTCTCTCAGTTCATGGCGTCTTTATTAGACACTGGTATTACTAAGGAGAGAACGGGTCTTCTGGTTAGGCGAATCTTTATTGACAACTTGCTTGTGGGAGTGGCGGATATTCTCAGAGCAGCCGAGCTAGGAGTGGGCATCCCTAGGCTTGCATATTTTCACTTGATAGAGGACGAGGTGGTGGTGGTTCGCTATTTCCCTTTCTTGCTAAACCCTAAAGGCTGGCTGCTCATTCTGCACAGAGAGAAAGTGGTGGCGGGGGTGGATTTTCTGTTAAAGACTACTGCAAATTGAACCTCATGATGGCTCTTTCGATTGTTAGAAGGCTTCAGGGTAAGGGAGGCTGACTTGGGTTTTGATTAATATCTTTGCTGTTTGTTATTAGTTGACTGCTTCTCTGCTATGGTATAGGTCGGTATAGGGTATGATGCCAGCACATGGTTTTTAATCTTTCCCTTGTAGCTCTTTAAGATGATGGTCGACATGCCAATTTTGTAATTTACTTCTAGAAGGATGGTAGGCCTTGCATGGCCTTTTTACTACTCATGGAGACCCTACGTGGTCAAGTAGTATATAGTATAGAAAGGACAGGTATTTCTGCAAAAAATATGCAGACAAAAATATAGACAGAAATGTATATTTTTTTTTCAAAATCAATATATACTATAATCTTACAAAAAAAAAACTGAAAAGAAATAACACAAAAAGACATAAAACATCACCGAGCTTCCCCGAGGAGTGGGCCCTTGCTCCTGGTTTGCACGATGGATAAAATGAAAGCTTTCTTACACTGGTATTATCAGAAGAAATATTTCTTTATTTACCAGAGAAAAATGATACAAAGTCTTCTCTCCCATCCCCTCTATGATATTGCCTTTATATAATGAAAAGGCATATAACAAATTCTAAACTATATTCTATTCACATTGCATTATTGTTTTCATATGTTTTTCTCCTCCACGTATTATATTTTTTGCAGCCCTATTTTGTAGCATTTGCTCCTATTTTCTTTCCACATCTTTTAGCATTTTATGGCTTGTGGGGTGGAATAAAATCAACCACAAATATAGGAATTTGTTGTGTCATAAAAATAGGAGTTTGTTGTGCCATGAAAATAGCCATTCTTTTGGCCACCGTACATCATAATTTTATTAGTTAAAACAACAAATAATATATACTATTTTATGCCATATAAGCATGAAAATAAATTATTTGTTGTTATAACAAAATTGCATATTTAGCATAACAAGTAATTACATAAAAATAGATAAATGGCTGAAATTATTTGTTGCCAAATGTATGCACGTGCCATAGAATTTTGTTCTTCCCTCCTCCAATAGCATGCTGCAAATTATTTTCCAAGGCTAAAATGATAATGCTTGTTAGTAAATAAAATCTAATATTTATTATTCAAGTATTTTATCTTAAAACTAAATTAAATATTACGTATCTATATTAAATCATATGCAACATAAAATGGTAAAATGATATAATATGGAATGGAAATGGAATGTGGGAATGGGTATGAAAGCATATGAAATAAGCTAAAACATGGCATAAAATTAGACATAGATGGCTCTCATCATCCCCCCCAACTTAACATATTGCACGTCCTCGTGCAATCTTTACTATTGAGAGGTTGTGATTTGGACTATGATCAGAATGAATTGATTGTACCTTCTTCACCCTTGACTATTATAGCTCATTCATAATCACAACTTTTGTCTAGCACTCCTCTTCATAGCAAGATTCATGGCCTTGCTTTTGTTTGCCAATTTTATTTTCATTGTTGCAATATTCATCCTCTTTTAATTTTTGCTTTTTTTTACCATTTTTCTTTTTTTCATTTTTCTATAGCATTGTTTTCTTGAAATGCTATAATTCCATATACATGAGCTATGTGAAATAGGTGAAATGAGAGACAATTTGAATGATTATGAGAGACAATATGGATACTATGATGGGTTACTTAAGGATAATGATGGGTGAAAAGATAGATAGTAAGGATGGTATACCTCCCCCCAACTTAAAGGGTTGACCGTCTTCGGGCAACAAGAAGAGGATAGGTGGAATGTTGCTTATATGATTAATATAATAAGGAATATTAATAAAGTTAAGAGATAAAATAATGAAAAATAAAATCAATTGTTTTACCAAAGTTTGCATGTCCATTAATGCCAAGATCTGGTAACTAATGTAACTCTGCAACTGTGAATTTCCAACAAGGAAGGAACTGAAAATTACAACATGAACTGCAACACTCAGAAGATCTCCATTTGACTGAAGCATTATAGAACATACTGCTGGTATCTAAATCTCTCCTTTTGTTGGCTAACACCTCAACTGAATATGTAGCACATGCTCTAAGTGATCAAGGAACGTTGATCACAACAAAATGGAACATAGCCACACAAGTGAGTGACAGGAATGCTAGAGGCACCCAGATAAAGAGAAACAACCATAGAAGCATCTAAGTATACCTAAAAAATGTTTAGCTGAGAAAAAGAACACCAATTATTGCATTTATTTTCTTTTCATTTTTTTCCCTTTTTTTCATTTTTTTTCAATTTTTCATTTTTCAATTTTGATAACGACAAGTGACCACTGGCAAGCCAGTTTTCAATCACTTATCGCTTAGTGGTGTTGTGAAAACAGTTTTCACCACTAAGAATTTTACTCAACTACAATCTGCCAGAAATTGGTTTTCAAATTATAGTTGTCTAACAATGCCCGAAGGTTTTCATTGTTAGAATTTATTGTTTTTTTTTCATTTTTTTCATTTTTTTTTCATTTTTTCCTTCTTGATAAACTACATATAATGACCAAATAAAATGAAACTCCCATATGGATGACAAAATGATACCATCCGAGTTCCACCGAAATCCCTTTAATAAAAGTAACTATGAATTGATTGCAATGCTTGAAAGGATGACCAATAATAACCTGAGCACAATTTGGAACATAGAACCACTGCTACAAATAATCTTGACCCCATTTAGCTCAGCCCACTATATCTGGAATGTGATTGGAGAACTTTGGAATCCATGCCTGTTCACTTGGTTGAAATAATTACCCACAATGGCTGCAATCTTTGAAAGACATGCTACTTTGTGATGACCAATTTGAGACAAATCATATCAACATCTCATTGAAGCTATGCTATCCTTTTACCTTTTAAGAATGAGAGATATCCATAACTATTCCCAAAGCTATATGAAAAGCTAGAGTGCACATAATACAACTTCCTTACCAAAGACAAGGTTGCATAGAGAAAGACCAATTGTAGTCTCTCAACTTGTCAAATGTGTCCACACAACTTTAGGTAGGTGGATACTCACCTTAGAGTGTGATGATCTGCACTAGAATATATTCAAGCTCCTTGATCATGTCTTCAAGTTGTCTCTAGACGTATAGACCAAGTTGCATACTGTCTTCCAAGGGTCTAGCATCAAGGATGGGGCAAAATAGAACTTTTATCCATGAATGTTCAATACTTTTCCCAAGAATTCTCTTTGTGAACTCCAAAAGAAAAGCACAAAGGAAATTTTCTTTTCACCATCTAGTGGGCAAGGCCAACAAAATGTGTCATTGGATGCTTATGTAGAGAAGCATCATCAGCTGGTACTGGCGCAAAAGTGTTGAGTAACCATGATAAAAAAAACTATAACCATATTCTCAAAACCAAGCATATCAAGTATATTAATGCAATATTATCCATTGTATAACTCCACCATTATAATTGATTTATTAGGAAATGAATGGGAGAGTTATTTATATGAATAAATACTTGATAATAATGGATGAGTAAACACTATGCACATTATTAATGAATTATTATGTAGAAACAATATGATTCAATTCCAAGTAAAACAAGAATGCGTACCTTAACTTGGCCCAAAGCTTATCAAGAATCAATCAATGATTTCCAGGATTCAAGGGATTCCCCCCCCAACTTAATTTCAAAAATATGAGGGTACTAGGATAATCCAAGGAATCAAAAAAGATAGTGACATATTAATAATACCATATTCAATGAAAATCATCTCTTGTAGCATGTTTAGTATGGTCATTAATGCATTCAAACCCATCTATCTGTGCTTAATTAATTATTTATTGGTGGACCTAAATCAATAAGTGTGTGAGGAATACTCATTTTGACCATAGGCCGCCAGAGATCTAGATGTTTGAATATAAAAACATTTATAAATGATAGATCTTGTAGGATGCCATTATTTATCTCACACAAATCTTGAATTATTAAGGCATATAGTTTACCATTTCTTATTGCATGATTAATTGCAACACACATATTTATCATTTCAATGACAAAATTAGAATCACATTGAATTGTTTCCTTATGTGAGTGAATTAATTCTAAAAGTTGTGATTCATTAAGTAGATAAGAAGAACTAAATTGACTATCTTTTAGTTGATCATATTGTTCTTCTAATCCAATTAAACCAAAATCACATCCTTTATTTGTATGAATAGATTGCAATTGTGATTCACCAATTTCAAGCACATTAACAGAATGTAAAGGGATCATTAAAATCTCATTATTATATGCAGTTTGAACCACCTTATTAGATAATAATAGTTTATTAGGAATTTCAATTTCCTTGGTGGATATGTTGAAGTGAATGGTGGATGATATGAATGGGATAATGACAATGGGAAAGGTTGTGTTGGATATAGAGTGGGTGGTAATAAAGATGATGTATATTGTGGAGATGGTAACATATAAGATGGATATGGTGGAGATGGTAATATATGGGATGGGTATGGTTGTTGTGAGCATTCATTATGCCATTTTTGGTAAGATGGAGATTGTTCCCATTCACCAAAAATGTTAGGTGGAGAAGCATTTTCTGAAGAAATATATTGTCTTTCAAATTTAATAGAATTATAAGACATTATAAAATCATTAAATATACCATGATCTACCTGATTTGATGTGTATGGTTGTCCTTGAGTTAGAAAGAAGACATTCTCACTTCCACCTTTGTTTTGTTGAGGCTCACGCATATCTTGGATCTCCTTCACCATGCCTTCTTGAATAACTTGGCATGTGCACTTATCTTCTCCCTTGCAATAATCAGAACAACAAATGGTCAAATCATTATTTTCAAAATTCCATTGTCCTAAAAATTCATCAATTATTTGTTCTTGCTCAGTTATAGGAATAAGATTTGTAGATGCTTGTGACAATAGTAAGTGAAGTGTTGGCAAGAGACACTATATGGATTCATGGTTGTTGTCATTGATGGCAACAAAGGTCATCCCACATATCCGCAAGTCATGATGTGTCTCTACCGGAAGTCAGAATAAAGAATGTTGTGGTCCGGTGAAGAAGAACAGAGCATGTGGCAAGGTCCGACAGATTGGTCCGGACCTCTCAGAGGAAGTGTCTTGGTGCAGTGCGGATTTGGGGAAGTCAAGAGGACTACCTTGAGTGGTATATTCCAAGGATTTAGCCTCTGGTGATGGACAAGGAAAAAGATATGAATGGTTGAGTACCGGATTCCTGAGAGACAGTGAAAACAGAGGAAGAACTGACTGACAGAGTATCAGACTGCTTTCCGGATGTGTTACTGTTGATGACAGAGGTTGTGAAGGCATGAATCATGTTTAGCCGACATGATTAATGATATCTACAAGTATATGCTTGATCCGCATTGCTTGGTGAGGGAGCATTCAGCCGACAGAATGAGAGCTTGTAAGAAACTAGACTATTCCGGATGCCGACTAGAAAGGTGATGAAATTACTTGTGCGGATATATATAGAGGATGGATTTAGTTGTGAAGGGTGTGATGATATGGAGATATATGCGAATAAGTCCAGATAAGAGCAGAGGTAGCAAAAAGGATCCGGTATGTGAAAGATAGCAGAATAAAGAACAGAGGAAAGATGAAGTGCAGCAGATCAGTGTACTGAGCCTAACCGGAACTGAACTCCAGCATATGCAGATGCTTCCAATCAGTTCAAGACTGTGATTCTCATCACTTTGTAGACAGTGTGTCTTCTTGTAGGCAGTGGGCCTCTTGTGAGTAGTGTGCTCGGGCAGTGAGCCCTAATTGGCAAGTGCCATTTTTGTAATTTCCTATTCTTCTAACAGAGAATAATTCTTGGGTTAATCACCCCGTGGTTTTCTCCCTTAACAGGGTTTCCACGTCAAAAATACTGTGTCATGTGTTTCTTATTTCATGGTTAATGTTTTTGTGTTTGATTTTATGCTGCATCAATTAAAAGGAAAGTTCAATAAGGGAAATAATTAGGATAACTGATTCACCCCCCCCTCTCAGTTATCAACAATTGGTATCAGAGCTAAGTTCCTCCTAATAGAGCCTAACAGCTTGAGGAAGATCTGGGATTTCAAATGGATGCATATGGTTTAAGGGAGCAACTCAAGACTGCTCTTGAGGATCTTGAACAGTCAAATTCTGAAGTCAGTGAATTAAAGGAAAGACTCAAACAGGCTGATGAATTCATGAGAGAATTAAAAGACAAATTAAGTCTCTCTATGAAAAAGAGAAAGGAGCTGCTTCAACAGTTGGCAAGACAAAGTGAAGAAAGCAATACAAATGAAGAATTAACTGAGCAAACCAAGTTATGTGAAAAGTTATCAAAAGAAGTCATTATGTTAAGACATGAAATGGAATCAGGAACTATAAAGTTTACTCAAGAGATTGAAGAAAAAAGAAAGGCTGAAGACAATCTAAGACAATCTCTTAAAGAAAAATCAGAAGAATGCCACCAGATGGACAGGATTATCAGACATCTTGAATCTGATCTTGAAGATGCCAAAGATAATGAAGGAAAACTTGAGGATCAAATTGCCTCTCTCAAAAGAGACCTTCAAACAGCAAATGAATATAAAGAGAAATTCAAGATAAGTTCTGCTCAACTTGAAGTTCTTCTTGGAAGTCAAAAGAGGACAGATGACAAGTATGGTTTGGGGTATGAGAAAGGAGAAAGCTCCGGATCCGGTCAGAAGAATCTTGGATCAGAAAATCCAAGAAGCAGGCCTAGAAGACCTCCGGTAAGACAGCCAAATGCTCAAAGATATCCATCCTTCAATGGATACTGCCACAGCTGCAACCACTTTGGTCACAAAGCTAATCAGTGCAGAATGAGAATGAATCAGATTAATTCATCCTTCTCCGGATAGTGCTTCAACTGCAAAAGGTATGGACACAAATCCCATGAATGCAGAATTATGCAAGTAAACAAATCATTCAAAGGTAGATGCTTCACATGCAATAGAGTAGGTCATATTGCTAATCAATGCAGATCAAGAGGATATCAGTCAAATATGCAAAGAAATGTTATTTGCCAAATCTGCAATAGGTCCGGTCATAATGCTAAAGTCTGCAGAAACAAGAATCAGGACAAAAGAGGTCCGGTGTATAATCAGAATCAAGACAAGGGTAAACAAAAGATGAATGCGGATGAGGTTAGGAATCAGATGAGCAAGATTTGGGTGAAGAAAAGTTCAGAGAATGTAGAGGTTGGATCCGCACCAGACTCTGGTGCTGATATCTCTTCTGGAAATTAAAAAGTGAGCTCAGGCTCAGGGGGAGACTCAAAGAAAATCTTGTTCCCCCAGCCAAACAAGTGGTGCCGGATGTGGCACAAGATGCGGATCAAAGGGTTTGTAGATATGAGTCTTGAGATACTTCAGTCAAGTTTTCAGAGGTCCGCATGGAGTTATGAAGAAGCTGTGATCGATCAAATAAGACTTGTTCAGGGAGATGCTCCGGTATGATAAAGGATTACAAAAAGGTCCGGAAAGATCCGGAAATGCACTATCTTGTTCTGCGGATTGGACAGAGTGTTTGGGATGTTCTTGCAATATGTTACCTCGATTCATTCATGATTGAAAGATTCGGATGATATCCACAGATCAGGACTAATCCGGGATACTCCAAACTATCCAGACAAGGCAAACCGGAATGATGTAGGTGAAGCATTTATTGCAGACAGATATTAGGGTTCGCGGAGCAATTTAAGGGATTTCTCAAAGGTCATTTGCTCATTCTGCACTCGAGAAGAAGCGAAAAGTGGAGCTCTGCAACAAGGTTCATCAAGCACACCAAGGATCTCCTGCCGAAGTTATTGCATAAAGAAATCAATCCAACCACTCCGTGCAAACCGAAGGCGCATAAGGTATTCTCCGTTTTTCATTACCTCACTGCAAATCTTTGAAGAATGGCTACTCCAAACATAGTTAAGATCTCTGATAGACCTCGCCCCTCATTCAAGAAACATCCCTACAAATCATTGGAGGTAGATCCACTAGGAGCCTTCTCTAGTGTTCCTAACGGAGTTTTACACACCGAAGACATTAGGGTTTACATACATGCAAGCATTGAGGAATTTGGGGAATTCAAATTAAGAGACCTCTATCACAAGCAGCTGATAGACAATGCTTTTGAGCTTAAACCAGAGTATAAGGATATCCAGAAGAAACAATTTGAGCAATTTATTCATTTCCCCTGCTTTGAAGAAGATGAATGGGTCCGGTATGTACTGAGCAGGATGCATGACAACTTTCTATGGCTAGATAGACCCTGCAAGATCACAAAAGAGGCAATCAGAGCAGTAACTAGTCTATACTCTTCCGGAGGGGTACCTATCCTCAAATCTGTCAAGAACAACATTGTAACTGAGGCCACCGGATCAAAATTTGACAAGAGGGCAATGACCATTGAAGATATTTCGGATCCGGATATCAAATATGCATCAATGATAATAGGATACAAGATCTATCACTCCAGCAGGGAGAATTCTGTATCCGGAACTGCAATATACACTGCCTATGAAATGCTAGGAAAGAATGCAGAATATGATCTCTGTGAACTACTGCTAAGCCAATTAATGGAAAATATACAGAAAATCAAGAAGGATAAGAAAAATTCCTTTAAGTATGGTACTCTTATTGTATGTCTATTCTTCTACTTCATGAATGAGCTACCCGGAACAAGTGGATGGGTATGGCAGAATGACAAACCTGTTGCAGTCCAGATAAGAGACTATTTGCATGGACTTGGGGATGCAAAAGCGAGAAATTCAGCTCTATGGGGATACTTCAAAAACTTTCAGAGCATGATGCAAGCAAGAGAGAGAATTCCCCAGTCTCTTGTTGAAAAATACAAAGACTCAGTGTGTTTTATGGTTGACACTGATCAGTGCCTAATGGAGGCAGTAGAGCCAAGGACTGTCTGGATCATGCCCATGGGGTATGAAGTGGATGAACAGATAGTGGAGCTGCATGTTCAACACATGCTAAGTCAGCCCAAAGATCCTAAGGCAGAAAGGTTTGGAACCTTTGAGGAGCTGAGTGTAAAAATACATGTAGAACTCAGGGAACCTGAGATTAAAAGAAAGGTAAGAAAAGAAGTAGAGCACATTGCTCAAGGCCTAGGTATCTCAAAGGAGGCACTTGATGCCAGCCGGGAAAAGAGGAGGAAGGCCGAGGAAGAAGAGAAAAGCAAAGAAAGTGCTCCGGTTGAAGCTCCCACCTGGACCAGATCATCAAAGAGATCTGCACCTCCCACAACCAAAAGTTCTAAACCGGAAGTCCAGGCATCCGGTAAGAGATCCAAGACAAAAGCCACAAGGGCTTATGGAAGCCAAAAGGATGAAGAGGAAACAGAGTCAGATGAGGGAATAAAAGAAATAAAGAAACAGAAGAAGAAAGGATCCGGTAAGCCCTCCACAGGCCAAGACAAGGATGAAATGGCAGAGGTAACTGTTGAAAAGCCCACTCTGTCTCTAGAGAGCATAATCAAGTCGGTCACGGTGGATGGAAACCTTCAACCAATGACTGAATCCTATGATGACTTCAGTGAGGCTGACCAAAAGACTCTGCAGGAAGCCATAGTCAAATATCTGAACATATATAATAAGGCTTTCATTGAGATCATATCTCTCATTCCTAAAAGCCTAGAAAAGGAAATGGAAGTAAGAAAGAATAATGCTCATGCTAAAGATCTTGAGATCCGGGAGCAGATAGCTATTCAGCTATATCCTCAAATTGATCCCAAGACAATGAACATTATCTTCAAGGACTGCAAAGATGAGTTCAGAAGCAAAGCCATGATGAATCAACTCATGCTTGGTGAGACTGACAAAGTGGCCCAAGAAACAGAAGAGATCCTCCGGAAGGCCTTCAAAAGGTTCAATCTTCCTGTTGTAGAGGATTTAGGTACAGAAACAGCTGAGGACTTGGGACCCTCTGCTCCAGAAGAAGTGGCCCATGAACAAGCTAGCATCTCTCCTCCGGTCTCCCCTATAGTCTCCGGATCCAAAGAAGAAGAGCAATTACAGGAGAAGGAAGCAGTGGTGAAAGACAAAGAGGTTGACAGTTCTAAGACTGCAGAAGAAAAGAAACATCTGTCTCCGGCAAGAGACACTGCACAAACTGTTCAACAATTTTTGAGCAAAGAAACTCTAGAGATTGATGAACCGGAGCTTCTAAAAGGCCCATTTGATTTTGACTCTCTCTCTCCGGTACAAACAATGAAGATAGCCTCATTTGCAAATGCCAAGGCAAATGAAAAGCTCCTGAAGTCTCATATGGAAGACTGTGAGTTGATAGAGGCTGCTTCCGGAGTACTTGTAAAAATCATGCCATCAATCCAGATAGATCCGACAGCCTCCTCTTCCGGTAATCTAAAAACCTTAGTCAGCAGTGTTGATACACATTTTGATTCTCTAGAAAAATCAGCTGAAGAAAAGGTCCGGAAGGAATTTTTGGATAAAAGATTTTCAGAAATATTAGAATTAATCTCTAAGGATAGGAAGATTGTAAGCATTGGAATAAGGAGCTTAGAGAATGCTCTTAAGGATGGCGGTGACATCTACAAATTTTGTATATCCTGGTCAAAGGCAACAGCAGCATTTGACAAGAAAATAAAAGAGGAACAGGATAAGCTACAAAGCTTATCTCAAAGTTTTGATCCTCTCTCTTCCTCTATAATAAATCAAGAATGTCAGACCATTGTAGTCTTGAATGAAATAAAAAATCTTGAGAAGGAAAGGAAGAACATCACTAACCGGATGGGAGAACTTAGAAGGATTATAATCCCTAAGTTGGAAACTATGCATGAGGCCATCAGTGATGCTCAGACCACCGCCCAAACAAAAGATCCGACAGATCTCAAGCGGGCAGAAGCTTTTGCATTTTTGCTAAGTGGTCACATTTCAATTTTGGATAGAATGAAGCAAAGTTGGGCTACAGAAATGATCCAATTGCAGACATCCTTTGCAGACATTCTTCAGTACATGTGAGTATGTAAATATGCGGCTATATATAGAAAATTTTTGAAAATTTTGGTGTGCGGACCCTACCCTTTGCCATTGATGTCAAAGGGGGAGTGAGGAGCAGTGAAAAATGAGGAATCCAACTAAGGGGGAGTTCCGGAAATTGTATATAAAGACAGAGCATCAGCAAAGGGGGAGCATAGTGAAAACACTTAGTCATTTTTCACTAAGTGTTGCCATCAATGCCAAAGGGGGAGATTGTTGGCAAGAGACACTATATGGATTCATGGTTGTTGTCATTGATGGCAACAAAGGTCATCCCACATATCCGCAAGTCATGATGTGTCTCTACCGGAAGTTAGAATAAAGAATGTTGTGGTCCGGTGAAGAAGAACAGAGCATGTGGCAAGGTCCGACAGATTGGTCCGGACCTCTCAGAGGAAGTGTCTTGGTGCAGTGCGGATTTGGGGAAGTCAAGAGGACTACCTTGAGTGGTATATTCCAAGGATTTAGCCTCCGGTGATGGACAAGGAAAAAGATATGAATGGTTGAGTACCGGATTCCTGAGAGACAGTGAAAACAGAGGAAGAACTGACTGGCAGAGTATCAGACTGCTTTCCGGATGTGTTACTGTTGATGATAGAGGTTGTGAAGGCATGAATCATGTTTGGCCGACATGATTAATGATATCTACAAGTATATGCTTGATTCGCATTGCTTGGTGAGGGAGGATTCAGCCGACAGAATGAGAGCTTGTAAGAAACTAGACTATTCCGGATGCCGACTAGAAAGGTGATGAAATTACTTGTGCGGATATATATAGAGGATGGATTTAGTTGTGAAGGGTGTGATGATATGGAGATATATGCGAATAAGTCCAGATAAGAGCAGAGGTAGCAAAAAGGATCCGGTATGTGAAAGATAGCAGAATAAAGAACAGAGGAAAGATGAAGTGCAGCAGATCAGTGTACTGAGCCTAACCGGAACTGAACTCCAGCATATGCAGATGCTTCCAATCAGTTCAAGACTGTGATTCTCATCACTTTGTAGACAGTGTGTCTTCTTGTAGGCAGTGGGCCTCTTGTGAGCAGTGTGCTCGGGCAGTGAGCCCTAATTGGCAAGTGCCATTTTTGTAATTTCCTATTCTTCTAACAGAGAATAATTCTTGGGTTAATCACCCCGTGGTTTTCTCCCTTAACAGGGTTTCCACGTCAAAAATACTGTGTCATGTGTTTCTTATTTCATGGTTAATGTTTTTGTGTTTGATTTTATGCTGCATCAATTAAAAGGAAAGTTCAATAAGGGAAATAATTAGGATAACTGATTCACCCCCCCCTCTCAGTTATCAACATGAAGATCATGATAATCTAAGTTGCATTCTTTAGGTAGGGGGAATATAAAAACATCACCTTGTGTCAGTGTGATTTCTCCACCACTTCCTTCTTTGGTTTTGAAATTTAAAATGGATGAGTTTGAACTACCTTGACAATGCAACATTTTTATGGTTTTTTTCTTGTTTCTTCAAAATTACTTCTTTACCTATCTTCTAAGATCTACCTACAAACTCAAACCATGCATCTATATGATTTAAAACAACACAAATTAGGAGTAGTCACCCAGGCACGACTGATAGGTGTGCGCACTTTCATCCTAACACATTGGTCCTAACTCATCTCTCTAAGCTAACAGGCCTTTGACACCTCTCCCCGGAAACAACACCAAAATGATGGGCCAAACTAGGGTAAAGAATAAATGAGATTTAGCTTGGTCTAAATGTCAATCCGGGGATTGTAATCTTGTGAAAGGTGTTGTGGCAATCTGCACAAGGGCTGTAGGTAGCAAGCTGAGTGGAGATGAAATGCAGCTAGAAAATAAACCTATTGCAAATCAAAATAATTCTGGCAACAGGAATTGTCACTTCCTGGCGACGGAAATTGCACAAAATTCTAAAACAAACAATTTATTAACAATTGACAATCCTTCTCATCAAGTCAATAATACTGAAATCAAACTTTAATGAACTATTACAAACCAAACTCAAATCACAAAATATTTTATCAAACTAAACTTTAATGAAAATATTGAAATTTAAATCACATGACCATTAAAGTTTAAAAATTGAAATGAAATAACACAAAAAGAAATAAAACATCACCGAGCTTCCCCAAGGAGTGGGCCCTTGCTCCTGGTTTGCACGATGGATAAAATGAAAGCTTTCTTACGTTGTATTATCAGAAGAAATATTTCTTTATTTACCAGAGAAAAATGATACAAAGTCTTCTCTCCCATCTCCTCTATGATATTGCCTTTATATAATGAAAAGGCATATAACAAATTCTAAACTATATTCTATTCACGTTGCATTATTGTTTTCATATGTTTTTCTCCTCCACCTAATATATTTTTTGCAGCCCTATTTTGTAGCATTTGCTCCTATTTTCTTTCCACATCTTTT
The DNA here is from genome assembly GCA_027924645.1 of Cunninghamia lanceolata. NCBI lineage: Eukaryota > Viridiplantae > Streptophyta > Pinopsida > Cupressales > Cupressaceae > Cunninghamia > Cunninghamia lanceolata. Next base: position 5,010,890 of record BSBN01000066.1, read on the forward strand.
ATCATTTTATGGCTTGTGGGGTGGAATAAAATCAGCCACAAATATAGGAATTTGTTGTGTCATAAAAATAGGAGTTTGTTGTGCCATGAAAATAGCCATTCTTTTGGCCACTGTACATCACAATTTTATTAGTTAAAACAACAAATAATATATACTATTTCATATCATATGAGCATGCCAATAAATTATTTGTTTTTATAACAAAATTGCATATTTAACACAACAAGTAATTACATAAAATAGAAAAATGGCTGAAATTATTTGTCACCAAATGTATGCACGTGCCATAGGAATTTTGTTCTTTCCTCCTCCAATAGCATGCTGCAAATTATTTTCCAAGGCTAAAATGATAATGCTTGTTAATAAATAAAATCTAATATTTATTATTCAAGTATTTTATCTTAAAACTAAATTAAATATTACTTATCTATATTAAATCATATGCAACATAAAATGATAAAATGATATAATATGGAATGGAAATGGAATGTGGGAATGGGTATGAAAGCATATGAAATAGGCTAAAACATGACATAAAATGAGACATAAATGGCTCTCATCACCTATCACCTTACAAGCATGGAAAACAATTGTTCATTTATCCTATTTAGTAAGAAAAATAACTAGGTGCAACTACTTAACCAAACAAGATTGCAAACGATAGATGTAGATTTCCTTTAAGAAATTGAAGTGTTTCTAAGACATAAATTGCAAAAGATAGATGGCAATTGTCCCTTAAGAAAAGTAGTTGTTTCTAAGACTTAGTGTAAAAAGATTGCAAATTTTCAATGCTCGTCCTGTAAAGATGTGTTAGAAAAACTAATTTGCTCTGTTTGAGTGATAAGAGGCTGCAACAAGTTGGATTAGTTCCAAAAAACTCAATAATTAGCAAAAAAATCAATGTATGACCAAAAGCACGGAACTGTGGCTCAGATGCGCATTGAAAGTTACAAGATGCGCTGAATTATTGTGCATAAGCGCTTGATTTCAAACCAGAAGCACATATATCAAGTGCATAAGCATGTTTATTCCAACCAAAAGTGCTTGACTATGCTACATGTGCGCGTTGAACAACCAAAAGCACGTGAATCGGGTGCAGATGCATGTTTTTACCTCAGTAATACCAAAGACAAGTTTTTAGCCCAAAAACCAAGATTGAATTGTGTAAGATACTGCCCTAATATTTTTTTTAAAAAATTACATACAATGATATGCCAGCGTTAGCTTAAATTGCATAAACGAAATAAATTGCCTCACACTTTCTGATCACCCAGATCCCAGGATAGGCAAGATGAGAGCATACAGTGCTTTGGTTTACAAATCAATCTTATGCAAGGAACTAGTACAATCATCCGCTCATGGTAGGCATCTACTTTTCAGCAGGCATCCACTTATGTAGTGGGGATTCACCACTTATTCAGTGGGTGGGAATATAAGAAAGATATACAATGATCATCCACTTTCCAGTGAGAATTCACCACTTATTCAGTGGGTAGAATAAACATGAAAGATAAACTTCCAATTACTCCACACTGGTGGTTGAACCATCCAGGGGTTATGATGTGATGATTGCAACTTATAAAAGAAAAGCAAATACTAAATAAGCTACAATTTTAAATCAGATCATCTAATCATGCTTGAATATGCAAATTATACAAGTGCTTTCCAATACTCACCAATCTTTCTCATTGAAAAACAACTGAAAGCATAATATTTTGCTAATGAAGATTCAACAAATGAAAATCAGATCACTGTAATACTAAAATTTTAGGTCTCAGACTTATATTTTCTACCCCTGACTGAGTTCTGCTCTGACTACCAGACTTATCAACCCATAATTAAAGATATCAGACTTAAGAATGGTTTGTAAAGTCCAAAATTTAAACAAGGAAAACCCTTGAAAACAACCTTGAATAGTTTTCAATATCACCTCAGAATTACCAAAACCCACATATAATAATAATAAATCCAAGCTCCTCAAAGGTTAATGCTTAGTGGCCCCCACCAAACCCACATAAGACAATAACAAGATGTAATTCTTTTTTTTTACAAAACCATGCATTTCTCCCTCAATCACATTTGATGGTTTCATTGACAAGGGTTGATCCCACCAAGATGAGTGGAATGAAACCAAAAAACACAACCAAATAAATCTGAATTATATTAACCAAGAAAGGGAACAACACTATCTTTTTTTTAAAAAAAATCTCACATACCCAAGTGGAAAGGTATGACACTATAGAAAGTGGGTAGACATTAAAAAACAACTTCAAAAAGTTTAATAACAATCTTCAGATTTGAGGTGGCCCCCACCCATTAACATTACTAAGCAACTTCAAATAATACAAAGTATGAAGCATTTCCTCCTTATGAAAAATCCCACGAACCTTTTTCTCATCCGTATGGTGTCATGACCCTATACTAATGATCGATTGTACATTATTCATTCGAATCAAAGATATGAATGACATTAAATTATTACAAACCAATTAAAAAATATTACTTAACAAGAATATATTATATTTATAAAAGACAAATATAAATATAATATACAATAAATAAATATAAGTAATGATAATACAAATATATATTATTATCATATATAATATAATATTAATATGATTAGTAATATATATATATATATATATATATATATATATAATTTTATTCATTCATAAACAAACATTATATATATATAAATATATATACTGACATGTATATATATGTATATATATTTATATTTACTTTTCCTTGTTTATCTTTTTTCACCCCTAGTCATGTGTGCCTAATTTATGTTCAAAACCATAGTCTTTCACAAGAACATTCTTTAATGACATCAATTTGCTTATATTCATATTCTTAAAAGTTTATCAGAGCTTGTTCTACAAAATAGCTATCTATAGCCAGACTGCTATAACAACGGAGAATAGAACTATATGAGACCCTATTGGATCTTTCCTAAAATATCTACATAGAGTATATTCGTGACCATGCAGGGTCTGCTTTTTTGTTTCTTTTCTGGCTGCTATTTTCAAAAATTAAGCCATTCTGAGGCTTCTTATAAGCATTCTTTAGGCAATTTTTAACAAAAAACTAACTTTTCAGACTTACTCCTTGTCATAGTCAAGTAGCTGGCGATTAAATTCTCCCACCCACTCAAATCCTTCTTCTACAACCAACCCCAAGACTCTTTTGATAAAATTCACAGCTACCTCCGCCATCTCTTTGGCCACCATTAGGTCCAGTCCCTTGAGGTCAAGAATGAACGGGTAAAGCTTCACCACTGCATCTGGATCATTCAGGTCAGCCATATCCCTCAACCTAGGCATCCCAATACCTTCACTCGCGGCTTCCAGGGTTATCCCCAAATCTCCCAGATGTTCAGGATAAAAGAGACCACTCATAATCTGCTCTATCTGCACCTTGTCAACCCCCAACTCCAATAACATAGCCAGTACTCGAGAGGTGACGTCTGTGTCAACTCGATACCTTTTAGCCTCCTCCATAAATTTCCTCCCAACTATCATCCTGATGGCTCCAACCATAAGCTCATATGAGCGTCGAAGCATACGTTGTAGACGAAGCATCGTCACAAGACCAAGAAAAGCCATTTGGCATTTTATGCTGACCAATCTCATTGGGGTCTTCATTCCCCAGCAAATGATGGCTCCCGAAGAAAAGATCACTGTGAATCTTACTAGCATTGGAAATACTGGGAGTTGAAAATAATTGAAGTATTTAAAATATGGAATTTTCTAGACTCTCCTCATCCAACTGCTAACCCTTTGATGAGCATTGTTTTTCAATCTGATGGTCTTATGCTCCTTTTACCTACACCAGCTTGCCCTAAACGTGTCACCTATACAAGCTCTTATTTAATACACACACACACACACATATATATACAGTTTTCTCACTCAGCCCCTCTTGCTGTCATAGACATTTTAACACTCAAATTCAGCATGAAGCTCCTCCTATCTATGATGGCATGATATATCTGTAAAAGGCAAAGGGATAATCACGTGCCTCATCATGTCCAATAGCTGAAGATTGCGCTATTATTATCTATGCTTCAACAATTTTCACTATTGATTCGCTCTTCCGGGCTAGAAGTAGTTCAATATCAGAAATGCATGTTATAAAATCATAAAGATTAGTGCCTACATGCGTGAGTTCATGATGCGAGCTAACATTGCAATAAAACTCCCACTACAATAATAAGTTTTAACGACTTTTCTCCTTGATTGACAGCGACTTACCGCTTATTGATTGTTCTGATATGACAGGTTAAGGACCTATTCCATGGTTTTGATAAGAGAAATGATTTAGTAAGCTAATGAATCACCAGCCACTTCCCCTTGGTCAGTCATGCTTATTTATAGGAAAATCCCGTTTTCTATTCAAAAACATATATATATATATACACACATATCTAAATATATATGTATTTGTATATTTTTAAAAAATTGAGAAAAGGGAAAGATATACATTCACTCTCACCCTTTTAAGCTTTAACACTTTATGTAGTCACCATTTTCGATGGTAATGTTGGTAGAATCCGCAAGTATTCTCAAGTGGATTTATTTATCATTAGTTTGATATAAGAAGACCTAACAAGTCTGATGCAGGAATCTTGGCTAACATGAGAAGTAGTTTGGGAAGACACTGGTGTGTTTGACAGGAATCCTCAGGAGTACTGCAGTAGCAGGGAATGAAACATTTTCCTTTTGAGAAGATGACTGTAAGATCTAGAAGAGAAGGATGCCCAAAGTGATCAACATGAATATGTTATAGTTACCCCAAGATGAAAGATCAAATGAAGGAGTAGCAGGCAATATAAGTGAAGATTGGCTCATGTGAAGAGCAAAGACTGATTGTAATTCTCTATCTTTGTAAAAGAGGATTTATCCTCAAAGTGAACTTTCTTGCATACTGACAACAAGATTTGTAAACTTAATTCTGTACTGGACTCCACGAGTCCCGGGCAAGACCGGAGGTTTTCTTCACTCTGTTCTTTCCTATCAATGCTCGCACTGAATAGAGGTGTACTTTAAATTTTTTTATAATAAAATATATCACTGGCCTCGACCTCTTACCCATAAAAAAAATATATAAATGGATATTATTAAATATATATACAATACTATATAAATAAATTAGATACGAAAAAAAAATAAATATTAATTATATTAATATACATTGCAAACTATATAAATATTAATATTAATATAGGGCAGTGATCACTTTAAGTGATCTAGTCCAAAGCAATGGTTCAATGCATATAAGACAAGTCTTATCAAAAGGTAGACTAGTATATAATAAAATAAAGGCAGACATCAATGATTCCTAAGTGGGATACGATGCAAATAATCAACAACGATACAACAACCATCGATACAAGACTAAAACAAGTAAAAACAATTATATAAGGCAGCGTTGATATTTTAAAGAGGTTGAGTTAATGATAATAAAAGGTGACATCTCCTTGAAAGGAGGCAACAAATGAGAGAAAACATTCTTTCATAAGTATATATGAGGAATCAATGAACAACTATTAGAAATTAATCTTTACTTAGTGAATATTATATTATATTTTTGTATTTTATTAATTTGGTGTTTTATCCCCACATGTCGGATAACACCTCTTTTATTCCTTCTGCAGGAATAATCTATATTTTGGTAGATTCCTCCTTAAGAGGAAACATGTGGCACACACCTTATGCAAGGTGGCATATGGGAGTTACACAACTCCATTCTTCACCTCTATTTAAGTGGTGTCTCCTCCTCTCTTTCTGGACATAATCTCTTCATGGATATCTTCTCTATTCTTCTTCTTTTTTCTCATTTCTCTCATTGAGAAGCTTCTCACTCTCTCTGTAGTCTCTTTTTTCTGGCTTCTTGCCACTTACATAACACAGGGGGTTTTTCTTTGTTTTCCCCCCTTCACAATCTTGGTCTTGGTCTCCTTGGTGCAATATGTAATCTAGTATTTCTCTTGTGTTTTATTCTTTACTTTGCATGTTTGATTAGTGCTATTTGATCCTGCAATTTCCCTTTTCATGGTATCAAAGCTTTGGTACTAATCATTCTATGCAAGTTGTTGAAAGTTGTGTTGTTGTAGGTGACCTTGGAGACCTGTTATTTGTAAAGAGAACAAAGAGAAGAAGTTCTTTTTTTTGCAGGAAAGAAACTAGTTATAAAAAAAACTAATTTTATTTGTTTTTCTGTGCAAAAAAGGGTTTTAAACCTTATTCTATTACATTTTAACTATTTTTTTTTTAGTTCTGAACCCTGTATTTTTTTTCAAATATATTCTAGGGTTTATATAGAAAATCTATATAACTTTAGGGTTTTCTTTTTTCAAAAAAAAATTATTGATTGCTGCATGCTTCAAATTTTTTTCTAAACATTTATCACAAAATTTAAAAACTATATTAAAAAAATTACTCACAAGTTTAAAAATTTTAACAAAAGTTTTTTTACAAATAAAATTTAAAAAAAAAATTATCACAAAATTTAAAAACTATATTAAAAAAAATGCTCACAAATTTAAAAATTTTAACAGAAGTTTTTTTACATATAAAAATTTTAAAAAAATTTGGGGGGTTCGACCCTTTTCTTCGTGTCTCTGTCTCCTTCCTGTATATAGGGTTAGTTTATTTTTTTAATTTTAAATAATTTCTAAAACGCTACAAAATAATCAAAGCCTTAATTTTTTTTTCTTATTCAATAGTTTTTGTATCAAATAAATCTATTTTTTTGGTTTAAGAAATCTTAGATCTGTGTCAAAAAATTTCATTCTGCAAAAAAAATCTCTAATCTTTCCTCCAGTTCTGTTTCAAAATTTAGGTTATATATATCAGTTTCAATCTTTTGATACAAATCTATCAAGGTTTTTCAAAAAAATATTAGTTTTTTTAGTGCTTTTCATTCAAATTCAAATTTGTGTTCTATATTTGTAAGTTTTCAAAATTAGATTTTTTTTAAAATTTAAGGGTTTTTCCCCTTCATGTTGTATGTTCATCTAATCTGTGTAGAAAGATGTGTACAAATTTCCCCAAACTATATCCCTTCATATTTTGGCTTTCATTTGGCCTTTCATGGCCTCTCCCTTGCAGGTTTTGCTGCATTCTTCAATCATTTTTTTTCCTACAAAAAAAATCAATCAAAAAATTAGAATAAAAACATACCTACAACATAAAATAAAGAACAAAAAAATGAGAAGAATTGTGAAAGAAAATATATATAAAGAGTTTTTTTTTATGTTAGGTGACATTTAAAATAGTATTTTACTATTTACTTTCACAAATCATATCCCTAAAAAATAGCCACTATTCAATATTTTATTGGTTTGTTATATATTTTAAAATAATATTTCTTATTTTTAGCAATCATATCCCCAAATTTTAGAAAATGGATTCCTTATTTCAAATCAACTCCCTACTAAATATGGAGGAGTGATTTTTTTTTGGCTAATTTAATATTATTTTATCTCACTTAAATCAAATACTAAATTTTATTTTTGCAATAAAGTTACATTTATATTTTTAATTAAACATATTTTAAATTTTTTTGCCTTTTATTTAATTAGGCATATTTTAAATATTTGACTTTTATTTATTGAGGCATTATTTAAAAAAATGTTTTTTCTCATTAGACATTTTTTAAATAAAAAAATCAAAATAAATTTGCCTTTTACATAGGCATTTCTTAAAAATTTTAAGGCATTATTAGCTTTTTTTCAATGGAGATTTTTTTTTAAAAAAAGACAATTTCTTTAGGCCTTTTTTTTTTTCCTTAGACATTCAATTAAGAAATGTCTTAATTGCCTTGTATTATAAAAATTAAGCTTTTTTTCATTCAGGCATTTTTTTAAAACAATTGCCTCTCTTTAGCTAACTTAAACTAATCTTGTACTTTATTATTGGACTTGATCAACCCAATAATTTAGTACATGCTATAATTCAATTGTATTTCAAAAAAGGATATTCATGTAGTTCGAAATGCATGAATATCGTCTTGAAATATGTTTTGAGTATACTATATTTATCATTTATGTCAATCTTTTTTGACAATCCTTGTGAGATTTTTCAATCACAATTTTTTTTAATATTAATTTATTATAATTAAGGTGGCTTGATTTGTGCCCCTTGTAATTCCAATGTATCTCTAAGCTCCTTCCATCTCAATTTGTGAGAATTTATCATTTTTCTACCGAAGTCTTGATTTATCACAATATTTAAAACAAGTCTAGTGTTTCATTCTCAACTACACTTATGTTGTTTTGATAAAGGGGATCTAATATTTTATTGTGCCTCATTTATCTGTTATAATTTTTGAGAAATTACAAGCTCATTAGAGCACTAAAACCTTTGAATATTTTATGCGCAAGACACATTTGCAGTAATGTTGCATAGGGAGCCCTTTAAGTCTCATTGGAGTGTTTTTTGGACCCCATGGAAAATATTTCCATCCACTTTGATGGTATGCACTTACATTTTTATGATGAACTGATCGTTGGGGATCAAGTTCTTAAAATTTGATGAAGTCAATATGGTTGTTATACCATTTTATAGGACTATTTTCAAAGTCCTTTGATATTAAAATTCTGATGAAGGCACTATGGGTTTTATAACCATCTATAGGACTATTTTTCAAAGTCCGTAATATTGAATCTTCAAATGATGGCACTATGATCTTAGGACTAATTTTCAAAGTCCATTATTATTAAACTTGATATAAGTTCCCTTTACAATTTAACAAATGATGTAGTGAGAAGCAACCTAGAACTTTTCTTGCTATGCCTATATATTGGCATTTTAAAATTTGGGCTATAAGCCATGATTTGTGCTACAATTTTTACTAGCACTCTTACTCAAGACTTAAGGTTATTTTATCTATATTGAATTAGCTATGCTAATTTTGCCTTATTGACTTTATGACTTAAATTTGGATTCATTTGATCCACAATTTTATTATGCAATATGCAATTTCTATCTCTTTCTATGAATATACTAATTCAAGTTTAGGAGATGATCCCAATAATGGGAAATCTATTTGTGGTTATGGTTTCTTTGATGAAACAGGTTCAACATCTACCTTGGAAGCACAAGAACCATCAGTCCACTTCTCTTGGATCTAAAGGAGCTCTCTATTCAGATTGTTCAAGGGCATCTATACACGCACTTTGCTTTACAAAGGCATCTATACAATTATTCTCAAGATTACTTGAAGACTTGCCTCTATCTCAAAACAGATTCTTCACTCTTCTTCAAGCTTCTTTCTCAAATTCTATATTCTTATTCATTGTAAAGGCTTTTATGCCATTCATGTAACATGTTGTAATCATCCTTTGATGGATTTATTATAAATCTCCCCAAGTAAAGCTTAAGGGGGGTGTTAGAAATTAATCTTTACTTAGTGAAGATTATATTATATTTTTGTATTTTATTAATTTGGTGTTTTATCCCCACATGTCGGATAACACCTCTTTTATTCCTTCTGCAGGAATAATCTATATTTTGGTAGATTCCTCCTTAAGAGGAAACATGTGGCACACACCTTATGCAAGGTGGCATATGGGAGTTACGCATAACTCCAATCTTCACCTCTATTTAAGAGGTGTCTCCTCCTCTCTTTCTGGACATAATCTCTTCATGGATATCTTCTCTATTCTTCTTCTTTTTTTCTTATTTCTCTCATTGAGAAGCTTCTCACTCTATCTGTAATCTCTTTTTCTAGATTCTTGCCACTTGCATAACACAGGGGCTTTTTCTTTGTTTTCTCCCCTTCACAATCTTGGTCTTGGTCTCCTTGGTGCAATCGGCAATCTAGTATTTCTCTTATGTTTTATTCTTTACTTTGCATGTTTGATTAGTGCTATTTGATCCCGCAATTTCCCTTTTCAACAACAGATTGGGGGTAGGGAAGTATAAGCATGGAACAATAAAAAAACATTCATAACTCATCCACTAATTCAATACAAAAAAGAAGTCATCGGAGCAGATCAAGAACTCATTGGATCCAATATACATAAAGAAAATATATCTCAGCAGATCAACCTTGCTTCTAATTGACATTGCAATCCAATAGCGAATTAAAGAATCTCATACCAGATCGGAGAAACATATTGTTTGGAACAACAATCTGAACTCGTCATATAGTAAAGGTATGAATCTTCTATCAACGAAATATACTGTGTTTTTGATAAGGTTCTGTGTAGAGTATTCATATCAGTTTGGTATAAGGGAATGCATCATGTTTTCATATAATCGGGTTCATATAGATATGCCTATGACTGTGTTTATCATAGTAAAGATTCAAGGTATGCATTAGAATTGATATTTGTTAAGCATCTCATGACTTTAATATTCTAAATTTGGCTCATCATATAAGATATGTAGGAATGAAAGATTTTGTTCATAAGATGAATATACAAGAATGAATGATTATGTTTATATGAATGATTATTACCATAGATGAATGAATGATAGTGATCATTAATGGTTATGCATAAGGAATCAATGACGATGATAATGGAATATGATCAAGCATTAAGATCATGTGGATATATGATTGGCCAATTATGATATAAGGCCAAGATGTCCTAATTATAAGGCATCATGTGCAAAATGTTAATAAGGACTTAGAAATCATAGGATTGTGCCATATTTGAAAGGAGGATTAGCCTCATCATTAATCATCTCGCCATCCTAGGTGTATGGGTAAGTTAGGAGAATGTTATTGGACCTAGGTAACCCCAAGAAGATGAAGTACCTCCAGGTGTGAGGCAAAGTCTCTTGAGCCAAGTGTCGAAGTACCTTTGGGTGTGAGGTGAATCCTTGGGCCTATGGTATGATGAGCTCATCAATGTGATTTGTGCCCTATGGTGGGTGACTCTCTAATAGATGAAGTATGCTCAGGTGTAGCATGAAGTCTTTGGAGCTGATTGGTGAGGTGGGAAGCCATCAGGCCTTCGTATGGGATGGTTAGTGTCTCCTTAACGAACCATGCCTATGGAATTAGGGATCGATTAATGATAGGGTGATTCACGATTCTCTCTAGGATAGAACATGAAGTTTATGAATGCGAATATGGAATAACTATGTGATTTTGATTAGAAGATTATAATGCCTTAAGTACAAATGTGAAAAGTATATGGATTTGATTATTGGTCATTAACCTTAATTATGATATGAAAAGGAGAATTGAATAGTAATGCTCTCTTTTGTAAGTTGAAATTTTGTGCAAGGGTAAGGAAAATTTTGGCTTACTAGAAGGGGACATTACATACGGCCCTAGAAATGTATGACAGTCTCTAAACACACCAAATCTGCAATAAACTTAGTTAAACTTCGTCATGATTTGGCACCCTTAACATCATTAAGTATCCCATTAATAAAGTCTGCATATGCTCATAACATTTTAGCAATATATAAAATCAACCCATCTAGAGTATGGCCAACAAGTATGGCTCAGCATGAAGAACACAAGAAAAACCATCAGAAATTATTAACTTCTTTTCACAATAACACTTCTAAAATCCTTCTCAAATCTACCCAAGCATTATTAGCAAGTACCATAAATCAAATCACCCTTATCAAAAATTATTCCTCTGCCTGGTATGTCCATGGACGTATGGCCATCAAGGGATATACAAAAACTTCAAGAGAAACAACTAAATACAACTCAATCAAATCAAACCACAATACTACAAAACTCCATGAAAGCTCAATGGCAAACTCTGTATGAACTTGCTCCAATCTCTGTCTTCAGCACAATGGTGATTCTTGTATGAAATCACACCCAAACTCAAGAGGGGTTTCATCCTCAAGAACATTCTACAAGAGGGTTTTTGTCCTCAAGAGAATATGGAAGAACTCACAGGTTCAATCTATTTGCAAACAAATTCCATTCCAAAAGCCCTCTTTCAAATGAGCTTACAACCTCTTTATATAGGCACTTTAGGAGTTACAAAGGAAATGAATTATTTCTTGAAAATAATAACCTTTTCCCTCCAACTTAAATAATTTCTTTTTTCTCCATTTAAATGCTCACTTTTAAGTGCCTAAATGAAATAATATGTTTTCCCCCTTCCAATGAACTATCACACTTAGATATTTAATAATTATTTTCACCCCTAGGAGCTTAAGTGAAAATAATAATTAAAATAGCTCATTAAATATTACTTTTGCAGAAAAACCCAAACGGCCTCCAAATGTAAATTAAACTGAACCAATATGTTCTGTAAGGTTTGGGACGACTTCTCCAAGAATCTTGGAGAGCAAACCGAGAACCTGATTAAACATCAGAAAGCATCACTGTGAAACTGAACATCCACTGAGCTCAATGCCAAGGCAACGTTAGTCCATCCCCATCTGCAGATTGAACCACGATCACTCCAAGAACATTGGACTCCTTCCCAAACATGCTGAATAGCCTTTGAAAGACTAGGAACAATCATAATGCGCACAAAATTCTATGCACCAAAAAAGGGACATTACAGTCCTCCCCGCTCAAGATTGCTTGTCCTCAAGCAATGCATGCTATCCAACAAAGATTCCTGCATGAGTAGCATCAATATACCTGGATCCCAAATCAATCTCAAGAATGCTCCACACTACTTCTGCTGCGCTACTCTAATGTAATTGCGGACTACACAACTGGTATTCTGCTTACAATTCTGAAGCATTCTTACAATCACACATCTTTTTAGCTCCCAAACAACTGCAACATCACTAACCCTAAGAATGCAAAAGTTAGGATCCTTCAATATATCATCAATACAACTTATCAAACTGACATCTCAATTGGGAACCAAATTCTGAAATGTTCCTCTAAAGAAGAACAAAAATCAGCTTGAACACAAGCTGAAAGTAACTCTGAACAACCATGAATTAGCTGGTTTTCACCAACCAAAAGAGTTGAAACACTTGTCCTTTTCAGCTAGATCCTTTTTTCACCTTCCCACAAAAAGCTGAAAGCAACAAAAATAACAATCTCATGGCTGCTACAATCTGAAATAAACCCCTGAAAATCAGATTTGAGAGTGGTACAATGACAATAAATCTGAAATCTTTCAAGAATAACAAGAGATTTGAGCCACCTACAACCAAAATATAATAATGTCATGACCAAAATTTCTCTCCAATCCATCAATATGTAAGCAAATGGACATTTATGATGGCTGATTGGATGATGGACAACAACTTTATGATAGAAATTTAGCTCCAAAATCATCCATGAATCATTCTTACCAACACCACAATCCTCCACAGAACCCTGAAGATGAAAATATGCCATCATTGCACTCAACGCATTGCATACCTTGAGCACATGTCCAACTTCAACAATTGATGATAACTTCAAGTTGATGAAGTTTTTGTACAGATTAACATCCCATGAGTGCACCTCTCCTGGATCCCATATTTGGTTACTGTCCTCCTTCATGCTACTCACATCAGATTGGCCTTCATCATTCAACATGAGAAGAAGATTATCATGAGTTAACTCAACTTCCATCATAAAAAGAGTATTACCAAATGATTGGAAGTTGTTTTCACCTTCATGTTCAAATAGATTACCATTTTGCTCCATCTCTGCATCATCATACTTAGGAGATTGTCCTAAGTCAAAATCCTGTTGGATCAATTTAGGCTCTTTAGTTATCAGCTTGACATTATCTGCTTTTGCAACCATATCTTGTTCCCTTAATTGATTTACATCATCAAGCTGTTTTTCAACTTCTATGAGAGCCATTTGAGTACTCTCTAAAGAATTTATTATTGATTTAAGCTTAGATGTAAGCTCATCAACTTCATCCTCTCTTCCCTTCAATGCATCACATATTCGACCAGCAAACTCAAGAACATGATCTCTATTAGAAAGCAAGTTCAAATAATCCGATTTCACCTTTTCTAAAGCCTCTCTGACAACACACCAATCTTCAAGTGAAGATCCTCTTTCCATGCCCATTTGTCTCCTTTCAACTTGTGCCCTCCAAATGTGATCTTCAACAAACTTATGTATGTTGTCCAAGTGTGTTAAAGATTGTACAACTTTATCTTTAGTGATCAACAACTGATTGTTGAAATCAAATGTCGCATCAACAATGGGGGCTGATCCAAATTCTTCAACAAACTCCTCATCAACTGACTCTTCTGAAAGGACACTTGATTCTTCAATTTGCATGGGAGATGAATCTTCTTCTTCACTTTGATCAAATGTTATGGCATCATCAAATTCATCCATGGCTGATATAAAATCTTCATCAACATACTCTTCATCTTGGATCTTTGAGGAATCTATCAGTTCTTCACTTGGCATGGGAATTTTCCACTCATAATCTGAATTACCTTCACAAGCATGGTGAAGATACTCCTCATTAGGGGTTGTCCAAAAAATTGGAGTAGCATCAACTTCTTCAACTTTTATGATTTCATTGTTTCCCATGTTCTCAACAAGACACTTTGCTTCAATGCTCCCAGGCTTGCTTGCAAAGTCACTTTCAAGTAATCTATCAATCATCTTCAACTCATTCTCAAATGTTGTGGCATCTTCAAGATCTTCATCAAATGAAGGACTTGCAAAGCCCAACACTTCTGGCTCACTATCTTCATCAAAACAAAACTCAGCTTCATTAATTTCTGCTGTAGACTTTTCCAAATCAACAAGTTCCTCTATGTATGCCTCTTGATTTGTGTCCTCTTCATCATATAGAGGATCAGTCTTATGCATTTCTGATATGAAGACTTCATCTTCTCTTTTTTTGGTTTCCACATCATCCTGAAAGAAAGAATAAGTGGTGAAGGATACTGGTTTAGCTTCTTTGTTCTTGCAATGATGGTTAGGCTCCCAAGAATCTTTGCATAGGAAACAAAGATTTCTTCTTCTAAGTGTTGGCAAGAGACACTATGTGGCTTCATAAGTGTTGTCATTGATGGCAACAAAGTCTACTCTACACATCCGCAGTAATCCGACAATCAGGTTCGGATCTCTCAGATGGTGTAATTCAGTAAGTTGCGGAGTTGGACAAGTCAAGAGGGGTATCATGACTATTGTATTCTAGAGATTTAGCCTTCGGTGATAAAACATGAAAAAGATATGAGCATCTGAGTGTTGGGTTCCAGTTGGTAGAGCAGACAGAGGAAGAACTGACCGGCAGAGTATCAGACCTCAATCCGGATGTGCAAAAGGCATTGATCAAGCAATTTGTGGAATTATACATTTTTGGCCGAAATGATTAATGACTTCTATGCCCACATTTTTGATGTGCATCACTAATCAAGCATGGATTCATCTGACTAATCAATAACTTGCAAATATCTCAGGTATTCTTGTTGCCGACTAAGAAGTTGTTGGAAATCCTTGATGCAGATATATATACCTGATGGATTCAAGCTTGTGAACATGAGGATGCGATGATATGAATGATTAAGTGCGAAGAAAAGCATAGAAAAGTGCAGAGGCAGTAACTTAAGCTCAGAATGTGATAAAGCAATATTGGGCAGAGGAAGAATGAAATGTGCCAGATCAGTATACTATACCTAATTGGAACTGAATTCCTGCATGTATAGATGTTGTTTACCAGTTCAAACACCTTGGTATCATCTGTAAGCATTTGTAGACTATAAGTCTCTTGTAGGCAGTGGGCCTTTTGTGAGCAGTGTGCTCAGGCAGTGAGCCCTAATTGCAAGTGCAAATTTGTACTCTTTATTCTTCTAACAGAGAATACAATCTTGGGTTAGTCACCCCGTGGTTTTTCCCTTAGCAAGGTTTCCACGTAAAAATCCTTGTGTTATGTGTTAATTCATTTTTAGTTCTTATGATTGCATTGTTTTAATATAGCACTAAATGATAAGATAAGAAAAGAAAGTAAAAAGAAAAAAGTTTAAGATAACTGATTCACCCCCCCTCTCAGTTATCTGCATTGTTTCCAACAATTGGTATTAGAGCCTAGTTTCTCTGAACAAGCCTAACAGCTTGAGGAAGATCTGGGAATCTTAATGATGCATATGGTAAGAAGAAGTACTCCAGTCTGTCCTAGATGATCTTGAACAATCGCACTCTGAAGTCAATGATTTGATTGAAAAACTTAAGGAAATTGATGATTTCATCAATGAGCTGAAAGAAAAACTCAGTATTTCCGTGAAAAAGAGAAAGGAACTACTCCAGAGATTAGCAAATCAGAATGAAACCAGTAATATTGATGAGGATCTGAATGAGAAAACTAAGCTATGTGAGAAGCTGTCAAAAGAAGTGATTATGATAAGACATGAAATGGAATCAGGGGTTATGAAATTCACCCAAGAAATTGAAGAAAAGAGAAAGACTGAAGATAATCTAAAACAATCCCTCAAAGAGAAAATAAAGGACTACCACAAAATGGATAGAATAATCAGGCATCTTGAATCTGATCTTGAAGAAGCTAGAGACAATGAAGAACAACTTGAGAATCAAATAGACACTCTTAAACAAGATCTTCAATCTACAAATGAATACAAAGAAAAATTCACAATAAGCTCAACCCAACTTGAAGTTCTTCTTGCAAGTCAAAAGAGGGTTGATGATAAGCATGACTTGGGGTATGAGAAAGGTGAAAGCTCTGGATCCGGTCAAAGGAACTTTGGATTAGGAAGTCAAAGGAACAGGGCTAGAAGACCTCTGGTAAGGCAACCAAATGCCCAAAGATATCCATCCTTCAATGGGAATTGCTTCAATTGCAACAAGTTCAGTCATAAAGCAACTCAGTGTAGGAACAAAATGAATTAGAAAAATTCATCCTTCTCCGGTCAATGTTTTAGTTGCAAAAGGTATGGTCACAAATCTCATGCATGTAGAAATATGCAAACAAACAATTCTTTCAATGGTAGATGCTTTACTTGCAATAGAATGGAACATATGGCTAATTAGTGCAAATCAAAAGGATATCAACCAAATAAGCAAAGAAATGTTGTGTTACAATTGCAATAAATTCGGTCATATAGCCAGATTCTGTAGAAGTAGAAATCATGATGAAAGAGGTCCGGTAAAACATGATTAGAAACAAGATAAAGGCAAAGGTAAAGTAAATACAAATGAAGTTCAAGAGGAGATGAGTAAGATTTGGGTGAAGAAGAGCACAATGAATATTGGAGATGGATCCGTACCAGAATCCGGTGCTGATAATCCTTCCAGAAACTAAAAAGTGAGCTCTGGCTTAGGGGGAGCTACAGAGAAGATCTTTTCCCCCCCAACCAGCTAGTGAGTGCTTGAGTTCAACACATTGAGTCAGAATAAGAGGTTATGGTTTAAAGGATTTGAGGAGATTCATTTAAAACTCTTCCAGTCAAAATTTGACAAATCTGCATGCAGATTTGAGGAAGCTATGAGGAACTCCTGTATCTACTGCTATCTGGTAAAGCAGAATTTCACAGATAGATTCGGTATGATCCATATTTGAAATGTTTTAATCCGCGGACCTATGGCATGTTTGAAAAAGGTGAAGATATGCTTCCAACTCTCATAGACAATGATTTTAAAGATCCGTGCAGTGATTCAAGAAAATCCCACTCAAAATAGGGTAACTAGATGACTTAAGTTATGCATTTATTACAAAGGGAAATTAGGTTTTTGGGCAAGGTTAAAAGGTTTCCTCATCCATCATTTGCAACACTTTGCACTTTAAAAGAAGGAGAAGAGCTCTGAGAAGAATTCCAGCAAAACACTCAAACCGAGTTAAAGATCGAATTCAAGTGCAATCTGTTATGGTAGTTGCTCCAAACCCTAAGGCATAAAGAGGTATTTCTTTTAATCTCTCCAATCTTCATTGATTAGAATGGCTACTCCTATGGTTGTAAATGTTTCCAAGAGACCAAGGCCAGCTTTCAAGAAACATCCTCACAAATCTATTGAGGTTGATCCTTTGGGTGCATTTTCCTGTACCTCGTATGGCGTTCTCCATGTAGAAGTCATTAGGGTTTATATACATGCAAACATTGAGGACTTTGGAGACCTAAAATTGATGAATCTATACCGGAATCAATTAACCAGTGAGAACTTTGATCTGAAACCAGAGTTCCAGACCCTAAAAGATAAGCATTTTGCACATTGCATACATTTTCTGTCTTTTGGAGAGGATGAATGGGTTCAGTATATCTTAAGCAGGATCCATGATAACTTCATGTGGTTAATGAGGCCTTTCAAAATAACCAAAGATGCCATCAAAGAAGCAACAAGTTTGCACTCCATTGGTGGGTTACCTACTCTTAAGTCTGTGAAGGATCAAACGGTATCTGAAGCCACAGGTTCAAAATATGATAAGAGGGCAATGGCCATTGATGACATCACTGATCCGGATGTCAAGTTTGCCTCAATTGTGATTGGATACAAGATTTAGCATTCAAGTAGAGAAAACTCTGTATCCAATACTGCCATCTACACTGCATACTAGATGCTAAGAGAGAATGCAGACTATGACCTATGTGAACTCCTACTGAATCAGCTGATGGAGAACCTGCAAAAGATCAAGAAAGATAAAAAGAACTCTTTCAAATATGGTGATTTGGTGTTATGCTTGTTTTTCTACTTCATGAATGAGTTACCAGGCTCAAAAGGTCTGATCTGGGAAAGTGACAAACCGGTTGCTATACAGATCAGGGATTATTTGTATGAACTTGGTGACACTCAAACCCGGAAGACAACTCTTTGGGGTTACTTCAAAAACTTCCAGAGCATGATGCAAGCAAGAGAAAGAATTCCCAAACAATAGTGGAGAAGTACCAAGACATAGTCTACTTTATGGTAGACACTGATCAGTCCTAATAGAGGCAGTTGAGCCAAGGAAAGTATGGATATTGCCCATGGGCTATGAGGTTGATGGAAACTTATTAGAGACTCATATTCAACATTTACTGAGTCAACCCAAAGACCCAAAGCAGAGAGGTTTGGCACTTTTAAAGAATTAAACATAAAACTGCATGTTGAACTAAGAAGGCCTGAGATAAAGAGAAAAGTGAGAAAAGAAGTTGAAGCACTGGCTGAGAAATTTGGCATCACCAGAGAAGCTGTTATTGCCAACAGAGAAAGAATAGAGAAAATTGAGAAAGAAAAAGAGGAAGCAAAGAAAGAACAGGTTCCGTTAGAAACTTCCATCCGGACTAGAACTACTACGAGTTCTACCTCTGGGAGCTCTAAAGTTGCAAACTCGGAAGCCCATTCATCTGCAAAAGAAAAGAGAAAGAAATACAAGGCCAAAAGAGCCTATGTGAGTCTCAAGGATGATGATGAGACTGAGTCAGATGTAGAGATTAGAGAGTTGAAGAAAGCAAAAGTAAAATCCCCCAAGATTGATGTGGAGCAGAAGTCAGCAAAGTATGTTGAGAAGCCTACTCTTTCTATTGATGATATCATCAAGGCATTTACTATGGATGGGAACCTGCAGCTGATGACAGAGTTCTATGATGGATACAATGATGCTGACAAGAGAATTCTGGAGGAAGCTACTGTAAGGTATTTGAATATCTATAACAAAGCATTCATTGAAATAATTTCACTAATTCCAAAGAGCCTAGAAGATGTATTGGAGCAAAGGAAAGAGAATGCAAAGGCAAAAGACTTGGAGATCTGGGAGCAGATAGTGATACAGCTATGTCCCTCTATCACTCCAAAACAAATGAACATGGTTTTTAAGGATTGCAAAGATGATTTCCGAAGCAAGTCCTGGATGAATAAACTCATGGTTGGAGAAACTGACCAAATAGCAAATGAAACAAAAGAAATTCTCTGAAATGCCTTGAAAAGATTTAACTTTCCTATCATAGAGGAAACAGATGAAGAGCCTTCTAACATGGATGTTGAAGGATTAAAGAAAAATGATGAAGAGTCATCTAAGGCACTAGATTCCTCTGTTTTGGAAGAAGGACAGAAAGAAGAAACATTTTCTGACAAGGATGTCGAAGGATTAAAGAAAAATAATGAAGAGCCATATGAAGCATTAGACTCCTCTGTTCCGGAAGAGGAAGGACAGGTAGAAGAAACAAATATCAATAAGCGAGTAAGTTTGGATGCTCCCAAAAGGAAGGAAGTAGAGTCGGCAAGAGACTGCAGAATTTCCTGGACAAAGAAATAATGGAGCTGGATGAACTTGAGTTAATCCAAGGGCCACTAAACTTCTATTCTCTCTCTTTGGTACAGATAATGAAAATTGCATCTTTTTCTTAGGCCAAAGCAAAAGAGAAACTTCTAAAATCACACATGGAGGATTGTGAGCTGTTGGAGATTGCATCTGGGATGCTGGAGAAGATTATGCCAACCTATCAAAAGGATCCTTCTGCCTCTCCATCTGGTAATCTAAAAAATTTAGTCAATTCTGTTAACACTCATTTTGAATCCTTAGAGAAATTGACATAAACTAAGGTCTGGAAGGAGTTCTTGGGAAAGAGGTTTAGTGAAGTACAAGGGCTAATTGCTAATGATAGAAGAACCTTAGGCATTGGCATAAAGAGCCTTGAAAATGCTCTCAAGGATGGTGGGGACATATACAAATTTTGTTTAACTTGGCCCAAAGTGACAGAGGACATCGAGAAGAAAGTGAAAGAACAAGAAAGAAAACTGTCAAGTTTATCTCAGAATTTTGATCCCCTCACTACCTCTCTGGTGAATCATGAATGTCAAGCTATCACTATAATAAATGAAATTAAAGAACTGGTTAAAAAGAAAAAGAACATAATGGATAGAATGGGTGAGCTCAGAGGGATAATCATCCCTAAGTTAGAGGCAATGCATGATGCCTTGACAGAGGCACAAAGTACAGTCCGGACTAGTGATCCAACTGACTTAAAGAGGGCAAAAGCATATGTGTTTTTATTAAGTGGACACATCTCCATTTTGGATAGAATGAAGAGGAGTTGGGCCACTGAAACTGTACAGTTGAAGATAACCCTTGTGGATATACTTAAGTATATGTAAGTATAACATATGATTTGTATATACCTATGCGACCATATATATAATAGTTTTTGCACAATTTTGTATGCGGATTCCATTGTTTGCCATTGATGTCAAAGGGGGAGTGAAGAGTAGTAAAAAATGAGGAATCTAGTGAAGGGGGAGCTCTGATAAAATAGTACAAAGAAACAAAGCACAAGCAAAGGGGGAGTCACTGCGACACAACCATTTTTCACTAAGTGTTGCCATCAATGTCAAAGGGGGAGATTGTTGGCAAGAGACACTATGTGGCTTCATAAGTGTTGTCATTGATGGCAACAAAGTCTACTCTACACATCCGTAGTACATAATATGCCTAGCGAAAACTAGATTGAAGATTATTTTGATCCGGTGAACAAGAACAAAGCATGTATCAAGATTCGACAATCAGGTCCGGATCTCTCAGATGGTGTAATTCAGTAAGTTGCGGAGTTGGACAAGTCAAGAGGGGTATCATGACTATTGTATTCTAGAGATTTAGCCTCTAGTGATAAAGCATGAAAAAGATATGAGCATCTGAGTGTTGGGTTCTAGTCAGGCAGAGCAAACAGAGGAAGAACTGACTGACAGAGTATCAGACCTCAATCCGGATGTGCAAAAGGCATTGATCAAGCAATTTGTGGCATTATACATTGTTGCCCGACATGATTAATGACTTCTATGCCCACGTTTTGGATGCGCATCACTAATCAAGCATGGACTTAGCCGACTAATCAATAACTTGCAAATATCTCAGGTATTCTTGTTGCCGACTAAGAAGTTGGAAATCCTTGATGCAGATATATACCTGATGGATTCAAGCTTGTGAACATAAGGATGTGATGATATGAATGATTAAGTGCGAAGAAAAGCAGAGAAAAGTACAGAGGCAGTAACTTAAGCTCAGAATGTGACAAGAAAGCAATATTGGGCAAAGGAAGAATGAAATGTGCCAGATCAGTATACTGTGCCTAACCGGAACTGAATTCCTGCATGTATAGATGTTGTTTACTAGTTCAAACACCTTGGTATCATTTGTAAGCATTTGTAGACTGTAAGTCTCTTGTAGGTAGTGGGCCTTTTGTGAGCAGTGTGCTCAGGCAGTGAGCCCTAATTGGCAAGTGCCAAATTTGTACTCTTTATTCTTCTAACAGAGAATACAATCTTGGGTTAGTCACCCCGTGGTTTTTCCCTTAACAGGGTTTCCATGTAAAAATCCTTGTGTTATGTGTTAATTCATTTTCAGTTCTTATGATTGCATTGTTTTAATATAGCACTAAATGATAAGATAAGAAAAGAAAGTAAAAGGAAAAAAGTTTAAGATAACTGATTCACCCCCCCTCTCTCAGTTATCTGCATTGTTTCCAACACTAAGTTCATTCTTGTTGAACTCTTTCTTCCTCGAAATAGGAGGCTTCTTGTTCTGTGGGCTGAAAAATGATGACTTAGAATGGACCTTGGTCCTTGCCAAAGGAAAAGGTAATTCGGGCTTGCATAAAGACATTGTCTTCATCTCCTCTTCCTTCCTTATCTTTTGAATGTATTCTATCAAGCCCTCTTTGCCAGGATTCCCCTCTTTGATGATTTCCAAGAAAGCATCCCAAGGGATTTGCTGCTTACAGTCATCAGATAGTCCTGTGTACTCATCAATAATCTTAGTGGCCTCATGATGATACTTCCTTCGATCCAACTTCTCTTGAACAACTCTTTCTAATCCATCCAGTACATCTGTCTCACTTCTTTTCTGCATAAGAGATGCCATGATCTCTCAACATTTCTCAAAATCTTTCAACTGCCCAACTCTGAACACACATGCAAGTGCTGATCACTCACATGCAAGGCTAAAAACTTGACTAACACTTGAGAATATGCAAGATTGATTAGCAACCCAAACAGGCTAGCAAGATCAACTTGGCTCTGATACCACTTTAAGATACTACCCCAATATTTTTTAAAAAAATTACATACAATGATATGTCAGTGTTAGCATAAATTGCATAAACCAACTACATTGCCTCACACTTTCTGATCATCCAGATCCCAGGATGGGCAAGGTGATAGCATATAGTGCTTTGGTTTACAAATCAATCTTATGCAAGGAACTAGTACAATCATCCGCTCATGGTAGGCATCTGCTTTTCAGCAGGCATCCACTTATGCAGTGCGGATTCACCACTTATTCAGTGGGTGGGAATATAAGAAAGATATACAACAATCATCCACTTTCCAGTGGGAATTCACCACTTATTCAGTGGGTAGAATAAACATGAAAGATAAACTTCCAATTACTCCACACTAGCGGTTGAACCATCCAGGGGTTTATGATGTGATGATTGCAACTTATAAAAGAAAAGCAAATACTAAATAAGCTGCAATTTTAAATCAGATCTTCTAATCATGCTTGAATATGCAGATTATACAAGTGCTTTGCAATACTCACCAATCCTTCTTATTGAAGAACAACTGAAAGCATAATATTTTGCTAATGAAGATTCAGCAAATGAAAATCAGATCACTGTAATACTGAAATTTTAGGTTTCAGACTTATATTTTCTGCCCCTGACTGAGTTCTGCTTTGACTACCAAACTCATCAACCCAAAATTAAAGAAATCAGACTTAATAATGGTTTGTACAGTCTAGAATTTAAACAAGGACAACCCTTGAAAACAGCCTTGAACAATTTTCAATATCACCTCAGAATTACCAAAACCCATATATAATAATAATAAATCCAAGCTCTTCAAAGGTTAATGCTTAGTGGCCCCCACCAAACCCACATAAGACAATAACAAGATGTAATTCTTTTTTTTACCAAACCATGCATTTCTCCCTCAATCACATTTGATGGTTTCATTGACAAGGGTTGGTCCCACCAAGATGAGTGGAGTGAAACCAAAAAACACAACCAAATAAATTTGAATTATATTAACCAAGAAAGGGAACAACACTATCTTTTAAAAAAAAAAACTCTCACATACCCAAGTGGAAAGGTACGACACTATAGAAAGTGGGCAGACATTAAAAAACAACTTCAAAAAGTTTAATAACAATCTTCAAATTTGAGGTGGGCCCCACCCATTAACATTACTAAGCAACTTCAAATAATACAAAGTATGAAGCATTTCCTCCTTATGAAAAATCCCACGAACCTTTTTCTCATCCGTACGGCACTGAAAATGTACGACAGTCTCTAAACACACCAAATCTGCAATAAACTCAGTTAAACTTGGTCATGATTTGGCACCCTTAACATCATTAAGTATCCCATTAATAAAGTCTGCATATGCTTATAACATTTTAGCAATATAGAAAATCAACCCATCTAGAGTATGGCCAGCAAGTACGGCTCAGCATGAAGAACACAAGAAAAACCATCAGAAATTATTAACTTCTTTTCACAATAACACTTCTAAAATCCTTCTCAAATCTACCCAAGCATTATTAGCAAGTATCATAAATCAAATCACCCTTATAAAAAATCGCCCCTCTGCCTGGTACGGCCATGGACATATGACCAGCAAGGGATATACAAAAACTTCAAGAGAAACAACTAAATACAACTCAATCAAATCAAACCACAATACTACAAAACTCTATAAAAGCTCAATGGTAAACTCTGTATGAACTTGCTCCAATCTCCGTCTTCAGCACAATGGTGATTCCTGAATGAAATCACACCCAACCTTAAGAGGGGTTTTGTCCTCAAGAGCATTCTACAAGAGGGTTTTCATCCTTAAGAGAATATGGAAGAACTTGGAAGAACTCACAAGTTCAATCCATCTGCAAATAAATTCCATTCCAAAAGCCCCCTTTCAAATGAGCTTACAACCTCTTTATATAGGCACTTTAGGAGTTACAAAGGAAATGAATTATTTCTTGAAAATAATAACCTTTTCCCTCCAACTTAAATAATTTTTTTTTTCTCAATTTAAATATTCACTTTTAAGTGCCTAAATGAAAGAATATGTTTTCCCCCTTCCAATGAGCTATACACTTAGATATTTAATAATTATTTTCACCCCTAGGAGCTTAAGTGAAAATAATAATTAAAATAACTCATTAAATATTATTTTTTGTAGAAAAACCCAAACGGCCTCCAAATGCAAATTAAACTGAAGCAATATATTCTGTAAGGTTTGGGACAGCTTCTCCAAGAATCTTGGAGAGCAAACTGGGAACCCAATCAAACATCAAAAAGCATCACTGTGAAACTGAACATCCATCGAGCTCAATGCCAAGGCAATATTAGTCCATCCCCATTTGCAGATTGAACCATGATCACTCCAAGAACATTGGAGTCCTTCCCCAAACATGCTGGATAGCCTCTAAAAGACTAGGAACAAGCATAATGTGCACAAAATTCTATGCACCAAAAAAGGGACATTACAAATTGTGATCAATCGATTGTAGCATAGCCTAGGATGTTGATGAATAGTAAAATCTGTAACTTGCCAATCGAGAGAAACTCACACAACATTATAAAATGATAAGTTAGCTCTAAAATGCAATATACTCCTAAATAAATCAGCTTAGGAGAAATTGGATGATTGTAAGGCAAATAAATCAGCTTGCCAAATAAGATATAGGATCAGTTAGTTTATGAGAAAACCCTGTTTAAATCAGAAAATACTTCAGAAATCTCCCAAAACCAAAAGCACGTTAGTTAGATGCAGACGCGCTTGATTGTGTTACCAAAAGCGTGTTACTATGTTGTAGAAGCGCGTGCATGTGCGCCAAAAGCGCTTGACTGTCGCCCGAAGGCACGTGAATACTGAACAAAAGCATTTGAAAGTTGTGTAGATACGCTTTTCTGAGTTGCGTTTGCACTTTTTTGTACCTATTTGCAAAAAATCAAATTTTTCTACAAAAAAAGGTAAGTGGGTCCCATCGGGCGTGCCAGAATGTGTATAAGTAAAATCGAGATTGATTAATAATCAAAACAATGAATAACAACTCAATCCTATAACATCAAAAGATTGATCTAAGAGATAACCAAATCAATGAATAATCAAATAATAATTGAAAGCTATCACCTATATTGTATTGATCTCTTGGTCGAATGTGGATTGCTCTATAAATTGAGAAACCATGCTTGCAACAAGCGGATGTAGATAATATACGTGCTCAAAAGTGTTCAATGTGCTCAACAATGCGTGATAAAAGTCCAAAGCGCTGTATTACGAATGTCCAAAGCCTAAATGATCGAAGATGATTTTTGAAGGAGTGAAGGGGGTATATATAGTTTTCAGGGTTCGATCAATGGTTGAAATAAATCAATAAAATGAACGATTGAGATAAATCAAATAACTCATGATGAATGTGCACATGACATGTGTCACTACAAAAATATATTTTTATTAAGTTGGTTTTTGGCTAAAGATAGGATTTGATTTCATAAATTTAGAATATTTTTTTTAATTTATGAGTTGATAAAATCAATTAACTCAATTTATAATTTGCTTTTTGAAGTTCTAAAAATAAGACTGTGCATATAGAAGAAAATAATATTTTTAGAGGAATTGAAAGATAAAACAAATAAATTTATTTAATTTATTGTGCATGGAAGAATAAAATAATTTTTGGAAGATAATTGAAAATATTTTGAAATTAAATAAATAAATTTATTTAATTAATTGTGCATGATTGAAGAAAAAATAAGATATAAATAAAATATTGATTTTATTTATTTTTAGAAGATAATAGCAACTTAAATAAATTTGAATAATTTATTTAATTTTAGAGGAATATTTGATTAGATAACTAAATAATTAAAAATTATTTAATTGTGGATAAGAAGAAATTAGGTGATGAATTAATTAAATAATTTATTTATTTAATTAATGTGGATTTGAAGATTAAAAGAGGAAATTAATTAAATAAATAAAATTTATTCGATTAATGTTTGAATTTAGGGGGTAGAGTGAAAAGAGTAAGCTAATAAGAGGGAATATAGTCATAGTGACATAAAAGGCCACTATCCTAGACCAAAAATCAATGCCAATTTTGAAAGAAGAGTTTAGGGACTTAATTTGCCATGTGTATGCTTTCTGTATGCCAAGTATATCAATTTGGTCATGGCCATGAGGAAGCCACCAATGCATTGAACACAGTTACATATTTTGTTGAAGTTTGGCTTATCTATTTTATACATGGGGTTGACATTGATTTATTTTTAATAACTTATCTTGTTAATTAGAGCGTTGAAGCCTAAGAACTTTAAAAAATTGGGGTTATAGATTGATGTGTTACATGTCATGATGCTTAGCAAGTTGCTCTTAGTTTGCAATTGTGATACGTAGATGATAAAGGTTTGTGGGTAGGTTCTTTTAAAGGTCCTTTAGACAACTTTGTTGTTTTTTGTTTATGTTCTTGGGTTAGTATTTGTTGGGAATTAGTGTTCACATAGGTGTTAGGAATAGTGCATCATAGGATGCATATAATAATGATGCATAAAATAATAAGGTTTGTACGTTAATATTAAGTTGTTGAGAAACAACGTAATATTATAGTGTGTTTGTTAAAATATCATGTGTAGGTAAATATATTATTGTTGTACGAGTGTTTATAGGGATTTGAGTTGTTAAATCAACTCATATATTTAGGAGAGTTGTTATAGGAGGTTTCCTATAATGAAAATTAGAGAGTGAAGTGTATTATTATGTGTATAAATTTTTTTGTTTAGCTTCCATAATCTCTCAAATCTGTAATATGTATCAGAGCGGGCAATTAGGGAGGTAGAGAAAAGTGTGCTTGGGTCTTTGGGCATTGCAGTGTTAAGGTCGTATAAGAGATCAGAGGTTCTCGGCCGAAAGTTATGGTGTGATCAAGGGGCCGCTTATCCAAACTGCACAGGGCTCACCCAACATTCTTTGACAAGGTTCTATTGAAGGTATTGCTGAATCATTGAAGATTTATTCAAAGTGCATAGTTTTTGTAGATCTGGACTTCACTGATTTGAAGATAATTGTCGCGCCATAGAAATCTAACAAGGCCGAGAAAAATCTATGTTGCAGATCGTGGGATAATTTTATTGGTGTAAAGTCATTCATAGTGGAGTTTGAGGATACATCTATGTCGCATCTTTGGTATTCACAACTTCATCCTTGGCTCGACCTGGAATTGTGATGAGCAGCGTTCTAAATTTTTTGCAGAATAGATCACACTCCTTCCATAAGCAATAGCCTCACTATGCGTTCTAAATTGGAGCATATTTATCTTTCTGGAAGATCGTGGTTGAAGTTTTTTGTTTGGTCGGTCCTTTGTTCATAGTGAGTATATCTTACTGACTAGCGAATACCAGCCGACATCTATGTTCTTGGCAACGGTTGCTTGGATGGCTCAATGACTTGGATGACTTGTTTGGAGCATTTTTTCTCGCTGATATAGGGTTTCATTCTATAGTTGGTGAGAATGGTTCGTGAGCCCATGTACTATTCACAACATCTACCATTCTAGAATAGGATCCATTTTCTAGAGTTAGTAATTTTCATGTCATCAAAAGTATGTGTGAATGTAAAAGTGTTAAAAATTATAAATAAAAAAATTGTGTCAATTGGAGTGCATGATTGGTGGTACCCGACACGCCTTGTAAGAAGTTCACATCAAGGGGGGGGGGGGAGGATATATTCTTTCCTCACAACTGATGAAATGTGTCTCAAAAGACAAATTTGCTAAGTAGCAATTTTACTGGAGGATGGAGGCATAGGAGGTTGGAGGACATTCAGCGACCTCTCGTTAGTAGCTAGTGACGGGGCCGCAAAATTGCATTAGTGACAAAATTAGTTGTACCAAAAAGACTAAAGCCAAGATCAATTTCTAGGTGGCAAAGGCAACCGTTTCATATCATTTGTGATCAGAGTGGCAATGATCTATAGTGGTGGTTGCATACGCGACAATGAGGGCTTGGTGTTCAAGCTTTTATGTTGTGATTGGATGTGTATGTCCCCAATCACATTTCTTGGTTGGATGTGAATGGATGTGTTTGTCCCCATTCACAAGATGGTGTAAGTGATTGGATGTGTGTGTGCCCAATCGTAATTATTGTGAGCAAATGTGTGTGTCCCTGTTCATAACCTTGATGTTGGATAAATGTGTTTGTCCCTATCCAAACTTATGTAAGACCTTGGATATTATCGCTTTTCATGAGTAGATGTGTATGTCCCTATTCATACCTTATGATGAGCTACTACGTGTGGTTATCAAGTATTGTGATGTACTTTCACCCCATGTTCACACTAAGGGGGGGTGTTGGGAATTAGTGTTCACATAGGTGTTAGGAATATTGCATCATAGGATGCATATAATAATGCTGCATAAAATAATAAGGTTTGTACGTTCATATTAAGTCGTTAAGAAACAACTTAATATTATAGTGTGTTTGTTAAAATATCATGTGTAGGTAAATATATTATTGTTGTACGAGTGTTTATAGGGATTTGAGTTGTTAAATCAACTCATATATTTAGGAGAGTTGTTATAGGAGGTTTCCTATAATATAGGATATGGAATCCTATATATATGTAATCTGTATTGAATGAAAATTAGAGAGTGAAGAGTATTATTATGTGTATAAAATTTTCTGTTTAGCTTCTATAATCTCTCCTCAAATCTCTAATAGTATCTACATTAATGCTTATCCATGGATGATGCTATGGTTTGCATGTCAAGCTGTTATTCAAGTTTTTGAGAGACATTTTTAAAAATGAACCCTCTTCTTAATAAAATTTCGTATTATGTTCAGTATTCCAGAAATAGTTATTTTGTTTACAAGTGTGTATATTGATGGTTGCAATTTTACTAATTTGGGACATATTTGGTACATGTCAACCTACACATATACACCATAACAGCAAGGCTACTTTGCAACTACAAGCCATAAGAGAGAGCATCCACATTGCAATATAAAAGCATTAGCTTGTACACAATTAATTGTGTTGGATTTAAAGTTAGCATATAAACTCATATAAGCTATCCTAAGTGTAAGAGAGAAAAATGTTGCTAAGTTGAAACACAGCCCCATTAGAGACAAAGTCCGAGTAATGTAAAATTCTCGTTTGATAACTCTGTTCTTAATTGCGAGTACAAATAAGCTTAACCTAATTGGGAAACAGTTGCCCAAGAACAGATGGAAACAAACTTAACCTCTAATCTTAATATATCAGAACATAGAATAACTTGAACCTTTGGGTAATACAATTCAAGCAGTATATGATGCATTGATGTAAAGACAGTATAAAAATAATACTTGGTGGATTCTTCTTTCATGCAACTCGGTGAGATTCTTTATAATCCAGTTGTAGTTTTTGGACACTAATACAAGAGAGCAAGCCCTTGAGCTCAAAATGAATGAGAATAATGCAAAATGCTTTTATAAATGAATGACAATTACATATTTTGCATGTTTATCCATGTCTTGCAAGTGAATTCAAATTAGTAATTAACAAATTTAATATTAAGCATGTGCTCCATGTTCCTAGCAAGCTGATCCCAAGGCTTGGATCTAAACTGAAGCATGCTGGTCTGGCAGGCTAGAGAACTTTCTTGAAAGCAAGAATAACTAAATAGAATTCACTGAAGTGAAATTACCTTCGAATATTCAACTAAATAATCAGCTTTTAAGACTAACCACAATTTGGTTCTAAAAATCATCAGCTAAATATTTACACTTAGTTGAAATTTTTTATCTTGATGCACGGTCCTCTTTGAGGCTTAAAATCTGACAAATATGTTGTAGAAAGGAGTGATTTATGGGCTTGGATTTCCTATGTTCCTTCAGACTTTATATAAATTTAAAGGAAGCTTTTGAAGGCGTAAACATGGATTGCTCAAGACAGACATAAAGCATGATTTCAAACAAACTGAAGACGTTAAAATACTGCTACTTTTTCACTAGGATATGGATATACAGAATGAACAGTAATATGTGATGAAACTTTTTTTTTTGGTAGGACAGGCTTACACCAGAACTATCGCACCCTGATGATAACATCTGGAACTTCAACATCTAAATCATTAGAACTGGTACATGTTAATGAAAGGATAAGTTTACTCTCAGTTGTTGGAATTGTGACCTTCCCAACGTTAAGCACAAGTTCAAGAAGAGTCAAAGGCATTCTCTCCTGTAACTTTTTCTTGTTCAGAAATTCTGCATAGAGAAGGCTCTTTCCATACATTATCATATTAACCTGAAACCAAAAAACAAGATTCTGATCAGCTCTCTTGCATTACATAGACATCATTCTAATAAGTTTATAACAAAAACTGTTATCTATACCAATGAACAATTCAGCTGGGCCCTGAAAAAACATTCACCATTTAGAAAGAGGCAGGGGTCTGTAAACCTAACCTAGAGGGAACATAACTTGAATTTGGCTTTAACTTCTAAGTGATAGAATAATGATGACACAAAAGATCATCAAACGCTATAAGATACTCAACTGGTAGCATATTATCTCAGATTAAAGTAGAACACTCAAAGTAAATTTTAGTTTTGTATATAATCAAAGGAACATTGAAATCCAAAAGAATGACAATATTTATATAATTTTTGTGAGAGGACATGAGCAAGAGGTTTTACCATACTCCAGCAAGCCACCAATTATCTAATTAGTAGGAAGTCTATGTTTACCGCAATATGGTGTGTTTCACAGAATATGAAGTAAACAGAAATAATGAAGTAGTAATATAGTGCATCATACACAGAATAAAATTACTCAGAATGGACCATTGTATTCATTCATTGATTCACATAAAACATTACAATGTTCATGACAGCAACATACATATCTCATTATATCTCTAGTATCTCCATATATCAACTATTATCAAATCACACATATCCGACTACAGTGTATTGACGCTCTAAATACTCATCGCCAAGGTTGGTTGTGATGCCAACCGTTGGTACTGATTCAAAACTACCCTATTAAAATAATATCTTTCTATTTATGTTATTAATGGTCATCTTAGGATATTTCTATTTTAGTCTTAGTTTAGTTTAGTTTAGAATGTTTCTATTAGCTTTGCTTTATTAGCTGTATTCTCTATTTAGAAACATCATGTAAATCCCTTTAAATAGAGCTGTGCTCTTCATTGTAATTATCTCATTTAGTTAATATAATTATGTTTTTTAGTAACATGGTATCAGAGCCGATCTGAGTCCAACTCCCTCACGGGAGGGCTTAGGATCTTGGGAGGGCTCTTTGTTTTTCAGAATTTGGCGAATTTTTAAAAAAATTCGTGGCCTCTTGTTTTTTAGCAATTTTTTTTTTATTTGTGGGGTATTTTTGTTCTGAAATTTGAGGGTTTCCTAGTGTCGCCTCTGGTTTTGTGACCTACATGCCTAATCGATGTTGTTGGGTTTTAATAATTTTGTCCTCAAAAATTATTTGATGGGTTTTTAATATTTTTTTGTCCCTGAAAAAATTCTGATGGGTTTTAATAATTTTTCTCCTTAAAAAATTCTGTATGGTTTTCTGATCTTTTTGCCTAAAAAAATCATGGGAGGGTTTATAATTTTTTCCTCAAAAATTAAGGGTTTGCTCTTGTATGCCCTAGTCAGGTTTTTTGCAGTTCGGGAGGGCTCTCTGGTTTCTGGACAGGTTTTACCGTTATTTTCTTAAAAACGATGATTTGTATTCTGATCCGTGTCTCAAATTTTGTGTTTGGTTTTGATTGATTTTTCACCTTGAAAATCGTGTCCAGTTTTGATCGATTTTTATCCTCAAAAATCATGTTTGGTATTTACCATGTGTAAGCATCTTGGGTTTGGCGATTTTTTCCTAAAAAATCGTACTTTGCTGCAGTTTGTCTTAAGTCGCACCTAGAGTTGTCCAAACATCTGCACCAGTGGTTTTTGCAGTTTGTTTTCGGGCATCTTGCTCATCTGCAACAATTTGGAGGGTTTGCCGATTTTTTCCTCAAAATCGTGGCAGTTGTTCTTGGTGTATCTCTGGTTACAGGAAGGGACAATTCTCCAACATCAGGTTGGACGATTGGAATTGTTTTGGTTATTTCTAGAAGTTCTACAGTTTCTGGGAGGGTTGGTGGCAGACTCATCTCAAGTGGCAGAGTCAGTGGCAGGCTCTTGTCTTTTGTTGTAGAAAGCGTTCTAAGAAGGAGGCAGCCTCCTCTGTTATCTCTTTGGGTAGTTAGAATGATGACCATTAAGGGAGGGTATTAGAATAATATCTTTCTATTTATGTTATTAATGGTCATCTTAGGATATTTCTATTTCAGTCTTAGTTTAGAATGTTTCTATTAGCTTTGCTTTATTAGCTGTATTCTCTATTTAGAAACATCATGTAAATCCCTTTAAATAGAGTTGTGCTCTTCATTGTAATTATCTCATTTAGTTAATATAATTATGTTTTTCAGTAACATACCCGACCCGTCGGTTGGTACCAACAACTAATTACATTATTTATTCACTAAAACTAATCTGTCTACAGTCTATATCTATCATTTTCTACAAGAATCTCAAGATAACCTGATATATTGATTGATATATCGATCAAACTGTCATGTGCCGTTCTTGGATGATGTGATATTTTATTGGTTCTTTCAAGTACACAATAAATTTGATCCAATTTTTACAAATGACAAATTGTCTCCAACACAGAAACTATGAACAATGAAATACAAATCTAGGAAAATAGATCTAGACAACGTACAACTTGGATTACAAACATAGATTTTGCAAATTACACGGATGACACTTCAGATTTAGCTGTCACAAATCAGTCTAACAATATTTGTCTATTACACCAATGATGGATGGCTCAGTGTTAGCCAGAATATAATGCATACATGGAGATCACAAATAAATATATGAACAGGACTGATGTCTGGTAATGCTGTTACAGATCAGAGATGAAAGATATTCAACATACCAATTACAAGCAAATCTTCATTCTCTACTAACCGCCACTATTGATATCACTTCCTGGTCGCTGCCACTAGACAATGGCAAATCGCTGTCCAAGTGCATATGCTAATACTAACGTCCAAGTCGCTGGAATCGTTGATCCAACTCTTGTAGTCACATTTGTGTAGAAGGTGGCGAGTGACTCCCGCTCTCAGCGAACTTCACCAATGATGCTCAAATGGAGGTAGCGGCACGGTTCACCCACTATAAAGTCTCCGATCTGCAATGGAGTATCGACGCCTGATACTCTTGCAGTCACGTCTGTGCAGAAGGTGGCGAGTGACTCCCGCTCTCAGCAAACTTCACCAATGATGCTCAAATGGAGGTAGCGGCATGGTTCACCCACTATAAAGTCTCCGATCTGCAATGGAGTATCGACGCCTGATATATAACTGAATGTTCCAAGGATGACTTTCACGACGATCTTTGGTCCGGCGCTCAATGAGAGCTTTCTATTTGGAATCGACGCTCAAACATCAACATGGTTTCTCTGAGCTCGATGCAGTGAGGAATGTCTTCTCTACGGTGCGCTCGAACCAACAGTGAGCTTTCACAAACGGAAATCCCAAGCTATGAATGATCTTCGATACTCAGTCAATGCAATGGCCTTCGACCAAGTCTATCTATCAGTCGTTGCTCAAGAACCGAACACGATCTCTACCGAATGTAGAATCTGGCCTTCAGGGAACATACGCAATCTTCAATACTCTAATATGTAGTGATCGGTATGAAACTCCAATTTATCTCTGAATCTTCAAAGTCAATAGTCTTCAATTGTTATACAGAATGGTGAGGAGTCAGGTTTCCGGCAACCAAGATGCCACAACAAACTTCCACGATAACCAAGGGTGATTATACGATGGAACTCAGTGTTCCACACAAGAGTCGTCTCCTTCCTATCAGCACTGTTCGCAATGAGACTTCAATATCTTCTGCAAGTCTTCAACGAGTTCTCAACAATACAATGAAGTCGACTATGATGAAGGGACAATGAACTCAATAATTCTACAACAATGGTCTCCGACCAAAATATTGAACGATGAAGCTCAAGGAATCTTCGATGAAGCACAACTGCGAACTCTGATACGAATCCGCCTCAAGGATGATAATTGGGTTTTCGTCCAATTTCAACACTCTCTGCAAGGGTTTTCGTCCTTGGAAGATCGAGCAAACAAATGCCCAACATAAATGCAAAAATTGCCCGAATAATCATGATGTCGAATTTGAGACACCCATGCTTCTTTTATACTCAATTCAAATTAAATATTTGAATTTGCAATTTCCCTCCAATTGAGCGCTTGATCCAATGCTAGGACCAATTCGAATTTCATTCTCCAATGTGCAACAAAGAGCCAATATTTTATTTCAAACTCCAATATGGGCGGACCTATATTTTATTATTTCATTGTCCTTTTACACCATTCCAATGTGGGCGATCAAACTAGGTCCAAACCTATTTTATTATTTTTGCTTCTCCTTAAATAATATTATTTAAATCATTTTCTCCATTGGCACTCTAATTTAAATAATAATAATAAATTATCATTATTTAATTGTCTTCATTTGAATAATTAATGCAAGTGCATTAATTTCATCTGCCATCTTCACCAAAATATTCCCTTGAGTTGACGAACTAGCCTACGGGAATGAGGATAGGCTAACTCCATTTTCCGTCGATGATCATTCCAGAAATGGGGACATGACAGTCCTCCCTTCCCGAGATTGCTTGCCTTCAAGCAATAACAAATTTGCATCTTGCAATATGCTGTCAGATGACAAGTATCTCCATTCAATCCAATGTCCTGTGATCACACAAAATCTCAACCGGTGGTTGCAACTTCCATGAAGAATGTGAACTCTGAAACACAACCATCTGTCACCAAGCTTCCGCCGCTCCACTTTGTCAGAATCATCATCATCCATGCTCTGTGAGTTGTGAAGCAACTCATCTGGATCCCAAGTGTCAAGACTGTCACCACCTGGATCCCAAAGCACCCTGTCTACATATCCTGCAAACATTAAGGATTGGAAACATTCCAAAGCACTGGCATCACAAAACCAATCTCCAACTCCCATGTGGATGCGATTAACACCGCCAGGGTCATGTGGTATTAGGATGTCAACCCTATGCCGTTTTCCAATGGTGAGAAGATGATGCCACTCCTCTCCAAACTCTTGAATAGTCGCTCTGCGTCCAATGCCATAGTTCCGCTGCAATGCAAACATTCTTGCCTCACAAATCCCAACAATGTCTCTATGTTGAGGCTCCTGAACCAACTGTATCTCTAAAGTATGCCAATTGATTGCAAATGCCTGCACCACAATTCTCTGAGATAGAGCAACTACATACTCACCCAAAGAGTCATCAACAAGATGAGACTCGTCACGATCAAGCTCCTCAAGTGTTCCATGAATGATCAAAGACCAAAACAAATCTGCATCACTGATGTCTCTATTCACATGTGCAGACATAACACTAGTGGCTGATCCACAAAGTGCATGCTCCATAATGCTATCCAAGCCTATGATGTGACCACTCAAATGGTTCTCCAAACAAAGTGACACCAAGTACCCATGAAGCAAACTGTATGTACCAACAATGAATTCTGAATCATACCTCAAACCTGATTGCTCCACTGTACACGGCTCATTCCTCACATGCCACATGTCCTGATTCTTCTTTGCCTCTGTCATGACATGCAGTACAAACTTGGTCCTCTTGTGTCTCAAACACACAAATAAGACCTCATGTTTATCTCCCAAGTGAGTGCCAACAACAGAAGAAAATTTCTTACTGTCATCCTCAGGAGTAGGATTATGCAAATCCCAAAGATTGTTGTCCCAAATTAGAAAATCAGAACAGCTATCATCCTTTTCCAACTTGTCTTCTGTATCCCCTTCTTGCTGGCTCTCCTCAAATGTAGACCCCAAAGATGATTCCAACTAAAAGTCACTTGTCTTCCCATGAAAACCAAGTGTGTCCTGTGCCATAACACTTGTCCCATGGCTGCAAACTGAATCATCGTGTATATTTGTCTCCTTCTGTCCTTCCTCCATGCATTCATTCTCTGTCACCTTCCAACAAAGCTTATCTTCATGTTCTTGGAGAATCCTTTGTGTGCTCTTCAATTAATCCACTGGATCCTCAAGCTCAAGGGTGAGCTTGTCCACCTCATCTTCTTTTGTTCTCAGAGCATCTGAGTATATCTCACCAAGTGTGAGGAGATGATTCCTTTCAGCAAGTGTAGGTAGTTTGACTTCACTACCGTCAAAGCCTCCTTGAGTTTGTGCAAGCCATCAAGATATATACCTTCCTCAAAACCATCATGATCCAGCCTTCCAACACAAATTTGCCATTAACTTTTGAATATCATCAAAGTGAGTTAGGGCTGTCACAAACTGATTATCATTTGCTTTCATTGGTCCTTTCAAGTGTTGTGACTTATGAGACTCAAATTGCAACATTTCTGATTTGTCTTCATGACCATGCATCTCCAAATCAGCTTCCGTCATGACAACCTCTTTACTATCCTCTTGTGTGAAAGCTAGGTCTTCAACATGTGTGCTCAAAGGATCACCATCAAAGTGATGAGTAGAGTCTTCTACATCCGGAGCTTCCTCAATAGCTGATTTAGAAAGTGTATGAACAGATACATCTTGTAATGCCAAATCATTCCTATCCAATTTTCCTTGTTCACGGTATACTGAATTTTCTGAGTTGCCACCATTCACAACTGAATTTGCACATTTTGTGACAGCAAACCCTTCTACCTTGTGAACATTGTAAAGGCACATGTGCTCCTTATTAATTGATTCAAGAAGTGAATCCTTATCCTGCTGAAAGCATGTGAGAACAACTTCATCTTCATTAGGCGTTGCATCCTTATCACTAGCTCTCAACATCATTTGTTCATTCTTGTATGTGAGTCCCATATTTTCAAACCAACTCCAAGGTGTAATGTCCATGACAAACCATACATTGTCAAACTGAAGGATCTTCTTGCTAGACCAGCCCTTAGTCTTTATGATCAGTTCTTCAAATAAATGTTTCTCATACAACCTCAATAGGTAATCATCAAATGTGATAGGTACGTAGCTTTGCCTCATGAACAAACTTCTATACATACCCTCATTGACTGTCCCAAAAATTGTTTCATCTATCTCACAACTGAAATCTGCCCTTTCATGTGAAAACCACCTCATAGGTGTGACTGGCATCAAAGACTGTTTTTCTGATTTTATGTCTTCTTCATCTAACTCCTGTCCGGAAGCTAGGGCTACATCATAACCAGCAAACTCCTCGAATTCTTCTTGCTGAGTTAGGCCTTCTTTCAATTCTGAAATAATGTTCTTCTCCAAGCAGTCATCTCCATTTTCTTTCTCGATCACAAATTGAACGTTTCCATCATGCCATGCAAAAGGGATTTGATCCACTATACCCAAGTCATTTTGTTCAACATCTTCCTTGCCATTGTGTTGTAGGGATAATGCGGAAATGCTATGCTCAAAGGATGGATCCTTAGTAAGACTCATGTCTTTCGGTGGCTGATTACAAGGAAGCACTCTTTTACCACTGGGACAATTTCAACATGCTCTTCTTCAACGGGGGTTCTAGCATCTTGTCCTTCTGTATCCTGATCAATGACTGCTGATTCACCATTCTCCTTGTCAAACTCATCATAGAGACTTCTGGATATTTCATTTGTAGATGTGGATGAGTTGCTATAGTGCCTAGATTGCCTTGATAGGGAGTCTTTATACTGCTGCAAGCTGCGAGTTAAGCTCCTTTGTGACTGCATAAGATCTTGCCTTATTTAAGTAAAACCCTTCAAGTTGTCTTCAACACTTGGATTCTCATGATGCTTCTTAGGCCTTTGTGCTTGTTTCTTTCTGCTCAACCAACATTCCAAATAGCAACTGAAAGATAGATCATTTCTAACTTCTTGTGGAAGTGCCAAATAATCTTCATGAGCAACCAATATACCTTATCAACTTCGGAATCCATGATCTACAACTCCGACTAGGTCAAACTTCTCACACATAACACTTGGATAAGATTCAGCCAAATCGCTACAAATCTTATGCACAAACTGTTATCGGAATAAGTCGACTTTCGTCAATTACCAAAGTACCCCGCAGGTTGGTAGGATCTCTTGCTCTGATACCACTGTCATGTGCCATTCTTGGATGATGTGATATTTTATCGGTTCTTTCAAGTACACAATGAATTTGATCCAATTTTTACAAATGACAAATTGTCTCCGACACAGAAACTATGAACAATGAAATACAAAGCTAGGAAAATAGATCTAGACAGCGTACAACTTGCATTACAAACATAGATTTTGCAAATTACACGGATGACACTATTCAGATTTAGATGTCACAAATCAGTCTAACAATATTTGTCTATTACACCAATGATGGATGGCTCAATGTGAGCCAGAATATAATGCGTACATGGAGATCACAAATAAATATATGAACAACACTGATGTCTGGTAATACTGTTACAGATCAGAGATGAAAGATATTCAACATAACAATTACAAGCAAATCTTCATTCTCTACTAACCGCCACTGTTGATATCACTTCCTGGTTTCTGCCACTAGACAATGGCAAATCGCTGTCCAAGTGCATATGCTAATACTAACGTCCAAGTCGCCGGAATCGCTGATCCAACTCTTGCAGTCACGTCTGTGTAGAAGGTGGCGAGTGACTCCCGCTCTCAGCGAACTTCACCAATGATGCTCAAATGGAGGTAGCGGCACAGTTCACCCACTATAAAGTCTTCGATCTGCAATGGAGTATCGACGCCTGATAAATAACTGAATGTTCCAAGGATGACTTTCACGATGATCTTTGGTCCGACGCTCAATGAGAGCTTTCTATTTGGAATCGACACTCAAACATCAACATGGTTTCTATGAGCTCGATGCAGTGAGGAATGTATGCTCTATGGTGCGCTCGAACCAACAGTGAGCTTTCACAAATGGCGTTCCAAAGCTATGAATGATCTTCGATACTCAGTCAATGCAATGGCCTCCGACCAAGTCTATCTATCAGCTGCCGCTCAAGAATTGAACATGATATCTGCCGAATGTAGAATCTGGCCTTCAGGGAACATACACGATCTTCAATACTCTAATCTGTAGCGATCAGTCTGAAGCTCCAATTTATCTCTGAATCTTCAAAGTCAATAGTCTTCAATTGTTATGCAGAATGGTGAGGAGTCGGGTTTCCGGCAACCAAGATGCCACAACAAACTTCCATGATAACCGAGGGTGATTATATGATGGAACTCAGTGTTCCACACAAGAGTTGTCTCCTTCCTATTAGCACTGGTGCCAGTGAGACTTCAATATCTTCCGCAAGTCTTCAGCGAGTTCTCAACAATACAATGAAGTCGACTATGATGAAGGGACAATGAACTCAATAATTCTGCAACAATGGTCTCCGACCAAAATATCGAACGATGAAGCTCAAGGAATCTTCGATGAAGAACAACTGCGAACTCTGATACGAATCCGCCTCAAGGATGATAATTGGGTTTTTGTCCAATTTCACCACTCTCCGCGAGGGTTTTCATCCTTGGAAGATTGAGCAAACAAATGCCCAACATAGATGCGAAAATTGCCAGAATAATCTTGATGTTGAATTTGAGACACCCATGCTTCTTTTATACCCAATTCAAATTAAAGATTTGAATTTGCAATTTCCCTCCAATTGAGCGCTTGATCCAATGCTAGGACCAATTCGAATTTCATTCTCCAATGTGCAACAAAGAACCAATATTTTATTTCAAATTTCAATATGGGCGGACCTATATTTTATTATTTCATTGTCCTTTTACACCATTCCAATGTGGGCGCTCAAAATAGGTCCAAACGTATTTTATTATTTTTGCTTCTCATTAAATAATATTATTTA
Organism: Cunninghamia lanceolata; assembly: GCA_027924645.1. Taxonomy (NCBI): domain Eukaryota; kingdom Viridiplantae; phylum Streptophyta; class Pinopsida; order Cupressales; family Cupressaceae; genus Cunninghamia; species Cunninghamia lanceolata. The sequence goes on from BSBN01000066.1 coordinate 5,051,690, forward strand.
AATCATTTTCTCCATTGGCACTCTAATTTAAATAATAATAATAAATTATTATTATTTAATTGTCTTCATTTGAATAATTAATGCAAGTGCATTAATTTCATCTGCCATCTTCGCCAAAATATTCCCTTGAGTTGACGAACTAGCCTACGGGAATGAGGATAGGCTAACTCCATTTTCCATCGGTGATCACTCCGGAAACGGGGACATGACACAAACTAAAGCTAAATGGGTCATTTACACCATGTATGTGGGTCAAGGATGCCATTTCAATCGTCCTTCCTATTTTCTAGGTATGTTCAACAATTTTGTTGACTTTTCAGTTTCACATCAACATCAAAAAGGTTTTTGGATACATCAAGCACATAACTGACTGAGATTTTGGAAGGCATCAATGGCAGTAAGTGGTATAATGTCAAAAGCTTGTACAAAAAGCTAGCAGAATATTATCTGTGAACATTTACATAAAAAGTAGGTGGCTAAGTGGACCATTCATGCTCATGCAAGATGGGTTCTTGTGAGCCACTACTCATGAAATATGGGTCAATGAGATTGACTCAAAAACTATGCAGTTGAATCTTGATAAAACATCACATCTACATAGAGAACCCATCTCTTCGTAATACTAGTAAGCAAAAATTCAAGTTGTGGGGCAGAAGTCCTCTTCGAAATCCTTTTTCTTCCACAGCATATTTGCTGGAGACCAATACAGGTAATTGGATATCATGGCATTTTCTGCAAAAATAAAACTGGCCTATGCATAGGACATCTCAATTCCCATGACTGTCATTGTAGTGTTGAATCCCTCCTGCAAAATAAATGTTATTCTAGATGACCTAGAGAACAAATTTTGGCAGCTTAAACAACAGGAGCTTATCTGCTGTTTTCAAGTGTCTATAACTATGATTAAAAATTTCTGTAGTTAGAATAGTATGAATAGAAAAGGGAAGAAAGACATCAGAATTATATTTTGAGCAAGGAAATGCATGGCAGTGGCTTTCGCTAGTAAAGTGACCCAGATAGACTTTAAAAAGAGGACTTCAGATTTTTATTTATCAAACTTTACAGTGCTCTATATGGTTCTACAAGAGAGGTTTGAAACCATGTAACCCTCTGTTACCCCAAATTGAATTTATTTCTTTAGATTTTTATGTCGGAAGAGGTTTGAATCCATGTTAGAAAGGACACATGGTCTCTTATGCCATGTAAAAAGTGCAGGAAAATCACTCATAACTTACTTAAAAAACAATTAGAATCATATCTTATGCAATTAATTACTATGAACAAAAAACAAATGTTCTGAATTTGAATTCAAAAAATTAAAAATAGCTTAATAACAATACACTAATAAGTTCCTCATGTAAGCTCCTAAATAAGCTTCTCTCAAGAAGTTTCACTCACATTCCTTTTCTTTCCATTCTCCTTATTCCTTTTCTCATATGGGGAAAGAAGCTCTAATTTATAGAATTCTAAGCTAACCTAAAAATAATCTTATTAGCCATATTATACCATCCTTGATTCTGATTGGACAAATTACATGGTTAAGTCTTATTGGCTGGCTTGCACAGCAGCTTCTTTTTATAACTTCCTAATCACTTAAAATATGAAAATAACTAATATTTGTAATAATATTATTTTATCAAAAATCAGATTAGCAGAATAAATGTGCAAATAAGAGCAATTCTTAAAAACTGAGTGAAATAAGATCATAACACAAATTAAACTTGATTATTAGACCATGTCACTTCAAGGGGGCTACCTCCAAAAGCCTTACAACAAGAACATAATTAGCAATGTGATGACCAACAACAACTCACTACCTCCTATATATAGCATCATTGACAATGCAGATCTCCTAATACCAATGAGGTCATTTACCCTATAACTCTATATCTAGAAACAAACAACTTATTAAAATAAAAAACAATGTGTGCCCTACTTGGCCATCACATATCCCCATGTACATCCAATGGGTTCTTCAAAGTAGTATTGTCCTCAATGCTCTGTTGTGCGTACTGCAATAAGAATCCTTCCTCTTCCCAAATACTCTTCTTGCAATAAATTCTTCCACTTTGTTGGAACCATCATTTTTGATTCCCAAGTATTGCAAAAGTCATGTATAATTGCCCTAACTATGTGGAAATTCCTAACTATGTGGAAATTACCCTAGAAAATCCTAAAAGTCCATCTAAATAGTCCCTAAGTGTTTTGCTTTGTGTTGTACTTTGCAGATTCTTGAAAAACTCAAAAATGACCAAGTTATGGCCTTTGTCGGCCTTTTCCCACCTACTAGGAACAAAATCAGTGAGTCTCAGGTCATGTGGAACTCGCCGACGGGTCCTATGTTCCTGGTTGGGCCTAAAACTTTGACGGAAGGCAACAATCGGCGATTTCCAAGTCAGCTGCAAATTGCCAATTTTGTTCCAAGTTCCAATTCCATCCCTAATCCTTGACAAGTAAGAAATCGGCAATTTCCATGTCACTTGGAAATTGCCAATGAAAGAGAACAATTGGCGAGTTCTGGATGAAGTGGAAATTGCTGACGGAACGAAATGATCGGAGATTTCCAAGCCACTTGGAAATCATCGATGAAGGGTAAGTGAAAGGAAAATGGAGAGTTTCGAGTGAGTTGGAACTCCCCGACAAAGCTGCAAAGACAAAGACAAGAAGACCCCAGAGATTTGGAGAGTTCCTAGAACTCAAGAAATCTCTAACAAAGTTCTTGTTCCTAGTCCAAACTTCGACGAGGTGGAAAGGGGAAAATTGGCCAAGGCATGAGCAAAGGAAAGAGCCACAAAGAGATAAAATACAAGGAAGTCGGCGATTTCCAAGTAAATAGGAAATAGCCGATGATGCAGAGCAAAGCGGCGATTTCCGGATGAAGTGGAAATCATTGACAGAAAGGAAATTGACGATTTCCATGTCACTTGGAAATTGCCAATGAAGAAGCAAGTGTTGTCGATGATTTCTTAGTGAGTAGGAACTCGTTGACGAGAAGGAAAAGAGAAGAGAAAAAGAAATCGGGGAGTTCCTGGCGACCAGGACTCGCCGATAATGTTCCTAGTGACCCTGTAAAGCCTGAAAATGCAGAATTAAGTGCCAGAAACACATTTTCTCGTGTTTTCCCCTAATTCAAATGCCTCCATGCACCTTGAAATGTTGTTAATGCCTAGTTGAATATTTGAATGCTTTTGGAGTTAAAGATGGAGAAAATTGAGGAAAGTGGCAGTTTGCATGATGAAGATTCCCTGATTTTTCTGCATGAAGAGATTAATAGATTTTTTTGAAAATAGAAACAGTTCGCATGTTTTTGCATGTACAGTTCGCATGATTTTTGCATGGCTTTCTATATATTGTAATGATCTATCATATTGTAAGTATTCGAAAAATTCTGGGAGAGACATTGTTGAACTTGAAACTTTTAAGTTTATTCTATGGAATACGAGAGGTTTGCAACTTGTTTTTGACATGTTTCTTGTAATGGATTCATTCTATAACATATTATGAGCAAGAATTTATGTATGTGAATTTCTCCTTTGTGGTATTGCATGTTCTTGAAGAAATACATGTTTTCAAGGAAATCATAAGTCTCTGCCTGTACATTTGTTGTAGGATTCATTGGTTTGATTAGTTTTTGTTTAATGAAAATAGTAAATCTTTTTAGATTATGAATGGGGTATGTAACTATTGTTGAGAATTAGTATAAGCAAATTCAGAGGCATGAAAGTGATTACTGGGTTTAAATCATTGTAAGGCAGTGATAGTCTCATTAAACCACAGAAGTAAAATTATATTATAGTAACATGTTGAATTGAAGTTTAAACTTTGTGAGCCCAAGGAATAGGCACCGATCCTTTCCAGAAATCTGATTCAATCTCATAAATTTAGAAAGATGAATACCTACACTTCAAGTGTTGTATAATATTAGTTGAAAGTTATCCAGATTCATGATATTGTGAATAAGGCATTGGTGAATATATTTGTAGGGATTAATATTGATTTATTATTTATAGACATATCATGAATACTGTCTGCCATTAAATTGAGATCTGCATAGCCCATTGGGCTGATTTTATTGCTTCAAGGATCTTAGGGAAATTCCCTACCGAGTGAGACAAGACTCACAGAAGAAGAGGAGGTTTGTCCATGCCCTCCTAGCCATTGGGCTTTTTGCATCACAAAAAGACACCAACAGATTGGAAACTTTGTTGGGGACTACTTGGAAAAATTTTGTCGATTGGAAAGAGTCACAAAGTTAGAAGAACAATTCAAATTGCTCAAAGTTTATCTCTCGTGAAGGGTGGTGACTCTGTTGTTTAAAAACCCCAGAAGAAAATATTGTGTGAGAAATCAATATGGACAGAAGATCATTGTACAAGAGCAATCCTAAAAAGAAGTTGGTTGATGAGATGAAGAAGAGTGGACGCATTGCATGGAAAGCTAAAATTATTGGTAAGTCCTCTTCTTTTGTTAATGGTATGACTGAAAATTATACTACAAACCAACCAGATAAACAAGATGGATCTTATAGTGATAGACTTGGTCATAGAGGCTCAAAACAAGTAAATAGAGATGAAGTGCATGGTTTGGAATATCAAAAAGTTATAGATCAGCTCAAGAATACTAGAATGGAAAGGAAGGCCGAAGCTCGTATAAATGAAACATTCATGGAAAAAATGAATACAAGACAGAATACACTTTATGATGAGGCAATACCTTCAACATCTCATAAGAATGAGACAGAAGAGAATCTTGTAAAAGACAGAGATGTAAGAGAAAGAGAAGCCTAGCTTAAGGAGGCATATATGGTTAAGTTTAATGAACCCCCAATACAAGACAAAATGCACTTTATGATGAGGCAATACCTTCACCATCTCATAAGAATGAGACAGAAGAGAATCTTGTAAAAGAAAGAGACAGAAGAGAAAGAGAAGCCTGGCTTAATGAGGCATATATGGTTAAGTTTAATGAACCCCCACCAAGAGTAAAACAAAATGCTAGATATAACGAGCTAGAATCAGAAATTCCTGCTTGGTATGCAAATAATTTGATTCATGGAAATGAAAATCAATATGATGGCTATGTTGAAACTAATGATGATCAGCCCTGGGTATATCAAAACTGAAGAAATAGAAATGATAATGCTTATGAAGAGTATGAAGTGGAACAACCTCAAATAAAACCAAATTATAGAAATCAAGGTGAAGATATTGGTCACAGAATGGCTAACCTGAGAGCAAAAATGGCTAGACTTGAAGATGACAAAGCTCATGAAGATCTCAATGCTGACTTGAAAATCTAAGAAATTTTGATCAAGCAAATAGAGGAAGAGTTGAGATTCTTGTTGGTAGAAGAAGACCTCATAGAGATGCAAGACATAACAGAAGGTATGTTCTTGAAAGACCTCCTTTGAATCTAGATAGGTATAGGCAATTGAATTTCATAAGTATACCTGGATATCCAAATGTTGTTCCAAATGAAGAGAAAAACTCCCTAAATTTCAAGGAAATAATGCAGTTTTAGGACAGGATCATTTGAAGTCTTTTAACAATTTAATTGAGGATTATGAAGTTGTAATGTCCCCATTTTCAGAGAGATCACCTTGGGAGAGCTACGGGACTTGTTTTCACACTCAGGGGAGTTTGGGAAGGAGAATGAAGGATTGGAGATGACTTATCATATTTTCGGAGGGTCTTTGATGTGTTCCTTTTATTTATTGTATTCTTCTTTCCTTGGAGGCAAACCCTTTTAAGGAGTTGTGGGTGAGGAGATTTTCCTTGTGATGATGTTGTTGCTTGTTGATGCCACTTTGACAAAGGATAAGTGATATAGCTTGATGGATACTTTCATTCATGCCAAAAGAAGGGTAAGTTTGAGTTCTCATTGCATGCGCCATCCTTATAAGGGTTCACTTGATGTTCCCTTTATCCATGCTGGCGATTGGGAGAAGAATAAAAGAATAACAAATTCATGTCTTCAATTTGAATTTCCTTGGGTGCCAAAGTAACCTATTGCTGGTCGGCCCTCTTAGAGGGAAAAGGATAATTAAATAAAATATATTGCTCTGTCTAGGTCGGCCCTAGAGTGCTAGGCGCCAAGAATGATTGGAGGTCGGCCTTGAAGAGAAAAAAGGTGGTAAAATAATGATAAAACTGCCTAGGTCGGCCTGCACATAAGGAGAGTCAAAATGTGTATATATGTAAGTCTTTTTGGTGACATGCAACTCATCATTCAACATTCATTCATTCATACTTGGAGTTATCTCTTGGAATAGGAGCTTAAGACGAAAACCTTGAGTTCCTAGGAGGAGTTGGACGAAACCCTAGCTCTTTCATTTGGAGGATTCCGTGACGGGAGTTCACTTGTGCTTCATTGATATCTTATGGAGAAGAAGAGCAGAATTCTAAATCAGATATGGAGATCATTGTTGGTGGCACTTCCTTGGTGTGAATTGATCATCTTTGGCGAAGGAGCTTGCCCTTGTTTGAGCGCCCTTCATTGGAGGAGGAGTGATTTGTCTTGGAGGCATTTTGGGTGGTGCTTGTGCATGATTTTATTTCTGATTTGGAGCAGCAGAGGAGCAGACCTGATTTGCCCTAGATTGGAGTTGATTCATTGGTGGAATTGTGTCATCTTGCTTAGGGTTTGTCCCTACCTCTTGAGTGCCACCTTTGGAGGATCATTTGTTGGAGTCGTTGGCTTCCTTGGACATCATTTGCATCATCATTTGGAGCAGCGAACATCTCAGACCTGAGCGCACCTTGTTGCAGCAAATTTCTTTTGTATTGGAGAGTGGAAGACCTAGGGTTTGATGCCCTAATTGGAGCAGCATTCATTGGAGATCTTTTCCTATCATTTGAAGGTCAATTTTGCTAATATTTTGGTATGTACAACCCTTAGGGTTAGGGCAGAACATTGCTAGGCATGTTTGTCATGTTTGCCCTAGTTTATGGATGTATGTGAAGACTTGTTATAATTCAGATTTTGTAGCAGCAGACTTCTGATTTCATTTTCAGTCATTTGTGTTGGGTAAGTAAAGTGGATTTGATGCTCATTTGATGGTGAAATGCAAGTATATTATGGTTGATCATGTTTGTGATGGAATTATGATGTTTTGAGATGTTTAATGGGCTGCCTTAGTTGAATATTCAAGTCTGATTTTTACTTCAGAAATTAGGGTTTGAGCAGAAACTAATTTAGATATTTTGGAAAGTCTGTAAATCCAAAATTGTCCAAAATATCCCAATTTGGGATATTAAAGTGGTATTAGAGCCATGATCTTGCCAGCCTGGAGGGTTTGATCATGGAAGACAAAGAGATGGAATCATTTAGACAAAACCAAGATAAATTGAAGAAGGAAATTGATTGCCGGTTGTATGAACGAGAGGCCACTCAAATCTTTGAAGAATACAACGCTTTATCACTTGATTTCAGGTTAGCAACTCCTTTTGGATTTTTCTTGAAGGTTCATGAAGTTGGAAATCCAAGGAAGGAAGATCTATATTACATTCGATTGGTAGTCATCTATGGAGAAAGAGTAGAGAAGAAAGAAAAATCACTTGTTTGTAACTTGCATCCTACAAGTGACTGTGAGGGAGACATAAATTAGTCTATGTATATTGAAGATTGGACTCCAAGCACTAAAGAAGACAAAGCCAAAGGTACACCTCAGCCCTATGAAGATAAGGTTGAAGAAGATGCCGCCATGAAGGAGGAAGGTTTACTTGTTGGTGATTTGCATCCTACGAGTCATTTTGAGGGTTTGGGCGAAGAAGTACCACACGTTTCAAGTGGCGAATACCTAAGACTTTATAATGATCACATGGTGGAAGGGCATGCTATCACGAAGTTTGCCAAACCTACAAGGTTGAATCAACTAAAAAAAGGTATGAGTTCATTTGTTGTTCCTTTGATTGAACCTAGCATTGCTTCATCACCTTTGCATCACAATGGCACGGAATCAAAGGGTAGTTTGGATGTTTTTGGGATTGATATTGTTCATACATTTGAGGATGGTTTAGAAATGTTGCTATATGGTGAACAAAGAAATGTTGTTAAGGTTGATTTAGATTGGCAAGAGATGAATGGTCCCTCGGTGGATAAGGTCATAGTTGTTTCACCTATTATGGAAGATCATGATGTAGACGATTCTACCCACTACTTTGACGGAGATCCTTGGATCGAGCATGGTGATGACTTAGCACATGAGCGACATGGAGAAGATGGCAAGAAAGGAATTGGGTCTCATAGGTCACATTACTTGGAAGGACAAGGGAAGACACATGAAGGTGAGCTTGTGGAAGCACTAACTCATTTTGATCACGTTCATAAAATAATAGTAGGGTTATGTTGGAGAGCTCTAGAGAGGCATGAACACTTTGAAGAAGATATACACCTTGACGGTTTTCAAGAGCTCCAAGAGGCCGTGGCTATGGTGAAATCAAAATACTTGCATCTACTTGCGGATAGAGATCATCTCTTCAAAATTGGCGAGACATACGCTAACGCTTTGAGAAGGGAGAAAGATGAAGTGGATAAGCTCACTTTGGAGCTTAAGGACACTATAGATTCTTTGAAGAGCACTCAAGAGGCCCTTCAAGAATCGGAAGATCATGTGAAGAAAGCTTCGTTGGGAGTTGAGCATGACACACTCGTCATCATACACAGCAGAATTTCAGACTTCTATGGCAGCCACATTAAATGAGGAACAATGCAACATGGAGATGGCAAAGAGTGGAGACATGGAGGAAGGTCTTGAAGGATCCTATGATGAGGTCATGAAGATAGAAGAGATGTATACACATGAGGATTCAACTTGCAGCCATGGGACAGAAGTTGAGGCACATGACACATCTGATTTTCCATTGGAGACATCATGTATTGATGAGCACTCACTCATGGGGGAAGAGGAGATTAGGGTCTATGAAGACATCACTAAAGGCATAAGGTAAGGACTAATTTTCTGATGTATAACAGAAATCCCTTAGCCTCACAATATCATAACATGGCAGTCAAAGGAAGAAAGATTCAATTCAGATTGGAGGCAAGAGATTTTCAGTTGGGGCCACCTTTTGGATTGGCACTGGTAGAAAGACATATGGCGAAGGATGAGGAAGAGATGGAGGAGCTTGAGGACAGCTTGATAAGGTATGATAACAGGTCTGATTTTATGGTTTGCAACAGCAGTCCTATGTCTCCACCTCGTCATGACATGACGGCCTAGAGGATCAGCCTTGAGGCATGTGTTTCCCATGAAGAGACTCATATTGGATCGGCACTTGAGGGAGAACATGCAAAAAGGAGGAAGGAGGTGTTTGAAATGGATGAAGACACTTCGGAAAGGTATGACAAAGGTTCTGATTTTATTTGGATCAGCAGTCTTTCACTCTTGCATAATCATAGGTTGGCAGCCCCTACACTTGAGAATGAGAGTGGGAAGACTTCTCCTATTGTTGGCACTCCATGGGGAATCAAACATGAAGATTTTATGGATTGGCCAAGAGACAAGATGACTGATTTGATATGCCATGACATGAAAGAGGCAAAGAAGATTCAAAGCACGTGGCATAGGAGGGATGAGCATTGTACTGTGGTTAAAATGAAGCAATCAGATTTGCATAGTGCGAGGTATGAAATTTTTGTTTGTTCACTTAGCTTGCTTCATGAGGAGTTGATGTCACATCTTGTGGAGAGCCACTTGAAGGTTCACATCATAGTCTTGGATGGCATTATGGAGTGTACCCTTGGTGGATCAGCCATTGGTGTAGATGGAGCTATGGGTAATCCAGTTTCGATTGGGCCTTTGATCATTCATGGAGTACTGGAGGAGTTTGCTTGTGATGAGTCCCATCATGTTGATGATTCTTTGGTGGAGTATGAAGCTGCCCTACTTAAGAGATTTGAGGCTCAAGTCATGGAGACACTTGTTTTTGATTGGCATGATCCACTTCAAGGAACAGAGTTTCAGCTGAGCTATGACACGAGGTATGGAGGCATTGTTGTAAGGATGCTTGATTTTGAGTTACTAACACTTGTATTTCAGCTGGGCTATGACTTAGGATTTGGAGATGAGTAAGAAGACCTTGATGTCCCAACCCTAATTCCTAAGTTATTACTTCAAGCATGGATGAGAGATGGCTGTCCTACATTTTCATACATGGATTTCCTTGGGAGTACTTGGAGGGCAGCAGCTGATAGGGTGCTTTGGAAGGGCTTGGACCATCCCTTCATTATGGGAGGATGGCGTATGGATGATACTCTATCACCATATGTCATTAGAGGTATTATTTGCAGCCGCATAGGTTTGATTTTTAGTTGGGAGGTTGTTGTTCTAATCTACATCAGCAACCTAGGAGGAGCTGATATGTATTGTCTTGCAGCTATGATGGGAGTTTTAAACATCCATGGGAGGTCTACAGGAGTTGGAGGATGGTTTTATGTTGTTAGCACATTGAGATGCTTCCATCTCTACATGATTGCCATATGTGATGTTATAATGATTTGGGATCCAGGCGGTGGCATGTTTGGTACAACATTTCATTGGGATTTTCATGAGTTGATTCACAACTCATGGAGCATTGATGATGATTTTATCGAAGTGGAGCAACATAAGCTTGGAGACTTGTGGTTGTGTTTCAGAGATCATACTCTTCATCACTTGTTGACAGGAATGGCATTCTTTAGGGTTTCGAGTTGGCATAGTGTTTGGTTCTTATCGGACTTAGCGCTCATGGAGGATGGAGCCTTGGGAGTTTTGGAGATTGATGCACTTGTGGTTGCTGGGATATTTTCAGAATCTAGAGGATGGGGCCAAGTTGAGCTCGAGTGTGTATGGTTTTGGCTACCGGAGCTCACTTGGCATTGCATTCTTCACATTCCTCTTGGAGGATACGGCCACAGGTGGAGATTTTGTGTGATCACATGGCATTTGGACGGATGGAGATACATGTCATTTGACACTATCTCATAGGATGCAGGGTATTTGGGTGGATGGAGGTACATGTCATTTGACACTACCTCGCTGCATATTTGCCATTGCTTGAGGACAAGCAATTCCGAGAAGGGAGAACTGTAACGTCCCCATTTTCGAAGAGATCACCTTGAGAGAGCTACGGGACTTGTTTTCACACTCAAGGGAGTTTGGGAAGGAGAATGAAGGATTAGAGATGACTTATCATATTTTCGGAGGGTCTTTGATGTGTTCCTTTTATTTGTTGTATTTTTCTTTCCTTGGAGGCGAACCCTTTTGAGGAGTTGTGGGTGAGGAGATTTGCCTTGTGATGATGTTGCTTGTTGAGGCCACTTTGACAAAGATAGCTTGAGGGATACTTTCATTCATGCCGGAAGAAGGATAAGTTTGAGGTCTCATTGCATGCACCATCCTTATAAGGGTTCACTTGATATTCCCTTTATCCATGCTGGCGCTTGGGAGAAGAATAAAAGAATAACAAATTCATATCTTCAATTTGAATTTCCTTGGGTGCCAAAGTAACCTATTGCTGGTTGGCCCTCTTAGGGGGAAAAGGATAATTAAATAAAATATATTGCTCTGTCTAGGTCGGCCCTAGAGAGCTGGGCACCAAGAATAATTGGAGGTCGACCTTGAAGAGAAAAAAGGTGGTAAAATAATGATAAAACTGCCTAGGTCAGTCTGCACATAAGGAGAGTCAAAATGTGTATAAATGTAAGTCTTTTTGGTGGCATTCAACTCATCATTCAGCATTCATTCATTCATTCATACTTGGAGTTATCTCTTAGAATAGGAGCTTAAGACGAAAACCTCACGTTCCTAGGAGTTGGATGAAACCCTAGCTCTTTCATTAAAAGGATTCTGTGACAGGAGTTCACTTGTGCTTCATTGATATCTTATGGAGAAGAAGAGCAGTATTCTAAATCAGATTTGGAGATCATTGTTGGTGGCACTTGCTTGGTGTGAATTGATCATCTTTGGTGAAGGAGCTTGCCCTAGTTTGAGTGCCCTTCATTTGAGGAGCGATTTGTCTTGGAGGCATTTTGGGTGGTTCTTGTGCATGATTTTATTTCTGATTTGGAGCAGGAGAGGAGCAAACCTGATTTGCCCTAGATTGGAGTTGATTCATTGGTGGAATTGTGTCATCTTGCTTAGGGTTTGTCCCTACCTCTTGAGCGCCACCTTTGGAGGATCATTTGTTGGAGTTGTTGGCTTCCTTGGACATCATTTGCATCATCATTTGGAGCAGCGAACATCTCAGACCTAAGCGCACCTTGTTGGAGTAGATTTCCTTTGTATTGGAGAGTGGAAGACCTAGGGTTTGATGCCCTAATTGGAACAACATTCATTGGAGATCTTTTCCTATCATTTGAAGGTCAATTTTGCTAATATTTTTGGTATGTACAACCCTTAGGGTTAGGGCAGAACATTGCTGGGCATGTTTGTCATGTTTGCCCTAGTTTATGGATGTATGTGAAGACTTGTTATAATTCAGATTTTGTAGCAGAAGACTTTTGATTTCATTTCCAGTCATTTGTGTTGGATAAGTAAAGTGGATTTGATGCTCATTTGGTGGTGAAATGCAAGTATATTATGGTTGATCATATTTGTGATGGAATTATGATGTTTTGAGATGTTTTATGGGCTGCCCTAGTTGAATATTCAAGTCTGATTTTTACTTCAGAAATTAGGGTTTGAGCAGAAACTAATTTAGATATTTTGGAAAGTCTGTAAATCCAAAATTGTTCAAAATATCCCAATTTGGGATATTACAGAAGTTGAAGATGAGGATGTGTTAATGAAATTGTTTGTTCATTCTTTAGATGATATTACTAGGGACTGGTATAAAATTTTGTCTAATGGAAGCATTGAGTCTTGGGATGAATTTAAAAGATTTTTTAGGAAGCAGTATGGTGACAAGACAGATACATGGTTTATCATTCATGAATTTACAAGCATTGTAAAGGGGTCAAATGAGTTTGTTTCAGATTTTAATGCTAGATTTATTAGGCTAATGTCAAAGATTCTAGCATACATGAGGTCTAATGAATCCATGTGTTTAGTATTGTACTATAATGCATATGATGCTAAGATGGGGTACTTATTACGTGATAAGGATCCTCATACATTGAGAGAAGCATACAAGGTAGCTGCAAATATTGAGAGCAATCAGAGAGCTTCGGGAAAATTGCAAAGAGGAGTGATGTAAAGATTCTATCTAATGATAAAGCCCAAAGTAGCAAAACCCTAGTACATGAGGATAAATTGGATCAGGTAATGCATGCTCTCAAAGAGTTGAGTTATAAGGTAGCAAGGAACGAAAAAAGGCATTAATACAGAAAGACCAAATCAAGCAAAGCAGGAAAGGATGCCTAGATTATCAGATCAACGTTATAATACTACATGGAATAATGGGAACCCAGTTATACCAAATCCTAAAGGACCAACAAATAAGGAGACTCTAGATCCTCTAACAAGGCCGAGGGTCAATAATGTAGATGATACTACTTGGTGCATGGCTTGCTAGATGCCTCATTCACCATTGCAATGTGTTGTAACTTTAGCAGTTTGGAACCCTAATGAAAATTGTTATGATTGCAACGATGGCGGCCATGGGTCAAATGTAGATCATGATGATCAAAATGTGAATATGTTGTTCTCACAAGGGTGTCATAGCGAAGACGAATATTCTTCTGAAGAAGAGCGAAGTCATGAACAAGATGTAGAGGGAAAAAGACACGAAGAAAGTTTTCACCATCAACAAGTATTTTCTGATAAAGAAGAGGAAGAATTTCATGTTCATGATGTGAATTCCTCTACAAGTAATTTCCAGCTAAGAAGGCCTTCCAATGAGGAAATTAGAGCTCTACCTGCAGCAGCAATTGCCCAGGTGAAAAGCAATTATAATCTGAGAAGCAAGAAGAATCAGAAGGAAGGTCCAACATTGGAAAATGTTAGACATTTTTATAAAAGAAATACAAAAGGAACAAAATGCCTAGTCGTCCAAAATAAATAAGGACAAGGAGAAGGAACAAGACAAAGAGAATACTGCTGATCATATACCTTTTTCTTCTGCTGTTACAATTCCAATTGATACATCATTACCAAAGTATATTCTAGTGGACATGGTGCATGTATTGAGCCATATAAAAATTTTAGTGCCATTGATGGAGATGATGAGAATAGCAGAGCATAAAGACCAAACCTTAGCTTTGCTTTATGACGTCCCTGCTGGCCGCCCTAGTAAAAATAAAGGCCATGTTGAACAACAGAACAATGAAGAGCAAGAAGCCAACCAGAGTAGCAAAACAGACAATGGAGAATGTAATGTCCCCTTTTTGAGCTTGGAGAATGGAAAGTTGATTTTTAGTGGTTCAACTATTTTCCTATGGTGAAACGAAGTTGGGACATGACTTCTTGTATTTTTCTGGTATTCGTGGAAAAGTAAAAAATAATAAAATAATTAGCCAAGGAGAAACGCAACCTAATGGGAGAAGGAAAAATTGATTAAAAAAAATGGAGTAATGGAAATTAAGGCAAATGACAAATATATTATAAGCCAAAAAGTGGTCGCTCAAGTTGAAAAAGTGAAAATAGTAAAATATTATTATTTTATTATTATTTTCTCCCTCTAAGTTGGCCGCCCAAATTATGGAAATTAAAAAGAAATTAAAATAAAAATATTTTCTTATGACGGTGGACTCCAAAATGCATTAAAATATATTTTATATGGGCCAAGTGAGAAAATATAAAATGAGGTAATTGGAGGTCATTTGCATCATTCATGTTATTGACAATTTGATATTTGGAGAGTTTCTCTTGGCTGCAACTTCGTTTCAGCTTGTTCTAAGGACGAAAACCCTTAGATCTTGGTGGTTTGGACGAAAACCCATCCCACATTGAGAGATGGATCCATTTGAGGTTTATTATTGAGCTTATTTGCAGGTTTATTTGATAATTTGGAGCTTCAACCAGCTAGGGTTTGATAGAAGATTGATATATCAGCTAGGGTTTCGAGTTTATTGCACGTTGAAGGCATTGTGATTCAGATTTGAAGGTCTAATTGACATATTTCCTTCATTTTCATCCACGGCAAGGGCTTGGAAGTGATTTTCCACATTATATAGGCTTCATTGGTGGAGGATTTCATTTGTCTACACTCAGATTTGCAGATCAGCCATCAGTATTTTTATATCAGATTGCATATTTGAGGATTTAAGGGGTTCTTATCATGATGTATTGTTGCTCTTAAACCCTATCGACCTCATCCTTGGTGAAGCGCTAGACTTTGGAGGTCTTATTGCAAATTTCTAGGGCACAATTGCTAGGGTTTGTAATCAGAAATTTATACCAGTCATTGCAGCAGGTTTTGGACAGCTATATTTAGTCACAATTGCTATTGTTCACTCACCCTCATTGGCCGCCATACTTGGGAGATATTGTTGCATGTTTGTGAAGGGTTTGTTGATCAACTAGAACATAATTGTATACATCTGTAAGTCTGATTTCGTAATCAGTCAAGATTGTATGTAATCAGCTTCATCTTATGAATGTAATTGGCATGATATCATCATCCGAGTATGTCAATGACGATACCTATTTCAATCTTTAATTTGAAATTGCATAGCTAGTTGTTCCTTTCATGTTCTAAGGTTTGATTTGAAATTTCAGTCATATATGTTGTGTATTTTCCATGCTATTATGTTTCTATTTCATTATTATATCATGGCAAAACTCTACATGCATTGAAACAACAAAAACACAAGCAAAACCACACAAAAACAAAATCAGAAAAATCAGAACAGCAGTGTGAAAAATGGGACAGAATTGGTAGGGGTTCTTATAGTGGTATCAGAGTTTGGATCTTGCCAGCCTAGAGGGTTTAGATTGTTCATATGCAGCCACACGAAGTTGGTCCACACAGGTATCACTACTATCGTACGAGAACATGTCAACAAGATAATCAAGGAGAAGAGAATCCACCTGCAGGTACACAACCAGAAATGGAAAGAGGTAGAAGTGGAAGTCCTAGAAGAAATGATGATCCAAACATTGATGACTTCTTACATACTTTTGCCCAACAACAACAAAAAATGTTTCAAGCTTTTCAACAACAATTAATCATAGCTATTGGACAGTTGAGGGTAGATCAACCTAATCCAAGAGAGGGCAGCAGTGCAAGGAATAACAATCCAGGTAGATTGGTTACTAATACAAGTAGAGCAATCACTACTGTTTCGGATAGGCCACTCTATCCTACATTTGTGCAAAGAAAAGAAGAAGAATCATCCGAAGAAGAAGAAGAAGACACTCACATAACTGATGATGTGATGGTTGCCTATGATGAGTACCAAACACTTCCAAACACTTCCAGTAGAGGTTAGGAATGCTATCACTTTGAATCAATTTATGAATCAGCGGAAGGATAAAAAAAAAGTCAAGTATGAGAGAAGACCTAAGAAGCAACATAAGGAGTACAAAGATGCTTTGAACAAGGTTCCTCTTCCTAACTTTGATGGCAGCGGTAAGACAAGTGCTAGAGCTTGGATTCACAAGCTAGATACATTCCTCACACTCAAGAGTGAAGACAAGGCTATACAGTTTGCTACTATGCATCTAGAGAGAGTAGCATATGATTGGTGGCATCATGGACTTTTTCACAAAACCATGCAATGATCAATTCTTATGATGAGTTTACACGAAAGCTCATTGCTAGGTTTGACAGGAAGGATGTAGAAGTCTACTACAGGGATTTGGCACAATTGAGACAAGTTGGTCGCGTGGATTCCTACATCAACGAGTTCCAAAAGATTGTTGTTATGGTTCCCAATATGTCAGAAAAGAGAGTGACTATGTTGTTTGTTGAGGGTTTGAATGATAGGATGAAGGGTTAGGTGAAGGCTCATAAGCCTAGTACACTAGATGATGCTATTGAGCTTGCACTTGATCTTGATACTACAACTCCTTCATTTCAGTCCCAAAAGAAGAACTTCAAGAATGAAAAATCAGATCAACAATCAATTGAGTAGCACACATCTTCAAAGTTTGAAGCTACACCAAAGATGGATTTTGAAACAAAGAATGATCTTCGCAGAAAAAAGTTATGTTTTTCTTGCAAAGAATCTTGGGAACCGGGTCATAAGTGTCTTGGAAAGGGTAAAGTGCACTACATAGAGGTCATTGATGATGAGGATGATGATACTAGTTCGGAAAGTGAACAAGGACAACCAACACTGAACATTGTAGGTGATGGTAACAAAAGAACTAGAATCACTTATCTTTTAGGAGCTCCAAGGTATAACCCATTCCTATTTGAAGGCACATTGCTTGGGTGTAAGGTCATGGCACTTCTTGATAGTGGAGCTACGCATAACTACATTGATGAGAGTTTGGTGAATAAGAGAGGATTGCATAGTGATGATTTTGAGGGCTTTGATGTGACTATAGCCAGTGCCTTAACTATTCCATGCAAGAAAAAGATCAACAAACTTAGCATTCTATTTGGTGAGTATACACTTTGTGATGACTTCTATGTTCTTGATTTGAAGGATAATGATATTGTGCTTGGTATGCAATGGCTACATTCACTACAAAGAGTCATCCAAGATTTGCAAGCTATGAGTTGAGTTTCAAAATGAAAGGAAACAAGTCACAATGAAAGCACTCAAGTACACGCTACCACACCAAATCACAACTAAGTCTGTGAGAGTTATAGGCAAGGAATCACTTCATGAGGACATCTATAAGGATTTTTCATTATATATCAGCATGGGACAGCATAGGCATGATGGAGAATTGCACACATTTGACAAATTGGCTGGATATTTGAGGATCATGGCACTTTTGGTAAGAAGGGTGCATAAATTTTCTTTTGCAAACTTTGAGCAACCTTATATAGTACAAGTGAAACCACTCCAAAGGCCTAGATTGATTGGGATCTAGGAATTGATTGGTATGATTGATTCTAATGCAGATTTGATACTTCTGATTGCTTGAGGGCAAGTAATCTCGGGGTGGGAGGACTTGTAATGTCCCCTTTTTGAGCTTGGAGAATGGAAAGTTCATTTTTAGTGGTTCAATTATTTTTCTATGGTGAAATGAAGTTGGGAGATGACAATTTGTATTTTTGTGGTATTTGTGGAAAAGTCAAAAATAATAAAATAATTAGCCAAGGAGAAAAGCGACCCAATGGAAGAAGGAAAAATTGATAAAAAATATGGAAAAATAGAAATTAAGGCAAATGACAAATATATAATATTTTATTTATTAAAATATTATATTATAAGCCAAAAGGTGGCTGCTCAAGTTGAAAAAGTGAAAATAATAAAATATTATTATTAATTTATTTTCTCCCTCTAAGTTGGCTGCCCAAATTATTGAAATTAAAAAGAAATAAAAATAAAAATATTTTCTTATGACGATGGACTCCAAAATGCATTAAAATATATTTTATATGGGCGCCCAAGTGAGAAAATATAAAAGGAGGTAATTGGAGGTCACTTGCACATTCATGTTATTGACAATTTGATATTTGGACAGTTTCTCTTGGCTGCAACTTCGGTCCAGCTTGTTTTAAGGACAAAAACCCTTAGATCTTGGTGGTTTGGACGAAAACCCATCCCACATTGAGAGATGGATCCATTCGGGATTCATTATTGAGCTTATTTGCAAGTTTATTTGATGATTTGGAACTTCAACCAGCCAGGGTTTGATAGAAGATTGATATATCAGCTAGGGTTTGGAGTTTATTGCAGGTTGAAGGCATTGTGATTCATATTTGAAGGTCTAATTGACATATTTCCTTCATTTTAATCCAAGGCAAGGGCTTGTAAGTGATTTGCTACATTATAGAGGCTTCATTGGTGGAGGATTTCATTTGTCTACACTCAGATTTGCAGATCAGCCATCAATATTTTTATATCAGATTGCATATTTGAGGATTTGAGGGGTTCTTACCATGATCTATTGTTGCTCTTAAACCCTCTCGACCTCATCTTTGGTGAAGTGCTAGACTTTGGAGGTCTCATTGCCAATTTCTAGGGCACAATTGCTAGGGTTTGTAATCAGAAACTTATACCAGTCATTGCAGCAGGTTTTGGACAGCTATATTCAGTCACAATTGCTATTGTTCACTCACCCTCATTGGTCGCTATACTTGGGAGATATCGTTGTAGGTTTGTGAAGGGTTTGTTTATCAATTGGAATATCATTGTATACATTTGCAAGTCTGATTTTGTAATCAGTCAAGACTGTATGTAATCAGCTTCATCTTATGAATGTAATTGGCATGATATCATCATCCGGGTATGTCAATGAAGATACCTATTTCAAATCTTTAATTTGAAATTGCATAGCTAGCTGTTCCTTTCATGTTCTAAGGTCTGATTTGAAATTTCAGTCATATGTTGTGTATTTTCCATGCTATTATGTTTCTATTTCGTTACCATATCATGGCAAAACCCTACATGCATTGAAACAACAAAAACACAAGCAAAACCACACAAAAACAAATTCAGAAAAATCAGAACAGCAGTGTGAAAAATGGGATAGAATTGGTAGGGGTTCTTACAAAGAAACATCGGAAGTGTATTTGGGAACTACATTAAGCAAGTGTCCATCTCAGGTACATCTCTTTTATGTCACATTGTCGATAAATAATATGCTTGTAAGAAATTGCATGATAGATTCTAGAGCTTCTACGAATATTATGCCTATACAAGGTATGAAGCAGTTGGGTCTTCAGGTTACCAAATCTTATGGTAAATGTTTTTCTATGGACTCAAGAGAGATCCCTGTCATAGGAATAATCAAGAATCTTAATTTTAATCTAGCTGCATACCCAGAAAAAGAATATAAAATGAATGTCATAGTGGTAGACATACCACCCAAGTATGGTATGCTTATATCTAGAAGGTGGTCAATTGCAGTTGGAGGAAATATTCAAATGGATTCCTCCTATGCCATGATTCCAATGAACGAGACTAATGTAAAGTTTGGATAGGGAGCCAAGGTCTCAAGATATAGTTGAGGATCTTGTTGATCAAAATGAAACTATATGTTACATTGATATAGATTTGGGCAATTTCAAAGGCGATTTTGATAATCAAGATGAAGAAGACGATCCACCAGAAAAATCAAAAAGTCAAGAACTAAATGAAAATAAGGTATGGACTATGTTTTTTGATGGAGCATGTTCAAAAGATGGGGCTAGAGCTAGTGTTGTAGTGATATCCCCTGATAATAAGACTTTCAAATTTTCTTTTAAACTGGAATTTGAATGCACAAATAATATAGCAGAATATGAAGCTTTGCTATTGGGCCTAAATTTAGCTTTGAAGCACAAGATCAAGAATCTCAGGGTAGAGGGTGATTCTGAGCTGGCTGTATCACAGATAAAATGTAATGTCCTTTTTTTCCGAGTGATCACCTAACGGAGACAGTCAACCTATTCTATTTCCGTAGGCTAAGCCAGAAAGGCTAGGGAATAACCTAATTGGTTAAATACTATATTTAACCAATTTTAGTGAGTCAATTCAAGATGAGAAATGACTTCTAATATTTTTGTAAGTCTCTGTAATGTCCCCATTTGGCGTTTAGACAAGTTTGTGACCAATAGCTTATTCCCTTGAGATTTTGTAGGCTATTTGGTTTGGTTAGGGAGCTCTGTTTGTTGTGAAGAGCACAGGTTCAGTTATTGGTGATGTTTTGCCTTAGATTTGAGCTCAGTGATGTCTCAGGATGGCTATGCAACTTTTGGAAGTTTGTTCGGCCTTCCGGATAGCTCTCCAAGATTCTTGGAGGGGCCGTCTATTTATAGTAAGTCACGCAGATAACATCATTTTTCATCCCAAACCTCCTGGAGCACGTTGGTATGATTTATTTTGCAGTTCGCTTGAGTTTAGGATTTCTCGCAAAGTTGGATGGATTAATGAGCTATTTAATTATTATTTTCACTTAAGTCTCCTAAGGGTGAAAATAATTAAAAAGTATCTAAGTGTTATAGCTCATTGGAAAGGTTATTTAGTGTTCTAAATGATAGACACTTAAAACGGGGCCTCACACATGATATATTTTTATAATTTCAAAAAAGGTCTTTTTGAGAGAAGAAATATGAAAAGGTAAAGAGAAAATAATATTATATTCCTCTCAAAAAGTTATATAAAGGGGATGAGAACTCATTTGGGGGGATGCTTTGGATTTGTATTGTTACTCTGCTGGATTGAACTTGTGTGTTCTTCCATTTTTCCTTCTTGAGGACAAAAACCCTCTGGAAGAAGATCACTTTTAGTTGTGGAATATCCACCCTAGCTGATAATGGTGATTTCATATAGGAATCACATTGTGCTATCATGAAGTTTGTGTTATCTTGACTTGATGGATAATTTGTGATTTGGATAATATTTTAGCTTGTTTTTTATTTGAATACTGATGATTTTGGAGTTTATTGAAGATTATATAATTTCTTTGATGTCTGTACCCTCAGCAGGCCGTACATATCAGGAGGGTATTGGAAGAAATTGGGATTAGTATTTCTTGATGTGAAAATGGTAATGAGATTATTGTTGGTTTCATCATATTGTTCATTTCTGTAATGTTCCTCTTTTGGTATATAATTTTTTGTGCACATTATGCTTGTTCTTAGTCCCTCGGAGGCTATTCGACATGTTTGGGAGAACTCCAATGCTCTTGAAGTGGTCGTGGTTCAGTCTGCAGAATAGTTGTGTGTCTCAAGTCTTCTTTTTTCATTAGGGATGGTCGAAGTTGCTTAATCAGTACATTTCTATTGTTTTATTTGGCTTGAGACCATTATTCAGATAATTAATGGATATTTCACTAAGGTTGCCTAAGGTTATGTTTAATTATAGCAACTTAGTGTAATATTCATTATAAAAATGGTTTTCCTTCTAG
This sequence comes from Cunninghamia lanceolata, assembly GCA_027924645.1. Classification (NCBI taxonomy): domain Eukaryota; kingdom Viridiplantae; phylum Streptophyta; class Pinopsida; order Cupressales; family Cupressaceae; genus Cunninghamia; species Cunninghamia lanceolata. The sequence continues at coordinate 5,073,564 of BSBN01000066.1, forward strand.
AAGTGGACTAATTTTCTATGGCATTGAACTCGGTGGATGTCCAGGGTTACAGTGATGGTTTCAGAAGTTTGATCGGACTTCCGGATTGCTCTCCAAGAATCTTGGAGAAGTCGTCTATTTATAGTAAGTCACCCAGATGACATTGTTTTTCATCCCAAACATCACAGAAGACAGTGGTATGATTTATTTTGCAGTTTGGAATTTTCCGCAAAGTCAAGTGATTTAATGAGCTATTTAATTGTTATTTTCACTTAAGTTCCTAAAGGTGAAAATAAATTAAAAGTGATTAAGTGTTATATCTCATTAGAAAAGGGAAAACATATTCTTTTATTTAGGCACTTAAAAAGTGAGCCTTAAGTGGAGAAAAATGAAATTATTTAAGTCAGAGGGAAAAGGTTATTATTTTCAAGAAACAATTCATTTCCTTTGTAACTCCTAAGTGCCTATATAAAGAGGATGTGAGCTCATTTTGAAGGTTATGCTTTGGATTTTGTATTGAGATGCTGTTGAGATTGAACCAAAGAGTTCTTCCTTCCTTCTTGAGGACGAAAACCCTCTAGAAGATGTCCAGTTTCGATGGTGAAATATCCTTCCTAGCTGGAAACAGGTGACTTCATACAGGGGTTGCACTGAGCTTGAATGGTTTTGAGATTTCTTGATGAATGATTTAGGGTTATTGTTGAATGACTTTGGAATGATGTTAGAAGTGTTTATTGAAGTGGGATTTAATAATATTTTGTGAGTTCAGCTCTGATTTTGTGCAGGTCGTACCATCAGGGCCGTACAATGCATGAAGGGCGATTTGTTAAGGAGAAATCTAGTTTATGCTTTGTTCATATTTAATGTTTGGGCATCCTTTGCTATATCAAGGCGCTGCCTTTCCAAGTATTTGCAGTGTTTGTGAGGTTGTTTAACTCTTTTCTGGGTCTTTCGTACTTATCTGATCCTAGGTGCCGTACAACAGGACAGTTAGTGATTTGTGTGCTTTCCGCTGCATATTTTGAGACTATTGTTTCTTTGGACTTTGTTATCATTATTAGCTTCAAGAACAGCCGATTGTTGGGGGTTTTGGGAGTCTATTTTGAGTGTTGTGAATTTATGGTGTTGTTGGCCGTCCGTACACCTGGGTAATTCCCAGTTTTTTGCAAGAAAGTCTCAGCCACAACAATCAGATTTCAAGTATCAATTGGGACGGTCAAACTTCATAATGATACTAATGCAAATGTGGTGCAGTGAAAGATCCCCAACCAATTCTGACTCAAAATTTTCTGATTTTTTGGATCTGCTGATTTGTTTGTTGCAATTCTTATCTTTGACCAGCGAAGGTAAGTTTGGTATTTTTGCTTGTTTGCTGATTTGTTGTAGTTTGAGTTTCATTGCATGTTTTTCATTGCCAAATCATAGGGAAAGCATAGAAATGAAAGAGAACTATTGCATAAATGAAAGATGACATTTGCAACTCAATAGAACCCTTTTATACTAATTATATCAAGTCTGATTACAAGATTCAAAGGGCTGATATACATTATATCAGATTATAACAGCAGTTTAAAACCCTTATAGAATGCAATATTGAACTGTCCAAATGATACACATACCCAGAAGCGAACGCTTAAATTATGGAACAATTAACTGTTGAAACCCTAATTTCCAGCTAGGGTTTGACTGAAAATGACTCCCATTTTGAACGTCCAGCTGGTAAAGGCACTGAAATGAGGATATTTGCTGATAAGAAGACCCAATCTGCAATTATACCCTGATAACCCACTGCTGCAATCACTCCAACTGCAATATCAACCTGTAATGAAGTCCAATGAAGCCCAAACAGAAACCCAGAGTAGATTTCCCTGTTTTGTGAACTGGGTTGTCGTCCAATCCACTGTCCTCCAAGGGGTTTCGTCCTCAGAAGAGCTGCAATCTACTGAAAACTCTATCCAGAGCTCCAAACCTGCACTTAGTTTTGTAAAAATGAGAATAGAATGCTCAAAAGTGAGCCCCACACATTGCTTTATAGTCTCCATCCTTTTTCCACAAAAAACAATAAAATAATCCCTCCAAAAGGGGACGCACACCTTGAGGGTCTCTTTCTCATGAAAAAGAAGCACCACCTTTTTAAAACAATATTGTGGCTACTAGGGTGGGGACTTTTTCACTATTCACCTTCTAATTCTCTGTTACTATTCACTTTTCACTATTCATATTAAGGCAAACCTTTAATATTCTCAATTCAACTCCTGTATTCATCATCTGACACCAAACTGAAGGGCTCGAAGGACTCCCAGCAAAGCTCCACTGCCCCTGGATAGGTCCCCTAACCACTCTGCTGACCTACGGGAACCCTGGTAATAGGCCAACCACTGCTCATCTATGTGCCGTCTAGGAAGGGGACATTACATGCAGGTTGCCCATCTTGGAATGCAAATATTGCATGATACTAAGATGATGTTCTATATATATGCTCATCTATGTGAGGTGATCATCTACAGGGCAGCCGTACAACATGGAATATAAGTCTAATTTTGGTACTGCAGGCCTGAAACAACAGTGATTACATGATTTGTTATAGTCATGGACAGTTTGCTACCTTGTGATAGGGACACTAATGCTTGTGCAGGGTTTCATTGTGTTGCCTAGAATTATTATGATGCTGGTATGACGAATAAGATTGTTTCTTTTGAATAGTATGCAATTAGTTATTCATTGTAATCATTTATTTAATATTGCACAAAGCCTATAACCCCTGGATGATTTACCGCCAGTGTGGAGAAATTGGAAAACTTATCTGTCTTGTTCATTCACCCACTCAATAAGTGGATACCTGTTGAAAAGCGGATGCCTGCCATGAGCAAATGATTGTACTAGTTTATTTGCATAAGTTTGAATTGTAAACCAAAGCACTGTATGCTCTCACCTCGCCCATTCTGGGAACTTGGTGATCAGAAGTGTGGAGGTAATTTAGTTGGTTACAATGTTGTGCTAACCCTACTATGATAGTTTGATAATTTTGAAAAAAATTTGGGGTAGCCTATTACAATTTCTGAGTAGATAGTATCAACCTTTGTTGAAGTTTGGAGCAGCTGGGGAGTGCCGTACCATTGCTGGCCGTATAGTAGAATGAGGGGTTTTGAAGTCTTTGGACTGACATCAGGCGCCCTGTTTGGGAGATTGGTCTATCTCCATTTGGCATAGCAAAGCAACCAAGTCTGAGCAAGTTTCAAACAGATTTAATAGAGCTGTACCTTGCATGACCTGCTGTACCTATTTATTCAAATCATACATGTCCCTGCCAAGCGTGGAAATCTCCTAGTTGATTGCTTGTATCAAGGCTCTAAAAATCATTCATTATCGGCGCCTTGGATTCAATATTCAAGTGTGATAATTTGTGGAAGGGAATCTTATGATATTTATGCATTTTCCGAGTTTGTTATTTATTGTGCCATCCATACATCAACATACAGATCTGATTTGTTTGCAGCCTTAGAAACGAAGTTTGTCAATGATTGATCAGCAGTGAGGTAGTTGTTGTGAGATATTGATGATTATATAAATGTGATTTGAAGCACATATGTTAGAGGATGTTATTGCATGGGGTCTAAGCATGGGAAGTGGGTTTTAGAACTGATTTGGAGAAGTTTCAGTGCTGATATGAATGACTGCAGTTCTCAGAACAGCTACAGCAGTCCTTTGAAGTCTTTAACATGAGGTCATTCTTCCATATTCTTCATATTGGTACATTAATGGTGGATTCTTAGATTCTTATGTTGCGTATTTCATGTCACCAATTGGCTTTGTACTCTAACTGGTTGCAGCTGTGAAACTTTGTTCAAGTCAGGGGTATTTGGTTTAGTTTGCAATTTACTAATAGCATTGTAATCTTCATTTATGTTGCAAACACTTGTAACCCTTGGATGGTTTACCGCCAGTGTGGAGGAATGAACAATTGTATCTTTCTTTATTCACCCACTGAATAAGTGGAGTAGTCCCACTGCATAAGTGGATGCCTGCTGTTAGCAGATGATTGTATTTAGTTTCCTTTGCACAACTTTGATTTGTAAACCAAGACACTGTATGCTTTCACCTCGCCCATTTTGGGAACTTGGTGATCAGAAAGTGTGGAGGTATTCTAATTAGTTGCATGCATTGCCTAACACTGCTGTGATCATTTGTATAACTTTGAAAAAATTTGGGGTAGCTTATTACAGTGGTATCAGAGCTAGTGATCTTGCCAGTGTGTTTGAGTTGCTACTCACTCTTTGCAAATTTTTATTTGTGGGGCAAAATTTTCAGCCTTGCGTGTGGGTGATCAGCACTTGCATGTGTGTTCAGTGATTTGGCAGTTGAAAGATTTTAATCAATGAATGTGAGATCATGGCATCTCTCATGGAAAATGATCTGTGTGAAAGACTTTTTGATGCAGGATTGAAGCTGAAATCTTTGCAATGGTCAGATGAGTCTTCTCAGCACTTTGGAAGAAGCTGAGAAATGTTTATCTAAAGTTCCTCAGTCACCTTCTAAGGTAATGCGGGTGGCTTTGATTCCTTCAAAGACTTTGTTGTGTAAGCCTGAGTTGTTGAGGCATCCAGACAAGGATGTAAGATTGGCGGTTATCACATGCATTAGTGAAGTCATGAGAATATCAGCTCTTGAGTCTCCTTATGATGATGGAAAGATGAAGGAGATATTACATTTACTCGTAGAAAGCTTTCAGGGTTTGGGTGACATCAAGAGCCCTTCTTTTGATAAGAGGGTAAAAATCTTACAAATTGTGGCCAAGATTCAAGCTTGTGTGTTGATGCTGGACTATGGGTGTGAAGACCTAATACTTCAAAAGTTTGGCAATTTCATTGTTGAAATTAGGAAAGATCATGATATGAGTATTATGATAGCCATGCAAAATATCATGTCATTGGTGGTTAATGACAGAGATGATATTCCACATCCTCTTATAGAAGTATTATTGAACAACTTGAGAAGGGAAGATCAAGATTCTCTATCAGTTGCTAATGTGCTAGCTGAAATGGTTGCTTACCAATGTGAAGAAAAGTTGGAAGTTTACATGGCAGCAAAGTAGGAAGAAGATGAAGACCTTATAGCTGAAAAAACTAGTTTTGAGCCTATTTATGATGAAGACATTGTCTCAAATCAAGAGGCATGCATAGAGGAGCTCCAAGATGACTTATTTGAACATTATTCAACTGCCAATGAAGAGTTTGAGCTTGCTGGAATTCCAAGAACAACAACTTGTGATGTGCATATACATCACTCCCATGAAGATAATTCAGATGTGGAGTGGGAATTTCCCATGTATGAAAGGCAGCAGTTTGATTTCCCTAAAGATTCGGTTGGAGAGCATGATGATGTGGAGCTTGTTGAAGATGTTAAATCAGCCCTTAATGATGACTCTATGCTTGAGCATGGAGCTACCATAAACTTTGATCAAAGTGACAGTGAAGAGGAGACAGATTTCGTGGGACTTAATGGCCTTGAAGAAGAGGAAATTTCAAAATCCTTGTTAATCGAAGAGTCAAGACACTTGAGTGAACAAGGTCCTAGGGAGTTGTGTGAGTTGAAGAATCAACTCTTAGTCTCAGATGAGAAGGTGATTCAAGTCCTTGTAAGTTTGGACAGCTCACATGAGTTGGTTGAAGGCCTCATTGGGAAAGCCCAAATTGAGGAGAGACAAAAGGGAATTGAGAATGGAATCACCCTTGCAAACTTGCAGATCATCAAAGAAGCAATGGAGGCCATGAAATCTGAGTATCTACATGTGATTAGTGACCGGGATCATAGTTGAAAAACCCGCCCAAAAATCGCGGGACTCGCGAGTACCCGCGATGCAGAATTGACGGCGGGTTTTTCTTCCAAAAACTCGGCCCGATTTTTTGCATAAAATCGCGGCGAGTTTTATCCTTAAAAATCGTTAAACTCGCCCAAAAATCGCGAGGTTTTCCTGAAAAACTCGGCACAAAAAAGATATAAAATATAAAATAAACCTAACATTGTTTTTACTTTTTATTCGCTTCCTTTTACGGCGCGCGACGGACGACGAGTGAGGAAACCCTAGCGCAACGATGGAGATTCGAAGGTGCAGCGGCGAAGATTCGAAGATAAGATTCAAAAATTGAACTGTGATTTTAAAATTGCTTACAATCGAAATTTTAAAAAGACTGTAGCATATGAAAGGAGAGATTTTGGACGAAGTGCAAAATTTTAAAAAGACTATATCATATGAAAGGAGAGATTTGGGACGAAATGTGAAATTTTAGAAAGACTGTATCAAATGAAAGGAGAGATTTTGGATGAACTGCGAAATTGTAGAAAGACTGTATCATATGAGAGGAGAGATTTTTATTTCATCATAATCGTATATAAATTTTGACAGTTCGTCCAAAATCTCTCCTTTCATATGATACAGTCTATTTTGTGAAATTTTAAGTTTATAAAATAATAAATTTAACTATTAAATATTTAAAAAAATTTACAATCTATGACAGTTAACTATTACAAATTAACTATTTAAATTTTTTTACAATATATGACAGTTAACTATTACAAATTTAACTATTAACTATTTAATTTTTTTTACAATTTAACAGTAACTATTACAAATTAATAAATTATGACAGTTCATCCAAAATCTCTCCTTTCATATGATACAGTTTTTTAAAATTTCAAATGTTTTTTTAAAATTAAATATCATCATGATTCATAATCCTATTTAAATTTTGAGTTTGACAGTTTGTCCATGATATGTATTAAACTCTTAATTTTGATTTATATATGAAGGAAATCAGCAATGCATTCTACAATTTTAGAAATGTGTGCTTTTTAAGAATATTTTTAAAAAAATTATGTCTGCCGAGTTATTGCCGAGTTTTTCCCCGAGTTTTTTGCGAGTCCCGAGTTTTTAAAAATTTTGGGTCTGCCGAGTTTTTGCCGAGTCCGAGTTTTTCAACTATGACCGGGATCATGCCCTTGATATTGCAAGAGAAGAGGAGAAAAAAGTGGATGAGCTCATCCTTGAGCTTAATGCCACAAAGGACAAATTGCATAGTTTCCAATTGGTGTTTCAAAAAGTTGAAGAACAGCTTGCTGCAGTTACAAACTTGTGGGAGCTTGAAAAAGGTGCAATGGCAGAAGAAATGCAGTTAGTGATGGAGGAGATTGATACTCTTCAAGAGGAGTATGATTTGGAAATCATGCCAAAAAGGTCAGAAGTTGCAGGTGCAGATTTAGATGGTTCTGAGCAAGAGGAAAGTGATGATATACATGTTTTTGATAATCCTCTCTTTGTCTTTGATGCAAAAGCGACTTATGATAATTCTCTTTTTATATTGGAGGATGGAACAACTTCTAATAAAGGCAACACACTTGATGATAACATCAAGATATGGGATCCAGGAGCTGATCCAAAAATTGAGTTAGAGTGTGTTTTTCATCTTGGTGCTGATTTGAGTTCTTATTGTGTGGATGCACCAAACCTTATGATTAGTAATCCTCCTGGGAGACCGCCAAATTGGAAGTGTGCAAATGAGGATTCAGTAAAGTTGACAAGTTGTATTGCATGCCCATCATATGTTATTGGCAATGAAGTTTCTGTATGGAACATGATGATTCATGGTGACCCCAACCTCATTGACATTGAGAAGTTGTCAAAATGGAGTTGTGTAGTTGCTGGAAATTTTATTACAGCAGCTAATAGAGGAGATTTCAAGCTTGTTCGTTATGAAATTTTGAAGGAAGAACTTAATTGTGACATCTACTTGTGGGACAATCCATTCCTTGGAATGAATGGTGTTCTAACTCATGCTAGTTCATCTTTGAGGCTGGTTTTGAAGATGACAATTACTTCATATTTCTTAGTGGTTGATGCTTTCATGGATGGGATACAAGAGATTTTCAAAGAAGTCACCAATTCCCATGATCCTTGTAGGGATAAGGATCAAATTTTCAGACATCATAGTGTTGTTTCTTTCTCTACTAGCTATTTGGTGATTACATTTGCACTCTTATGGATTGGAGACAAATTTTAGCCATGACTTTAGTATATTCTAGTTTTAGATGGCTCAAATCTCTTGTTATTTTCAGAAGATTTCAGATTTGTTGCTACTGTCCCATTCTAATGGTGAGTTAAAGGCTGTGTTGGTTTTTCTTCTGAATCAGCATTAGGGTTTGCCACTTCTAATGCACAAGCAGATTCAGCCAACTAAATACAGGAAGTTGCGTGAGCTACCTCCCCTTCACTTCTGGTTCTGCCGCACCAAGGGGGGGTATCCCTATAACTCAAGATGTAACCTTGACTAGCTCAAAGATAGAAAGATCTAACTTGACAATAACAGGCAGAATACTCTCATGTATGGACCAAGATCTGTACGATAGATCACAAGGCTGGCAACATTCTTGGACATGATGTCTGGTTGGGTATGAGAGCATGCAGGGGGTTCTTAATCCTACTCCTACAACTAACAGGTGGAAGTATGAAATGGTTTGATATGGGTTTTGGATGCAAAGCTGGACATGGTGTATAACCTCAACACAGAGCTAGGCTGGTGCCTATCCAGGGCTTGGAGTCGGTAGACATACACCTGTGAACGATCAGCATGAATAGCTAAAACCGGATTTCAGGGGGATACACATGATATCTGCCTTACAGATATCTCCCAATAAAGAGTGTCAAGTTATCTCTACTTATGGCATCCCTACTGCAGTATACCCTTCCCAATGTTCAACCTGAAAACAGTTTAATCTACCCCTTGAGCAGAAGTTAAAAGATCAGACATTCAACATAGGAATTCTATGCTCTAGAATCTAAACATTACCCAAATATCCAGATTCAGAAGAAGAATACATGCAATACTGGAGACAGAATTAACACAACACATGCTAAGATAGCATTACTCATATAAGATCAACCATGAAATCAGTGGATTCATGCCAAATCGTACAACAGGAGATACATAAACTCACAAGTTAAACTGTACAGAGCAACCAGATTAGCTGGTTTTGGATTACAGAGCCAAAAATCCTCAACTTTCAACAACCACAAATGAGTAACACTTCCTGCTTATAACAGCCAGGTAGTGTACCACAGCAATTAATTACATGGTTGGCCAAAAATCCCGCCAGATACACAGTATCAGGAAAATGGCGCTCAAACACTACCAGATTGGCGCCCAAACATGAATGTAGCAGGTAGGGGAGGAGACAAGAAGATATCTCGAGCCCTGCGCCACTGTCCGCTGATGTACACCTTCAATCGGGTACCAGATCCGCCCATACCTCTGCAACCTTCGCCATTAATGGCGCACCAACCCGCGGCCTTGGGAAAAACATCTAACAGTCGATCGCAACCATTTCCCGCCGAGATTCATCATCATGATATTTCGAATATGCAGGATATCAATTATCCCACATGCACCCCGCAGCAACCTCTTTAACACTTTATATACTAGGTCATGAGCATATATGATGTCGGCGCTTTTGCTCCTGACGACACTAGTATAAGACTTCATCATCATCATCCTCCAGCAGCATGATATCCTGTCGCCTGAAATATCACCCTGACGTCAGCATCATATCGCAATATAACCTGCATGATAATCGCCTTCATCGGCACAACCTGATCCATCGGAGGAACATCCTCCTGCTGAGCCTATACCAAAAGTCTGGCCGATGAACATCCTGATGACGTCATCATCATATCCTGCTGACGTCATCATCATATCCGCCCACTGCGCACCTCCTCATATCCAGATGACGTCATCGTCATATTTGCAAATATCGGGGGATCTCCACAAGATGATCAGTGTTAGAAATATGACCCCCCCGGACCTTGATGACGTCATCATCATATCGACATCAGGATGATATTCGGAAGATAACCGGATATTTGGAAATATCATCCTGATGCACAAATATCATGTTGCACTGTAGCTCCACTATAAGATCGGGGCGATAGATGAATATGATGATGCTTGAAAAGATCACCCCCCACTAGATAATGCACGAAGCCGGCAGGCGGATATCTCCTTGATATCAGCATCATCATGACGCTGTAACAAACATACATCCGGGTGATATGAAAATATCACCCCCTCCTTCGGAAATATCATGATGCAGATAGGCAGAAAAATAGATATCACCCTGACATAAGAATGACGTCAGCATCATCAGGATGATAAAACAACGAACATGAAGTGATACAACATCATCAGGATGATATTGACTAAGATCATCCTGACGTTCAAAATATGATGACCCCAGTGAATATCGGGTCACACTTAGAACTCTTCAACAACATCATCAGGATGATCATAACCAAGATCACCCGATGATAAAAATATCACCCCGGCGAAATATCATGAAGGCAGAAAATATGATGACCCCCGCAAGCAACACGGTGATAACTGGAAATATGATGATGATGACGACGACCCTTAAGAAAGAACAAGTCAGGTCGAACAACTCAAAGAATAACCCCTTCAGAAAATCGGGGCAACATCATCATCATGTTTGGGCAAGGTGATAATTGGAAGATCACCGGATACTTGAAAAATCACCTCCGCAAGCAAATCAGGGCGCACTGTAGCTCAGCAGCAGGATCAAGATGATATCCAAACATCACCCGATATTGAAATATGATGATCCTGATGAAGAAACATCTCGACAGAAAACATGATGATGATGACCTTCATCGAAGCAAACATGATGATGATGACCTCCTCCTCAGGAAAATATGATGCTGCAGCTGAAAAATGCTGAGGAGGTCCAACACTTAGAACATTTTTTGGATACTTAGGGAGAGTGCCTGCATGAAAATTGCTCAAAAAACTGCCAGTCAATTCAGGCACTAACACTGGCTCTGTCTGGGGACGTGCAGGTGCAAGACTGCAGCGAGAACCCCAGATCTCTGGGATGCAGACCAGTCCCTTATCCATTGGGCACAGAGTCAAATATTACACCGACCTGCATCACCAAACACACTTGATGGCCTAAGGCCACCAAGAAAAGAAAAATATGTATCTCCCTTTGTCAAATATCTTGTTTTCATCTGCATGCACTGGGTCAACCTTGGAGATACTACAAAGATCCACCCACAAACAAATCTTGTCATCTGCATATTCAACCCTCTGATTTGGCTTGTCATTATCACCCCTGTGCAGATAACTTTCAGCATCATGTGACATGTGGGTGTTGAATGTATCAAGCAATGCATATTCATATGGCATATAGCACTTATCATCTATATCATCATCATGCATTGCAACATGATCTCCTAGCTGGACTGAAAATAGGAAACACTCAAAGTCCACCACACAGCTAAGAAGATCAGGGCTCATTGTATTATATGCTGGCACATCAAAAGAAAAGCTTTCAAAGTCACAATTGTGCACATCATGTACACAACAATCAGCAGCACCAGGCTGGAAAAGATCAGGCTCTGGCATCTCTTTCAAATCAGGCACATTTTCACAGTCACTTACCTGATGTATGTTGCTTCCTCTTTCATCAGGATGAGAAACAGAATCCAAGCCAAAAATAATGTCTAGATCTTCACCATACTCAAACAGATCCTCATCACCATATGTGTCATAAATGGGTGACCCAGGTGCATCAGTTTCATCATAGTATGCCATTTGTTCATGGGCAGCAGAACATGCATCTTCATCACCAATGGATTCACTCTGTGGAGGAGTATCAGCCTGTGTGTCATAAGCAAAACAGCCATCAAATGAAAAACAATCATGCTCTGAACTAGCACTTATTTCAATTTCTGACTGCTCTTCATGATCTCCATGTGTTTGAAAGGTAGGCAATGGGTTACACATAGGACTGCTTATCTGTTTGCTTATATCTTCTCTGTCTTGAGTACAATACTCACAATTGTCTCCACAGGCCCATTCCAAAAATTGCTCATTGCTGTCCACAACCTCGTTATTGTTTTCATGGTCAGCTGCCTCATCATTGCAATGGGAATCCTCATTAGTCCTTTCACTGGCATCCTCAACTGGTGAACAATCCAGTTGAGCAGTATTGTTAGCATTATGTTCAAACACAGCAGTCTCAACCTCTATGCTTTTATTTTCATTTTTATCTGCACATGATGCCATAATCATTTGGTCATTTGCAGCTTCATAATCATTTCTCACACCAAGGCCTGGGGACAGGGGTTTCAGCAGGTACACATTTTTGATTTTTTCTATCTTTTCTATGAACCTGTATGCCATCTGCATACTTGTCACCTTGAAATCCCTCAGTATTGCACTAAAGCCCTCCTCAAAAGCTTCAAAGAATATGCCAACACAGGCTGAAATATCAGGTCTGAAGACTTCTGGGATCTGTGAAAGGGCTATTGCAAACCTATGACTGAAAACAACACATGGCTCTTCATCTTGTTTTCTGATTCTCATCAATTCTGCAACAAGATCAGCCGGTTCTTTTGCAAATTCTTCCCTGAAACAGTCAGCAAGCTCATCCCAACAGGCAAAGGATTTCTTTGGAAAGCTCAAATACCAGTCTTTTGCTTTTGCATCAAAGGACCTAACAAAAAACCTCATCCACATATCCTCATCTCTGAATGAATATTTTCCCATAAAAGTGTGAAAAATTTGAATATGTGCATTCCCATCACATACATTGTGACCACTAAATCTAGGCATCTGACAATATATCCTAGCAGGCATAGTTTCTACTTCATAATCCACCCATGACAAATCCAGTTGGTCATACAAAGGATCAAAAGGGCTGAGAAGAGGTTTAGCCTTCTGACTGGCAGACACCACAGGGTTACTGCTTTTTAACTGGGCCTGCTCAGCCTCTAAGAATGTCAACCTATTTCTTATCTCTTCTATTCCTTTATTCAACATTTCACCACTGAGTATGGGATAATTCATACTTGGATTCATAAAAACCCTACTCTTAGACATCCTTTGTCTGTCTAAGACCTAAGGCTTCCCCTAGCATCTAACCTATGCAGTAAAACAGCAAATAAAGGGGAAGGAACAAGGTACCTTTTCTCATACAGATGCAGAAAAATGAACAACACATTTTTGTCACATCACATACATCCATCTTTCATGTGCATTTGGATCTTTTTTGCAGAGTCGCCACCTCTCCAAAGAGGACAAAATTTACAGCAGCTGAAAGCTCATCAAATATGTTTCTGAGTTCATTCCACCAGCAGAGCAAAACTTCACCAGAGACTGCAGGATATCACTTTACATCAACATCCCCAGTGGAGTCGCCAATTTGTTGGTTTTTCTTCTGAATCAGCATTAGGGTTTGCCACTTCTAATGCACAAGCAGATTCAGCCAACTAAATACAGGAGGTTGCGTGAGCTGCCTCCCCTTCACTTCTGGTTCTGCCGCACCAAGGGGGGGTATCCCTATAACTCAAGATGTAACCTTGACTAGCTCAAAGATAGAAAGATCTAACTTGACAATAACAGGCAGAATACTCTCATGTATGGACCAAGATCTGTACGATAGATCACAAGGCTGGCAACATTCTTGGACATGATGTCTGGTTGGGTATGAGAGCATGCAGGGGGTTCCTAATCCTACTCCTACAACTAACAGGTGGAAGTATGAAATGGTTTGATATGGGTTTTGGATGCAAAACTGGACATGGTGTATAACCTCAACACAGAGCTAGGCTGGTGCCTATCCAGGGCTTGGAGTCGGTAGACATACACCTGTGAATGATCAGCATGAATAGCTAAAACCGGATTTCAGGGGGATACACATGATATCTGCCTTACAGATATCTCCCAATAAAGAGTGTCAAGTTATCTCTACTTATGGCATCCCTACTGCAGTATACCCTTCCCAATGTTCAACCTGAAAACAGTTTAATCTACCCCTTGAGCAGAAGTTAAAAGATCAGACATTCAACATAGGAATTCTATGCTCTAGAATCTAAACATTACCCAAATATCCAGATTCAAAAGGAGAATACATGCAATACTGGAGACAGAATTAACACAACACATGCTAAGATAGCATTACTCATATAAGATCAACCATGAAATCAATGGATTCATGCCAAATCGTACAACAGGAGATACATAAACTCACAAGTTAAACTGTACAGAGCAACCAGATTAGCTGGTTTTGGATTACAGAGCCAAAAATCCTCAACTTTCAACAACCACAAATGAGTAACACTTCCTGCTTATAACAGCCAGGTAGTGTACCACAGCAATTAATTACATGGTTGGCCAAAAATCCCGCCAGATACACAGTATCAGGAAAATGGCGCTCAAACACTACCAGATTGGCGCCCAAACATGAATGTAGCAGGTAGGGGAGGAGACAGGAAGATATCTCGAGCCCTGCGCCACTGTCCGCTGATGTACACCTTCAATCGGGTACCAGATCCGCCCATACCTCTGCAACATTCGCCATTAATGGCGCACCAACCCGCGGCCTTGGGAAAAACATCTAACAGTCGATCGCAACCATTTCCCGCCGAGATTCATCATCATGATATTTCGAATATGCAGGATATCAATTATCCCACATGCACCCCGCAGCAACCTCTTTAACACTTTATATACTAGGTCATGAGCATATATGATGTCGGCGCTTTTGCTCCTGACGACACTAGTATAAGACTTCATCATCATCATCCTCCAGCAGCATGATATCCTGTCGCCTGAAATATCACCCTGACGTCAGCATCATATCGCAATATAACCTGCATGATAATCGCCTTCATCGGCACAACCTGATCCATCGGAGGAACATCCTCCTGCTGAGCCTATACCAAAAGTCTGGCCGATGAACATCCTGATGACGTCATCATCATATCCTGCTGACGTCATCATCATATCCGCCCACTGCGCACCTCCTCATATCCGGATGACGTCATCGTCATATTTGCAAATATCGGGGGATCTCCACAAGATGATCAGTGTTAGAAATATGACCCCCCCCGGACCTTGATGACGTCATCATCATATCGACATCAGGATGATATTCGGAAGATAACTGGATATTTGGAAATATCATCCTGATGCACAAATATCATGTTGCACTGTAGCTCCACTATAAGATCGGGGCGATAGATGAATATGATGATGCTTGAAAAGATCACCCCCCACTAGATAATGCACGAAGCTGGCAGGCGGATATCTCCTTGATATCAGCATCATCATGACGCTGTAACAAACATACATCCGGGTGATATGAAAATATCACCCCCTCCTTCGGAAATATCATGATGCAGATAGGCAGAAAAATAGATATCACCCTGACATAAGAATGACGTCAGCATCATCAGGATGATAAAACAACGAACATGAAGTGATACAACATCATCAGGATGATATTGACTAAGATCATCCTGACGTTCAAAATATGATGACCCCAGTGAATATCGGGTCACACTTAGAACTCTTCAACAACATCATCAGGATGATCATAACCAAGATCACCCGATGATAAAAATATCACCCCGGCGAAATATCATGAAGGCAGAAAATATGATGACCCCCGCAAGCAACACGGTGATAACTGGAAATATGATGATGATGACGACGACCCTTAAGAAAGAACAAGTCAGGTCGAACAACTCAAAGAATAACCCCTTCAGAAAATCGGGGCAACATCATCATCATGTTTGGGCAAGGTGATAATTGGAAGATCACCGGATACTTGAAAAATCACCTCTGCAAGCAAATCAGGGCGCACTGTAGCTCAGCAGCAGGATCAAGATGATATCCAAACATCACCCGATATTGAAATATGATGATCCTGATGAAGAAACATCTCGACAGAAAACATGATGATGATGACCTTCATCGAAGCAAACATGATGATGATGACCTCCTCCTCAGGAAAATATGATGCTGCAGCTGAAAAATGCTGAGGAGGTCCAACACTTAGAACATTTTTTGGATATTTAGGGAGAGTGCCTGCATGAAAATTGCTCAAAAAATTGCCAGTCAATTCAGGCACTAACAGGCTGCATAGGCAGCATGTCTCAAAAACCCTTCTGCATGTTTGATCTAACCACACAAGATGGCAAGATGCTACTACTCTGATACCATTGTAACATACACTGTCTCTACTAGGGTTTCTATATCAATTTTTTTTTAAATTTTTTGACTGTCGATGTGTTTAGGGTTTCATGTTTGTTTTTGCATGTTTTGATTTTGCATTGAATACATGGAATATAAAGCATATATTGAAAACCCAGAAAATATAAAACAGATATCAACAAAATATCGAATACCCAATTTATATTATGGCAAGATATGAATTATAAGTACATACCCATGTTGAGTTTTGCAACTTCATACAATTGCTGTAGATGCCCAACACTAAAAGTCCCTTAGAAAATTGCTCCAAACTCCCAGCAAGGACAAGGACTCAGCATACAAGTGTATACAATCAGATTTATGCTCCTAGGCGATCAAAATGCAAGTATTAACAACTCCAAATGGGAAGGAATCATCATCTTCAATGCCCATGTCCTCCTTATGCTGTATGGCTACGTTGTAGGATGCAATCAGCATTAAACTCACCCAAAACTCCTTTTATCTTTGTTTTTCATCAACTATTTCTGCAACAGCCAAACGACCAAGATGAAGGGAAAATAATGCTGAAATCTACCCTTAAAACTCCACAATGTCGCCTTGCACAGTACGCCCTGCTGTAGCTAATGTACGACCTGCTTAAACAATGACTTCAGCTGCTCAAAACTCATCCAAAATGCATACAATGTCCTCTATAACCATGTTCTCAGCTGCAGCACTAAACTCCATGAAAATATATTCATTCAAGCTCGAAACTTCATCAAAATGTCTCCGACGAATGTACAACTGAAGCCTCTGAATGAAGCCTCCAAGAATATCTTCCTGATGTGGTCTCTCACACACGAAGAAGAGGACTATGCAGAGGTTTTTCTCTCAACACAACCAATATCAAACCCTCAAAGCTCAAAGCTCAAGATGCACGACAAAGCAATTCTCCAAAGTGAATAATTAAAACCAAGCATAATGAAATGAAGTTCATTTTCCCTTTATATCTCCTCACTTCTCCAACGCCCAAGAGAAGAATAGTTTATTATTTTTATTTTATTTCTTTATGTCCCCAAGTGTCCATATGGGCGCCCAACTCCTAGGTGAACAACTTTAAGTTGTGACTTAACATTATAATATAAAGTCACTTTATAATATAAGTCACGTTACCCCTTAAATTTATTATAAGTTAAATCTTTAATTTAACTTATACTTCATCAATTAATGCTCTGGGTAAATCGAAACCATGAATTTTGTGCAATGACCCTCTGCATCTGCCCTGCTAAAAATAGAAAGACGCTCCAACCTGACTTACTATAAATAGTAAGTCCCCAAATTGACCCCCTAATCACTGTCATTAGCCTACGGGAGTCCAATGATAGGCTAATCTCCATCAATCAATCACATGGTCTAAATGGGGGACATTACACAGAGCAGCCCAAGCAGAGCTATCATCCAGATATCCAAAAGTTAATCACTAAGCACACCAAGGTGTTTAGTAGTATACCCCCAGGGAGGCCTCCTGATAGAGGCATTGAGCATGTGATCGAGCTTGAGGAGGGAGCTAAGCATGTGATCATCACTCCCTACAGAGATCCTAAGAGACTAAAGGATGAGATCGAGAAGACAATCAAGGAGCTTCTCAAGATGGGGCACATTCGTCCTAGTAAGAGTCCGTTTGCCTCCGCAGTTGTATTGGTGAAAAACAAGGATGGCACTTTGAGAATGTGTATAGATTATCGGAATCTTAATAAGAAAACAATTAAGAACAAGTACCCCATTCCGCGGATAGATGAGCTCATTGACGAGCTACAAGGGGCATGCTACTTCTCCAAGATTGATTTGAGATTTGGATACCATCAAATTTGAGTGAGAGAGGAGGATGTGGAGAAGACAGCTTTCCGATGCCATTATGGGCATTTTGAGTTTTTGGTTATGCCTTTTGGCTTAACCAATGCACCTACTGCTTTCCAATCCTGCATGAACAGGGTTTTCAGAGAGCAGCTGAGGAAATTTGTCCTCATATTCTTTGATGATATATTGATTTTCAGTAGGACATGGGAGGAGCACCTCCAACACATTGAGAAGGTACTGAGCATTCTTGAGAGGGAGTCTTTATATGCCAAGGAGTTGAAGTGTGAATTTGGCATGACCAAGCTCCTCTATTTGGGTCACATCATCAGTGCCGAGGGTGTTAGAGTAGACCCTGAGAAGATCAGGGCAATTGTTGATTGGCCACCACCCACGAATCTCTCACAGCTCAAGGGATTCTTCGAGTTATGTGGGTTCTACCGCCAGTTCGTCAAGGGATTTTCACAGAGTGCAGCACTTCTAACAGACTTGACAAGGAAGGGGGCATTTGTTTGGTTTGACGAGGCACAACAATGTTTTGATAAGTTTAAGCAGATCATGAATTCTTTCCCAGTCTTAGCCATTCTAGATTTCACCAAGCCTTTCGAGCTTGAGTGTGATGCCTTAGGAGAATGTCATGTCCTCATTTCCAGAGTGATCACTAAATGGTATAAAGTGTTTAGCCTATTCATCATTCCCGTAGGCTAAAACACATGGTAAGGGAATAAAGATGATTTTGGTTAAGTAATATCCATTGTATTTTTCATGTAAGCCAAAATCATATGGGCTTCATCGTGTGGAATTGCAATTCCTATTGTAAATTCCCATATTCAGGGGGGTAGGACCTATAATTGAGGGGCCAAATTAATAATTGTTTTCTAAGGCCAAATTGTTAAAGGGAAAATGAAATCTTTAATTACATTTTCTCTAATCTACTCTTAGACAGGACCTATTGACAATTGGTGTTAAGTGTATTGTAGAAATAGGTCCAGACCAAAAGGTGATCAAAGGCAAATTCAAAAGGGGCATCGGCCATCATAAGAGCCCAACGGTTGAAAGCAAAGTTCAAGAAGGGGGTCATTCGCCTAAATAGGTCCAGGCATAAGTCTAAGCTATTGAAAAGACAAAGCAAACATCTCCAAACGGTGGCATAGGATAATTGGAGGGAAAATAATTCAAATTCAAATTATGGAACAAAAGAACCCAAACGGCTATCTTGGAAGCACTCGACCAAGGAGGAAGGAGATATCAAATTCCATTTACCAAGGATGGTGACTCGTCCAAGGAAGGTTGCATTCCTAAGGGGTGCGAATGGTAGAATCTATTTCCATTATGAAACAAGGGACTCCATAAAGGTATTCGGCCAAACCGACAATCATAGGTGGTTCCAAATGCATCATTCGCCCAAAGTAAGCACTTTCGCCTATGCAAAGAGGAATTCCCCAAGAAAGATCGATTGACATTGTCATTCGCCCATGCTGATTTGTCTATACATTCACCAAGGATATCACGCCATCCTATGAGCTTTGCCAATGCTAAAGGAAAACCATCCAAGCCTCAAAGAAGATCGTCATAGGAGAATTCACCAAGGATAGAGACATGAGGAAAATCGGCCAAGTCACATTCGCCTATGCTAGGCCTATTTCAAACAAGATAGCGATTTCATGGAGAAGGAGATCCAATTGCCTTGAGGATCGATTTACTAGTTGTATTCATTTAAAATTGCTTTGCAAGTTTTTAAATGAATAATTGAATATTGAATATTGTTCATGAACTTGGCATTTCATTCGTGGAATTCAAATCTCTATTCGAAGAAAGGTGACGCCTGTCCATGGAGAGGATAAATACTAGCTCTTGGAGGACAATGGGGACATGACTGATTTGGTATGTTTTTCCTATTCAACTCTAGCTTGAAGATTCCGATTTTCATGGTTGTTTGCAAGGAGATGTGCCCTTGCCCATAGGGAGATGCTCCCCTATGATTCATGAGGTGATATTGTTCTAATTTCACCATTGATTTCAATTTGCAGGTATTCAGAGATCTATTAGGTGTTAGGAGAGATTGTCATCATTGAAGATCATTAATTTGAAAGATTGGAACAATTTCTAGCCATTCGCTCAAGCTTGAAGAGGGTTTCATCATTATCTGAAGATACACTTCTTGCTGGTCATCACTTCAGACATTTGCAGCCACTCAGGAAGTTATCACAGTCATAGCAAGAAGAAGTAATCCTTGCAAATCGCCTTCATATACTATTGGGAACACACTCAAGGTCAATTGCCCATTGTTGAGAAATTGGAGGAGTATTGATATTCATTAGAAAGCCTTCTTACCGGCTGTTTTACATCAGACTGTCGCAACAGTCCTACAGTCATATCACAGTCCCTTTCAGAGGTGTTTTAAGGGCTATAAAGAGCTGAAGTCAATTGGCAACAACTTGGCAATAATCCTTCATTATTGGGCTATCACTAGATTCCATATTTGAGGCTATTTGTAATAGATAAGAGGTCTGGTTTCATTTCTGTATGCGAATGTCACAGTGGACAGCGAACTCCTGTTTGTAATTGCAACATTTCTATTGAAGGAATAAAGCATTTTGAGTTGGGCTTCATTGAGTATTTGTGTACTTGTTCGATTTCATTTGTGTGGGCTAATTGGTTGCAAGTATTCTTAGCTAAGTTGGAAAATAAATTTCAGTATAATCACTAAGGAACATTACAGAGAAGGCATAGGAGTTGTTTTGATGCAGGACAAGCACCCAATTGCTTTTGAGAGCAGAAAACTCCGGAGTGCTGAACGAGGTTACAGCATATATGATAAAGAGATGTTAACCATAATGCATGCTTTGGCTAAATTCAGGCAGTACTTAGTGGGCAGCAAATTTGTGGTTAAAATAGACCATAACAGCCTCAGACATTTCCTGAATCAGCGTGACCTCAACGACAAACAACAGAAGTGAGTGAGCAAATTGCAAGCCTACGACTTTGACATAGTTAATGTCAAAGGGAAGAAGAATGTGGTAGCTGATGCACTCTCACGGAGACCTCCCTTGTGTTCATTAGTTGACATTACAACTGATTGGAGAGAATGGATATTAGCGAATTATGCTAAGGACAAGTGGGGCACATGGATCATTGATGGTACCATTCAGGATAGCAGGTACATAGTTGTAAATGACTTGATCATTTACAAGGGGAGGATCTTACTAGTACCAGGATCGGGCATGAAGAAGAAGGTAATGAGGGCTTTCCATGATGTACCTACAGCTGGTCACCCGGGATACTTCAAAACTTACAGGCAAATCCGGGAACGTTTCACATGGAAAGGGCTCAAATCGGATGTATTGCAATATGTCAAAGAGTGCCCCACTTGCCAGCAGAACAAACAAGAACATTCTTTTCCAGCTAGTTTATTGCAGCCCCTACCCATACCTAATCAGAAATGGGAATGCATTTCTATGGATTTTATCACAGGCTTGCCCAAGGCCCAAGGCAGGGACTGTATCTTTGTTGTGGTTGATAGGTTGACGAGATTCACTCATTTCTTTGCAATTTCAGCCACATTCATAGCAACACAGATCGCAGATCTGTTTTTCAGAGAGGTATTCAGGTTGCATGGGCTACCCAAGAGTATAGTTAGTGACAGAGATAGCAAGTTTATGAGTCACTTCTGGCAGGAGCTATTCAGGTTGAGTGGGACTGAACTCACTCCCAACACTAGTTACCATCCACAAACAAATGGGCAGACAGAGATCGTCAAAAAGTGGGTGGAAGGATACCTCTGTAACTATATTATAGGGCAGCAGAAGGTATGGGTTAAGTGGTTAC
Source organism: Cunninghamia lanceolata (assembly GCA_027924645.1). NCBI lineage: Eukaryota > Viridiplantae > Streptophyta > Pinopsida > Cupressales > Cupressaceae > Cunninghamia > Cunninghamia lanceolata. The sequence continues at coordinate 5,095,268 of BSBN01000066.1, forward strand.
ACCTGGCAGAGTGCTGCTATAACACTACTTACCACATGTCCATTCAGATGTCACCTTTCATGGCCCTCTACGGGTATGAGGCTCCCAATTTCCTGGACTTGCTTTTCGGGGACAGTAGAATACCTAAGGCCAAGGATTTACTGTAGGAGAGCCAGGACATAATCAAATCTTTGAAGGAGAATATCCAAAAGGCGCAGAATCAGCAAATGCAATATGCAGATCAGCACAGAGTTCGGCATTCTTTTGAGGTAGTTGACATGGTCTATTTGATGTTGCAGCCATATAGACAATCCACTCTCAAGAGGAGTGGTGCAGAGAAACTCAAGCTACGATAGTATGGACCTTTCAGGGTATCCAGGAGAATAGGAGAAGTGGCATATGAGTTGGTGTTACCGGCAGGAAGCAGAGTGCATAATGTGTTCCATGTATCCCGCCTCCAAAAGGCATTGTGACACAATGTGATACCTTCCACTGAGTTACCCCCATTGGATGAGGAGGGTAAATTGATTATTATCCTTGAGGCTATCATTGACACCAGAGAGCATACTCTGCAGAAGAGAATTATCAGGGAATATTTGGTTAAGTGGAAGAATTTGCTAGTGGAGGATGCTACTTGGGAGAGAGAACAGATTCTTCAGCATCTAGAGTTGAAATTGCTTGTGGGCAAGCAATTTTGGGGAGGGCAGACTGTAATGTCCCCTTCCTAAGTCAGCACTTGTTCATCGAGCTAGTCTACTATGCGAGTTCCCGTAGACTAGTGAGTGTGGTTTGGGGACCCACGGTGACATGGCTCAACCCAGCTCAGACAACACTTTCAGAGTGATGAGATGGATTCCTTGTGGCAAGAGTTGTCAGTTGGCTTTTTCTGGAGTGAGTTTAGGCCATTTGGCCAAACTAACTATTTATAGTAGGGGCTCACGGGACTCCGAGCGAGTCGGTGCAACGGTTCGGAAATCATGTCGACATTCCATTGGCCAGCTCAGCGGTACTACGGAGGCCAGAGGAGACCGTTTGAATTGATATTTTAATAATCGACATATTTAGTTAAATTAAATATATAACTTAATATGTTTGTTATTAAAAGTGACTTTATAATATAACAAACTTTATGATATATTTAAAGTTTATAAAGTCACCTTGTTTGGGCGCCCAAGACATGGGGAATAAAAGAAATGTTAAAATATTATATTTCCCAAAAAGAAGGCATTGGGGCAAAGGAGAGAAACATAAAAGAGAAAAGTGACTTCATTTTCATTATTCACTTTGGCATATTTTCTCTAAGTCTGAGCTTTGCTTTGAGCAAGGGTTTCGAACCAGCTGCATTGGAGACAAAAACCTCCATTGTTGAGAGCATCTGCGGGGTTGAAAGACACTCCTAGGGTGTTTTTGGTGTGGCTTCATTCAGAGGTCACCATTTGAGTTTCATTGAGGACATCAAGCATTATCGCGGAAGGATTTACGAGGTGATATCTTCAGTTTCTTCTCACCATAATTTCGGGAGGATATTGAAGAAGATAATGCAGGTTATAACAGCGAGTTTTTATGGCATTTTGATGTGCTTTTTACTTCCTTGACTGGTCGTACCAGTCCCTTACCAGGATGTACCAGCTGAGGGTTATTGTGAGTTTGTGAAGTATGTTTAGGGGTGGCTATCTATATAAAACTAGGAGTTTGAAGCCTGCAGTTATAACAAACTGTACCAGCGACCATTTTGGGCAGGAAACAAGTGTTTGGCACTGCTGAAACCCTTCATACAGGCCGTACTGTAGCTGCTAGGACGTAGGGGTTTCATTGTGGTTTCTTGTATGCATTTTGTGGCTCTATATTGGAGCGCTGACATTGTAACTTGCTGATATGCATTGTATCAAACATATAATGAAGTGTGGATGAAGGATTTGAGGAGTTTATTGCCTATCTATTGTTGTACTGCCATTTCCAGCTATGTATGCTTTGCTACAGCTAATGGGTATGTGAAACATTCCATGCTTTTGTCATTTCTTCACATGGGTATTGATTGAAAAGGTTTATCAAAGCATTTCCATTACATTTTAGCTTGTGGGTATTCCTCTTTCTTGTTGTTTGCAAATATAAGCACATGTATGTTTCTATGTCAAAAATGCAAAAAACCCAAAATGCACCAGGTATCAACTAAATCACAGAAAACACAAAGGGGGTGGGATATTACAAACACTAAGTGGCATCAATCACTTTGAAAGGCTATAAAACAAAAGCCACCATCATTGTTAATACATTCCAGTAATGCAAAAATAAATTTTATCTTTCGCCATTTTATATTTCTCCATTTCCTTCCTTACGAGCTTGAACTTTGTGGCATTACTTAGTGTTGTGTAGGCATCTCTCAGATCACATTATCATTAACTTTCTAAATTATGTATTTTTTTTGTCTTGGGCAATACAATGTTGTATGACTTGAGACACCAGCTTTCAAGAGCAATGATGATGCTACCCTCACCCACTAATGGAAATGAATTTGATGTAATCATTATATTTACTGGAAGTATCTTTTGTGCATTCTCGAGTTAATTATGTTTTTGGAGATGTCACCTCTTGGAGGCACCTTGCTAGGCACTCCACGTGCCTCATCTATACGTTCATTCTGCATAGCAGGGCATTGTCAAGAGCCCATGCGCCTAGTCTTAACTTCCACGCGTGCAAGGAAACGGGGGTGGGGGGAATTATTCTTTTTGAAGGATGCAGGAAGGGAAGAAGAATCCTGAATACATATCTGGGGTCTGAAACAAAGGAAAGGAGGAATGGCCTTCGAAATTCTCCAAACTCCTTGGAGGAGGTAACTGGTATCAGTATTCTTGTCATTATTTGAATTCCTAAAGTGAACATATACTCTCATGCGTGCAGAAATAGCAGAAATCTCCACTTATGTCATGTAGCTGTTCTATTTTAGCCACTAGATATCATTTCAAGTGTGCAGGTTTTCAATGGATCTTATTGTAGTTTACGTTTTGTTGCACTTGTTAAAATCCATTCTACAATATGTTGTCCATTTCCAATTGTCTAAGCTGCATAAGAACCCATAATCCCGAACCCTCAGCTTTAAACAACTCAACTATGTGATGCCTGTGTGTATTCATTTTGTAGTTTGGGTACACTAGCATGATAATGGACTTACATTGCTACCGAGGGATTGGTTAGTGAAGTTTCCATGGCTATTCGCTAGTCGTAAGCATTCAATATTTTTTTTTTTTTGCAATGATGTCCTTAAGTGCCAAGGCCTAGGCACTTTCAGTGTTCTTTTGATTATTGTTCATTGATCTGCAACTTTCTTCACATAGTTGTTTGTAATTGCAATCAAAATGTGGTTTGAATGTCTTGCTTTAATGTTGAAACCATGGAATGTGGGCATAATTTTTCCTCTGTGGCATATACTGTGGAAGAGTTTTGTATTTCTCTACTTTTAACCTGTATTAAGTAGTCATAGTATTTCAATAGGCATTTAATGCCGTTGCTATGTATGGGGCGAACAAGAGTTTCGGAGGGGGGGGGGGGAAGGATGTGGAATCTGCCTTTACACCTCATTGGCATTCACACATATCGCCTTGCATTTGCATGAAAGTTTCCTTTTAAACAAATTCATTATTGTCAATATACTGCAATCATTGCATTCCATGAGATGACATCTCTTTAAGGAATTTTGTCAACAATCACGCGCCTTGTCTATAGTTCGACATTTGCATATGTATCTACCAGAGCAGTAAATATTTCTTAGCATATATTCATATGCAATCTGCAGACACCATGATAACTCATCCACACAACTGCCATAGGATTAATTGGCATCTTAATGATAAAGTGTAGGATGTCCTCATGATAGTCGATGTTTTCTAGAATATCTTAAAGCTTTAGTTATTCTAAGATTTTTCTTTATGTAATAACACACCCCTGATTTTTTTTATTTCCCAAAACCCACAAAGTATTATGACTTCTATCAAACAGGCATTTTGTCAAACGTTGTCATAAATTGGTTTTTTTTTCATAAATTCATCACAAGATACAAAGATGATTAAGAGGCATTTTGTCAAACAATTTGTGGTCTTTGTAATAGTTGATAAAACAAGTATCATAAACAATGCAACCTGCTGCTAAAAATCAGAAGTACAAATGCATAGAATAGTTGATCTCTAACCTTCACAGAGATGCCAAATACATAGGAAATGAATGCTATGTTGATGTAGACCAAGAACAATCTCTGTAATAGCTATTTGTCCTTCAGTATTAACTGCTGCTAAGAGTATTTCAGACTGAAATGATATTTAAATCTGTCCCGGAAGTTGAACTAGACTACTGTAGTATGGTTTATCAGATCTGTATATCAGTTGCAATGCTGATATATTCCAAACAGCACTGCTGTAGCTCAAATATGCCCCAGAATACATGGAAATGGAGGAGATCCAATCTTTACATTAGCTGATATGGCTTCACTAAATGCTGCAACAGCAAGAGAGACTCCTTTATGAGTCTCAAGTAAGTCTTGTAGAGGCTGGGAATTCTTTTGTATCCTCTTTAAGAGGTGCAGCTTGTATTAGGAAATGATGTGGCTGCTTGTGGGGGCCACAAACCACTAAACCTCTCCCAAATACCTTTCCCAAATGCTAGTACAACTGCCTTCTTATTTAAGAGATGGTACGACCAGCATTCCCTTCACACTTTAAATCCCAAAACTTGGTACAGCTGGAAATAATAGGGCCTAAAAACCCTCGTAAAATTTTCATCACAGAACAATAAATCTCTGCATAAATAAATTTGTATTTGAAACACAAATCTCACAAATTTATCAAGCAATCCCTTCTGCAAATACAAATATTCGAATCCTGCGAAGAATGTCTCTTTACGGCACAATAATTCCTCAAACTCCAAACCAATATGCACAACTATGAACCTTGAGTGAATCCACCAAAAGGGTTGAATTGGGTTTTCGTCCTGCTGGTAAGAGTTTGGCCATAGGCACAAAACTCCAAATCTTCTAAGAGAAAATAAGCAAACTTTTGAATAATGCAAATGAACTCTCACAACCTCCTTTTATACTTTTGTCCCACCGAACTTTCTAGAAGCTTTTATTTTTAATTCACTTTTAATTAAATAATACCTTTTTGCTCCAAAAGACCCATTTTTGAAATAATAAAATATTTTCATGAGCAAGGTGCCTTTTTAAAGCGTCCATGATTTAAAACTTTTAATTCCCTTTCTGATGAGCTATTACACTAAGCTACTTTTTAATTATTTCATTAAAATTAAGCAACCTTAGTAAAATAATTAAATTAAAGCTCAATAATTCACCCAAGTTGCGGAAACCACCAAACAGCATCGGAATCAAAATATGACTATACTGGAAGGATACAAATGATGAATAATGAAAATTGGGGTTGACCGGGTGACTTTCTATAAATAGACGCTCTCTCCACGAATCTTGGAGAACACACCTAAAGTCGGAATTCACTTCAAAAAGTGGCATAAGAGTCCTCAAGACCAACTGAGCTCATTGCCAACAACAAACATCCCTTATGACAAGGTTGGCGCTCACCGAGAAACCCCAAGCCATCTACACTATTGAAGTGATCGAAAATGAGGATATTACACTTTAAGAAGCATTCTTGTAATCCACTTTGTGCACTTCCTGCAATCAATATATTAATACAGCTCGCATACCTTACCTAAATCAACCACTCAAGCCCCAAACAAACTATTATTTGCAGTTCAATAGAAAACTCGTTAAGGTCTTTCAAATTTCTTATCATAGGAGGTGTCCCAAATGTGCATTTAAACTATTATAAATGCCCGACATACTCTCTTTCATTTATAGGCATCGAAATCTCCATTATATACTTTTTCTGTCAAACCAATCTGATTATGTGGCAAACTTCCATTTCTCTCTTCCCTTCTACGCCAGAAAACATACTAGATTTTTTTTCAAGAAAGGCCAATATTCCTTGTTGTAATAAATTGCTATGGTAGTTAGTGGAAATCACCCGAAAAGCATCTGAAAAACATTACTCTCTTTTGACACTAATACTTAGGAGAAGAAGTAAAATGCTCAAATTTTCTATTATTAAATTCCACTACTAGTTTGTTTTTTTAAAGCACAAGAATTCACAATATAACTGATAAGTTTTTCTTGCCTGATATCAGTTAAACACTTGCTACAGGACTATGTTAGAACATACAGTATTTTTCTTCTTTATTTATTATGGAGTAGCCTATGTGCATTTTGCAATTTAGCCTATTTTGATAATTTTGGAGTACCTGGCCATATATGATGCTGGTAAGAGTTTAACAGGAGGCTTTAGAATGGATGACCATATATGTTAAACTCATCATTATTGTATCTTAATATTGTCTTATGGGAATTATTAATGTGGTTATGGTAAACAAGTTAAGGTCTTGACTAAATAGGTTAGTTAATTGGAAAATAGCGATTTTATTTACTGAATTATGAGTTTTCATGGTATTAGTGTTAAATGATTGTTCGTCATATGATGATAAATTCATATAGCTAAAATAAGGAGATAGTCATGCACATATATTGCAATTTGAGAATATACCAGTTATTGTGAAAAAGAATAGTTAGAATGTTTGGTCAAGATGATAATATATGTTTAAGGCAACCTCTTGTTATATTGAGTTATAATGTTGTTAGTGTGAGAGTGATTACGTCAAAGGGATGTTTTTGGGTGGGCTATTATTTTGTGGTTATTTAGCATTCTTACCATGTTGAGATAATATAAAAATCTCTCTTATTTTAGTACAAGAAGGTATGTATGTTAGTGATGGTCTTTTGTATTTATTTCTTTTATTTTTGTGTGGGAATTTTGAATCTGAGAATGTGCGTAATGATGTCAAATGTTGAGATTGTTGCATCCTTTTCTTGACAACCAAGTTGAGTTGGAAAGTCCTATCGAACTACGAAGCCTCTGCGCAATACGTAGGCAAGGCCATCTGGGGTGAGCCCCCAAGGCATAGGTCGAGCCCTTAGGACATGTTTCTTCACTATTACATTTAACCACGTTATCCTTATAATGATTTTCTAAACCTTGAAACTTAGCACTAATACTAGAAAATTATGTAAGGTATTCGAACCCTGTTGTTGTGTCGTCAATTATTTATGTTGACATTAATTGGTTGAGAGATGGTTATCTCTTGTGATATAAATTTAGGCTGTATGTATGTTGTGTCCTTAATGAAATTGTATGTTAATTGGAGAGACGCTACATCTTCCGAACAAACATCCTACATCCATTGTTAGTGGACCAAGATATACCAACACCTAAGGGCTTGACTGTTTGACAAGAAAGATAACATAGTTGACATTGATGTGAGAAGAATGACCTAACATTTTGCTACATATGATTGATCTTAAAGTTTTTTAGGGGTAGCAATTTTAGGTACCAACAAGTTCCTAATATAGCTTAGGTTTAGGTTTATTTTAGATCTCAACGAGCTTCCCCTCTGAATTTGAAGAGACTTAACTCGCACATTGTTCCATTTTGTGTTGTCTTGCAAAAGATGTTAAAACGCTAACAGACATCTCTCTCTCTCTCTCTCTCTCTCTCTCTCTCTATTGAAGACATCACCCCGGCTGTCCACAGGGAAGTTCCATTGATTTTTTGGACCAGCAGCCCCTTCCTCACCCTCCTCTACCCTCCAGGGACACCCCGCCTACCCCCACCCTACCCCTCTCTCTCTCTCTCTCTCTCTCTCTCTCTCTCTCTCTCTCTCTCTGTGTATATATAGATAGATAGATAGGTAGATATCATTTGTATTGAATTGTAGTTTTAGCAATATTTCAAGGTTACCAAATTCTTAAATGCTTGCATTGAAGACATTTTGAAAGTAGACTGTAAGTAAAAGGGGAGGATTTGATTACCTTGAAACATTGCTAAAACTACATTTCAATACAAATGATAACAATGCATACTGTATCAGAGTTTTGAAAATAGGACTTTTACTACATCCAGCCAAAGTCAATATCATACAAAACACAAAGGAACAAAAAAATTACTCTTACCTCAAGTCCATGTTCTTGCTTGAATTCAGCAAGAAATGTCTGCAAAGACATCCCAACACAGTCCATTTCAAACTTGTCCCATAGTGTCCATAGCAATGGCTCCTTTTGGGTCCTTATAACCTGTCACTCATAAACCAGTTCAGTACAACAACAAAAACATATATCATCAATCTAAAGCACCTTATACTTTATATTCTCAACATTTTTTTAGAACTCTGAAATTGAGGTTTACATAGCAAGAAGCATGTCAATATACCATCTATTGCAAAGAGAAATATACTCCTTTTCTACATGTATACCATGTAAATTTTAATCTAAACCAGGGTTAGAAAAAAAAAATTCATATAAATAATTTTGACGAGATAATTTTCCCATACTAAAACTTCAAACAAAATTAAATAGTTTTTTTACAATTTACATCATTTTGAATTGAAGCATACAAAAATATTTCAATTAGTCCATGTACAACTTCCATAAAAATGATTGCATATCAATGCAAATTTACTCTTATGACATAAACATATTGTAGGACGATTGCCAATGACTCAACTCTATATGTTCTTCCGAAGATGCATTGCTTCTGGACATTACTCCAATTGCTTTCCATTGTTTTCAACACTCATTCATCAAGTCATTACATTTCAAAGCTCAGCTGACATGTTTAAGTACTACACATATAGTTTTGATTTGTAATTGTCTCTTGTAAATGGCATTAAGTGCCTTTGTGATACCAATTGTCATGTGACTTCCTTTCTTATGAAAACTACCTTCAATGTGATAAACATATCATTGATTTATCAACTATAGTGATATTCCTTTTTCATTTTCCACCATTATTTGAAATATCCCACTTATACTTAACCAAATTTTTTTGCTAACTTTTAATTACTTCAATCAATCAACATCAAACATGAATAAGATCAACATGAATTGAACATCAAGGAAGTTGAGATATCTTATTGCAATTGTCAATCCAATTCTTATTACATTCAACAGATGCTTATTAGCATCAATGTTCAACTTATTACAAAGATTACAAAAGATAGGCCTTGGCACCTAGCCTTGAGGGACTTGCAAATGTGACATCATTTTGGCGCCCTGAGTGTTTGATCTCCTATTGGTCCAAGTGATGGCGTTGGGATTCGTTCCGGCTCATTGGACAAGGTTGCCAACTCAGAGTGAGTCATCAAATGGAATATGCTCTTGGGAAACGTGCCTTGGTTCCTTCTTTACATTTAAAAGCATGCCTTCATTGCATTTGAGGAGAAGCACTATAAAAGGAGGAGAGCACCTTCATTTTGGCATCTCAGATCTTTTGCTATTTGACATTTCTTGGTAAGCTTTATGCTCTTTCATGAAATTTGCGTATTCCATGCTTGTTGGGGTGATGCTCCCTCTACCTTGATAAGGTGATGCTCCCTTATCTCTTGAGAGGTGTTAACATTCAGTTATCATCATTGTGCAGGATTGAAGTCATTACTTGCAATACGAAGCTACTTGCATCTTGAAGACATCTTGAAGACACTTGCGAGTTGAAGACAAGATACTTGTAGTTGGAATATATTCATCGTTCAACCTATGCGCCAAGGGCTATCTTTTGTAATCTTTGTAATAAGTTGAACATTGATGCTAATAAGCATCTGTTGAATGTAATAAGAATTGGATTGACAATTGCAATAAGATATCTCAACTTCCTTGATGTTCAATTCATGTTGATCTTATTCATGTTTGATGTTGATTGATTGAACTAAGTAATTAAAAGTTAGCAAAAAAATTTGGTTAAGTATAAGTGGGATATTTCAGTGGTATCAGAGCTTGGATCCTGCCAGCCTATGGGTTATGAGCTACTACGTTGATCCTTTGCCACAACACTATCGAAGGAGAGTAGGTACAATGGGAGATAGAAGGCAACATAATCCACAAGATGACATTGATAACATGTTAAGGGAGATGGTTGATAATCAGCGTGATATGGCAGCTCAACAGTGTGAGGCAATTGAACAACAACGGCAAACAAATGCAAATATTGAAAGGATGTTTCAAGCCTTGATGGGTAATAGGAATAATAACAACCAGAATAATCTTGGTAATCAGGATGCGGGTAGTGTAGTTGGAAGATCACCGCCTCGTGCTAGGAGAACAAGGACACCTATAGTTGAGAGGCCTATGTAACCTACTTTTCTTCCTAGAGAAAAGGAAGTAGAAGAGGAGCAGCCACAAGAAGAAGAAGAAGATGTTCCTTTTGGGGAGAATGTTATATCTTTGGTTGATGAGTATGATGCACTTCCTGAGCATGTAAGGAATAGAATAAATTTCAACAACTACATGAGCCAGAAAAGGGATAGTCAAAGAGGTAGAGTGAATCGACCAAGGCAAAGAAGAGCTCAACCTATACAGCCAAAGGAGTATAAGGATGCCTTAAACATAATTCCTCTTCCAAGCTTTGATGGTAGTGGTAAGCTAAGTGCTAGGGCATGGGTGAATAAGTTGGACACCTTTCTTACACCCAAGCCCATGAGTGAAGATAAGGCTATTCAATTTGCTACTATGCATTTGGAAGGTATAGCATATGAATGGTGGCATCATGGTCTTGTTTCACAGCATCACAACAGGATTACTTCATATGATGAGTTTGTTCAAAAACTCATAACTAGGTTTGACCGCAAGGATGTTGAGGTCTACTACCGTGAGCTTGCACAATTGAAACAATTTGGTAAAGTGGATGCTTATGTCAATGAATTTCAAAAGATTGCGGTTATAGTTCCTGATATCACAGATAGAAGAATTACTATGTTATTTGTTGAAGGTTTGAATGATAGGATCAAGGGGTTGGTTAAGGTTCATAAGCCAACTACGCATGAGGAGGCAATCGAGTTAGCACTTGATTTGGATACTACTCCTACTTTCACTCCAAAGAAAAACTTCTTTAAGGGCTCTAATTCTAATCCAAAAAAACCATTTCAGCCTAAGATTAATCCTTCTGCAGCAGAGAGATGAATTGAGAAGGAAAAAGTTATGTTTTTCTTGCAAGCAACCATGGGAACCAGGTCATAGATGCCTTGGAAAAGGCAAGGCACATCTTATTGAGGTAATTTCAGATGATGATAGTGATATACATGAGGATACAGGTTCAGAAAGGGATCATCAGGAGCAGCTTACATTAGAGCTTGATACAAGAGATGGAAAAGTGACTATTGCTACTATGTCAGGAGTTCCTAGGTATCATGCCTTTCGAATAAAGGGTGTTATCAAGGGACAATGAGTCACTTGTTTGGTGGATAGTGGAGCCACTCATAACTTCATTGATGAAGGTTTAGTTATGAAACGTGGTTTACAAGCTGAGGACTTTGAGGGATTCACAGTTGCAGTAGCAGATGGCTTTACTATTAGTTGTCAGAAGAGAGTGCCACAGCTTAGTATTCAGATGGGAGATTATACACTGACAGATGATTTCTACATGGTTGGACTTTCAGGCATTGATATGGTATTGGGAATGCAATGGTTGCATTCACTTCGCCGTTACATACAAGATCTGGAGAAGATGGAAATAGAGTTTATCCATGAGGGAAGGAAAGTAATCTTGAGAGCTATTTCAGATGGAGCACCTAGGGTTGTTTCAGCTAGGCCCATGGAGACATTGTTTCGACATGATGATATTGCTTGGGCAGCTCGAGTCAATGATTCTTCTAAGTCTTCTTCGGATGGTGAATATCATATAGATATTCAATCTGTGTTGGATAAACACAGTAAGGTGTTTGGGAGCATTCCTCCATGACGACCACCGGACCGTGGTTTTGAGCATGTGATTGAGTTAGAGGATGGGACCAAGCCTATCAACATTGCGCCATACAAACATCCTCGGCACCTCAAGATTGAGATTGAGAATACAATCAAGGAGTTGATTGATATGGGACACATTCGACCTTCATCTAGTCCATTTGCTTCCTTAGTTGTGTTGGTAAAGAAGAAAGATGGAACAATGCGGATGTGTATTGACTATCGTGCATTGAATCAAAGGACCATTAAGAATAGGTATCCAATACCTAGGATTGATGAGTTGCTAGATGAGTTGCATGGAGCTGTATTCTTCTCGAAGATTGATCTGCGCTCTAGTTATCATCAAATCCGTGTTCGTGAGGACATTCCAAAAACAGCATTCAGATGTCACTACAGGCATTATGAATTCTTGGTGATGCCTTTTGGTTTGACCAATGCACTAGCCACCTTCCAATCTTGCATGACTCATGTATTCAACAAGCAGTTGAGGAAGTACGTATTGGTTTTCTTCGACGACATTCTAATCTATAGCAAGACATGGGAAGAACATCTCCAAGACTTGGATGAAGTCTTAAGTGTAATGGACAAACTGTCTCTGTATGCAAAAATGTCTAAGTGTGAATTTGGTTTAAAGGAGATACTATACCTGGGCCATGTAATTGGCGCTAATGGCGTGAAAGTACAAGAAGAGAAGATTGAAGCCGTTCGCAGTTGGCCAGTACCCAAGAACGTGTTAGAATTAAGACGTTTCCTTGGCCTCTGTAGTTATTACTGACGATTTGTCAAAGGGTTCTCGCAGCTCTCTGCACCCTTGACAAATCTAACAAAGAAAGGTGCTTTTGTTTGGTCAATAGAAGCTCAAGCAGCGTTTGAGAAATTGAAAGAGGTAATGAGTACGAAGTGTTGATGCAAGATCATCATCCAATTGCATTTGAAAGCAGGAAGTTAAGGACACAGAAAGGCTGTACTCTACATATGACAAAGAGATGCTGGCTATCATGCATGCTTTGGCTAAGTTCCGCCAGTATGTAGTGGGAGCTAAGTTATTGGTCAGAACAAATCACAATAGTTTAAGATACTTCTTAGGGCAGAAAGATTTGAATGAACAGCAGCAGAAGTGGGTTACTAAGATACAGGGTTATGATTTTGACATTGAATATATTAAAGGCAAGAAGAATGTAGTTGCGGATTCCCTATCTAGAAAGCCTGCTATTGCGCCCTAAGTGAAGTCTCCGCCGATTGGAAGTCTCATCTTCTGGTTGAGTACTCCAAATCGAAGTTTGCTTGTGAAATCATGGATGGAATCATTCAGAACGATCGTTATAATGTGATTGATGACATCATTTACTACAAAGATAGGATTTTCCTATCTCCTGAATCGGAACTTAAACAACGAATCATGAAAGCATACCATGATACTCCACTTGCAGGACACCCTGGCTACTTCAATACCTATCGACAAGTCAAAGAAAGATTCACTTGGAAGGGTTTGAAAGAAGAAATTTTGCAATATGCCAGGGAGTGTTTGATTTGTCAGCAGAACAAGTCAGAAACTACTTTTCCAACGGAATTACTCCAACCACTGCCAATTTCAGAACATAAGTGGGAAAGTATCTCGATGGATTTCATTACTGGTCTTCCGAAGGTCCAAGGGAAAGATTGTATTTATGTAGTCGTGGATAGGTTGACTAAGAATGCTCACTTCTTTGCAATTCTAGTTGAGTTTTCGGCATTGCAGGTTGCTGAGTTGTTCATTCGGGAAGTGTTCCGATTACATGGCCTTCCAAAGACCATAGTCAGTGATCGAGATAGCAGGTTTATCAGTGTGTTCTGGAGAGAGCTATTTCGATTAGCAGGAACTGACTTAACGCCAAGCACAAGTTATCACCCTCAAACAGATGGGCAAACAGAAATAGTCAATAAGTGGCTTGAGGGATATCTGCGAAATTATGTATCTGATCATCAGCGTGCTTGGATAAAGTGGTTACACTTAGGAGAATAGTGCTATAATACCACTTTCCACATGTCAATTGGCTTGTCTCCTTTTCATGCGTTGTATGGATATAATGCAGTTTCTTTTGTTGATCTGGCTTTAGATGACAGCCGAGCTCCTAGAGCAAAGGAGTTGATGCAAGACACGCAAGATATCTTGCGAGTTCTTAAGGAGAATTTGTAGAGGGATCAAAACCAACAAAAGTTGTATGCCGACAGACACTAGGTTGAACGAAGTTTTGAAGTAGGTGATATGGTGTTTCTGCGCCTTCAGCTGTATAGGCAAAGCTCTTTGAAGAAGACAGGTGCAGAGAAGTTGAAACCCAGGTTTTATGGACCCTACAAGGTGCTGAGAAGAGTAGAAGTGGCATATGAACTTGATTTGCTAGCTGGAAGCCGCATACATAATGTGTTTCATGTGTCGTGTCTCAAAAAGGCACTAGGACAGAATGTGGTTTCATCTGACGAACTTCCACCTCTGGATGAGGAAGGAATGCTTGCCCTTGAACCTGAAAGTGTGGTGGATATGAGGGAGAAGAAACTACGCAACCGGAGCATAAGAGAATATTTGAAGTGGAAAGGGTTGCCAATGGAGGATGCTACTTGGGAAGGAGAAAAGATTTTAGAGCATCCTAACCTTCGATTGCTTGAGGACAAGCAATCCCGGGAAGGGGAGACTATCATGTCCCCGTTTCCGGCATAAGTAAACGATGAACACGGATTAGCCTATTCATCATTCCCGTGGGCTAATATGTAAGATAAGGGAATGAGCTTGGTTTTGGCTAACGAACTTTTTGTTTTGCAGGTCAAGACCTCTATCAAGTGACATAAGGTTGTCTTAGTGCTAGGCGCACTTTCTCATCTGTTCAACCATCAAAATGCGCCTTGGCTAGGATTCATTCAAACATGAGCATGAAGACATTTCTTGAAGCGCTTCAATGATGGATCGTTTCTAGACATTCAAACATGTATTGGAAAACATCAAATGGCTAAGGAAGACTCTTGTCAACACTTAGGCGCACTTTTCATGTTGAAACCCTCCAAATTGCGCCTTGGGTATAAGGAGAGTTGATCCAAGAGGATGAGCGTCGGATGATTAGAGGTTTGTAGTGATTGAAGACATTAAAGTGACTAAGGCATTTAGGCGCACTTGTACCTTTCTTCACACTCAAATGTGCGCCTAGAATAGTAAGGCGCTAATCCATGACTCCAGAACCTTGAGCATGCGCCTTAGGAGTCAAGGCACTAGTTTGACACTCAACAACACCTGATGTGCGCCTAGGAAAAGGAAGGCGCCAATCATTGATCAAGCAACTCCAAATGGGCGCCTAAGGGTCAAGGCGCCACTTCTTGATCCTACAACCCACAACATTGATCAAGCAACTCCAAATGGGTGCCTAAGGGTCAAGGTGCCACTTCTTGATCCTACAACCCACAATGTGCGCCTAGGCGCTAGATCATGCCTCTGCAACCTTGAGATTGCGCCTTAGCAAGGAAGTGAATTGGAAGGTTGAAATTGATCATCAAGGGTTAAAGATTGTTCAAAAGATCATCCACTCAATGGAAATCATCATCTTTGACAAGAGAAGTGTTATGAAAGTGAGGCACACTTTTCCTCATCTCCAACCCCACATTTGCGCCTTCACCAAGATATGCCCAATTCAACATGAAACCTTGGCACTTTGATGCGAGTTGATATTTCAATCCTCAATATACTTCAAACATTGAAAACTTTGCTAGAAAATGGCTAAATGAGTCTAGGCGCATTTCTTAGTCTGGAGAGCCTAGTTTTGGCGCCTTGCCAAGGATCCTGTGAACTTGCAATTGAGACTAAGTGTTTGAAGGAGGAGACATTCTAGAGTGTTTCCCATTGTTTGAAACGATGAAGAACAAGTATGGAGCCTAGAATCCTAGGCGCACTTTTGGATCTCTGCAACTCCCAACTGACGCCTAACTATAGCAAGGCGCAATTTGGAGGTGTTTCAACATGAAAAGTGCGCCTAAGTGTTGACAAGAGTCTTCCTTAGCCATTTGATGTTTTCCAATACATGTTTGAATGTCTAGAAACGATCCATCATTGAAGCGCTTCAAGAAATGTCTTCATGCTCATGTTTGAATGAATCCTCGACAAGGCGCATTGTGATGGTTGAACAGATGAGAAAGTGCGCCTAGCACTAAGACAACCTTATGTCACTTGATAGAGGTCTTGACCTGCAAAACAAAAAGTTTGTTAGCCAAAACCAAGCTTATTCCCTTATCTTACGTATTAGCCCATAGGAATGATGAATAGGCTAATCTGTGTTCATCGTTTACTTATGTCGGAAACGGGGACATGACATTATTGCAGGGACAAGTTTCTCTGGATTTCAGCTAGCCTTAATTGGATCACAATCTTATGCTATTCAATTTTCTATTTAATGCTTAGTCTCGGTATTTAAAGTACCCCAACTATCTAATATAACCTCTCTATATAGGTAGGAAAAAAAACTCAAAAAATAAAAAATACAATTACATTCATCAACTTCAAAAAGATAGAAATCAACAATAACAAATTATATGATACAAGATAGACAGTCTAACAACAATAGATCCATTGTCATGTCCCCTTTTTCAATTAAAGTGAAAGAAATAATAAAGTTAATATTTTTAAGTTGTCTAATGATTTACTTTTTATTTTATTAAAAAGTGACAACTTAATATTACTTTATTAAAATAATTAAAAGATCATATTAATGAGATATTAAAAAACCTTTGATAAGATATAAAAATAAACTAAGTGGAAACTTTTGGAGAGAAAAGGAAAAACAGGAAAAAGGTCTATAAAGGAAGGAAATTCCTCATAGTTATATATGCTATTTTACAATTAAAAAACCCCCCTTTTGCAGAGCTTGGACATTTTTATTGATCTCTTACCAAAAGATGAAAACCCTCATGGTTTCTAGAGAATTGGAGAACGAAATCCCTTCGATTCAATTTCGGTGATTTCATCCAGATATCATATTGTGCTAAGATTGAAGAATTCCAGATTCATTTTGTATTGAGGGTTTCTCTATTGTTATGATATTTCATATTTATGAAAAAATCAATATTATTTCAGTTTCATGGGTTAAGGGTCTCAATGTTATTTATTTAGCTTATTTCTTAATGTGATATAATCATTATGCTAGATATAATATTATTTTCTGAATTGGAGCTGCTATACTTTTTTTTTAAAGAATCAACAGCCTATATGCTGTCATACACCTCCTGTTATGGAACAATTGCCTTGCTTGAGTTTGCAAATAATATTATGATCTTATCCCTGCTGTACCATTGGCTCGGAGCACTTCACCTTAGGAGACAAAGTCTGACGTGCAGAAAATCAAATTGTCTGGTAAAATCAGCTTTATTGAGTCTTTCGTACAACATTAGAGGAGACTCTTGACATTGATTATTTTATTTGATGTTGTGTCAGCTGCCAGTCCTTGTCTTCTATACACACTACAAAGGGAAGCACCAGGTGTAATGAGCTTTTGGGAACAAGTCTGCCGTACTAGATTAAGTGTGGGTTTATTGTTTGAAGAGACCAAGACCAGCCGTACACATCAGAACTATATTCTATGACCCTCCAAAGCTGCTATGCAAATTTGTATCTACCTGAAAAGTATCGCACATGACCCAGAAACACCATATAGTTTTGAATATTCTGCTGTCTCTTTAAACATCAATCGTAACATGTTAGAGAAAGTCTACCATACTGATTCCAAGTCATAAGGCAGCAGTACTAAGGGTTTAAACTTTATGTTGCTATTATTGATAATTTTGGAATAGCTACATACAATATTGAAATGGTTTGCAACATATTTGCATCAGATATTGCATCGGTCATTGGTTTTCAGAATATTGTTACATGTGGAGAAGAGTTTCTACTAACATGCATATTAGAACGATTTTATAAAATGATTAAGTTTAGTAGTTTGTTTTTGGGTTCAAAACAGCAGTTGCTCTGATTGAATTTATATTCTTCCTTGCTGATTGTCCCATTGAGTTTGCTCATCGTATGCTCTCACCTTCCCCTTACGGGAACCTGGTGATCAGAAAGTGACAAGTTTCCTAACCCTTGCCCAGCCAAGAAATTCCAATTTTCGCAAGATTGAAAAATAGGTCCATTCAGGACATAAAATCCATTCAGATCACAAACATTCAAAAGTCAATATTGGCTGGAATTCATGGAAAGAGGTTCACTATGATGCCATTAGGTCTGACCAGCATTAAGCTTTTGCCTAAGGAGGGATATGGCTTTGGTGAGGCATTTCCCAGTGAGAATGCCACCAAGTCAACTGAAATGACTACAGTCATCTGATTCGAATAAAAATGCAACAATCATAGACATAGCTTTTCATCAATCACCCAGTTAGCAAAAGTAAGAAGGGCCCAAAATTGGAAAACTCGGACTCGGCAAAAACTCGGCAGACCCAAAATTTGCGACTTTGCAAAAACTCAAAGAAAACTTGGCAACTTAAAATTTTAAAAATTACTTGAATTTCTTTAAAAACACAACTTTTTTACAAAATTCCATGACAACACGTATCCAATGAGTACAAAAGAGTTTTCTATTAGATTTGATCTATGTTCCACGGAGTTTCTTAACGGGGAGAAGGGGAAGCAAGTTTTGAGATGAGGGGACCAAGGGCTTAAGTTTGGGGATGATAGGGGGATAGTGGTGGATGGGGGTTTAGCAGCGGAGCCCCCAACGGGGTCGAGGGACAGCACTCCTCACAAGGGTTTGCAATACCAAGTCCTTACTTTTCCTATCCTAATACTCACAGTCACTCTTGCAGCATTTAGCCTTTCTCATTTTTTCATTTTTGTGGTTGCTTAGGGTATGGGTTGGGCCCATAGACCATTAGGGTTAGGGTTACTGGCACGAAGATTCAAAAAAAATCTAATTAAAAAAAAAATTTGCCTCAGTTGTTGTGTCTAGTGAGTTTTTCGCTCAGACTCGCCAAGTTTTTGGCAAGTTTTCGCCAAAACTCGGCAATTTTTTTGCAAAAACTCGCGAGTTAAATGCCGAGTAACTCGCTAGAGCAAAAAACTGGTGAGTACTCGCCAAGTTTGCCAACTAGGATAAACATAGTTTTTCACATTCATTCAACGGATGCAAGAAAAAATGATATTGCTGCCATGTCATCAAAAATGTCACGACTAGGATCCATCATTCCCAACCAACCATGATTATGTCACCTATGCTAGCAAAGTATGACATACATTTGCATTCCAAATCATGTCCACTCACATCCCACATCAGATGATACCAAAAGTATTTAACCAGATCAAAAAAGTATGATACTTAGGGCCTGCCAACATCTGTCACCAAGTCAGATCTTAAAATATGATACGAAGCGCATGCCAACATTGGCTGCCTATTTACATATTGGCTCATCTCTGAGACAACTATATAAAAACATTAAAAAATAGAAATCTACAATTTCAACTGTTATCCATGTCCTTGAAAACTAGTATCAAGTTCATTTATCACTTCTTCAGCAAGTCAATACTAACATATGTGCAAACTCTGTTGGTTTTGTCTTGTATAAATTACTCTTTATATGCACTTAAATGTGATCATCTAGAGACTTTAAATCAACAGCTGTCTGCAATTATGACTTTGTGCAATCTATAGTACTCTGCAATTTGTAGATTTAAATTTTAGATAGAGTTTTGTATAAAATATTATGTATCAAGGCTGCATTGTTTTGACCCAAAATCAATCCCAATAAGCTGATTGTTTTAATTCAATTTCAAGACTCCCAATCCAATGAACAAAGTGATGACGGATATTGATTACCCAATTCACTCAATACTTCATTCTGCAAATTCTATACAACATCTTGTAATTGTTTATAATATACCCAATGGTATCTGCCCTAGAATTCTGAAATTAATTTTCTATCTGCCCTAAATTTCTGCACTTTAGATTTCTGCTCAAAACCCTAAATTCTGATTTTATTTTCTGCTCTTAAACAAATTATTACAGTGAACATATATGTGCCCAAACATGTCAAATAAGCTTGGCAAATGATACTATGAAATGATATTCATATCAAACATGAATTAACCATGAAATACACAAGATATACCCATCAAGTGTCACACAAGTCTGATTTTCACAATAGAAGTCTGCTTCTATAAATCAGAATATGAAGTCTGAAGATTACATCCAAAACAAGGGCTCAAACATGACATAGTCTGGAATGCTGCTGTCCAAATCAGACCTAATACATAGGTTTGTACATACCAACAAAATATGATATGATGCTCCACAAACCCTCCAAAATGGCAGCGCTTGGGTGAATGATGGCGGCTGCTAGGTTTAGGGTTTGGAAACCCTCAACAATGATGAAATCGCCTCAAAAAGCCAAGTCGCCCTTCTCAAGGGTGGCGCTCCAAGTTACGGTAAAGCTCTAATGCAATGTGCTCACAAATGCCACAAAATCAACCTTCAATGCTAGTCTAAAAGTCTGAATATGCAATCACACTCTAGTCCTCCAAAGGTCTCTAATGAAGTGCAAGTTGAACTCCGTAATGAGTCCACCACAATGATGAGCTAGGCTTTCATCCAACTCACCAAGAATCACAAGGGTTTTCATTCTTGGATTCGTGCCCAACAAATGTTGCATCCAAATGAGATGAACTGTAATGTTCCATTTTTGGCACATTGTTTATTATGGGCATTTTTGGCTTGTTCCTAGTCCCTTAGTGGCTATCCGACATGTTTGGGAGAACTCCAATGTTCTTGGAGTGGCCACAGATCAATTTTACCGAGCATTTGGTTATGTCTTTGAGCTCAGATGGTGCTTATGATCATTGTGATGCTTTCTGATGTTTGATCGGGTTCCTGGTTTGCTCTCCAAGATTCTTGGAGAAGCCGTCTATTTTTGGAAAGTCGTCCGGAAGGCATCATTCATCTTCCCAAACATCATGGAGTATGTTGGTATGCTTAATTTTGCAGTTTGGGGGTGTTTGGGATTTTCCGCAAAATGGTGTTATTTAATGAGCTATTTTAATTATTATTTTCACTTAAGCTCCTAGGGGTGAAAATAATTAATAAAAATCTAAGTGTTATAGCTCGTTGGAAAGAGGAAGAAAAGTTTTAAATCATGGATGCATCATTTTGGGGCCTTGCAAAGCAGATATTTCCTTTATTTTGATAAAAGGGTCTTTAAAGCTAAAAAGAGCTTTTAATTGAATGGTGACTTTAAGTTGTGCACACATAATGAATTATTTTATATTGTTTGAGGAGAAATATGAAGGGATAAAGGAAATAATATTTTATTTCCCTCAAAAAAAGTTATAAAAAGAGGAGTCGGGCTCATTGTTTAGACATGTTGGGATTTGTATTGTTATTCTGCCGGATTGAACCGAAGTGTTCTTCCATTTTCTCTTGAGGACGAAAACCCTCTTGTAGAATGCCCTTGAGGACGAAAACCCTCTAGAGGTTTGGTGTGATTTCATATAGGAATCACCATTGTATTGAAACTGGTTTCTGGAGCAAGCTTATGCAGAGTTTGCCTTTGTGCTTTCATGAGTTTTGAATTATTCTAATTTGAAGTTGCATTGAGCCAGAAAGAATTGAAGATTTCTTTGGGGTTTTTTGTTGTGTATTTTTTAGTTTATGTTTGTGTGGAGATTGTATGAATTCTGGTGTGAGAAATAAAGAAAGATTATAAGATTTTTTGTGGTGTGCCAAAGCTGCCGTACATGGTGCCATTTCTTCATGGGAAACGAAAATGATCATGGACTTATTGCTTTTGTTTGGTGCATCTATTGTTAATAAACCCTTTGGCATGAGTAAACGTTTATATGCAGATGTATTTTATACATGTCTGAGCAGTCTTAGAAGAGTTTTGGGAAATTCCGTACCTCTGCTGTCCGTACCTCTTTGATGGTACGATTTGCTATAATAAATAATGGTTGATGTTTATTGGTTTTAAGACTGGTTGGATGCTATTATCAGTAGTATATCCTTGTTTCCAATATATTCTATTGAGGGTTTCAATGCAGAATTAGTATTTATGATAAAATCCGTACTTCCAGGCCATACAAATTTGTAATGGGCGATCAGCAATAGAAATTAATGTTGAGCATTTAAGCCTGCAAATGTTTGTGATATGTTTAGAGGGGTTTGATGCTTGTTTTGGGAGCTTTTTTGCAGAGTTTGGACTGAGTATCATTTTGTGGTGATCACATTAACAGTTATGGGCTGTATAGTCCTTATCAGAGAAATTTTCAGAAACAGTTAATCCATGTATTTCATTGAGGTCATCTGCAGAATATATTGATGATCAGTGGTATATTCTTATGATAGTTGAAAGGAAAGATCAGATTTAGAAGGTGTGTGAGGTTTAAGATGGATTGTTTGTCATCTTGGTGATCATCTGATTATGATAGTTTGTTATCTTCTCAGTTCAGTCTGGCAGCAAATCAGTTTCTCTTTGGCAATGGATTTATGTATGTCTTGCATGGTATGATCTCTCTTTCCCAATTCTACAAAGGTAATATTAACAGATTCTAGTCATGGGAATACTGAGCATCATTGTAATTGTTTCATTGTAATCCTTTGCAATCATTTAATAACCCCTGGATGGTTTACCGCCAGTGTGGAAGGAAAAAACATATTCTAACATATTGTAACCCCTGGATGGTTTTACCGCCAGTGTGGATAAATGAACTTTCCTTTATTGTTTCTACCCACTGCATAAGTGGAGTATTCCCACTGAATAAGTGGATGGCATTGTAATTTTTCTTCCTTGCTCTCATACCCACTAAAAGTGGTGAATCCCCACAACTTGTGGATGCCTGCATATGCAGATGAATGTTTACTTGTTTGCACAATGTTTTAATTTGTAATCTAAAGCACATTATGCTCTCACCTTGCTCGATTTGGGATCTTGGTGATCAGAAGTGCAGAGGAGTTTAGTTGTGCTAACATTGTTTATCATTGTTCTATATTTTGGAAAAAATTTTGGAGTTGTATACTACATGAACTCAATGAGAAAAGATGAATGAATGATGATGAAATGACTTGCAAAAGACCTTGTATTTATATACAATCTTTCTTCTCTCCTCAAGGCCGACCTCCTCTTGGCAATTCTTTTATTTTTATTTTATTTCTTTCTCCCATAGGGTCGACCTCCCTTTAGGCACCAAGAATAGAGAAATATTTTATTTTATTTTTTTATTATTTTCTCTTTCCATTCTCCAAGTGGGGTGAACCACTTAGGCATCTCATACATCATGATTTTGACCTCCAATTAGGTTGTCCACCTCCAAGGAAATTATCTTAGTTTATTCTTATTTTTCCTCAAAATCTCCAAGGCATTTTCCCTCTTTTCCTTCCTTCTTTTCATTTTTCTTTTCTCTCCCTTGGTCGCTCATCTCTAGGGCAATTTATTTTAATTGCTTTGACTTCTCCAATAAATCCACAAAAATATACAAAGTCATCTTTATGATCAATTTGGGCAATTTATTTTAATTGCTTTGACTTCTCCAATAAATCCACAAAAATATACAAAGTCATCTTTATGATCAATTTGCCCTAATAAAATTGACTAAGTATGAAATCTAGCCAATTAGGTTATTCCCTTAGCCCTCTGGCTTAGCCTATGGGAATGGAGGCCAGCCAACTCCATTAGGTGATCACTCAGAAAATGGGGACATTACAGTCCTCCCTTCCCGGAATTGCTTGCCCACAAGCAATTGCAAGCCTGGATACTGCAAAACATCCTCAAATGGTAAGTCTCTCCATCCAAACAAGTACTCCGTGATCACTCTGCTCCTCAACCTGTGGCTATATCCCTCAAAGAGAATATGAAGAATGATATGCAAAGTAAGTTTCAGAGGCCAACAATGAGACAAAACTAGCCATACACACTCGAACTCAATTTGGCTCCAATCCCCAAATTCTGAAATTCTGCTCCTCCATGCAATCTGTCTGTGTAACTGTAGGAACCAGAATGCAAAATCCTCAACCACAAGTATCATAAGTATATCAAGGGCTCCACTTTCCACAAATGCTAAGTATATCAAAGACAAAGCATCATACATATCTAAAGCCCTGAAGAGTGTCATGCCCACCAACAAGTGATATATGATATGAGCTCTGAAGCACAACCACCTACACCAATCCTTCCACTACTCCACGCTAATATAATCATCACTCAACCAAGGGTTGTGAAGCAACTCACCAAGATCCCTGTGAAGAAGTGTACCAATCACACCAATACCCGGATCCCAAATGATCACTCCATCATACCAACTGAAAGTGAAGAGATAGATGTCTCTATTTGTGTTATCATCACCAACTATCCATCCAAATCTAAATGATCTCATATGGATGTAGAAAATATCCATCACAGGTGCATAAACAAACATGTCAATCCACACTAGGCTGCTGTTATAAATCAGAACACTAGGAAAACTGAAAATCAGACCTATGATGGTGTCAAGAATGCCTCTGTTGTCATAGGATGACAAGATCTCATCACCATGCAACCTTCCAATGTGGTTGTGACAATGCCATGCACGCCAATTCACCCAAACAGCTGCTATCATCAATGTATACCCTGAAAACTCCATGATCAGCAAAGTAGAACAGCCATCAACCACCAAGGTGTGAGCTGGAAACCAATGAATTAGGGCTGGAAAATTTCTGCTCTCATACTCCACTTCATGCCTTGGACTATAGTCCAACTGAAACTCAACATCTCCAAGCACATACCACTTACAATCAAATGCCTCCATGACATCCCCTTCATGTACCTCAAGTCCTTTAGTTAGGACAGCCTCATGCTCCATCAAGGAATCATCATCATGATGGTGTTGTGTCAAAACACAAGTAGACTCATTGAGCTCTCCAAGGGTGGTTAGACTCCCAACCAAGTTTGACTCACAAATGTTTTCTTCTATAAATGCATACATATCATTATTGGCTGGTCCACAAAGTGTATGCACCTTCAATGGGCTCTTCAAATGGTGACTCATGAACCTTATGCTGAAAATCATTTGTACAAATTGAAATTTCAGAGTCATACCTCTCAACAAGTCCATGCAATTCTGATTGCTCCTTGCGCTCTACTACCATAAGAGCTGCATTTTGCACTTGTTTAACCTCCATACCTTCTTCCCTTGGAAGAAATAGGGATCGAAGGAATGTCTCTCTCTTCTGCCTCTCATGATCTATGTGACTGCATTGTTCCTTGACCTTATGTAAGTGTTGTTTTGCTTGGGCAGCCAACAACTTGGCTTATCTAGATCTCCTTAGCCACTCATCACAAATGCTTTGAGTCTTCTTTACATCCTCTATGCTATGATGCACAAAATCAAACTGTTTGTGGCTTGGATCCACAACCATTACCTCATGATTAACCATCAAATCCTGAGTGTCAACAAGGTAAGGTCTCTTACCACTATCATCCTCATGCAAGTCATCTATCTCATGATCATCTAAAGGTAAAGGATTGTTGTTCCTAATCAAAAAATCAGAATTTGCCTCATACCTTTTTGTAGTGTCTTCAACGGCTTCAAGCACATCCTCCTTCATTGTTGAATGCTCTTCATCAAGTGCTGATCCAAGAGATGTATCCAACTGAAAACCACATGCCTCACTAGTATTTGTGCCAAAGCTGATTTGATCCTCCATCCTCTTGGCTGTCATGTCCTTAGGTGTATGATTGTTTATTGTCTTCAATATTATTTTCTTACCCTTGGATGCGAACTCAAGCTCCATCTTTTGGAAATCCTATATGTATCTACCAAGTGCTTGTAGCCATTGGATCCCCGAAACAATCTCTGTCTCGCCAATTCCAACTACAGAGAACTCATCAACAAATGTATAGTTTATCCAATTGAATGCTCAATTGTGAGATTTTCCTAGTGCAACTCATCTTGAATCCATCCACCAACATGACACTAAATCCAGAAAACTCCTCTACTTGTAGTCCTCTCTTGACCACAAAGCCCTCCTCAATGAAATTATGTGTTGCACCACTATCCACCAAACAAGATGCTCTTTGCTTCTTCACAATTCCTCTTAGCCTAAAAGGATGGTACTTAGGAACCCCTGATAGGAAAGCAATTGTAGCTTGTGCCATGTCATCAAGCTCCAACAGTTGCTCCTCCTTATCACTATCCGAGCTAGTGTCTGGAATCTCCTCATCAATATCAAAAGTGACCTCAATGTAGTATGCCTTGCCTTTCCCAAAGCATCTATGACCCGGTTCCCAAGGCTCTTTGCACGAGAAGCAACACTTCTTTCTCCTTAGCTCATTCTTCGCCTCTAAGTCTGGTGTTGTTTCTTAGGCCAATCCTTCTAAAAATTCTTCAGGTCCTTTCTACATGAAGAGAAAGGTTTACTCTAAAACTTGGGCTTAGATGGCGCTAAGAATTTCATACCTCGAGCCCTCTTAATGGCTTCTCTCAGAGATGGTGGATCTAGGGCCTTCACCCATCTATGAAGTGGCTCCTCAAGACCCTCAATCAAAAGATAGGTCAGTCTAGTCTCTGTAACATTAGGAACCAACATGGCAAGCTTTTGAAACTCGGAGATGTAAATGTCCACAGACTCCTTCTGCTTGAGTTCTACCAACTCTCTAAAGAACTGCTCCAAGTTTGACTCGTCAAATCTATCAATCAATCTCTGTGAGAAATCAACATAGGTAGTGACAAGGCTATGACCTTGAGTCACCATACCATTGTACCACCAATCAAGAGCATCTCCCTCCAAATGTAATGTAAAAAACTGAATGACATCTTTTTCGAACATAGGACTCAATGTGAAGTAGTTGCCCAACTTCTGGATCCATGCTCGTGTCGTGATCTTACCCGAACCATCAAAGAGTGATGTTCACCTTACCCAACTTCCTTTGCAAATCATTATTGTTATTGTTGCCTCTTTCTCCTCTAGGTCTATCTCTGTTTCTATACTTAATATTGCAAAAATCATTCCATGGCAAGGCATTTCGACATTCTTCACTTTATGCTAACTATTCTCTTCTATAATCATCAAAAGTCTCACCTGCAACTTGCGGATTAGTCTCCGAAGCTCTTTGTTGATCCAAGAAGGTAGGCATGAGAGGCCTAACTACGGATGCATGAGATGCATGAATAGGAGTACTGCCATTATTTCTGGAAGTGCTAGCATCATTGTTGCCATTATGTCCATTGCTTCTATTACCTCCATTGCCTCTATTATTGGCCCTGTTATTCCGCATAAGTTGAGCCACCATTTGCACTAGATTTTGCTGTCCTCTAGCAAGGTCTCGAAGGATATCCTTCATGCTAGATTCCTCTTCACTTCTATCACCCATGTCGGCTTCTTCTTCTTCAAAACCTGTATCAACAAATCGCCGTCTTCTCTTGTATGTGATAAATTCTCTATCTTCAAGATTCATACATCAACATTAGATGATAGCTAATGCAAAACCACATATAAAACCCTTTAGGCTAGCAAGATCAAAGCTCTAATACCACTATAATACCCCCAATAGGATCTGCCCTAAAAATCTGAAATTAATTTTCTGAATTCTGCCCTAAATTTTTGCAGTTTAGATTTCTGCTCAAAACCCTAAATTCTGATTTTATTTTCTGCTCTTAAACAAATTACTACAGCGAACATATATGTGCCCAAACATGTCAAATAAGCATGGCAAATGATTGTAATGTTCCATTTTTTGCGCATTGATTATTGTGAGCATTTTGGCTTGTTCTTAATCTCTTAGTGGCTATCCAGCTTTGTTGGGAGAACTCCAATGTTCTTGGAGTGGCCACAGATCAATTTTACAGAGCAATTGGTTATGGCTTTGAGCTCAGATGGTATTCAGAATCGCAATGATGCTTTCTGATGTTTGATTGGGTTTCCGGTTTGCTCTACAAGATTCTTGGAGAGACCGTCTATTTTTGGAAAGTCATTCGGAAAGCATCATTCATCTTCCCAAACATCATGGAGTATGTTGGTATGCTTAATTTTGCAGTTTGATGATATTTGGGATTTTTCGTAAAATCAATTGATTTAATGAGCTAAACAATTAATTATTGCACTTAAGTTAAAAAGGTTGGGAAATGTTCATTTAACACTGAAGTGTTATAGCTCGTTGGAAAGGGGATGAAAAGCTTTAAATCATGGATGCATCATATTGGGGCCTTGCGAATCAAATATTTCCTTTATTTTGATAAAAGGGGTCTTTGGAGCTAAAAGGAGCTTTTAATTAAAAAGATGACTTTAAGTTGTGCACACATAATGAGTTATTTTTATATTTTTTGAGGTTAGAGAAGGTTAGACAAGTATTTCTTGCAATTAGGGTTCAGTAAAGGCACTGCTGATAGCAATCTTTATTTCAAAACCAATGATAATCAAACCCTGATTGTTGAAGTCTTTGTTGATGACATTATCTTTGGAGGAAATGAAGGTATGTGCATGAAGTTTGCAAGAGAAATACAAAATCAATTTGAGATGTCTATATTTGGTGAAATGAATTTCTTTCTAGGTCTACAAATTACTCAATCAGATAAAGGAATCTTCATTTCTCAGTCTAAGTATGTGAAAGAGTTCTTGAAGAAGTTTGGGATGGAGGACTCCAAACCAGTATGTACTCCCATGGTGACTGGCTGCAAGTTGAGTAAAACTAATGAATCACCTAAGACTAGTCAGAAAAGGTACAGATCTATGATTGGAGGATTATTTTATCTAACTCAAACCAGACCTGATATAATACATGCAGTATGTCTTGTGGCAAGATTTCAAAAAGATCCTAGAGTCACATGTGATGGCAGTCAAGAGAATCTTGAGGTATTTGAAAGGCACATCAGATCATAGTTTATGGTATCCAAAGGATAATGATTTCACTCTCAGTGCTTATACAAATGCAGATTGGACTGAAGATGTTGATGACAGAAAAAGTACAAGTGGAGGTGCTTTGTTCTTGGGTAATAGATTGGTTTCATGGCTGAGCAAGAAGCAAGATTCAATCTCCTTGTCTACTGCAGAAGCAGAGTACATTTCAGCAGTGTTGGCGTTTCAATTCGCACCTTTGGAGTGCGAGTTGGAAACGGACAACTATGCACAGATAAACTGCTCTCCTATTGTGAGGGGGAGTTCCCTTTTTGCTGATTTTCGCTGAAAAGATAATTAAATTCGCCTATATTCTTTTTGATTCTCAGCTGCGAGCACAAGGTTACAAAACTCTTTTCGCTGCAGTAGAGGTTTTTCCTTTTTTAAAACTTCTAACTACAGCTAGGCCTAAACTAATGACGTTTTTCATTATCTGAGTAAACACAGAGCACAGAGATCAAAAGTGGACGAGGAATGATTTGTTTTTAACACAAAAAACTTGAATAATTTTCTCCCAGATTTACATCACAAGACGCATTGTACTTTAATGATGAAAGCTGAAATAAAATTTAAACAAGCCACACATTTGACGACAAAACTTGATGATTAGTGAGACAGAATATCAGAGCAAAAGATAATCATGAGACTTCTATTCCAATATCATAAAGTTGATACAACTACAGGACAACAATACTGTAGCAAAAGGCAGGCATACAGTATGCGATCAAACACTAGAAACAGATTACACAAAGTGAACAAACACTTGGAATAACAAGTTCTGCAGGCTAGAATAGGCACAACAAATTTGCTATCACAAAAGTAGCTCCATTACAATGGGCAAGGCTACCCTTATTTATACTAAAATCAAAGGAGTAGGGAACCCTAAAATCTCCTTAATTAAACCCTAACTAACTTGCCAACTCGCAAGCTTTATTTCTATTCTAGGACAAAGATTACAATTAACAAATGCTTTAAAGCAGTTTGCTTTAAAGCAAAGAAAACTCCAACTAATATAAAGTTATTTCTTTCTAAATAAAGAATGGATGAGCTTAGGATGAAAGCACATGCTTTAAAACAAAAAGCACTTTGAGTTAAAGCTGCTTTCTTTTGAATCACATCCTTATCAACATTCTTGCTTTTTGGTGATGTCATCCATTGATATTCTGGGAAATAATATCTTTTAAAAAGCGAGTGACCACATCTTTGCCAGGAACACTGATACTCTCTAGAATGATATTCTGATTCTCTAACATTTCTTCACCATTGGCAACCATCTGAAGGAATTCATGAACTTCACCCACAGCTTTGTCAAACTTCACGGTCATTGCGGCAAAACGATCCATCTTGCCAACACTGATATCACCATTAAAATTGTTGCAGACGAGACTTTGGAACTTTGCTTGCACTTCCCTGAGATCATACAAGGTACCATCTTTTTTATAAGAACACGGGATCTGAGAGACAAAAGATCTGACGAACTTGAGAACATTTACCACTTTTTCCTTCCATTCTGCTAACTCTGTGATTACACTATCATAAGTTTTTACTGTGAAAAGATATTGCATTTTCCAAGTAGAAACAATCTTCTTATCTTCAGCTGAATCAACAAAATTATGTGCTATCTTCAAGTCTGAGATAATGATCTCAAACACCGGTCTATTTTTAGCTGTAGTTTGTTGTAACCCCTAGATGCCTTGGCGTAAATCATGAGCGTTGTACTTTAATTGATAAAACTGTGAAAGCACAACTCTCCCTTTAGTCACAAATTCTTCCACCCAATCCTTCATGTGCCTCCCATAGACGACCAACTTACTGAACTGCTGTTGATCGGCCGTTGATCCCAGATTCGGAGGAAGCATTAAATTAGCCTGTGATGTGCCATGGAAAAGGTTGGAAATATACTGCCGCAACTGCCTAACTTCAGCCTCAAGGGCTACTTTATCTTGTCCATCTTTCAACACCCTCTCCTTCAAATTATTCGTTGCAACCTCGAAGAGATTTACATCTGTATGCCGGGTACTCCTACCAAGGTTTGCTTTGACAACCTTGAAGTCATCAACCTCAATATCATCAACATCCTTATCTTTTGGAGGTGTTGCAGTTTCAAGGATCATTTCTCCATCAGCATTCTTCTCAATGTGAACTTGCCTCTTCATTTTCCTGTCTGGTGTCTTGGTAGACGCTATTAAGCTCTGTCAAGTTCAACTGATATGAAGGCCTTCTCCTCTTTCTTCCCAAGATGTTTTCAAGCCAAGATGAGCCATCTTCTCTTGGAAACTCGGTTCTAACCTCATCAACTCCTGATGGACCAATATGTGTCTTAGAGTTACGAACCGGCGAATCTGGCTCTGAATCAATGTGAATGGGAGAAGAACTAGGTGAAGAAGGTGAAGAAACATGAACAGAAGGCAATGTTTCTACATGTGGTGCTGGTTCAGTGGGAACTTCTCATGCAACTGCTGGTTGTTCCTGCTGAATATGAACTGGAGAGTCAACCTTTTTTCTTTTCAACTTAGCCATCTTTGTTCCTTCTGGGAGGACGCTCATAGCTTTAACCCTTTGTTTTGGTTTGGAAGTGGAAGGTTCTGATGGTTGAACTACTGGCGGCTCTGCAACTGGAATGGGTTCTTTCTGCTTACTTTTCAAGAATATCAAACTGTTTTTGACAACTCGGCTTGTTCTTTCCTCGATCGAGGTGCTCTCTTTAGTTGACCAATCGACTAATGGCAATCGTTGTTGCTCAACCTGATCTCTAAAATATGTGGGAAGTGAAACTCCACCATCATATGACAAGCCTTCTACATCTTCTGACAAAGTATCAACCAACTGCCGAAGAGTAAACCTGTTGTAACTGCATTCTCGCACTTCAAATTCATTAGCACAATTAGCCCAGAAATCTTCAACTGCATGCGTATGCACACAATTCTGACCAAGGTGTGATGCAAAAACACCACGAGGATTGTATGAAGACCTCCTGTCGAAAAACTTAAGACCATACTTGGACATTTCACTACCAATCACTTTGGCATCTACTCCAGATCTACATCTGTAAATTCCCATTCCAATTGGAAAATTGAAAGCCACCTTGCGCCTGCTGCGCAAAAATGTATGAACTTCATAGGCCTGCCTTAGAAATTCCATGAACGTTACCTCATCCGTCGGATATCTTGGCAACATGGCTGGCTCTCCTGAGAAGCTATATACTCTAATGTAGGAAAAAGTGGGAAACTGGATAAACCAATCAGCCCATTCTGCCATTGCCATTCTAACATCTACTGAAAATCGTATATGCAACTCATTATCCAGATCTCGCACTGCATGCATCAGGAATGCATCATTTACCCGCCTATAATGTCGCTCAGCCTGAGAAAATTCTAACTACAGGAAATGGTGATAAACATGCTGAATGTCCAGAGTTCCAACAACATTCAAACCTCTAAATTGACCCTAAAAGGCCATCAGATATACAAGGTATGACATAATGTGAAAATCATGGGCCCTTTGAAAATCAATTATTTGCCGATGGAGACTGTCACTGATGAGTGCCGACCATCATAGAATTCTATTTCGTCAACAATCTGGGACATGATATAAAACATCCAAGGCTGGAATTTGTTAGCATCAGCTTGACCCGTGATCCGGCTTAGCAAAGTAATCATTATTGCATGTTCCTCCTTGAACTCTCCACGTCCAACTTTCTTTGGTATAACGTTCTGCTTCTCTTTTAACCACCTCTGACCAATCTTTTTCCAATACTTTTCTTTATCCTTGTTCCACGCTCTCTTGCATTCTTCAATCGAAACAACCAAGTTTTCCCTCCAGATTGGTATTGAAAAACACTTCTCAATGTCGTTTGGCCTCAGGCTACAGAGCACACGTCCATCTCTTGATTGGATTTCTCTTGTGACCGAATTGTAATGCGTCATGCGAGCAATGACGAATTCGATACTATGCACTGTGATGGGAAAGGATACTGCTGCAAGCAACCCGGAGTGATTCAGATTCCTGATAGTATTGTTCCCTGCATCTTCCAAAGGATGTAAATTGAACACTAGAAGAACTTTATGCAAAGTCTGTCTCAAAAATTCTGAGGTAATCGTGAACCAACGCCGTTTTGGGCTCGATCTCTGCTGGAGAGTACTGCATACTGAAAGATTTGAAAAATGACTGTGAACACGCCTATGTCGGAAAAATCTTGGACAAAAGACTAAAAATTACTTGTTGATTTCTTCTCAAAAGCAGATTCTGAGCAAAAAAAGCTGGCACATGGGTTTTGTAGACAATTTTGTTTCAAAGCAACCCAGATTGTCGGATTTTGAAAAAGCGGAGGATTTCTCGAAAAAGCAACAAAAAAGCAAATTCCCGAAAAAAGCAAATTTCCCAATCTTCAAGAGGATGAAATTCTGAATGGACCCATCTTGACGAGAATTGAAAAAGCTTCGGTCCTGTTTCTGAAAAATGATCCCCTAGAAAAAAGGACCCTGACAAAGCGTGCCTCCCTGCTTTCTCATCCCGAAACTACGAAGAACACTGAAAAAGCACTTCGTTTGAGCCTTCGAATCTTCGTGGAAAGAAAAAAAAAATCTTCCTCTGGATGCAACCTGCAAAAGATAATGAAATAAAAGAAGCCAAAGCTTGTCTTTATAGAACTTTAGGGCAAAAAAAAGCAGCTTTCTTTGTGAAAGAATAAAGCTTCAATCTTATCCATGAAGAAAGCATCTTTTAAAGCACAAATCCAAGTAAATATCTTCGAATAGGAAGAATCCCTATTTTATAGTTGCCTATGGCTTCATGTGTGAGATGACGAAAAATATCTTCTTTGATGATGTCATCAAACACGCGAGGTTGCAAAAGTGTTAGCCAATTTTCCATTCTTTTCGACAATTTTGCGCTCGTTTTGAATCCAGTATGGCCTGTCGCTGACTTCAACAATATGGCAAACTATCTCCATTAACTGAAAAAGCTGACTGATCATGGCACTTTGGAAATTTATCAACCGTGATTCCATCCCCAGCCTCAAACTAACTATCTGACGACGTCCGACTGCAAAACTGACTTCTGAAACCTGTCGCCGGACAAAGATCGAAAAATCACTGCAAGAAAACACTGTCGAACATGAAATTTTTCTAAGGCATGAAATCTTGGGCACCCCTGGCCCCCAGGGGCACCTGGTTTTTTGTGCCTTAGCCATTTTTATGAAAATTTCAACTTTTTCAAAATTTTGATTTGCGTGCACGTTCCTGTGACTGAAGACCCCTGTTTGGATGTCGATTTTTGCGTGTCAGAACAAAACTTAGTCTGATGATCTGGCAAACAGGCAAGCCTGGTGAAAATTGAACTGAATTGTACCCCATGTCTGCCTCGAAAAAAGTGCCAAACTGATTTGCAGTGAATCTGACAGGGTTGACGGAGGAGTTTTTGTCATTTTCTAGAAAAACTGAAAAATATTCTAAGGCATGAAAACGTGGGCGCCCTTGGCCTCCAGGGGCGCTTGGTTTTTTGTGCTTTCGAAAAAATTTGTGATTTTCAACTTTGCATTGCATTCCTCGATTTTTGTGCCAACAGGTCATGTTTGATCATCGTTTTTTGTCATCCGGAGGACTGCTGAGGCAAGACAGGAGGTGATCTGAGTAGCCTGAACACATCTGTGATGAAATCCCAGCTTTTACCGGCATTTGACTAAGTTTGACCACCCAAAACGAGCTGACGGAGGCTTTTTTGATGTTTCTCAAAAAACGCTTAAAAAATTCTAAGGCATGGATAAGTGGGCGCCCCTAGCCTCCAGGGGCGCTTGGAATTTAATGCCTTAGCCAAATTTGTGATTTCCAACCTCTGTTTGCAATTTGCTCCATTTTGTGTGTCGGCAGCCGCTTCCTGTCGCTAATCTCGAGGTTTCGTCAGTCGACTGCCACTGAATGATGAATGGACTAGATAGCCTGGTACAACTGACGTGGATTCTAGCTTTTTGGGACCTTCTGACCAAAATGACTGCTTTTATTCACTCTGGAAATGCTGAAAGAGGTATTTTTAGCATTTTCTTGAAAAACGCGAAAAAAATCTAAGGCATGAAATACTGGGCTCCCCTGGCCTCTAGGGGCGCTTGGTTTTTTGTGCCTTAGTCAAATTTATGATTTTCAACTTTTTCTCCTCACTCCGGATCCATGCTGCTCCGTTTTGCGTTCTCCACCGAATCGACGACTGTTCGTCAGTTCTGCGACGAAGGAACAGCGTTGAAAACTTGAAACTGATTTTTGGCAGATGAACTTCCTCCGTTGATGACTCCCGAGCTCGTGCTTCGCCTTCTAAAAAAGCAAAATTGACCCAGTAGAGAAAATTTGATCTTTTGCAGATTCCGTCTCGACCACGCTAATCGTGAAGCAAAATCAACCAATCAGAATCAGGCAGGTCACCTAAATCGGAGATTCTATTTTTAAAAAGTTTTGCCAACATCCGTATCTCAAGAAACCCAGAAAACCTAATTTGACGTCTATTTTTAGAAACTTTCTAAAAATAGAAATTTCTATTTTTAGAAATTTTGACTTTTTTTGACGAAAAATTTTCTAGACTTTCACAAAATGCCTTAATGAAGCAAAAATTTTGATTGGCTACAACAAGCAACATGTTGCACTCAAGTGTTATGGATGAAGCAGACTTTGAAGGGCATAAGAGTTGTGTATGAAAATCCAATTGCAATCTTTTGTGACAATACACTTGTGCTATAAACATTTCAAAGAATCCAGTGATGCACTCAAGAACAAAGCATATTTCAATAAGGTATCGCTTTTTGAGAGAAAAGGTGATAGAGAATGAAGTAAAGATGGAATATGTGTCCACAAAGGATTAGATTGCAGATATTTTCACTAAGCCTCTTCCTAAGGATACCTTTGAGTATCTAAAAGAAAAGTTAGGGGTTATTACCCCTCCTACTCTTAACTAAGATGCATAGGAATGCATCAGTCCAGTGGTGTTCAAAGCCTCATTCTTTGATCTGGATTGATGTTTTGAGAGCTACCTCTCAGGGGGAGTAGCTAGATGTTACTGACATAGGTTCCTGATTAAGAGCAATAAGTGTTACAGTGTTGATGAAAGAAAATTTTCAGTCTGATCAGAGCAACAAAGTGCAAGTACGTGCCCTTTGCCATTGATGTCAAAGGGGGAGAGAAATCATGTGAAAAACTCAGGCGAGAAAGAGTGCAGATGTGTAAAAAAAAAGGGGGAGTATCTTGTCTTGATGGTCTTTACAGTTTTTCAGATCATATGTTGCCATCAATGACAAAGGGGGAGATTGTTGCAAGTATGTGCCTAATTGGTGTCGTCATTGATGTCAACATATCTGTGTTGTCATTGGTGTCAACTGTGCTCTTGTTTTGATGCTTGCTTGTAATGAGTCAGATGCTTTGCATTGGTTTATATAAGTGTTGGAGATAATGAGTAAGTGATCTTGATATTGAGTTTCCAAGTGCTATTAAGAAAATTTGCTCCTCCGGTGAAAACAGTGTATAGAAGAGCATCTTTGTTTACAACAGAACAGTCCAGTAGATTGCTCTACATTTCTTGTAGATTGTATGTCTTTGTCTACGGATTGGAAGTTATTTAGAGGCATGTATGAAGATGCTATGTTCCAAGTTTGAGCCTCCGGTATGAAGATTTGAGTGAGTTATGTTTACCAGAGTGAAAACTGTTTTTTCTGTATATTTGGTGGTGACAGGAAGAATGTATTATGCTCCGCATTCCTCCGCATTTAAGTATTTCATTATGCGGTTCTAGAATCAAGTTTGTAATGATGATAACTGTCTTCAACTCCAATGGTTCATGATTTGGTGGTCCGCAAGCGATCTTTTCTTTATGACAGTGGATAACAGTTATGTTCAAGTGCTCTGGATTGAAGAATCTTCTTGACAAAGTGATTAGAGGTTGTGCGGATGTTCTTGGTGATTACAATGTGCTTGTGGATGTCTCCTGATTGTGTTCCTACCTTTGGATTGGTCCGCAAAGAGAAATTTGGATCGTGGATGAAGACTGTTCTTAGAAGACTTAGTGTTAACACCAGTCTTGGCCGACTTGGCTGTTTTCACTACTTGTGGAGATACATCGAAGATTGTGGAAGCGTGTCGTGGTGTGGAAGATTGCATTTGAGTCCCAGCTAAGGCATAACATAATCCGCATACATCTTTACTTTAGCAAATTTAGTTTAGGTCCAGACCTATTTCTATGTATGTTTGTAATGCCAACCTTGGAGATTGTTCCAATAGTTGATGAATGTAATGCCGACCTTCATGTACATTCCAAGGTTGATGAATTGTATAAAAACATGTAATGAAGTTGCGAAAAAGATGTCCTTGAGCAAAAATGAGAAGATAAGTAAAAAGGTGTAAGGAGAGCAAGGTAGAGGAGTTATACTGTGCTTCAATGGAACTGAACTCAAGCATGGAGTAGATGCTATCAAATCAGTTCACCAACCCTTGGCAGTGAGCCTCAACATTTGCAGTGAGCATTTTGGGCAGTAAGCCTTTGTTTTTCGGTATTGTTATAACATATATATTTCTGTGGGCTAACACCCATCGTGGTTTTCCCTTATAGGGTTTTCCATGTAAAAATTTGGTGTCTTATGTGTCTCATCTGTTATTGTGTTGAGCTTCATGTTTCATGCTTTCATGGTTAAACCTCAATAACAGTGATTGAACATTTGATGTGGTGATAAGTGGTTAAAGTTTTGAGACAATTGATTCACCCCCCCCTCTCAGTTGTCTTGTGCATATCAACAATGGTAACACTGTCGTGCAAAGATCAAGAAATTACGCACGAAACATAACCTGTAATGCAATGGTACATGTCCAAATAATGGTCTAAGATCATAACCAAACACAAATGTGGCCCTGCAAAGTGTAATTTTCGGATGCATACAAATCAAACCAGTAACCTAATGACTATTTTAACACGTCTTCCATAAAATAAAATGGACAAAACCAAAAAACATTCCTCAAAAAAAAAACAATATGCCTCACAAAATGGGAACCAATGGTCATAATCAAATTGCACCTAGATGGAAATCAATTTGTTTCTATATTAATTCAGTAATTTTTATTAACTCTTTGTTGTTACCGTCACAGAGATTATGTTTTGGGTTTTGTGGCTTTGTTCTTACCATTGACTTTGAACCGCTCCAAAAATTCACTTACAGATGTAGCAATAACCTCAAAGTCCATTAAGTAATTTATACACGCTTTTAGTGTTAATAATTTTATACTTGGATTCCATATTTTAAAAACATATATGTAATGTACCCATTTTTTGCAAGCATCAATTATTTTTGGATTAGCCTATCATTTTGACCCTCGTAGGCTAATAGTCTTGGTTAGAGGGTCTTCAGTGGTTGTTGCCTAGTCATACGGGACATTACTTCTCATCAGTTCGGCATTGGGTTCAGGTTCAGGCCTTTGCATATGTTATTTGGCTCAGTTTGGGACACTTACTATTTATAGTAAGTCATATTTGCGGGGATGCTATTTTTGGCAGGGCACCTGGACATAGGGCATTTACAGTGTTGGTCCTAATATTCAGTTGACTTAGTGAAATAATGATATTTGTGCAAGTTATGCTATTTAATTATTACTAAAGGTGACTTTATTAATAATTAATTCTTAAAGGGAAATTATAAAGTTATAAAGTCACTTTATGCACAAAGGGGCCATGACCCTCAATTTAAGTGACTTAAAAGTGAATTAAATGATTATGATTTATGGGGCCAATTATTAAAATAAATTATAAAGTCAAGGTGAGAACATGAATATATATCATTTAAATGATAATTAAAAGTGCATTTAATGAGACTTTATACTTAGGCGACCAAATTGAGGAAAAATAAAGATATTTCCTAAGTCAACATCAAAAGCATTAAAAAGGCATATTATTAATGATTTGATTGCACAAGGAGATCGACCTAATTGAGAGAAGTATATATTGAGCATCAAAAGCAAATAAAATTCATTCTTGATGATTACTTGACTTTGTCATTTTGGTGTTCTTGGGATTTGAGCTTGAGACTAAGGATTTGAGCTTGGGATTTGCAATCTTGAGGCTGTGAAAGATCAGCTGAATCATTGCCAAAGGGTGGACTTCAATCAGGAGTCCAAATTGTGCATATTGGAGAAGATTTGTTTAAGGGATTTGAACCAGATTTTCATTGGAAGGGAAGATCGACTTGTGGCAGCATTTGTTAATATTGGGCACACATTTCCAGTGGTCGTACTGCTGTACCTTCAATATCAGCAATTTGTGGAGTTTTTAGGGTGGAATTTATGGCGTTTCTTTACCTCAGCTTGGTTGCCTAGCTACTGCAGATATTGTTAGTGCAAAACAGAGTTTTTAGAAGAGTTTGACATTGTGTTAAAGCTGATAATCATTTTAGAGGGTCGTACAGCTGCATGGTAAAAAGTGGGACTGCTAGGAGTGTTTCTTTGGCATTTGGAGCAGTTATTACTCTAATTCACGGCGCCTAGGGTTATGTAATATTGTGAAGACATTGAATGCATAATAACATTTGTTATTTGAGTACTCCGGAGGAGTTTCCATCGCTATGTATTGTTGGTCCAATTCGGCACATGTATGAAGTTGCAAAACTCAATATGGGTATGTTACAGTAATTAGTTTTGGCATATTTTATGATCTAGGTCATTGTTCGTTTTTGCAAATTCATTATATTTTTTCTGGGTTTTCAATATATGTTAGTATTTCAATGATATTATGCAAAAAACATTACATGCAAATCCTATAAACCCTAAACCCATCAGTAAAACGGAAAACAAAAAAAATTGGCATAATATCCTATCAGGGGTTGGATATTACAGTATAGCTGGATCTGGCAAAGGAGTAAAAACACCAAAAAAGATTAATTAGAGGGGAAAAAATGATTGAACATGTTTTCCCAGACACAACCATTATCACATAGCTTTCATGAAGTCTGGGATATAGCTAAAAGTGGTAGTATTAAATAAATAAGAAGCATCTTGATATATTTTTGGCTTGATCAATGGGGCTTGAAAATAGGTCACTGAAAATTTAGTTAGGCAAAAAGGTAAATATACTGGTTTTACACCTGCCAATTGCATTTGCTTCTCGATTTGTATACATCCTGTAGCGGATCCATTCCAAGAGACCACATTCCATCGTAGCATTTAGTCAATCATTTCACCTGCCCTCTGTAAACTTCACATGTTGCATATCTATTTATAGAGCCATCCACATCTACAGCATCTATATGGTATTTTTCACTTAACGGTAAAAGACCCAGTATCAAAGAAATTGCTGGGTTTGGCTTTGCAGGTGCCTATTGCAATGCTTCTGCATTTCAACTAACAGTTGCAATCTGTGAGACTACAAATCATCAAGGCATACACAACTTGTGCATATCAGCATGAGCTGCAGTTCCCTGTTCCAAAGGCTACAAGTGTGACACAAGCTGGGAGGATAGAAGAGGTCTATGAGACTGGTTACACCAGCAAATTGAATTGAATTTTCTTAAAAATCTCAAGGGATTGATTAGCTAAACCATTTTATCCATATTCAACAATTATTACAATTTTAAGACAGCCACTTGTTAAGGGTCTTCTCAAAAATATTTGAGCCTTCTGTGTGCAGTCACATTTTTTATACAAGTCTGTCAGGCCAATTCAAGCATCTTGATTTTTGTAAATGTAAAACAAATGTAAATAGATTACAATTACAGAAAATGTGATTGCAAATGAACTCTTCTACCTAATGATATCAAGTTACAGACATTTAAAATAAATGCATTGTAACTTCAATACATTCACCACAAGCCCTTATGCATAAGAACAATTAAATGAATATTGTTAACACCTGAATTAGCCTTGCTCATATCTATCATTGCTAT
Organism: Cunninghamia lanceolata; assembly: GCA_027924645.1. Taxonomy (NCBI): domain Eukaryota; kingdom Viridiplantae; phylum Streptophyta; class Pinopsida; order Cupressales; family Cupressaceae; genus Cunninghamia; species Cunninghamia lanceolata. Next base: position 5,135,834 of record BSBN01000066.1, read on the forward strand.
CATGCATATATATCCCTTCACAATGTTCAGTTCTCTGTGAACACTAGAGCAGATATTAACATATATGACAGATTAGATTTGGAACTATAATATGATGCAATTATTGCTGGAAAGTAAAGAGAGATCACCAAAGATGAACCAAAGTTATACAAAACATATACTGATCATGGTCATATTCCACTAATGGACTCTAGTCATTATGTATTTGCCGGCCTTCTTTACAAGAATAGCTACAAATGGGAAAATGTAAGAATTTCATGTAACAGATGTAGGCTATTGCCCATTGTATGCCTCCTTGTGTTGTATCATTCACTCAAACATCCCAAAAATGATCAATCAAAGGTAAAACTAGTTCGTATAAATAAAGAATGAGATTGTGAGGTAAATCTTTTGGGAAAAAAGGGTGGATTCTAACCTTGTTCTCTACAGCTTTGATGGGTTGAGCAGATATAAACAATGGCACAGATAAGTTGAAATAAGAATGTCTGTATTCCTCCAAAGGCTTCTCTTGCAAGATTTTAAAAACCTCAAGACACATCAGCCCCCCAACAACAGAAGCTGTAGTGATGATTGATGGAATTGTCCTCCCGCCAATAAGCCTCGCCTGGTACCAAGTAGTTAAACATTACAAACACTAGTACACAATCTTCCAAATTCCAGGAAAAAAATAATACTAGAATAAATTTTGGCATAAAAACTCCATATTAAAAGCATATCAAAATTATTGTAAAGGCTTATCCCTTCCATTACTTGCCAAAGGTATATAGGCAGAAAACAAATAAGTGTTTGCTTTACAGAATATAAGAATGTCACAATAATTACAACCCTTATCTACACAAAGGAACCACAAATGACTCTGACAATCTTAAGTTGACTGAGAACTCTATTTGCAAATCCCCAAAAATAGCATTCACATTATAAAAAGACCAAGAAGCACCTGTCCTTGTTTACAGTTATGAGAATATAAGGAATCTTGTAGTTAATTCAATCCATAGTTACAAAGGTGCTAGAGCCCAGCCTTAAAATTGACACATCAAATGCACACCTATACATAAACAGTAATTTTGAGTTATTCAAGACCACAAATTTCTATCACAAAATGTCATCTCCTCAAGCTCGAGTTGTAAGGCATGTCATCTACTAGCAAGACTGAACACAAATTGTTGATGTTACCATTCACACCATGTTGATGCAAAATGCATACTCAATATAGTATATAGTATGACCATACTGATACATGCAAATAAATTTTGCCCACCCAAAAATAAACTTTGAAAAGCATGCTAATAGTTCATGATTCATATATATATTTTATGCCACAAATAATATTGTCTGTAGTTTGGTGCTCAAAAATTTACAAAGTTGGGGAAAAAGATGGAAATAAGAAACCTAAAGCATTAAGTTTAATTCAGAATAGTCCCCACAATCTTCAAATATGTAATGTTCACAAATGAAATTTGCTAACAGTCCTTTTCAAGTGGAACCATAACCTTCATAATCGTCTATCCACACCGATTGTAAGAATCACATATTTTAAATTGCATGAATTTAACATTGAAATCATACTTCTGTACTAAGTATAATTTATGCAGCAAGAATGGAATAAGAATGCTATCAACTATGATGTCCTCATAAGAAAGCACACAATTATCCACCTCTTCACGAATCAAGAAATTGGACAACCAAAAAGAAAATTTCCATTCTCAAAATAGTCAAACTAAAATCTTGCTCAATAGATAAAATGTTAGAACAATGCAATAATCCAATCAAATCAAGTTTTCTAACCTGCAATTTATCAGTATAGCCTATCCCATAGTTTTGTGATCGCAGATTTGCTGCTGAATGAACAAATTCAGCATGAAAATTTCCCTCATCATCCTTGTCAAAGTTTAAGGGCGAAAGACGATAGCCCTGTACAATGTAAATCATATTAGTAGTATGTAAATCTAGTGTATTACCACATCAAAAAATAAAAGGCAAACACAACTGCTAACCATTACATTACGATTCAACGTACAATAATGCAATTACTGCATTAACAGAAAAAACTCCTTTCATGGAAAGCTATTGATGACATCCAAGAGAGAATAATGTGTATCAGTCAGAGAAGGAATATGAGGAGATAGAAAAAAATGTCATGGAGCACAAAAGAATAAAAGCATATGATGCAGGAGCATCCAGAGTGTAAGAGCAATCTTGCATCAACTAAAAAATATTTCCTTTCATGTATGTTTTGTTTGGATTCCAGAAGTGCTAGAGTCATCTTGTCCTTGTTGCAGAGATTAATTCAGAGCAATCTTGCATCAAACAAAAATATTTTCTTTCATGTTTGTTTTGTTTTGTAGGTTCACAGAAGTCTCAGTTGTCTTGTTCTTACCACAGTCACCATTTGCAGCACACAAACTTTCAGATAGTATTTCTACTATGCAGAACACATTTTCATCATAGTGCCTTCAAATTCATACCAAATCTTCATGATGGTATATTATACAATGTCATGTCTTTTCTAAGTATTTTATAATAGATTAGTGTGATGTGTCTTGTAACACCTACTTAAGGAACGCCTATTTGAACTGTGTGCCACATATTTCAATCTTGTGCCAATTGATAATGTCATTTATAAGATTATTGGTCCCAGGGAGGTTTGTGGTTAAGGCAGCATTGAGTTCTAAAGCATACATCTTGCCATACTCATCAAAGAAGGGATCATCTACACATTTCCTTAAGCAAGCATATAGTTCCAAAGAGAAATTATAGGAGGAATCATTTAATCATGGACCCATGATCCTTATCACATATGCATAGGGCAAAGTACTATGTTTCTAGTCAATGCATAGATACTACATCCTGTTTGCTATAAAAGATCATCAACTCCACATTGCAAGGTATTTGTTTTTTATCCAAGTTCAATAGCAAATTAAGAGTTCAAAAGATCAAATGAGCATCATATTACATATCAACTTAGGAGATAGCGTTTTGACGAATCGCACACTGTGTGTGCTTGTATTTCATTGTAATTTAATATTGAGGTCTTATTATGATTGTAAGCCCTAGCAGCAAAGACTATTGTTGTATTTCAGACAATGAGTCAATAAGGTTGCTTCTTGCATTAGGACAAAGGTCTGATGTGAATATTTAAGTTTGGTTGCACAAGTTCATGTGTGAATTTGTGAGAGTTTGTGTTAGGACTGCATCATTGGATAGTTCTTAATTGAACCCTCCATCCATAATTGTATCAGTTGGTACCAAAGCAAGTTTTTGAGTCCCAAAGAAGAGTGAAGATATCTTCCAATATTGTGTGTTGGGTAAAAAGTATCAAAGAAATCTGATTGCAAGCAGATCGTTGAACGAACATTAGATCCTAAGTCAATATCCCTGCATGGAGAGTGGGTAGAGATCAAGGTGTTGTTAACAGTGTAGAAAGAATAGAAGAAATTTTTGAAACGATGAGGAATGTCCAGATCCGGTTGGATGTGTTGGGAAAGGTGTCTCAACCTTGCATCCTATTGTTCTGCATTTATTTATTATTTTGTCCTCACACGGGAAAGAGGGCGTCCCAATTTGAGGTGGCACTCTCGGCCACGTGTTGGCTACTTTGTAAAGTGTGTAAGAAGTTGTAAAAGCAGCTAATGTCATTATAATGTGTAAGAGCATCTTATGACATTGTAAGATTGGAGATTTAACACCAAACTCTATGACATGTAAAAAGTGTAAAAAGGGAGTTACATTGAAATCTTGACCAACATTATAACAATCTATGATGCATGTTATAAAGCATCTTTGAATGGGTTTGAATATGCCAAAATGGAGCACCCATTTTGAGGGGGAGACTAACAAGTTATGACAAGGTGTAAAGCATCTGCTAAATATAGTTTGTTCACCACCTCATGGAATATGGCATTGGAACATGGCGCCACTTTTGGGACCTTGTTTTAGGACATGGTTTTGGTAAACCACACTTGGTTTATGCTTTGATTTTTGCCTATTTATTGGGTGCTTGGGATGCAATATGCATAGTGTATTTTGCAGGTATCATTATGCTGTTGGAATTACTCCAAATTGACATGTTGCTGATACTCCTGTAAGGGCATGTCCTTGGTTATCGTATTGTAACTAATTATTTGTTGTTGATAATACAATTGGTTTGCGCTTTGGAGTGTGGGGTTTTTCTCCCAAAAAGGTTTTCCCCATGTGCATAACTGTGTTATCGTTGTATGTTTTTTGTGTTGTTCTTCCTTGTATGTTTTTTGTGTTGTTCTTCCTTGTAACTATAAGATTAAATTTAATCTGCACAGTTCTCTTGTCATAGATTAGTGTATTAAGCATTTTTGTACTTCTGCTTCCTTTCATTTAGTATTGGAGCCTAGTAAACTTGGGTCCTAAGGTTTAGGGACCAGGTTTTTTAATTCAATCTTAGTTTGAGTGTGAGATTGCATAGAAGAGATCTTGTTGCAGGAAAATGGCAAACACGTAAGACTAGAAATGGAGAGATTTAAAGGCACAACCTTTGAGCTTTGAAAGCTTACAATGGAGGATTTGTTCATAGAAAGAGATGTTTGGGTTGTAGTATCTAGATCCAAACCAGCTGCAATGTCACAGGATAAATAGGATGTATTGGACAAAAAGGCAAGAAGCCTCATCAACCTCTGCTTGACAAACACGGTGTTATTAAATGTTTGTGAAATAAACACCTCTCAAGCCCTCTAGCAAAAGTTGGGAGATTTGTACAAGGCTAAATCCATGGTTAATAAACTTTTCCTACGGAAGAAGTTGTATACTTTGAGGATGAGCGATGGTGATTTCGTGGCTAAGAATTTGAATGCGTTTCAATACGATCGTGACCTAGTTGCACTCAATTGCAGTGAACATGGACGGGAAAGATCGAAGCATGACCATTCTATGTTCTTTACCAAATTTGTGTAGCAACCTAGTAATAGCCATTGGAAGCACTGCAAAGAAACTAGTGCTTAATGAGGTCGCGGTTGCTTTACTCTTAGAGGAGATGAGGTAGAAAGCTTCTGAATCTACCAAGGAGGCCTTGGCTATTCATGGAATATCAAAGGAGAAAGGCAAGAAGAAAGATAAGAAGGAAAAGGGCAGATCCATATCCTGTGGGAGATCTAAGTCTCCTAGAAAGTCCAAGGCAAAGTGGTGGAACTGCGGCAAGATCGAGCACTTCAAAAGAGAATATAAGGAGAAAATGAAGAAAAAGAACAAGTCCGATGACAAGTCTAATAAATCTTCTCATGAGGATGGTGGAGATGTCTTTGTCACAACCTTGGAATCCCATGCATCTGCGAGTGTGTGGATGATAGTTACTAGAACTTTCTTCCACATTGTTGGTTCCCCAAAATGCAGTCCCTCTCTTCTAACACCACCACCAAAAGTGACACAAGGGGGAAACAAATATCACAAGTAGGGAGAGTGATATATCAACGGAGGGGGTGGTCTTGATCCAACATATAGCATAGGGCAGATCCTTTTCTTCTTCAGGCTCTGTGTAATGTCCCCTTTTTCGGAGTCTTCATAGAAGAAGACCTATGAGTTCAAGGTTGACATCTCAAGACTTTTGGTAGAAGAATTGGTCATGGAAAATGAATTATCACATTTTTCTCATAATGTTGGTGTATTTCTTGCATAACAATAAATTGCTCTCATAGGAAAACGTCCCATTGGAGGAGGAGAAAGGTCTTAAAATAAAGATAAAAATGATTTCAAATCTTTAATTTGAAATCAAGTTTGCCATATTGAAGGAAACAACATTCAATCTCCTTGATCGGCCTCTTTTAAAAGAAATAAAATAAAGATAAATTCAAGTTGTTGGGCGCCAAAACACTTGAGGAGGTCAGCCCAAGTTTTGAGGTTTGGGAAGTTGGCCTAGAATCCAGGTCGGCCTAGTAAAAGGAATAAACAAATGTATTTGTGGCGCCAAGACTTGTTTAAGTCGACCTTATGAGGAAAACAAATGAAATTTAAATTATTGAGCGCCAAAGTGGCTAAGTCGGCCAAGTTATGAAGGTCGTGTAATGTCCCCCACTTAGCTCATCACTCCAGGGGATCAGGGTTAGCCTATAATTCGACTTACGTAGGCTAGCAGATGTGATCAGGAGGTCATTCCAGGGACTTACTATTTATAGTAAGTCGTGAGCCGAGCAGTTACTATTTCTGACAGGGTAGTCATGGAGGGTCCTTGGCACATAGCTCATGGTTCGAGTTGTCGAGTGCACTAATGGATATAAGATAAGTTAAATTAAAGATTTAACTTATGGTTTTTATGAGACATAATATAACTTTAAGTTATATTATAAAGTCACTTTATATATTAAGTTATAACTTAAAAAGTGACACTCCTAGGGATGGGCGCCCATCATGGTGGTGCAAGGTGATGTTTTAAAAAAATAAAAACAAATTAAAAATCCCTACCTTCGGCATTGGAAGAGGAAGACAAATAAAAGACCAAAAAGTGACTTCATTTGGTTATGCTTGGTTTATGATATTTTGCTCTCATATTGAGTTTTGCTCGTGGGTTCGAATATCAATCTGCAGAGATGAAAACCTTTGAGGATTCGCCTTTTCTCGTGTATGAAAGAGTGCATCAGGAAGGGGTTAGAGGAGCTTCACACAGGAGTTCCATTTGTGCATCCAGAGAATTCATTTTGGAGTTAGTTTGAGCTTGGAATGGCAATATTCGGAGTTTAATATTTCAGTAGATAGAAGAGTTTAGAAGAGCAGATTTAAGTGTTTTTAGCAGGGTTTTGAGCTGTCCTTGATACTCCATATCAGGTCATACATCATCTATAGCTGGCCGTACCTCTGCTGGAAGTTATTGTGACTTTGTGGTCTTCATTCTTGGCATTTGATCACTCCAATCTGATCACCTATAGTCTGCAGTTCCAATAATGCAAAAAGAGAGAAATTTGGAGAGGTTTTGGGAGCTTATGTTGCTGGTTTGAGGGTGCAGCTGGGTTGTACAGCTGAGAAGGAACAGCAGCTATTTCTCATGCCTTTTCTTCATTACCAATGGCTGCAAAAGGATCTATTTGAGGCATCTAGGGTTTAATAGAAGATTGCTTCTAGTTGTTATGCAATATCTCATCTCATTTTGGAGTTTGGAGCCTATTTCTATGATTTTTATGGCTGGTCTGGCAATGACCTCGGCATGAAGTTGTAAAACTTGATATGGGTATGTAATAGAACTTCCTATTTTGGCTTCCTTCAATCCGGGTCTTTATTATTTAGTTGATATCTAGTCTAGATTTTCTGGGTTTTCCATATATGTTGCATTTTCCATGTCAATGTTGCAAAAAACCTACATGCATTGAAAACTTAAACTCAAAAACACCCAAAAAACACAAAACACAGATTCAGGACAGACATATATGGAAGAGGTGTATGTTACAGGTCGGCCCTTTTTGAAGGGAAATTATAATTCAAATTTGAAAAGTGAGCGCCTAGGTCGGCCTAGAATGGAGATTAAAACAATAAAATAATAATATTTTTGCCAAGTTGGCCAGCCTATGGCGAAAAGAAGAATTCAAGTATTTAAGAAGGTGTTGTGTATCATTTGGACATTACGAATCTAGTTTTGTTTCTGATTTTCCCTTTGCAGATCTACAACTTTGTTGCATCTATTCCAAGGACGAAAACCCTTGCCAATATTAGGTGAGTTGGATGAAAACCTAGCTCATTTTGAGGAGGCTTCATGACGGAAGTCTAATTGCACTTCATTGGAGGATTTCGAAGGATTTTTGGAGCATTCATGATATATCTTTCATAGCAGATTTGTTGAAGACTTTGATTGAAGATCTTGTGAAGATTTCATGCGCATTTGATGTTAGATTTGTGATGCCATTTTGTGGAAGACATTTGTGAATGAATGAGTTTTAATAACGTCCACGAGACCGAAACGGTCTATGGGACCAAGTGTCCAAAGCACTAGGATTTCATCCGGTTCCTTTGGATGTCATCCCGCCTTTTATGTATCTTTACCAACAGCCGGGGCCGTGTTGTGAATCCTCTCTTCCTCAAATAATTCACTAAAACTGCCAACATTCACGCTGTTATCCTGCTGCATACGGATATCCTTGTACGCATCGCACTCCCTAATGAAGTGTCGCTCAGTTTCAACCGTTCTATCACTGCAGAAAATGCAAGTCCTATCTTCCCACCTTTCCTTGGGAACCTTTCATCTACCAGTTTCACATCTAAAATGGTGTGAACCGGTCCTCAATTGTGCCACTAAAAGCCTAGCCTTACCTTTAAGATCGGCACTTAAGTATGCTTTATCTCCATGCTCCCAAGTGGGATTGAACTCTTTAATATAGTGCATTTTTTTACGCCCAATCTGATTTGTCCACATGGCAGTCCTAAATTTTTCTAACACAAACTTTTTTATTTCCTCTTTGGAGTTAGGACACTCCTACAACTTAATGTCCCATTTTTCCAACCACTTGATGTTTTATTTCATCCACGTCTTCTTCCTCCGATCTAACACTTTGTTCATCACCACTTTGGGCCACCGGTGATTCTTCATGTTTTCCACCTTTTTTAGGTAACTTAATAACCTTGATATTGCAGCAGCTTCCATCGGGAAAGTACCGGCCTCTGCCAAAAGAATCTCATATGGAACCGTAGCTTTAACTTTAAGACTACTGGTGATAAGGTGCTTTTGAATTCTTTCCAGCTGTCTCCATCTGTGATTTGACATGCTGCTCCCCCAAACCTCACAGCCGTAGAGGACAACCGGCGTGACCAACAAACCAAAAAGGGTTTTCTTGGTTTTCCAATCCCAAAGTTCCGCTTTCCTACACCTGTTTTAGAGACGGTAAGAAGTTCTCCAACCCCCTTGTATTCTTTTCGCCCTGCAAGTTTCCCAACTGAGCCTATTGTGAAAAACAATGCCAAGATACTTGTATTCTTCGACGATTTCCAGCGGACTTCCTTTGAAAATAAAATTATTTTGTTGTTGTTTCCTTTTTAGAGAGAAGATCATGACTTTAGTCTTGCTAATATTCACTTGCATCCCAACATCTTGATAGAATAGTTCTAGAGCCTTCAAATGACCTCTCAGACCATGGGTTGTTTTTGCAATAAGAATAAGGTCATCAGCATATAAAAGCAGCTTTACCACAAAACTGGCCAACTAGATGCCATCTCCTTCGGTTTTGTATATCCATTCCTCAAGTTTGTCAATGTAAAGACCAAACAAAGTGGGGGAAAGTGGGCACCCCTGCTTGACCCCGATGTTGCTGCCAAAGCATTCAGACATGCCTTCTCTAGTTTTGATTTTTGCTCTAACACGCTCATAAAGTTTGTGAACAGCTGCTCTAAATTCATCAAGAACCCCCAATTCTTCCATCCTTTTCCAAAGTTTGTCTCTTAGAACCGTGTCAAACGCTTTTTTAAAATCCACAAAACAGCAATAAGCTTCCCCACCTTGGGTGTTCTAAGCTTTTTCAATCAAATGCCTAAGAGTAATGCAGTGATCAATGGTAGAGTGCCTTGGCCTAAAACCAGCCTGACCCTTTGCTCTTTTCCCTTCTTTTTCTGCCCAACTGCTGATTCTACGCTCGATCAAGCTCCCAAACAACTTTACAAGAAGAGGGTTGACCATGATAGTACGATAGTTAGAAGGATTATTGATATCCCCACTCTTGAAAAGAGGGATAACGACACTAGTTGTCCACTCCACTGGAAAGCCCCATTGTGTGACCTCATTAAAAACTCTTTTGATGTGCGGAGTAAGGTGTTCAACTCCCCATTTCAAAAATTCAGCTTGCAGCCCATCAATGTCCTGCGCTTTACCATTTGCTAATTTCTTTATAACCTATTTGATATCTTCATCTAAAAAGAGCTCGGTTGATGTGCTAATCTTGGGAAAAGAGCTCGGTTGAAGACATTGAACATTCCTTGGAGCGCCGAATTGTGGGAGAACATATTCAGATTTCAAATCAGATCTTGATCGCCATTATTAGGAAGGTTTCCATGCACAATTGTTGGTGGAGTTAAATGCCATTATTGAAGGAACATTTGCAGACTTCAGATCAGATTTGTGGCGCCATTGAATTGAAGATAATTGTTGCAGATTTGGAAGATCCAAGACATCTACTAAGAGCACCAACTTGTGTTCTTACTTGAGTGCCATATCTTGAGGTCTTGTTCACATAGAAGCACCGATTTGAGGTTGGGATTGAGACGATTTTTGATAGGTGCATTTTCAGATTCAGACCAAAAATCTGATGATAGGAAACATCAAAGAGATATGTAGAAAAAAAGAACTTCAATACAGAGTTTACCAAACCAAATCGAATGTCAGGAGGAATATAATGTACCGATTCTTTAATAACGAAATCAGAAAAAAAAAAAATAACTTTACACACTATTCTATTCAAGTATCCAAAATATGATAAACATCTAACTACGGTCTGCCAAGATCGGCATCCTAAGTGCAGAAAAAAGCTTTCTATCTCCCCTACACTTCCTTCCCTCTGTCAATCTATATATTCTCCTCCTTCCACTGTTGGACCCCTCCTTCTAATCGCCTATTTCCCATATTTCAGTGCTCTCCCCTGAACAACTCTCTGCAGCCACATGAAAGGCTTTTTACCATACCCCAAACACTAAAGAAGTCTTCTCAAAAATGCTCGCTTCTGCCAGCCGCCTCTCCCAAACATTTAAAGAGGTATTCTGAAAATACCCAGAGACTGGCAGCGCCCACACGTGGAGAACAAAGCGCCAACAAACAGGGAATATTGCCAAAATTAGAGAGTAACGAGAGGATAGCAGAGAGAGAGAGACGTCATGTGGTAGCTCCTAGTAACCGTTGGTGTTGCACGCCTTCTACTTGCTGCCAGACATCAGAAATGAATCGCACATAAAGATTCCACTAGCAGCCATAACGGTCGAGCCCCAAACCATCAGTTATGTTCTTTTCCACTCATTGTGTAACCGCCGGACAGCAACAGAAGGACAAAAAACCAAGCGACAAGAAGCTACAACAAATCAAAAAACCTCCAAACGACAGAAACTAAAATAAAATGCAAACCAAAATTCTAGGGCGAGCGATGCCACTGCATCAAACTCCCTAGGTAGAAAAATTCATGAGCTCCTGCTCATGATGGAGACTTCAATTCTACTTTCTTTTTCCTCATCTTCCAGTTTCTTGATTCTGCCCTTCCATACTTGCATTGTTGCCTTCGAAGTTTTGTTGTCTGCATTTGTCGGCTTCTTTCTCTCTGTGCATACTTCCTCCTTCGATTCTCCTTATTAACTCCGAATCCCCACCATGCTGACTCATCGTCATAGTCTTCTACTGGCATCATCTCAAATGAAAGCAAAACCTCATCCTTTGTGTAAAAGAAATTACATCTAGAATCTTCATTTCTACAACCAATAAACCATCTAAACCTTCTCCATCTGTCAGCCTTTCTGCAGTAATATTAATTGAAACTTCAATGTTTTCTTCTGTTGTAATCATCTTTACCAAGTCCACACTTCCATCTTCCAAATGGCCTTTCGAACTGTTCTGCACTTCTAGTTGCTCATCCTCTTTTGTAAACATGGTTTTCTTCTCATCGTCATTACATTTATCATCTTCAGAAATAAAAGCATGAACTATAATTTCCCCAGCATTGAACTCAGAATTACTTTGAGCATCAAAATGATCAATTTCAAACCTCTAAAAATCTACACTTTTGTCATTTTCTGTCACTTGATAATCTTCGTCCTTACCAAAATGTTCGTAGTCCTCATCAGCATCCTCTGCATTCTTGCTATTAATGTCTTCTACGTCTATTGCTGGCTTGCTATCTTCCGCTTTCTTATTTCCTGCAATCACAACAGCATTAGGAAAATAATACTTTTCCAATGCATCCATTCAACTTGAGATCTTTTGCAATTCCTCATGGAACTTTCTCTTCTCCACACCATCCCAATATCTATCCCACGATGGTATAACAACGGGTCTTCTAACTGCAATCTTCATCTTCTTCACTGCTACAATTCTTTGCCAACTCGCACCTTGCAACCAATCTTTTGTTCCTCCTTCTCTACCCTCTGCAACAAATTTCCTAGGGTTTACTTGAGACAGCCACTTGACTCTTTTTCCACACCCACCAGTCCTGGCACAGGTTGCCTCATTGTCGGCGCTCTACCCATGCACACAGAACCTTCTGTGCTCTGATACCACTTGATAGGTGCATTTTCAAATTTAGACCAAAAATCCGATGATAGGAAACAACATCAAAGAGATATGCAGAAAAAAAGACCTTCAATACAAAGTTTACCAAACCAAATTGACTGACAGGAGGAATATAATGTACCGATTCTTTAATAATGAAATCAGAAAGAAAACCAAACTTTACATACTATTCTATTCAAGTATCCAAAACATGATAAACATCTAACTACGGCCTGCCAGGATCGGCTTTGATGCAGGGACATCTTACCCTCTAGTTTTAGCTTACTTCTTTTTCGCTGCTTTTGTTCTTTTTGTTGTTTTTGTAGGTGGCCTTTTGCCTTTTGTCATCATCTTGCATTCTCCTATCTTTTGTGAAACTAAACTTTGCTAAAAGAGTTCTTGTCGCCTTGTGTTTTGCTCCTGTCGCTGGTTGGAATCGAGTTCTATTATTGCAGTCTCCTATCGCTGCGTGCAAAAACATTATTAGCAAGGTTACTCCATCGTCGAATGTTCTGCAAATTGACAAATGGAAGGTTTGAGTAATTGCAAAACCGTTACATAACCATCAAAGTAATCCTTCAACGTCTGGATGAAGTCAGTGAGCGAGTGGAAGATGAAAAGAAATGCAGAGGAATATAGATAGTGACAACAGTTAAATAGGATATTGGCCGACGGTTTCCGGAGAGGGTTCCCGATTGTTCTAGAAAATGAAACGACAGCTGGAATCGTGCGAAAGGAGAAGATGAATCGACACCATCTGTGAAGAGGGAGAGATAGAAAAAGGGACGGAAGAAAATGCAGAGAGGAGAAAAAAAAAGAAAATGACAGGAAGGCAGCAGATGAATTAGAGTTAGAAAGTAGTAGTTTATTGTAGTTAGAAAGAAGCCGATTGTGCAGGCCATTAGCATGTTTTTGTAATGCTCTGTTCATGAATAGAACACCGAGGACTAGAATATTTATAATCTATTTTTGTGATTTCTCTGTTAACTAGACTGTCTATGTAAATCTCCTATCATTTTGTATTTGATATGGTGAAGAAAATACTTTTAATTCCTGTCATTATCTCTGCATATCTCTTAGTTTGAGTTATGTTTATGTTTCTTTGTGAACTGTGATTAGCAAGGCTCCATCAGATTGGTATCAGAGCCTAAGTTATATTGGGCATTAGTAAAGGGTCAAGATGCCTCCAAGAAGAATGGGCAGAGGAGTAGGCCGAGGTCGCGGCAGAAGAGATGTAAGATACTACCCCAAAAAAATTTCAAAAATATACAATGATATGGCAATGTTAGCATCAATTGCATTAAACCAACTAGTTGCCTCACACTTTCTGATCACCCAGATCCCAGGATGGGCAAGGTGAGAGCATACAGTGATTTTGGCTTACAATAACAAGTATGCAAGAAAGAAATACACTTCTTCCGCTGCGGCGGGCATCCACATTTCGTGGGGATTCACCACTTTTCAGTGGGTATGAGTGCAAGAATGAAATTTACAAATCATCCACTTATTCAGTGGGTATTCACCACTTGACCAGTGGGTAGAAACATGAAAGGAGTAAATCCAATTTGCCCACACTGGCGGTAAACCATCCAGGGGTTATTTGTGTTTTTAAAACATAAAGAATGATATCAATGAGGACTAATTGCAAACTACTCAGAGAAACCCAACTTGATCATCATATCAACATCTTCTAAATTCTAAGCACCAAAATGATAATCTGCACAAGCCATTAGGATCCCTATCCATATGATAAAAAGGTTGTTCACAAATGTATCATGCATATGATTTCTGCAAAATCAGACTAAGTCACCAATCAGACCCTGTAACTGTAGTTCTGCTGCCCTGTAGCTGTTCACCTTCACATTCATGCATATAAATGACGGAGACTCACTGCAACCTTCCACATAACAGACTGATTTTTACCAAATATCAGCATAGAACATAAGCAACTAAGAAAAGAAGTGGTCTGATCACAGAAGCCCCTGCCTCTGTCAGGTCTGTACGGTCCTGAAGGGAAATTACACTTCCGAACACATTGAATCTGCCCAGAATTGTATAGGAAATAGAGAGTTGTGGTTGTCCATTCAATAAATATTTAGCGAAGCTTCATAAACTTCAATAAAACAAGAAATCCAATTGCCGATAAAGAATGTACAAAAATCAGTCTATGCCTACAGTACGGATGGCCCTGGTAATTACAATGTTTCACTAGAAAATCATTAAACCAGAAAATTACTAGCGATTGCCTTCCAAAACATTAAGATTCCTTATACATCATCATTGGAATCAAAAGATAGAACAAGAGTAAGTGATCTGCATAAGAGAGTAAGCTTCTCTCATTGAGGCCGTACGGCCCTGGAGGGCTCAATCCCTCCAAAACTTAAAATAAACAACTCAGATCTTTATAGAAAAAACCTGCACATAGGCGTCCATACAAGATTTAGCAAACAAAATATTATAAAGAACAAATTGATTTCCATTATTCAACAAAATGAGTCAACATCCTCTTGCTGGTACGGCCAAGAGATGTACAGCAGCTAGGAAACTTCATTTATTATTTTACTTCTGAAATCTGAGACATTACTCCTCCAAAATAGTTCAAATCTCATACAATCTTGACAAAAAACAAATCAAACAACCATTCCAAAAAACTCCATGAAAGTGCACATGTGATTTCTATGTGAAATCACCCAACCTCAAGAGGGTTTTCGTCCTCAAGAGCATTCTACAAGAGGGTTTTCGTCCTCAAGAGAATATGGAAGAACTCACATGTTCAATCCATCTGCAAAACAAAATCAATTCCAAAACATAACATAACACCTCAAATGAGCTCTCATCTCTTATTTATAACCTTTTGAGAAGAATATGATATTATTTCTTGTTTTATCTCTTCATTTTTCTTCTCACAAAAAGGCCTTTTTTGAAAAAATAATAAAATATCAAGTGTGAGGCCCCCTTTTTAAGTGTCATTAGAACACTTAAAAACTTTTTTAATGAGCTATAACACTTAGGTACCTTTTAATTATTTTCACCCTTAAGAAACTTAAGTGAAAATAATAATTAAATAGCTCATTAAATCACTTGGCTTTACGGAAAATCCCAAACTTGGGCGAACTGCAAAATAAATCATACCACTGCCTTCTATGATGTTTGGGATGAAGAACGATGTCATCTAGGTGACTTACTATAAATAGACGGCTCCTCCAAGAATCTTGGAGAGCAAACCGAAAGCCCGATCCAATTTCTGAAAGCATCATTGTCACCTTGGACATCCACTGAGCTCAATGCCAAAGAGAATTAATCCATTATCCAAAAGAAAACGCATTATTTAATTAATATTACACTAAGTTGCAATAATTAAATATAACCTTGGGCAACCTTAGTGAAATATTAATTAATTATCAGAATAATAATCTCAAGCCAAAATAGGCAATAGAAATGCACTGATAAATAACTTCGACCAATCCCTGATGAAATGAAAACTTGAGACACACACAACTGCTCTGCAGATAGAACCACGACCACTCCAAAAACTTTGGAATTCTTCCAACATGCCGGATAGCCTTCACAAGACTACAAACAAGCAAAATGCACATAATAATCAATGTGCCAAAAATGGAACATTACAAGAGACCAAGGGGACCCTGAGTTGTTGCAGAATTTAGTTGCAAGGATGGAAGCCCTAGAGAGCACAGAAACTCCTGATGTTGAAGATATAAGTGATGAAGAGGAAGAACAACAGAAAGAAGAGAATGAGGCAGGACAGGTAGATCAAGAAGAAGAATTTGATGACAAGCTACTGAAGTCGGTCATGAGCTTGGGTTCAAAACCCAAGATAGAGGTGTCAACATATGCTGGAAGCCTCAATGGAGAAGACTTGATCGATTGGATCAATGACCTGGTTAAATACTTTGAATATGAAAGTGTAGCAGAGGAAAGAAGAGTGAAGTTTGCTTGCACCAGATTGAAGGGCCACGCTGCCATGTGGTGGGACTTTGTCCAAGCTGAGAGGAGAAGAAGAAATAAGGACAAGATTAACTCCTGGGATCGAATGGTGGCCAAGTTGAAGGCTAAATTTTTGCCTAGTGACTATCAGGCTAATCTCTTTAAGAGATTGCAGAATTTCAAGCAAAAGGATATGTCTGTGAAAGATTATACTGAGGAATTTTACAAGTTGATAATCAGATCTGGGCATGTTGAAGAAGATGTGGAAAAGATAGCCCGATATGTGAATGGTCTCAAGTATAGTCTGCAAGATGAAATAAGTCTTTTGTCCCCAACTAGCCTAGAAGAGGCTTATCAGCTTGCTCTTGAGGCAAAGGAGAAGCTGCAAAGGAAGCAAAGTCAGCAAGAGGAGAAGAGAGGAAGAGGTTTTAGAGGTAGGGGACAGCAAACAAGTAGGGGACAGCAACATCATCAAAGTGAAGAGGCTGGAAGTTCTAGTGGGACAGCCCACAATGATAGAGGTGGTTTTCAAAATAGAGGAAGATCTTATGGAAGAGGTGGTTCACAAGGTAGAGGAAGCGGATTTGCCGAAAAATGATTCAAGTGCAATCAGTTTGGGCACAAGAGCTGGGAATGCTCCGAATCATCTCAAGGAGGACATTCAAAATTTGAGAGAAGCAATCAAGTTGTTCATGCTGATCAAGAGAGTGTGGGATCTCCGGTGCATCCCAAGGATGAAGCAGAATCGGGACAGTCTTTAATGCTTAAGAGGGTGTTGTTGAAGCCACAAAAAGAGAGTCAAGAGCCAGTTCAAAGGAGAGCATTGTTTAAAACCAAGTGTATGTCACAAGGTAAATGTTGTAAGCTGATTATAGATAGTGGTAGCACTGATAATATTGCTACAACTGAGATGGTAGAAAAGTTGAATCTTAAAAGGATTAAACACCCTACTCCATACAAAGTGACATGGTTACAAAAAGGCCATCAAATATTGGTTAGTGAGCAGGCCTATGTTGATTTTCAAATTGGTAGCTATAAGGATTGTGTTTTGTGTGATATAATGCCTATGGATGTGTGCCATGTTTTGCTTGGAAGACCGTGGCAATTTGACATGAAATCGGTGCATGATGGAAAGGAGAATACTTATACCATTGAGAAGGATGGAGAGAAGCATACCTTGCTGCCCATAAAGAAGAAAGAAGAGGACAGCAGCAGCAGCAGTAAGGTAATATTGGTAAGTGGTAAAGAGTTCTTAAGTGATTTGAAAAATGAAGAAATTGGTTATGCTTTGGTGCCTAAGCCGAAATGTGTAATGACTTCCACAAAGTTGGATGATTTGCCTGTTGAAGTACAAAATATTTTGAATGAAAATATGGACATTCTTGCAAATGATTTGCCTAATGAATTGCCTCCTATTAGAAGTATTAGTTATCATATGGATTTGATTCTGGGAGCTAGCCTTCCAAACAAGGCTGCATAAAAGTTTAACACCTTTGGAAAATGAGGAGATAAGAAAGCAAGTGGAGGATCTTTTGAAAAAAGGATTGATAAGGGAAAGTTTGAGCCCTTGTGTTGTTCCTGCGGTGTTGGTTCCAAAGAAAGGAGGGGAATGGCGCATGTGTACTGATTCAAGGGCAATTAATAAAATCACCATAAGATATAAGTTTCCTATAGCTAGAATTGAAGATTTAATCGACT
This sequence comes from Cunninghamia lanceolata, assembly GCA_027924645.1. NCBI lineage: Eukaryota > Viridiplantae > Streptophyta > Pinopsida > Cupressales > Cupressaceae > Cunninghamia > Cunninghamia lanceolata. The sequence continues at coordinate 5,153,655 of BSBN01000066.1, forward strand.
GTTTGAGTGGTTCAATGTATTTTTCGAAGATAGATTTGAAAAGTGGTTATCATCAAATAAGAATTAGACCCGCGGATGAATGGAAAACATCCTTTAAGACTAGTGATGGGTTGTATGAATGGCTGATTATGCCTTTTGGGTTGTCTAATGCTCCTAGTACTTTTATGCGGTTAATGAATGAGGTTTTGAAACCATTTATTGGCAAATTTGTGGTTGTATATTTGGATGACATTTTGGTGTTTAGCAGGTCCAAAGAGGAGCATATAGAGCATTTGAGACAGGTTATGAAGAGGCTACATGAAGAAAAGTTGCAGATTAATTTGAAGAAGTGTGTGTTTATGCAGACCGAGCTTGTTTACTTGGGTTTTGTGGTGTCAAAAGAAGGGCTGAAAATGGATAAGGACAAGGTTCAGGCCATACTTGATTGGCCATCACCAATAAGTGTCATGGAGGTAAGAAGTTTTCATGGTCTTTCCATTTTTTATAGAAATTTTATAAGAAAATTAAGTCATGTTGTAGCACCTATTTTGGAGACTATTAAGGGGAACAAAAGACCATTTGTGTGGACCAAGGAGGCTGAAGAAAATTTCAGATTTCTCAAGAAGAAGGTGAGTGAACAGCCCATACTTGCTTTGCCTGATTTTGATGAAGTCTTTCAAGTTGAGTGTGATGCTAGTGGTTTGGCTATTGGGGCAGTCCTAAGTCGAGGGAAAACCGGTTGTATATTTTAGTGAGAAATTAAATGAGGCAAAAAGAAAGTATTCTTCGTATGATTTGGAGTTTTATGCTTTGGTTCAGTCCCTCAAGAAATGGAGACATTATCTTTTGCCCAAAGAGTTCATTGTGTATACGGATAACCATGCTTTGCAATTTATTAATAGCCAACACAAATTGAATCAAAGGCATGCTAAGTGGGTTGAGTATATTCAAAGTTTTAATTTTGTTTTGAAGCATAAGAGTGGTCAAATGAATAGAGTTGTTGATGCTTTAAGTAGGAAGAATTTATTGAGTGAAATACAAACTAACAGTGTGGGGTTTGAAAGTTTGAAAGACTTGCATGCAGAGGATGCAGATTTTGGAGAAGCATTTGCAGCTTGCAATGATCCTATTTGCCGGAATAGAGAGCCATGGACTGATTACATGATTCAAGAAGGTTTGTTATTTAAGGAAAATAAGTTGTGTATTCCTAGAGGCTACATGAGAGAGAATTTATTGAAGGAAAAACATAGTGGTAGTCTTGCTGGTCACTTTGGACATCTGAAGGAGCCTTGCTAATCACAGTTCAAAAAGAAACATAAACAGAACTCAAACTAAGAGATATGTAGAGATAATGACAGGAATTAAAAGTATTTTCTTCACCATATCAAATATAAAATGACAGGGGATTTACATAGGCAGTCTACTTAACAGAGAAATCACAAAAACAGATTATAAATACTCTAGTCCTCGGTATTCTATTCATGACCAGAACATTACAAAAACATGCTAATGGCCTGCACAATCGGCCTCTTTCTAACTGCAATAAACTACTACTTTCTAACTCTAATTCATCTGTTGCCTTCCTGTCGTTTTCTTTTTTTTCTCCTCCTCTCTACATTTTCTTCCGTCCCTTTTTCTATCTCTCCCTCTTTACAGATGGTGTCGATTCATCTTCTCCTCTCGCGCAATTCCAGCTGTCGTTTCATTTTCTAGAACAATCAGGAACCCTCTCCTGAAACCGTCGGCCGATATCCTATTTAACTGTTGTCGCTATCTATATTCCTCTGTGTTTCTTTTCATCTTCCACTCGCTCACTAACTTCATCTAGACGTTGAAGGATTCCTTTAATGGTTATGTAACGGTTCTACAATTACTCAAACCTTCCATTTGTCGATTTGTAGAACATTCAATGATGAATTAACCCTACTAATAACGTTTCTGCACACGGTGACAGGAGACTGCAATAATAGAACTCAATTCCAACTAGCGACAGGAGCAAAACACAAGGCGAAAGGAACTCTTTTAGCAAAGTTTAGTTTCACAAAAGATAGGAGAATGCAAGATGATGACAGAAGGCAAAAGGCCACCTACAAAAACAACAAAAACAACAAAGCAGCTAAAAAGAAGTAAGCTAAAACTAGAGGGCAAGATGCCCCTACATCAAACTCCCCGGGTGGAACGAAATCATGAGCCCCTACTCATGAGGTCTGCAACTGAATGACCCCTCTTGATTATCTCCTCTTTAGTGAGCCATGAAGCATCTTCAACTGGATGATTGTTCCATTTGATGAGGTATTTGAAGTACTAATGCTTTCGGGTCTTCTTCAGCAATGGCTTGTCAAGAATGCATTCTAATTGTGGTGGAGCGGCGACTGGGTCAAATCTTTCTTCATGAGGTGCATTGGCTGCTTCAACTTTTTCTGCCTCTATATCCCCCTTGTATGGATACAAATCAGCCACGTTGAAGATCGGAGATATATTCAGATCAACAAGCAGTGATATTTCATATGCATTGGTAGAAAACTTCCTCAAGATTTGGCATGCACCAATCTTTTTCATCTAAAGTTTATTATAAGTTCCTGTAGGAAATCTTTCCTTTCGAAGATGTGCCAATACAAGGTTTCCAACCTGAAACTGCAACTCTCTTTTCTTTTGATCAGCATGCATTTTATACTGCAGATTGTTGTCCTCAATGTTATGCTTCACCTTTTCTTGAATGTCATGAATAACTTGAGCAAATTCTTCCGCATCTGCACTCCTCTTTTCCATTCCAGCAAGATCACGAAGCTCAAATACACCTCTCGGATGCATATCATACACTACATAAAAATGACTAAAACCTGTGCTTTTATTTCGGGAATCATTATATGCAAATTCAGCTTATGCTAACATGAGATCCCAACTTCAAGGTGAACTACCAACAAGACATCTCAACAAATTTCCAAGGCTTCTATTGACAACCTCGGTCTGTCCATCCGTCTGTGGACGATAAGCAGAACTAAATTCAGATTTGTGCCCAATTTTCTCCATAGAGTCCTCCAGAAATGACGCACAAACTTTGTATCCCTATCAGAAATTATACTTCTTGGAATACCATGCAGCCTTACAACTTCTTTAAAGAACAAATTTGCAATATTAGTGGCATCACTAGTCTTCTTACATGGTATAAAATGCACCATTTTTTAAAATCTGTCTACTACAACAAAGATTGAATCATTGCCCCTTTGTGTTTGGGGCAAACCCAAAACAAAATCCATACTCACTGAATCCCAAGGTCTGATTGGAACTAGTAATGGCTGATATAATCCAGCATTTTGACTTCTTCCTTTAGCATGTTGACAAATCCTGCACCTTTCCACGTATCTTTTCACATCTGCCTTCATCTTTGGCCAATAATAATGAGTACTTAACTGCTGAAAAGTTTTATCCTGTCCAAAGTTGATAGTTGATATTTCAGCTAGAAGAAGAGGTCACTTTGAAATGCCTAGTTGATAGTTGAGTATGCTGGCAGAACAATATATGATGAAAAGAATTGGAGAGTGCAGAGCTGTCAAGTAGAAGTAGTTCGATGGTTAAGGATGGGAGGAGTAGACAAGGTTTAGACTTTTCTTAGTTCTGTATCTTGGTCTGGGCATTAGTATAGAGGCCGATTGTGGTGTAATGTTTTGATATTAGAATAGAGAGGAGTTTATGTTCTAAATACTGTCTTCTGGTGATTCTCATGATAATAATGGCTGAAATTATACATCCTTCCTGTCCATTTGGTATTAGTCTGTTAAATCTGTGTGGTAGATCTTTTAATCTCCAGTTATACATTCTTGTCGCAACTGTGATAACAGCTCCTATTGCCTCTAAGGCAAGTCCAGGTAGATTGCAGATTCTTATAGCTTATTAGAACTAAGTAATTTTTACTGTCTTTCCTGTCATTAAAGATTTGCATTTGAACTTTATAGTTCTTGTCACGGTTTAGTCCTTAATAGCAAAAGTATATGGGTGTGTTTGGTTGAGAATATTATTATTCTGTGAGACTGAGGAATTCCAACTCTATTAGATTGGTATCAAAGCACAGAACGATCTGAGTGTGGATATTGAATGTGTTATCCACCTTATTGAAAGTTGTGTTGTTGTTGATTGACATTGTTGTTGAGAACCTGGCACCAAAAGATTGGGCAAAGGAGAAAGAGAAGGAAGCCCTGGTGAGGTGTCTGGAAGAGGAAGGAAAACATGAAGCAAGATTTTGAAAAAGAGATGGCAAGGTTGAGAGAAGATTTAACACAATACCTGATTGCAAGGCAGCGAAGGTTGGAAAATCAAGAGTATTTTTGGGTATGGCCTATGGAAAAGAAGGCAAAGTGCCTGTGAAAATGATTTTGGAGAGAAGGAAAAGGCAAAAGATGAATGCCTTGAGTACCCACGAAGGTTGGGACAGCAAGAGGTTGTCGGACGAGCAATGTGCACCAGGAATGGTGACTGAAGTTCTCGTTGAAGAGAACATGAGGGAAGATGAGAAAGAAAGCGAGGAAGAGAAGAAAGTGTAGCAGAAAGCACTTGAGGCAGAAAGTGACGAAGAGGAAAAAAATGTCTAGGAAGAGGGCATTAATTGAGACTTTGTGGTCTCTTATTTTGTTTACTAATATCGTGTTTGCATATGTATATGCAGGTATGAAGTATGTCATAGGGAAGGCCAAGAATGAGGCCTTGAAGATGATGAGAGATGGGGCAAGAATAGCTCCCAAAAAGCGAGTGGAAGATGAGAATGAGAGAAGGTTGGTTGCAGCTGAGTGTCAAGAAGAGATTGCAGTAGCGGTACAATGTAGAGTACCTGAGAATGAAGAAGACTTTGATGATGAAGCAACCATGGAGTTTCAAGATGCTCTAGAGGATGATGCAGATAAAGAAAAGGAGTCTTGTAAAGCGGAAGAGATAATAAGTTGTGTGTTGTTGTTGTTGATTGACATTGTTGTTGAGAACTTGGCACCAAAAGACTGGGCAGAGGAGAAAGAGAAGGAAGCCCTGGTGAGGTGTCTGGAAGAGGAAGGAAAACATGAAGAAGCAAGATTTTGAAAGAGAGTTGGCAAGGTTCAAAGAAGATCTAACACAATACCTGATTGCAAGGCAGCAAAGGTTGGAAAATCAAGAGTATTTTTGCGTATGGCCTATGGAAAAGAAGGCAAAGTGGCTTGTGAAAATGATTTTGGAGAGAAGGAAAAGGCAAAAGATGAATGCTTTGAGTACCCACGAAGGTTGGAACAACAAGAGGTTGCCGGACGAGAAGCTAATGCACCTCATGATTATGGCAAATCATGTGAGTTTGGTCCATGCCAAATCTTGAGGAAGTTTTCAGCCAATGCATATGAAATATCACTACCTACTGATCTGAATATATCTCACATCTTCAACATGGCTGATTTGTATCCATACAAGGGAGATATAGAGGCAGAAAAAGTTGAAGCAACCAATGCACCTCATGAAGAAAGATCTTAACCAATTGCTGCTCCAGCACAATTAGAATGCATTCTTGTAAAGCAATTGCTGAAGAAGAACCAGAAGCATGAGTACTTAAAATACCTCGCCAAATGGAAAGATCATCCAGTTGAAGATGCTTCGTAGCTCACTGAAGAGGAGATAATCAAGAGGGGTCATTCAGTTGCAAACCTCATGAGCAGGGGCTCATAATTTCATTCCACCCAGGGAGTTTGATGCAGGGGCATCTTGCCCTCTAGTTTTAGCTTACTTCTTTTTAGCTTCTTTTGTTCTTTTTGTTGTTTTTGTAGGTGGCCTTTTGCCTTCTGTCGTCATCTTGCATTCTCCTATCTTTTGTGAAACTAAACTTTGCTAAAAGAGTTCCTATCGCCTTGTGCTTTGCTCTTGTCGTTGGTTGGAATCGAGTTCTATTATTGCAGTCTCCTATCGTCGTGTGTAGAAATGTTATTAATAGGGTTAATCCATCGTCGAATGTTCTGCAAATCGACAAATGGAAGGTTTGAGTAATTGCAGAACCGTTACATAACCATCAAAGGAATCCTTCAATGTCTGGATTAAGTTAGTGAGCGAGTGGAAGATGAAAAGAAACGTAGAGGAATATAGCGACAATAGTTAAATAGGATATTGGCCGACGGTTTCAGGAGAGGGTTCCCGATTGTTCTAGAAAATGAAACGACAGCTGGAATCGCGCGAGAGGAGATGTATCGACCCCATCTGTGAAGAGGGAGAGATAGAAAAAGGGACGAAAGAAAATGCAGAGAGCAGGAGAAAAAAAGAAAACGACAGGAAGGCAGCAGATGAATTAGAGTTAGATAGTAGTAGTTTATTGTAGTTAGAAAGAGGCCGATTGTGCAGGCCATTAGCATATTTTTGTAATGCTCTATTCATGAATAGAATACTTAGGACTAGAGTATTTATAATCTGTTTTTGTGATTTCTATGTTAACTAGACTGCCTATGTAAATCTCCTGTCATTTTGTATTTGATATGGCGAAGAAAATACTTTTAATTCCTGTCATTATCTCTGCATATCTCTTAGTTTGAGTTCTGTTTATGTTTCTTTTTGAACTGTGATTACCAAGGCTCCATCAATTTCACAACAGATTTGGATCAGTCATAATTTCATTTCAGCACTTGGCAAAACCTTCAAACCCTAGCCGCCGCTTTGTTTCTATTGTCATCGATTGTCAAGGGTGCCCTAGCTTGGTGAGAGTTCTCATTTCACTTGCATCAGCTGAATACTTCAGATCTGCAGTTGTTGGCATCTATAAGAGGAGCGACCAACATTAAGGCATTGGGATAGCATCAATTGAAGACCATTGTGAAGGCTGATCTGATATTGAGGAGTTTGGGAGTGTGTTTTGGCTATCATTAAGCCATAGATTTAATGTAATTGTGCAATTGAACAAATTAATTTCATAACAGCAGAAGTCTTATCTGATTCATCATCATTTTGGCTATCAACCTAGTGTGGATTTCTGTAATTCATTGTGTAATTCAACTAGGGTTGATTGTAAATTTTTGGCATGTTGATTATGATGTATTTTGCATGATAAGTGGATGAAATAAGTGTATGTTCAAATCTGAGTTACCAAAATCAGAATTCAGTCCTAAGGTTTCGAGTTTGAGATTTGCAAATTTGAATTTTTGGTCAAAAACCTAGTTCGGGACATGTCACTCTCCAAAACCTAAGGGGTGTTCCCTTGAGGTCTGAGTATATGGAAACAATTTGAAATAAGGATTTGATTACCACAACCTCATGGCAATTAGGAGAAAGCCTACAAGACCTCACTAACAGCAGATTAAAAGCAAGAATATAAGTGCACCAATAGATATGATCAATTAAAATCTTTAGAGATGAATTCCCTTAACTTTTCATACACTTATATCCTACCTCCACATCATTACAGCCCTCTAAATATTTATCTAATACGAGCTCACTAGATATATCCACTTGCAAAACAATGGACTGCAATGATGGGCCAAACTACTACAAGCACAAACCTCTAAACATCTATCTGACACCAACTCTCTCAGGATATAGCAAGGGTAACAATGCTGGTTTCTGGATTAAGGCAGAACCTAAATTATTCAACCTACCTACTCCTAAACTACTAGTGAATGATGTTTTCATTTTAAGGTATATGATTGACTATGAACTTCCAGGACCGGTGCCTATCCATTGGGTGATAGAGTCCGGATTTCCAACAAGAAACAACAAATCAAAATCACAAAAATATGAGCTATGCATAAACATACATCACAGATATGGCACTAAATAATAGAGCATACTTAATAATCCATCCCCATACTATAAAAATCTATATGCAATATAGAAATGACCATTGCAAACTTGCAATGAATTAAAATGTTACGATATTTATCAAATCTTCATTACAATCATACTAACAAATGTGGCAAGAGGAAACACACTACTGCGACAGAGGGTTTCCCTGAAAATCTACAAACAGACCTGGAGACATTCCATTACAAACACCATTTACAATATTAACTTCCATGATTTACAGATGTATTGCTCCAACCGGACTGGACTGGCATGATTTGAAACCCTAGATGATCCTCGGCACCTACAAGCGTTAGGAAGTTGGTTCAACGACCAACAACTTGAAATGAATCACCAAACTGTCTTTATAGCCCCTTGGTGTCCTACTAGAGGTTCCAACATTGAATGAAATCTATGTTTGGACTACAATATCCATGGCTGAAAATGCATCCCGCTCAGATCTAACGGTCTAGATCATGCGCCAGTACAAATAGTAGTTGAGGGCTCACCTATTGCATTCATGGCATTCTTGGAAGTAGTTGAGGTGGTTGGGGCGTTTGAATGCACGCCTGCACTACATATTGTGTTTGGTGTTGACCTATCAAGCTATTTTTACTTGCGCGGCCTCTTTCCTTGTTATCCCGTACATGTCAAACATTTAAAAAATTTCCATTCACTTTCAGCAATTCGGCTAGTTTGCGAACTCACGAACTAGTCGAAACATGCATCTATTTATCCTCTTTGTAGGCATTTCGGCACATTAGCGAACTTGAGAACCTTTTCGGCCTTTCAACAAGTTCGCGAGCTTGCAAACTTGCCAAAAACCACATTCTTTTCTTTTGTTCTCTTTTTTGGCAATTTGGCAAGTTCGCAAACTCACGAACTTGTCAAAAGCCACATTCTTTTCTTTTGTTCTCTTTTCTTCTTTTTCGACAATTTGGCAAGTTTGCGAACCAGAGAACTTGCCAAAACATCATCATTTCATATCTCTTTCCTTTTCGCCTTTGTTCTCCCTTCCTCTTCCTTCTCGACGTTTCGGCAATTTTGAAAATTAGAGAACCCTTCCGGTGTTTCAGGCCTTTTTAAAATATACGAACCTTTTCAGCAAGCTCACCAATTCACAAACTTGTTGAATATCCGAAACCTTCTTTCTTTTTCGCCAACTTTTATCCTTCTTTTTGGCCTTTCGCAAAAATGAACTCGCGAACTATTTTGGCAAGTTCCCAAGTTCACAAACATGTCGAACCGTCGAAAAGTGAAGCTTTGCGGGCTTTCAGGTTTTTCGAGGATAGGTGGACCTACGGACATTGGAATGGGGCAGGGCCAGGATCCAAGATCCGAGAGGGACATCGGATCGAGAACGAGAACGCCAAGAAGGTCAGAATCTGAGATCCGAGAGGGACATGGGATCAGGAACACGAACGCGAAGAAGGTCAAAATCCGAGATCCGAGAAGGATCGCAAACCAAGAACCGAAGAGGAACAGGGATCGAGGAATGGGGACCAAGGTTCCAAGAGCGGGAAACCGGGGTTTTCGAGGAACCAGAGAACCCAAGGACACAGGGACAAAGTTACAAGGTCCCATGAAAACACAAAAAACCCGAAAGGGCAAAAGGGAAAGCATGAACTACGGGACCAAGACGAATGCGCAGGGAACTAAGGATCGGGAGTCGAGAGGAACCAAGGACCAAGAGGTCGATAGGCCGAGGCCGAGGAAATTACCAGTCCTAAAACATCCCTAAGTTCCGACAAAACCCAAAAACCTGGGAAAGCCCAAAAAAAGGATAAGGTAAGGCACAACTTGGATTTTTCTTTAGATCTTGGGCACTTCAACATATGGCAAAGGCAAGGAAAAGGCCAAAAAACAAAAGAGCACATGACAAGATTTTTTGCAAATTTTTAGGGCAGGTGCCAACACTAGCTCTAGTTGGGGACGTGTGGCTCCTGTAGGCATAGCAAGAATCCAACTATCTCCGGGAGCAGACCAAAAAGCAAAAAAGAACAAGAGGGTGGGAAAAGTGCACAAGGAACGTATGTACAAGCCAAAACAATAATGAAAACATATATACAAGACAAGATTTATAGTCATGGGCATGAAGGCTCAATGAAAGGATGACTATAAACAAAATTTTAACATACCTGCAAGTCAGACCCTGCAAAGAAATTCCATGACACACAACCATGGATGAACTACCAAGAGCCATTTGCCTTTGTCAAAGACCAGCTTGAAGAAAGAGCTAAGCATCCTCAAACTGAAGTTGCTCCCATCTCCTAGCAACAACAAAAGAAGCTTCTTCCCAGCATGCACATGTAAACTGCCAACATCAAGATCATCATGCCAAAAAAAAGAGGTTACTGTCATCAAGACATGGCAACCACAAAAAATAAAAATCACCCACATAGCAATTTTTTCTCTCAAGCTCCTTGGTGCAAGATGGATATCAGGACATGCACACAAATCAACATGAAGAGAAGGATCCTCTTGAATACCCATTTGAAAAGTGTCCAATTGAGGTGCAAATTCAAACTAGGGTGTATTATCTAAATGCTCAAGTTCTTGCATCCCAATTGCACCACAATTGTTGATCTATTCCTCCATGATTGAATCAAAGACTTCCAATTCAACACCTTCAACATATAAATCAGAAATTGGAGGCACTTCATGTGAAGACTTACCATCTCCAAATTGTCTCACTGTTTTGAGCCCTTCAATGCAGCCTGTTGCAAACAAACTGCTGCCAATAAATTGATCAACTATTTGATCTTCCTCTTCACTCTCTTGCAAACAAGCATCCTAATCCTTTTGAGAACACAAAACTATTATCAACATGCTCAACCAATGAGCCCAGAAAGGTGTCCTCAATACAGTCCACATCAACAAAAGATAACTGCTCCAAACCCAATTCTAAAAATTCATCAATATCGAAAACTTCATGACATGTAACAGCAACATCATCATGCACACCCTTACATTCCTTCCTCTCATTCGCAACAAAGGGGGCATGAGCATCATCTTCAACAAAGAAATGAAGCACATCTAGTGAATAACAAAGATCTTGTACTTCAACTTCCTTACTTACCTTAGCAACATCAAGATCACTGTCAAGAGAAACAAAGAATGGGAGTTCATCCAATAAACAGTCATTACCATTTTCAAGACCATGAACAAGTCCATCTGAGCAAAAATCAATGCAAACACTACACTCATCATCTCCATTACTGTCGTACAACATTGCACTATCATCAATTGCTATCCTCCTAACCACACTGTCAAATTGATTTAATGTTGTATTCATCTTTCCGACACCACCATTATCAATGGCAAGGACCTCAAACTGGAAATCAATACCTACATTACCATCTACCTCAAATTGATTATCATCAAGTGCAGGAACACCGCTATCAACCTTGACTTCAGGTTGGGAGTCAAGTGGCAAAGCAACATCATCATCATCCCCAAGGGATGATCCATCCAACTAAAGATAGGTGGCCACACTATCTTCACTTTCTGCACAACCATCATATGATGTTGCATAACATTGTCATGTCCTACTAACAACACATTCAACCTGATTCGTTGTATTGCTGCCCACCACAATTAGCTCATCTCTTACAACATCAACCTTTGGAGACAGCAACTTTGCAATATATTCATTTCTCAGTCTTTCAATGGTGTCAAGGCATAGGTAACCCTTCTGCAAACGAAAAAGCTTCAACTCTTGCGCCAAACTTAATCCAGCCTCATATGATTCAAAAAACATATTAATGCAGTCTGGAATAGAAGGTTTGAAAGCATTTGGAATTTTTGACAATGCAACAACAAACCGATGACTGAAATCCATACTAGATTCACCCTCTTGCCTTCTAATATTTGTGAATTCCTAGACAAGAGCATAAGGGTCCAAACTACTTGCAAACTCCTCAAATGTAGCCACCAAGTCATTCCAAGAAGCAAAGTGATGTTCTAGAAAACCACCAAGCCACTTCCTTGCCAATCCACATAGAGATCTAACAAAGAACCCTATCCACATGTCCTCATCTTCAAATTGAATTTGTCCATGAAGTTTGAAAATGCAGCAACATGTGCCTCCCCATCATAGAAATCACACCATCAAAGATAGGCATATGATGATAGACCTTGGTAGGCATAGATTGCATTTAATAACTGACCCATGAGAGGTCCAGTTGTTTGTATGTGGTCTCATTGGGGATGGAAGGATACCGGATAAATGAACTATTAGTGACAGCAGAACGAGCACTGCATTGCACTTTGGATTTAAGTAGCCTAATTTGGTTTTCAATTTCTTTTTGTTGCATAATGAGTTCATTTTCATAGTGTATGGATGCATGGCCATCAAGATATGCGGAGATGCAGTATGACTACAAATGTTGGAATAGGATGCATCACTGATACAATCTGAGTCATTCTCATCCGCATAATGTCTAGGGCTTGAATCATAGGATTGGGGATGTGGAGGACTTGCCCTAGAGTACCTCTCGGACTTAAAGGCCATGACTACAATGCATGTATCATGCTCAAAAATAACTATGTACTATTTAAGGATAATTCCTTTGTAAAACAACTTTTGCTTCAAGAGAGGAAAGAAGAAACAACCTCATGTACCTTGACCTGTTGCTGCACTAGTGGATGAATGAATAATCGTTGCACTACTAGCAAGCACTTAGTAGCAACAAAAACTTTGAATTATCCTGCTGAGTTGCCACCTCACTGAATGAAGAAATCCTTGGAGCATATTGAACCACCAAGGTTAAAATATTTTTGGGTCTTCACACCAACAGAGTCACTAATTTGTTGTAACCTAGGATAAGACTAAACTCTGAAATCTACCCAATAGAGTCGCCAAGATGTTGCTTCCCCAAAACGCAAGCCCTATCTTCAAACACCACCACCAAGAGTGACAAGAAGGGGAAACAAATATCACAAGCATGGAGAGTGATATATCAACAAAGAGCGGTTGGTCTTGGTCCAACATATAGGATAGGGCAGATCCTCTTCTTTGTTAGACTCTGCAAAACCTAATGGGGTGTTCCCTTGAGGTTTGAGTACATGGAAACAATTTGAAATAAGGCTTTGACTACCAAGCCCTCGTGGCAATCAAGAACAAGCCTACAAGACCTCACTAACAAAAGATTAAAAGCAAGTATATAAGAGGACCAACAGATATGATCAATTAAAATCTTTAGAGACGAATCCCCTTAACTTTTCATACACTTATATCCTGCCTCCACATCATTACAGCCCTCTAAATATTTATCTCAAACAAGCTCACTAGATATATCCACTTGCAAAACAATGGACTACAATGATGGACCAAACTCCTACAAGCACAAACCTCTAAACATCTATCAGACACCAACTCTCTCAGGATATAGCAAAGGTAACAATGTTGGTTTGTGGATGAAGAAAAAACCTAAATTAATCTACCGACCTACTCCTAAACTATTGGCGAATGATGTTTTCATTTTAAGGCATATGATTGACCATGAACTTCCAGGACCGGTGCCTATCCATTGGGTAACAAAGTCCAGATTTCCAGCAAGAAACCACAAATTGAGATCAAAAGAATATAAGCTATGCATGCACACATACATCACAAACATGGCACCAAATAATAGAGCATACTTACTAATCCATCCCCATACTGTAAAAATCCATATGCAATGTAGAAATGACCATTGCAAAACTTGCAATGAAACACACTACTGCGACAGAGGGTTTCTCTGAAAATCTACAAACATGGAGACATTCCATTACAAACACCATTTACAATATTAACTTTCGTGATTTGCAGATGTATTTCTCCAACTAGATTGGACTAGCATGATTTGAAACCCTAGACAATCCTCGGCACCTACAAGTGTCGAGAAATTCGTTCAACGACCAACAACTTGAAATAAATCACCAAACTATCTTTATAGCCCCTTGATGTCTTACTGGAAGGTGCAGCATTGAATGAAATCTATGTTTGAACCAGTGTTACGAGACTCGTCCAGACTCGCCTAAACTCGGCGAGTCCGAGGCAAGGCAGCCTAGCCGAGTCTGGGGGACTTGGACTCGGACTCGGCCGAGTTTTTCTCAGACTCGGCAGACTCAGCGAGTCCCGCTGGGAAAACTCGGCCGCTCAGCAGGGACGTCAAAACTTTTTGAAAAAACATAAAATTAATGCTTTAACTTGTTTTTTTTTTTACTTATATTTCCTCCTCCACCCTAAAAGCAACATCATTTCATTTCGAAGCCAAAGGGGAAGGAGAAAAGAGAGTTGTGAGCAAAATTTGGAGTGCATTGTAGGGAAACCAGCAAGGAGGTAGAGCAAAAATCGATTGGTGAATCGCATTGGGGCAGGTTCATAGCTACTTTTGGTGCATCTAGAGGTGTCTACAAAGGATTGGAAGGAGCTCTCTATTGATTTCAAGCTAGATTTAAGAGGTAAGTTTGTATTTTAAAGGATTTTTTGTGTTTTTTTTACCAAAAATTGCATTTTTCTTTACATTTCATTTCTTCTTTCTATTTTATTTTAGTAGATCAAAGAAAGAACCCTAGGTGTTTTGATTTTTTTTTTTTTTGGATTAAACCCTAGGTGTTTTTGTAAGTAAACCCTACAATTTTTTTATTACTTTAATAATTATAAATCACAAATGTTAATTTTTTTGTATTTATAAATTTTATGTTATTGCAGCAATGTTGAGATTTTCAAATCGTCTTTATCACAATGTCCAAAGAGCCAGTTAGAAGGGACCTTTGTTGGAAACATGCTGAAATTATGCCTAGCCAAAAGAAAGGAGAAGTAAAATGTTGTTATTGCAGAACATTTTTTCATGGAGGAGGCATTAATAGATTGAAATACGATCTTGCACAAATACCAGTCCATGATGCTACCCCATGCGAAGATGCGCCTCTTGAGGTTATACGAGAGGTGAAAGTGCAACTAGAAACATTTGAGCAAAAAAAAGAATTGGAAAGGAGGCAGATAGAGGAGATGGCAAATGTTGGTGGTAGTGGAGAGTCTTCGTCCATGCCTCCATTTCGTCCTTCTCCAGGTGTTGGGCCTGGTGATGCTAGTGTTGGAAGTGGAACACCTGCTACTGGCACTGTTACTGCTAGTGCCACTGCCAGCGGCAGTGTTATTGGGCCTAGAGTTCGTAAATCTAGGAATCTTGATTCATATATTTTGCCACGCACCACTCCAGGTTCCCAACTGTCGCTTGAGAGCATGGGTTGGAACAAGGACGTACATGATGCAGCTAGATGTGCAATTGGAGACTTTTGGTACTATTGCACCATTCCATTCCATGCAGCCAGAAAATTCTTTTTTGTTTGATTGTTTTAAAATTTTAGCTTGATTCTTTGTCTCTTGAATTTTTATATTTAGAGGTATATCAAATTCAAATTTAAATTCTCCATTTTACAATACTTATTTTATTTAATTTATTTGTGACATGTGTTAGGTCTCCTTATTGGCAAAACATGGTTGATGCCATTACTGTTTGTAGGGCGGGGTTCAAAGCCCCTAGTGAAGATGACATAAAGTGCCCAATTCTAACACAAAAGCTGGCCGATGTAAAAGCCACAATAGAGGAGCAACGGTTGATATGGAGGACGAAGGGTTGCACCATCATGACCGATGGTTGGACTGATAGAAGAAATAGGACATTGCTAAATTTTCTTGTTTCTTCCTCAGGTGATTCTACTTCCTACAATGCATTGATTTAGTGATTAATATTTTTAATTTATGCTTTATTGAATCATTGATTTTGTTTCTTTTTCAGGTGGCACCGTATTCATCAAATCTATTGATGCTTCAGGACATGTTAAAAATGCCACATTCCTTTGTGAAGCTATAGAGGAAGTCATAGCTGAGGTGGGTGAAGAGAATGTGGTGCAAGTGGTGATGGATAATGCAGCAAATTATGTTGCTGCGGGTAGACTATTGATGGAGAGGCACCCATCATTATTTTGGACTCCATGTGATGCCCATTGCCTTGACCTCACATTGGAGGATATTGGCAAGATTCCATGGATCAAAACATGTGTGGAGATGGCAAGAAATATTTGTAAATTCATATACAATCACACATGGGTCCTCAACCTAATGAGGTAATTCACGCAGCAAAAGGAGTTGACTCGTCCTGGCATAACCCGATTTGCAACAAATTTCATCACATTGCAATCCTTGCTTCAGTCAAGAAAAGCTTTGAGGCGCATGTTTGTTGATGAGGAGTGGACTTACTCATCCTATGCTAATACCAATGCAGGGGTTGAAGTAGCAAAGTGGATCTTTGATGAGCCACAATTTTGCACACCTGTTGAGGAGATTGTAAAGGTAAATGAAAATCTAATTATACATTATGTTTTAATTTTTATTCATATTTTTCTTTTATTTGCTTATTTTTGTTCACACTTAAGTTAATGTTTCACAATAATTGCAGATCACTGAGCCTCTAATAGTTCTCCTACGAGTTGTTGATGGGGAGAAGCCCGCAATGGGCTACATATATGAGGGCATGGATAGGGCCAAGGAGGCCATTAGATCCATCTATGGGGGAGTTAAGGGTAAGTATCGTCCCATTTGGGAGATCATTGATAGGAGATGGCACCACCAGCTTCACAAGCCCCTACACGCAGCCGCTTATTACCTCAATCCGGCATTTCAATTCTGCCCTGATTTCAAGGCGGATGAGGAGGTTCTGAGTGGGCTCTACACAATGTTAGAGCAAATGTCGGCTAATTCAACACAGATAGTCCATGAGCTTGAGACCTTTAGACTTGCACAAGGAGATCTCTTATCTCGTGAGATGTGCAAAAACACTCGGTCAACATTCCAGCCAGGTAAAATTATATTAAGGGCATAATTTAAGTTTAAAAATTTAATAAATTTTTTGTCTTTTTATATTATTATTAAATGTTGAAACTTAAAGTTGGATAATGAGATTGATTTTTTTCTTTTTCTCATCTCAGATGCATGGTGGGATATGTTTGGTGCTAAGGTACCAAATCTTCAGAAGATTGCAATTCGAATATTGAGCCAATCATGCAGTGCTTCGGGTTGTGAGTGCAATTGGAGTATGTTTGAGCACATACACTCCAAGAAGCGCAATAGACTATCTGTGTAGAGGTTGAATGATCTAGTCTATGTTCATTACAACCTTTGTCTTCGCCACGGACAAATTTGGGCACTGACTCCACCCCCATCACGCTAGAGCAAGTCGATCCACAATCTGATTGGATCACTAAGGCTGAGGATCCTACCTTTAGTGATGAGGACCTCGATTGGGTTGACCAGGCAGATAGACAGGCCGAGGTTGTACCCATGGCAGAGGAGGTTAGAGCACGAGCAGAGTCAGCACACACATTAGATGTTGGTATCGGTGGCACAGAGACAGAGGCAAATATTATGGTTGCATCATCACCCAGGACCTATCTTAGATGCCTTCGTAGGAAGGGTGCACTTGCAGGCTCCTCTGAGCCATAGACTTGTACTTTTTCTTTTGATATTTGTTTAGAACTTATGATGCCATGGATTTCATATTCGATGAGTTTTGTATACATTTGTGAAATATCTCACTTATACTTAACCAAATTTTATGCCAACTTTTTTAATTACTTACTTCAATCAATCAACATAAAACATAAATGAGATCAACACGAATTGAACATCAAGGAAGTTGAGATATCTTATTGCAATTGTCAATCGAATTCTTATTACATTCAACAGATGCTTATTAGCATTAATGTTCAACTTATTACAAAGATTACAAAAGATAGGCATTGGCGCCTAGATTGAACAATGAATATATTCCAACTACAAGTATCTTGTCTTCAACTCGCAAGTGTCTTCAAGATGCAAGTAGCTTCATGCTGCAAGTAATGACTTCAATCCTGCACGATGATGATAACTGAATGTTAACAACTTAACACCTCTCAAGAGATAAGGGAGCATCACCTTATCAAGGTTGAGGGAGCATTACCCGAACAAGCATGAAATACGCAAATTTCATGAAAGAGCATAAAGCTTACCAAGAAATGTCAAATAGCCAAAGATCTAAGATGCCAAAATGAAGGTGCTCTCCTTTTATAGTGCTCCTCCTAAAAGGCAATGAAGGCATGCTTTTCAATGTAAAGAACGAACCAAGGCAGTTTCCCAAGAGCATATTCCAATGGGAATATTCCATTTGATGACTCACTCTGAGTTGGCAACCTTGTCCAATGAGCCGGAACGGATCCCAACGCCATCACTTGGACCAATAGGAGATCAGACACTCAGGGTGCCAGAAAGATGTCACAGTTGCAAGTCCCTCAAGGCTAGGCGCCAACTTGAGATGATTACTTCATGAAATTGCGCCTTGCTATAGTTAGGCGCCAGTTGGGGGTTGCAGAGACCCAAAAGTCCGCCTAGGATTCTAGGCTCCATACTTGTTCTTCATCGTTTCAAACAATGGGAAACACTCAAGAATGTCTCCTCCTTCAAACACTTAGTCTCAAATGCAAGTTCACAGGATCCTTGGCAAGGCACCAAAACTAGGCTGTCCAGACTGAGAAATGCGCCTAGACTGATTTAGCCATTTTCTAGCAAAGTTTTCAATGTTTGAAGTATATTGAGGAATGAAACATCAACTCGCATCAAAGTGCCAAGGTTTCATGTTGAATTGGGCATATCTTGGTGAAGGCGCAAATGTGGGGTTGGAGATGAGGAAAAGCTCACTTTCATAACACTTCTCTTGTCAAGGATGATGATTTCAATTGAGTGGATGATCTTTTGAACAATCTTTAACCCTTGATGATCAATTTCAACCTTCCAATTCACTTCCTTGTTAACACGCAATCTCGAGGTTGCAGAGGCATGATCTAGCGCCTAGGCGCACATTGTGGGTTGTAGGATCAAGAAGTGGCGCCTTGACCCTTAGGCGCCCATTTGGAGTTGCTTGATCAATGATTGGCGCCTTCCTTTTCCTAGGCGTACATCATGTGTTGTTTGAGTGTCAAACTAGCGCCTTGACTCCTAAGGCGCATGTTCAAGGTTCTGGAGTCATGGATTAGCGCCTTGCTATTCTAGGCACACATTTGAGTGTGAAGAAAGGTAGAAGTGCGCCTAAATGCCTTAGTCACTTAAATGTCTTCAATCACTACAAGACTCTAATCATTCGGCACTCATCCTCTTGGATCAACTCTCCTTATACCCAAGGCGCAATTTGGAGGTGTTTCAACATGAAAAGTGCGCCTAAGTGTTGACAAGAGTCTTCCTTAGCCATTTGATGTTTTTCCAATACATGTTTGAATGTCCAGAAACGATCCATCATTGAAGCGCTCAAGAAATGTCTTCATGCTCATGTTTGAATGAATCCTAACCAAGGCGCATTTTGATGGTTGAACAGATGAGAAAGTGCGCCTAGCACTAAGACAACCTTATGTCACTTAATAGAGCTCTTGACCTGCAAAGCAAAAAGTTCGTTAGCCAAAACCAAGCTCATTCCCTTATGTTACGTATTAGCCCACAGGAATGATGACTAGGCTAATCTGTGTTTATCGTTTATTTATGCCGGAAACGGAGACATGACAGTCTCCCCTTCCCGGGATTGCTTGTCCTCAAGCAATCGAAGCTTAGGATGCTCTAAAATCTTTTCTCCTTCCCAGGTAGCATCCTCCATTGGCAACCCTTTCCACTTCACCAAATATTCTCTTATGCTCCGGTTGCGTAGTTTCTTCTCCCTCATACCCACCACACTTTCAAGTTCAAGGGCAAGCATTCCTTCTTCATCCAAAGGTGGAAGTTCGTCAGATGAAACCACATTCTGTCCTAGTGCCTTTTTGAGACACGACACATGAAACAAATTATGTATGCGGCTTCCAAACTGGCAAATCAAGTTCATAGGCCACTTCTCCTACTCTTCTCAGCACCTTGTAGGGTCCATAAAACCTGGGCTTCAACTTCTCTGCACCTGACTTCTTCAAAGAGCTTTGTCTATATGGCTGACGGTGCAGAAACACCATATCACCTACTTCAAAACTTCGTTCAACCCGATGTCTGTCGGCATACAACTTTTGTTGGTTTTGGCCCTCTGCAAATTCTCCTTTAGAACTCGCAAGATATCTTGTGTGTCCTGCATCAATTCCTTTGCTCTAGGAGCTCGGCTATCATCCAAAAATAGATCAACAAAAGAAACTGCATCATATCCATACAACGCATGAAAAGGAGACATGCCTATTGACATGTGGAAAGTAGTATTATAGCAGTATTCTCCTAAGTGTAACTGTACCTTCACAGTAACCACTTTATCCAAGCACACTGATGATCAGACACATAATTTCGCAAATATCCCTCAAGCCACTTATTGACTCTCTGTTTGCCCATCTGTTTGAGGGTGATAACTTGTGCTTGGTATTAAGTCAGTTCCTGCTAATCGAAATAGCTCTCTCCAGAACACACTGATAAACCTGCTATCTCGATCACTGACTATGGTCTTTGGAAGGCCAAGTAATCGGAACACTTCCCGAAAGAACAACTCAGCAAACTGTAATGTCGAGAACTCAATTGGAATTGCAAAGAAGTGAGCATACTTAGTCAACCTATCCACGACTACATAAAAATAATATCTTTCCCTTGGACCTTCGGAAGACCAGTAATGAAATCCATCGAGATACTTTCCCACTTATGTTCTGGAATTGGCAGTGGGTTGAGTAATCCCGCTGGAAAAGTAGTTTCTGACTTGTTCTGCTGACAAATCAAACACTCCCTGACGTATTGCAAAATTTCCTCTTTCAAACCCTTCCAAGTGAATCTTTCTCTAACTTGTCGATAGGTCTTGAAGTAGCCAGGGTGTCCTACAAGTGGAGTATCATGGTATGCTTTCATGACTTGTTGTTTAAGCTTCGATTCAGGAGTTAGAAAAATCCTATCTTTGTAGTAAATGATGTCATCAATCACCTTATAACGATCATCCTAAATGATTCCATCCATGATTTCAAAAGCAAACTTGGATTTGGAGTACTCAACCAGAAGCTGAGACTTCAATCGGCAAATACTTCACTTAAGGCGCAAATAGCAAGCTTTCTAGACAAGGCATCTGCAAGTACATTCTTCTTGCCTTTACTATGTTCAATGTCAAAATCATAAGCCTATATCTTAGTAACCCACTTCTGCTGCTATTCATTCAAATCTTTCTGCCCTAAGAAGTATCTTAAACTGTTGTGATCTGTTTTGACAAAAAACTTAGCTCCCACTAGATACTGGCGGAACTTAGCCAAGGCATGCATGATAGCCAGCATCTCTTTGTCATATGTGGAGTACAGCCTTTCTGTGTCCTTTAACTTCCTGCTTTCAAATGCAATTGGGTGATGATCTTGCATTAGCACTGCTCCAATGCCTTCTCCAAAACCATCACATTCTAGGACAAAGGATTTAGTGAAATTTGGCAAAGCCAATACTGATGTTGTACTCATTACCTCTTTCAATTTCTCAAAGGCTGCTTGAGCTTCCATTGACCAAACAAAAGCACCTTTCTTTGCTAGATTTGTCAAGGGTGCGGAGAGCTGTGAGAACCCCTTAACAAATCGTCGGTAGTACTAGTAACTACAAAGGCCAAGGAAACCTCTTAATTCTGACACATTCTTGGGCACTGGCCAACTGCGAATGGCTTCAATCTTCTCTTCTTGTACTTTCACGCCATTAGCGCCAATTACATGGCCTAGGTATAGTATCTCCTTAAAACCAAATTCACATTTAGACATTTTCACATACAAAAACTGTCCATTATGCTTAAGATTTCGTCCAAGTGTTGGAGATGTTCTTCCCATGTCTTGCTATAGATTAGAATGTCGTCGAAGAAAACCAATAGGTACTTCCTCAACTGCTTGCCGAATACATGATTCATGCAAGATTGGAAGGTAGCTAGTGCATTGGTCAAACCAAAAGGCATCACCAAGAATTCATAATGCCCGTAGTGAAATTCGAATGTTGTTTTTGGAATGTCCTCACGAACACGGATTTGATGATAACCAAAGCGAAGATCAATCTTCGAGAAGAATACAGCCCCATGCAATTCATCTAGCAACTCATCAATCCTAGGTATTGGATACCTATTCTTAATGGTCCTTTGATTCAATGCGCGATAGTCAATACACATCCACATTGTTCCATCTTTCTTCTTTACCAACACTACTGAAGAAGCAAATGGACTAGATGAACGTCGAATGTGTCCCATATCAATCAACTCCTTGATTGTATTCTCAATCTCAATCTTGAAGTGCCGAGGACGTCTATATGGTGCAATGTTGATAGGTTTGGTTCCTTCCTCTAACTCAATCACATGCTCAAAACCATGGTACGGTGGTCGTCCTGGAGGAATGTTCCCAAACACCTTACTGTGTTTATCCAACACAAAGTGAATGTCTATATGATGTTCACCATCCGAAGAAGACTTAGAAGAAACATTGACTCGAGCCGCCCAAGCAATATCGTCATGGCGAAACAATGCTTCCATACGCCTAGCTGAAACAACTCTAGGCCTTCCATCTGAAATAGCCCTCAAAATCACTTTTCTTCCTTAATGAATAAACTCTATCTCCATCTTCTCCAAATCCTATATATAACGACGAAGTGAATGCAACCATTGCATTCCCAATACCACATCAATACCTAAAAGTCCAACCATGTAGAAATCATCTGTCAATGTATAATCTCCTATTTGAATACTGAATTGGGGTACCTTCTTCTGACAACTCATAGTGAACCCGTCTGCCATTGCAACTGTGAACCCCTCAAAGTCTTCAACTTGTAAACCACGTTTCATAACTAAACCTTCATCAATGAAGTTATGAGTGGCTCCACTATCCACCAAACAAGTGACTCGTTGTCCCTTGATAACACCCTTTATTTGAAAGGCATGATACCTAGGAACTCCTGACATAGTAGCAATAGTCACTTTTCCTTCTCCTGTATCAAGCTCTAATGTCAGTTGCTCCTGATGATCCCCATCTAAAACTGTATCCTAATGTATATCACTATCATCATCTGAAATTACCTCAAGAAGATGTGCCTTGCCTTTTCCAAAGCATCTATGACCTAGTTCCCATGGTTGCTTGCAAGAAAAACATAAATTCTTCCTTCTCAATTCATCTCTCGCTACTACAAAAGGATTAGTTTTAGGCTGAAATGTTTTTTTCGGATTAGAACTTGTACCTGTGAAGAAACTTTTCTTTTGAGTGAATGTAGAAGTAGTATCCAAATCAAGTGCTAACTCAATGGCCTCCTCAAGAGTAGTTGGCTTATGTACTTTAACCAAACCCTTGATCCTTTCATTCAATCCTTCAACAAACAACATAGTGATTCTCCTATCTGTCATATCAAGAACCATAACCGCAATCTTTTGAAATTCATTGACATAAGTGTCCACTTTACCAAATTGCTTCAACTATGCAAGCTCGCGGTAGTAGACCTCAACATCCTTGCGGTCAAACCTAGTTATGAGTTTTTGAACAAACTCATCATATGAAGTGATCCTGTTGTGATATTGTGAAACAAGACCATGATGCCACCATTCGTATGCCAAACCCTCTAAATGCATAGTAGCAAAATGTATAGCCTTTTCTTCACTCATGGGTTTGAGTGTAAGAAAAGTGTCCAATATATTCACCCATGCTCTAGCACTTAGCTTACCACTACCATCAAACCTGGGAAGAGAAATTTTGTTTATGGCATCCTTAGACTCCTTTGGCTGTGTAGGTTGAGCTCTTCTTTGCCTTGGTCGATTCACTCTACCTCTTTGACTATCCCTTTTCTGGCTCATGTAGTTGTTGAAATTTATTCTATTCCTTACATGCTCAAGAAGTGCATCATACTCATCAACCAAAGATATAACATTCTCCCCAAAAGGAACATCTTCTTCTTCCTGTGGCTGCTCCTCTTCTACTTCTTCTTCTCTAGGAAGAAAAGTAGGTTGCATAGACCTCTCAACTGTAGGTGTTCTTGTTCTCCTAACACGAGGCGGTGATCTTCCAGCTACACTAGCTACATCCTGATTACCTGGATGATTCTGATTGTTATTATTCCTGTTACCCATCAATGCTTGAAACATCCTTTCAATATTTGCATTTGTTTGTCGTTGTTGTTCAGTTGCCTCACGCTGTTGAGCTGCCATATCACGCTGATTATCAACCATCTCCGTTAACATGTTATCAATGTCCTCTTGTCGCTTATGTTGCCTTCTATCCCCCATTGTACCTGTTCTCCTTTGATAGTGTTGCGGCAAAGGATCAATGTAGTAGCTCATAACCCATAGGCTGGCAGGATCCAAGCTTTGATACCACTAAAATATCCCACTTATACTTAACCAAATTTTTTGCTAACTTTTCTAATTACTTACTTCAATCAATCAACATCAAACATGAATAAGATCAACATGAATTGAACATCAAGGAAGTTGAGATATCTTATTGTAATTGTCAATCCAATTCTTATTACGTTCAACAGATGCTTATTAGCATCAATGTTCAACTTATTACAGAGATTACAAAAGATAGGCCTTGGCGCCTAGATTGAACAATGAATATATTCCAACTACAAGTATCTTGTCTTCAACTCGCAAGTGTCTTCAAGATGTCTTCAAGATGCGAGTAGCTTCGTGTTGCAAGTAATGACTTCAATCCTGCACGATGATAACTAAATGTTAACACCTCTCAAGAGATAAGGGAGCATCACCCCAACAAGCATGATATAGGCAAATTTCATGAAAGAGCATAAACCTTACCAAGAAATGTCAAATAGCCAAAGATTTAAGATGCCAAAATGAAGGTGCTCTCCTCCTTTTATAGTGCTCCTCAAAGGCAATGAAGGCACGCTTTTCAATGTAAAGAAGGAACCAAGGCACATTTCCCAAGAGCATATTCCAATGGGAATATTACATTTGATGACTCACTCTGAGTTGGCAACCTTGTCCAATGAGCCAGAACGGATCCCAATGCCATCACTTGGACCAATAGGAGATCAGACACTCAGGGTGCCAGAATGATGTCATAGTTGCAAGTCCCTCAAGGCTAGGCGCCAACTTGAGATGATTACTTCATGAAATTGCGCCTTGCTATAGTTAGGCAACAGTTGGGGGTTGTAGAGACCCAAAAGTGCGCCTAGGATTCTAGGCTCCATACTTGTTCTTCATCGTTTCAAACAATGGGAAACACTCTAGAATGTCTCCTCCTTCAAACACTTAGTCTCAAATGCAAGTTCACAGGATCCTTGGCAAGGCGCCAAAACTAGGCTCTCCAGACTGAGAAATGCACCTAGACTCATTTAGCCATTTTCTAGCAAAGTTTTCAATGTTTGAAGTATATTGAGGATTGAAACATCAACTCAGATCAAAGTGCCAAGGTTTCATGTTGAATTGGGCATATCTTGGTGAAGACACAAATGTGGGGTTGGAGATGAGGAAAAGTGTGCCTCACTTTCATAACACTTCTCTTGGCAAAGATGATGATTTCAATTGAGTGGATGATATTTTGAACAATCTTTAACCCTCGATGATCAATTTCAACCTTCCAATTCACTGCCTTGCTAAGGCGCAATCTCAAGGTTGCAGAGGCATGATCTAGCGCGTAGGTGCACATTGTGGGTTGTAGGATCAAGAAGTGGCGCCTTGACCCTTAGGCGCCCATTTGGAGTTGCTTGATCAATGATTGTCGCCTTCCTTTTCCTAGGCGCACATCAAGTGTTGTTTGAGTGTCAAACTAGTGCCTTGACTCCTGAGGCGCATGTTCAAGGTTCTGGAGTCATGAAACTTCGGATCCAAGAGGAATGCGTGGGGAGTCAAGGATCATGAGTCAGGAGGAACCAACGACTAAAAGGCCGATAGACCGAGGTCGAGGAAATTCTCAAGCCCAGAACATCCCTTTGTTCAGCAAAACCTGAAAACCCGAGAAGGCCCAAAAAAAGGCTACGGGAAGGCCCATCTGGATTTTTGTTTGGATCTTGGACACTTCAACATATGGCAAAGGCAAGGGAAAGGCCAACACAGCAAAAGAACACATGACAAAAGATTTTTCGCAAAGTTTTCGGGCAGGTGCCAGCACACAAGACTCCCCATCGGGAGTGGTTTTCCATGTATGAGAAATATGATGGTGGGAAGGTGTACCTCGGCAACAACTCTTATCTCAATATTGTTGGACATGGTCAACTTTTGATTCGATTCCTTGACGATACAATGAAGGGGGTCGATGAAGTTCTATATATCCTAGGTCTGGCATGGAACCTTTTACCAATGAATAAACGTAGTAATGTGAGTGTGCAAGTAGTCTTTGGTAGTGGAGGGCGTAAGATGGTCAGAGGAGCTATGGTGCTCACTAAGGGTGTTCATGTAGGCACTCTATTTCAACTTGATGCAAGCAATGTTCAATGCAATAGTTTTTGAATTCTTATGGTGAAGAGAATTGCAAAATCTTCACGTTCACCATTGGAACCAACAACAAAGAGATGTGCTATTTCCAATTTTTATGGCCATGCTTTCTAGGTACCTAAGAACACTCTTACTTCAAAGGGCAAGTTACCCACCGAGAAGACCTATGCTATGGCACCAGCGGATGTGCCATATAGGTGAAAAGGGTCTTCAAACCTTGAAAAACAATTCTTGTTGAGGGGTTGACTAATTGTACTCTTGAATTCAATTTATGCAAACCATTACATATATGGAAAACAAAATAGTGTTCAATTTTAATCCACTTCTCATAAACCTTTTAAGATGTTGAACTTGATTCATTCTAATGTAATGTTCCTTCATTATCTAAATCTTTGTATTGTGTATCCTTCATTGATTATTATTCTAAGATGTATATTTTCTCAAAAGTAAATCCAAGGTCTTTAGTTGGTTTAGGTAGTTTAAGGCTCTCTTGGAAAATCAAACTGGGAGAAAGATTAAGATTTTGTTCTGCAAAGTTTTAGCAAATATTGTGAGAGGAATGGGATTGAGACATAAGACAACTCCATAGACCCCTCAACAAAATGGAGTTGTTGAGAGAATGAACAAGACATTGGTGGAGAGGGCTAGGAGTATGCTTAGTGGAGCCAACTTGGAGCAAAAGTTATGGGCAAACGTAGTTGCTAGTGCATGTGACTTGATTAATAGGTCTCCTACATCAATGCTTGTGGATAAGACTCCTATGGAGGTATGGACAGGAAAAAAGCCCTCACTTCAACATCTTCATGTATTTGGTTGCGAGGCATATGCTTGTGTGCCCAAAGAAAAGCACTCAAAGTTGGGTAACAAGGCAATTAAATGTATCTTCATTGGTTATGGTGTCGGTGTGAAAGGGTACAAGCTTTGGGATCTTGTGGTCAAGTTTTGTGCAACTAAATTGTGATATTTAAAAATATCAGTCCTTACTCTATATCCATGCAGCCAAAAAAGGATGAGAAGTCATTTGTTCAACTACAACAAAACACCGAGAACGCTGAACCAAAAAATGAACCAAAAGTTCATGATGGACCAAATAAAGCGAGCTCAAAGAATTTGGAGGAAGAAGTAGAACCTACAGCCCAACTTTTAAGGATGTTCACTAGGCAATTAAGGCAACGAGACAAGTATAGCCCACCTGATTATAGATGCATATTTCCTTTGTTAACTAACACTGATGAGCCTATAACTATTAAGGAGACAATGGAAATGAATGATTCTAAACCTTCGAGAATGGACATGGATGAGGTAATGGCTGCATTGAAAAAGAATGACACATGGCATTTGGTACAATTGCCCAATGGACAGAAACCCATTGGTTGTAAATGAGTGTTTAAAAAAATATTGATTCAAACAGTAGTGTTGAAAACTACAAGGCGATGTTGGTTGTTAAAGGATATTCCCAGATTGAGGGGATAGACTTTGGTGAGATCTTTTCTTCAATTGCTAAGATGGCATCTATCAAGTTCCTATCATCTGTTGCAGCAGCTTTTTGATTTAAAGATAGAATAGATGGATGTTAAAACAGCATTCCTACATGGTGACTTGGAGGAGGAAATTTATATGACACACCCAGAGGACTACGCTGAAAAATGTGAGGAGACATTGGTTTTCAGATTAAAAAAGTCTTTGTATGGTCTCAAATAGTCTCCTAGAATGTGGTCCCAAGAATTTGATACTTTTGTCTTGGGACTGGGATTTTTGAGGTCTAAATCAGATCATTGTGTTTATTACAAATAGGACAGTGATCATTTCCTTGTTATCACTTTGTTCCTAGATGATATGTTGTAACTATAAACTTAAATTTATTCTGCACATTTCTCTCCTCATAGATTAGTGTAGAAAGACTTTTCGCACCTCCACTTCCTTTCGAGATCTTGTTGAGGAACATTAGAAGAGGTCATAATGCTAGAGATGATGAAAGTGGTGAAGAAAATGAAAGAAGAAATGGGCAAGCTGTTCAACCTATTGTAGAAGAAGAAGATCAAGATCAAGTGAAGATGTTGAAAGTTATTTCAAGTATTAGTAACAGACCTAGAATTGAGATTCTTAGTGATACTAGTAGTTTCAATCCTAAAGAATTGATAGATTGGTTGCAATTATGTAGAAGAATACATTGAGTATGAGGATATTTCAAATCCCAAAAGAGTAAAGTTTGTTAAGACTAATTAGATTCAAAAGACATGTTGCATTATGGTGGAAAGAAGTACAATAGAGAGGAATACAAAAGGAAAACAAAAGACTGAAAGATTGGATACGATGGTGTCAAAGTTCAAAGCTAAGTTTATCCCTGCACAATATCAACTGGATCTGTTGAAGAAATTATAGAATTTTGAGACAAAAAGATATGATTGTGAAAGATTATACTGAGGAATTTTTATAAGTTGACAATTAGGGCTTGTCAAAGTAAAGTTGATCAAGAAAAAGTAGCAAGATTTATAAATGGTTTGAGCAGATCTATTCAAAAGGAGTACAAGATAGTGTCCAATAATATGTTAGATGCATTACCACCAGTGAGGACTATTAGTCATCATATTGATTTGATTCCAATAGCGAGTTTGCCAATTAAAGTTGCACATAGAACGATGCCAATAGAAAAGAATTGAATAGATAAGTGCAGGAGTTATTGAAAAAAGGTTTGATCAGAGAAAGTTTGAGTCTCTATGCAATAGCGGCCATACTAGCACCTAAGAAAGGAGGAGAATGGAAAACGTGTACAGATTCTAAAGCTATCAATAAGATCACCATAAGGTATAGATATTCATTGCCAGGCATGGATGATTTGATGGATTGTTTGACTGGAGCAAAATATCTCAGCAAGATAGATCTAAAAAGTGGTCGGTTATCATCAAATTCAAAGACACTGAATTTGGAGATTTTAAGTTTCCCTGATCATTTTAAATTTTCAGGTAATTAACTAATTCATCAAAAACATTGTCTTACTTACTAGCAGGCATCCAATACTATGGGTTTTAAATTTCTACTATCACAGTAAAATGTTGCCAAAACACCTAGGAGGGGACAAAAAAGACTGCCCCCTCAAATTCTTAAGCCAATTTAACTGATCCTGAACAATCTCCATAAAGATTGTTTTTATGTAGTCAAATGAAAAATATCTAAAAAGTGAAAGAAAGCAACAAACTAAGTTTGTACGTAATAAGAAATGGTTACCACAAGGGTTGCAGGAGCAGGCAGTTCAGAAAGAACGTCAGAAGAACTTGCAACATCACAGTCTCCAACAGTTGTACTAGCTTTTCCTTGGGTAGTGCTATGAAGATCATTATCTGATAGTGCTATTTTCACACCTTCCTGGGGGAGGCAAACAGTGCGAGAAGATTAGGAAAGATAGAAATATGCAATTATATCCAAGAAATGTCATATGCAATTACCATCAGTTATGCTTAAATGGAAGTATCCAAAAGTAATATTGAACTGAAAATAAAAGAAAATGGAGTCAAAGGTAGGCCATTGTTCTGTCTCAGCTCTTGTTTTCATTTATGATTTTTCTACTTTTTAAGATTTGGACTCGAAAAATATCACTAAAACATAAAACACAAGATGAGGCATATCTCTCAAAAACTCTCAGCTGTAAATGTTATTCATGTGAAGTTAAATGCAGTATACTGAACCAACTAGTGATCAATATTATTAAATCAACTAAGAAGAAATAACATCAGATCTAGTTTAGGAAGACCAATTCCAAAGAGAAATCAACAAATATGTCATAGTTCATTGTATGAAAACCATTATGACCACTTTTAGACCTCAGAATGTGCTTCACCAAATAGATGCCAGTTTAATATTCTAATGCAACAAACAAAACAAAGCCAATCCGTTTAATGTATGTTAGTAAAAGTGACACAGTAATTAAGCTTCAACATGGTGCCAGATTTAACATATGGAAAGGCTGTTTGCACAATGTAGCTGAACCCTACCACTTGAAACCAAGCAACAAAACAAGCTGCCACAGACAACAAGACATGAGAGAAAAAACCAAGTTGAGCATTTCATCAAAAAACTAGCACAATTTGCTTAGCATTTAGTGAACTCTATCTCCACAAATCCAAAAGTTGGATTAATTGTAGGATCTTTAAGGTCCTCAAGATTGTGTCATTATAGGTATCAGGAGTTGACAAGCAACTACAAATCTGTTTTAATTGCAAAAGTCATTCAACCTAATGAATGACACTTGCAAAGTGGACTTGAGGACATTTGGGATGGTCTGGAACATCACCAAGTCATTACATTTGTAATATCTCTAATAGGATTTGCCCTAGAATTCTGAATTTCTGCCCTAATTTTCTGATTTAGTTTTCTGCTCAAACCCTAGGACTGAATTCTGCTTTTATTTCTGAAGTATAAACACTTATGGGTAGCGAATAAACATGTGCCAAACATCAACATAAATATGCCAAACATGTAGATAACATCAACCATGATTCCAACCATGTATAACAACCATACAAATGCCAAACATATGACAAACAAATCTGATTTCTGAATAAACAAGTCTGCTGCTCCAAATCTGAATATGCTGATTTGGAATTACATCAAATTCATGGGCTCAAACATGCCAAACATTGCCCATATTTCTGCTCATACAAATCTGACCTAAATTAGGTTTATACATACCACAAATATGCAAAAATAACTTCAAACATCAAACCCTAGATGGGTGAATCCTCCATGGTAAGCACTTGGGGTTTGCTGCTCCAAAATTGTGAAATTGCCCTCCAAAATAGGCACTCAAATCTGCTCCAAAGAATATGGCATGAAAGCTCAAGAACTCCTCCAAATCTCCAATGAAGTACAAGTGTGAACTCCGTATGAATCCACCTCAAGATGAGTTAGGTTTTCGTCCAACCCACCAAATATTCCTAAGGGTTTTCGTCCTTGGAATATGTTGAACTAAAAATGCAGCCAAGAGATAAATCCAAATGATAAAATAAATTGATTGAATAATGAAAATGACCTCTACTTTCTTTTATAGGCATCCAAATAGACTTCCCATGGCTGACCTCCCTTGGCAAAAATATATTTTATTTTTTTTTTTATCTTCTCCCAACTTGGCCGACCTCCCTTGGTCAATTATTTTATTATTTTTTTATTTCTTTTTTTTTTTCCATAAATTGGTCGCCCACCTTCTTGGCAATTTTCTTTTATTTATTTTATTTTACTAAGAGGCTCACAAAAATAGTAGAAGTCATTTTCCCATCTCAAATTGGCCCAATAAAACTGGTTAAACATAGTATTTAACCAATTAGGTTGTTCCCTAGCCCTTCTGGCTTAGCCTACGAGAATAGAATAGGCTAACCGACTCCGTTAGGTGATCACTCGGAAAAAGGGAACATTATAGTCCTCCCTTCTTGTAATTGCTTGCCCTCAAGCAATTGCAAACCTAGATGCTACAGAATCTGTTCACCTTCCCAAGTAGCATCCTCAAATGGCAAGTCTCTCCATCTAATCAAATACTCTTTGATCACCTTGCTCCTCCACTTGCGCTTGCTAACATCCAGTATAGCATCAGGAACAAGTACCAATTTCCCCTCTTCATCCAAAGGAGGAAGCTCGGGGGAAGATGTAATATGCTGCCCAATTGCCTTCTTGAGGCAAGATACAAGAAATAAATTATGAATTCGGCTACCCTCAGGCAACTCCAACTCATATGCAACCTCTCCAATGCTCCTCACAATCCTGTAGGGGCCATAGAACCGAGTTTTTAGCTTTTCTGCACTACTCTTCTTTAGTGTAGACTGCATGTATGGCTGTAGGTGCAAGAAAACTAAGTCACCAACCTCAAATGTCCTCTCCACACTGTGCCTATATGCATACATCTTCTGTTGATTTCGAGCATGGTGAAGATTATCCTTAAGTGCCTTAAGGATGTCCTGGCTATCCTGCATCATCTGTCTAGCTCTAGGAGCTCTGTTGTCATCAAAGGTTAAGTCTACAAAAGACAAAGTGTCATATCCATACAAGACTCTAAAAGGTGACATGCCTATCAACATGTGATAGGTAGTATACAACCACCTAAACCAAGCCTTCCGTTGCTCCACTCTGATATAACTGTCATCCAACCAAACATTGTGAAGCAACCCACCAAGTTTCGGCTGCTCCACTCTGATACAACTGTCATTCAACAAATCAGTGTGAAGCAATCCACCAACCATACAAATCCCTAGATCCCAAATTTTTGCATCATCATATAAACTGAAAATGAAAGGATAAGTATCACTTATCAAGTCACCATCACCAACTAACCATCTAAAACTGAATTGTTTCCTATGGACTTGAAAAGAGTTCATCATGTGTGCATAACCAAGTATGCATATCCCCTCTAGACTGCTGGTACAAATAGTGGCAGCACTGTTAACATTAAAAATCAGATCTATAATCATCCTAGGAATGCTTCCAATGTCATAGACTAATAAGATCTCATCATCACTCAACCTCCAAGTGTTGTAGTGATAATCACATGCACACAAATCCATGCAATCAGCTGCAATCATCAATGTAAAATCTGAAAATTCTATGATTAGCTTTATAGAACAGCCACTAAACATCAATGTGTAGGGTGAAAACCATTGAGCCAACTCTGAAATTTCTTCCATAACTTGTTGCACACTGAAATCTTGCCCATTCATCAATCTTAGAGTATGTCATACTCGTTCATTGGTTACTAATGAATGAATAACAACACGTTCAGGGTGGGATACTATGAATGTCTCATTTGGTAACCATCTCCGAGGTGGGATGCCAATGACAAACCACACATTACCAAAATGTAGTATTTTCCTTAAAGGCCATCCATTTGTTTCCATATTCAACTCTATAATAAGATGTATCCAAAGCAAACTCAACATTCTACCTAGAACCATGATATAAAAGTCTTTGCATACCTTGTGTCCTTCCCATGTGATCACGAGCAGTGATGGTCTCATGAAACAAGGAATAGCAAACCCACTATGAAATGTCGTACCTTGCATGTAGCTTGGATCCACAAACACTCTCTCATACTTAGCCATACAATATTGGAGATCAACAAGATAATACCTCTTACCAATGTCATCCACATGGAATACTTCTATCACCTCATAATTATGTGAAGATAATGGAATGTTGTTCATAACATTTTCTTCATACCTTTTGATGGTGTCACCATAGATCTCATGCACACCTTCTTCACTTTCTGGATACTCATCACTATTGGCTGATCCAAAAGTTGCATCACGCTGAAATCTGCATACATCACCTATTATGGCACCTATCCCATAGCTGAAAACTGCACCTTCATGTGAAAGTTGCTACTTCAAACTCAAGAGATCATACTATTGATGTACTTCCCGAACATATTGAATCTCCTGGGTATGAGGAATGCTGGAATCATTATGCAATACTTCATCCTCATGGATTTTAGCAATTCCTTCAACTATTTGCCTAATCTCCATAATTTGTGTATTAGATCCTTGCCCATTAGGTGTGGCTGCTATAGATGACTGGTTTTCTGATTTGTGTGATGACAAGTGAGCTAAGCTTAGCTCTAAGAAAAGTTCATCAATCTAATTTTCTGATTCTTGAAGGGTCATGTGAGTACTCTTCAAGGAATCGTTAGTAACCTTAAGCTCTAAGGTAATCTTATCAACTTCTTCTTTTCCTCTCAATGCATCAGAATATATTTCAGCAAGCTTGAAAAGATGATCTCTATCTGAAAGTAGACGTAAATAATTTGATTTCATTGCTACCAAAGCTTCTTTGAGTACCTGCAAATCTAAAAGAGATAGTTCTCTTTCAATGTCTTTTTGTCTCCTCTCAAGTTGAACCTTCCAAAAATAATCTACAATCATCTTGTGAGTGTTATCAAAATGTGTTAAGGCTACAACAATCATATCTTCATTGACCTTTAATTGATTCTCCAAATGATGTGACTCACGGGGCCTATGATTAAGATCATCTTCATATAATGAATTTTCTGGTTTGCCTTCAACATCATGCCTCTCAAAATCAGCTACCTCCATGACATCCTTTTCATATAATTCATGTTTTGTAGCTAGGGCAACATTATGCTCAATCAAAGAATCATCATCATAATGGTATGCTGTCAAAACACAAGTAGACTCACTGAGTTCTCCCTGTATGGTGGAGTTCTTCATCAAATCTGAATCAAATGTTTTTGGATTACCAAGAATGTTCTTCTCCACACATTCTTCAACATACTCTTCTTCAACTGATGTATACCTATCATTATTTGTTGGTCCACAAAGTGTATGCACAACTTTCTCTTCCTTAACCATAAATTGAGCCTTCAAATCATGCCATGCTAAAGGTCTTTCATCAAAGTAACTTTGTTCATCACATGTAATGTCCCCTTTTGGGTTTACCCTAAATCTTGCCCTAGAATCACAAGTTAGGGTTACAATTTACCAATCCAATGTTGTAAGCAAAATAAATCTTGGTTTAGGCCCTGCAATCATGTTAGATAACATTGAAAATACAATTCATTAGATCAAAACATGTATAATAAATTATCTATTCAAATCATGTAAGAGGTATATAAATCTGTTCATGGAAACCTGCAACCACATTATATGAATAAAATATATTTAATTCTAAATATAAGAAAGATAATATATATAACAATGTAACAAGTCTCAAGGACTATGTGGGTTCAACCATAGAGAGAAGGGAGTAGAACGTGATGAGGTGTCCCAAGTTTCCTCTTTCCTAGGCCCAACAACAAGACCTTATCCTCTGTTGGCCTTATGTGGTCCTTAACCAGTGGTCCTTAACCATCATTATGAGGTGGCGTACCTAGTGAGGGCTTTACACCATTCCCCTCCATCACACCATCCCTTCCATCTCTTCCTGTTATGATTGAAGATCCTCCTTTTCATTTATTTCAATAATTGATTCAAGTGGGGATAGTCTGGGAGGTTGCAATAGGGTGTCCTAGATCCTCAACCCTAGGCCCAACAGCAAGACCTTATCCTTCGTTGGCCTCATGTGGTCCTTAACTAATGGTCCTTAACCATCATCATGAGGTGGCGTGTCTAGTGAGGGCTCATTTACCGTTCCCCCTCCTTGCAGTCCTGCCTCATCCTTTCCTTGACCAATTATTATCCATAACATCAATAATATTAGTTACTAGTATAATAGTAAATGTAGGTGAGTATATTGATTCATCTTTTTATTCATTAAGTATAGATGCAATTATTCCATATAACTTACATTTCTGCTGTCACTTCTATGATAATATATATCACAGCTGATATATATATGTACCTGGCTGTTTGTATTTCTTGGTCATGTCCTGTACTAAATACTCAGTTCAATATAATCAGAAAATCTATCTTTTTCTATATCTCTTTCTTGCAGACCTGTATATCAGTCTTCTTTTGATTGAATATTTTATTTATTCTTCAAGTTCTATATGCCCCCTCCCTCTCTCACACCAATCTAAACTTATACCTTTAATTCCCTATGAAGTGAGTTGTCTTTTTGAAGAGGGATAACCTTTCACAAGGGAAATAATCCTTTGTTAGCACTGTCGATTACTATCTAAACTTAATAGCTGTTGTTTATTATTTTATTTCAATTGCCATTGTATACAAATAGATGCTTCTTTATATCAATCAGTACCTTTTCCTTAAGATACTCTCTTTGATACATCCGTGCCTCTTTATGGTCAGCGATCCTTATTTCTGATCGCTTCTATTGTGACATACGCTGCTGCCACTTATGTGGCCTTATGCCATTTAAAATATAATTAACTTATTAATATTATAGTATTTAATTTATAATATTTAAATATATATCAAATATAGTATATTTGATATTTAATTTGAATATCTTTAAATATATTTAAGTATATATAAAATATAGTATATTTAATATCTAGTTTGAATATATTTAATTTATATTATTTAATATAAATATTTCCACCTTATAATATTTAATTTAAAGATATTCAATTTATGATTTTTAATAATAGATTTTAATGTCATTCATATCTTTAATTTGAATGAATAACACATAATTGATTTAATTATAGGTACATGACAGCCCTCCCCCACTCAAAATTGCTTGTCCTCAAGCAATCTCAAGAATTTAAACCTCTTCCCACATAGCATCATCTACAGGAACGTACTTGGTTCTAGAATTAACTTCCCTTTATTCACTTACTTGAACTTTCTTCATTCCCCTCCCGTATTTCTTCATTGGATAGGACTTCTATATTGTGTACTTGACTTCTTTTTCCACATTTATGCCCTGGTTCCCATTTCTCATTGCATTTGTAACATAAGTTCTTCCTTTTAAAATTCCTTGCATTACATTTGTGACCCGGTCCCCATGGATCATTGCATCTAAAACACATCTCTTCGCCTTGTTCTTCCCTTTGCTTACATCTATGACCGGGCTCCCATCTTTCTTCGCAATCATAGCATAGTCCTTTCCTTCGGAGCTCCCCTCGGGTTTCTTGGGAAAGGAATGGTTCCTTTGTTCACTCCTTCCATGGGAATATTTGTCTTTTTCGAGGATTTTCCTTCATTTAGTTGGGCACGATCAAGCCTAGTGGCTTTAAGGATTGCCTCTTGGAGTGTAGTGGGGTCTAAGGCACTTACTAAGCCTCAGGTGGCATCTGATAGCCCTTCTATAAAAAAATAGATAAGTCTTTTCTCAGATATGCCGGGAACCATAATGGAAAAATCTTGAAATTTGGATATGTAATCTTCAATAGATCCTTCTTGTTTAACATTTGTCAATTCCTTGAAGTATTCTTCGGGTTGTTTGTGGTCAAGCCTTTCAATAAGTCTTTCTGTAAATGTGTCATAGGTTTTTATCTTTTGGTCATCATGATCTCGTGTGATCAATCCAAGGTACCACCATCTATAGGCTGGTCTTTCTAAATGTACTGTGGCAAACTTAATGGCATCCTCCTCCGACATTCGATCGAGGGATAGGTATGTGTTGTCATGTCCCTATAATGATTTATAATTGAATAGTTTAGTTAAAATAGAATATATAATATATTTATTTAAAATATATTATTAATATGTATTATTTTATTAATTTGATATAATTAATTATCTTATAAATATAAATATTTAAATATTATAAAATATATGAAATATATAAATTAACTAGATATATTATAAATATAAATATTTTAATATAATATTTCTATGAATAATTAATAAGATATATTATTGTATATAAAAATAAATATTACAAATATTAATGAAGAGTCTCATCCATTAAAGCTTGAAAGTAAAATAATTTAGAATAAGGCAAAGTAACATATAAAGATAATAGTCTACTTAGACAAAAATATTATCCCACGATATATGCTTGTGAATAAAACAAGATAAAAGAGCTCCTAGTACTTAATAACAAATGTATTTATTTATACTATATATATTATTTAAGTAATATACTTTAATATATATTTATAATATACTTTAAATAATATACTATATAATATAATATATAGTATATTATATAAATAATATGCTATGTATATATATAATATAATATATATATTATTCAAATTAATATCACTCCTTAATATGTAAGGAAGGAGGATATTTATAAGTGCAACGATTAAGTTGGTTAACACCAGCAATCATATTAATAAATAATATATTATAAATATATCTAATAATATAAATACAAATATTATTATCTTATATTGTAATATAAATATAAATCATATATCATTCATTATGATATAAATGATATAATATAAATAATATAAAATAAATAATATATCATTAATGATATAATATAAATACAAATAATATAAATGAATAATAAGATAAATAAATATCTTTTAACCTATCCTCTTATGATAAGGGAGTTACGTATGGTTAGAACTAGTTTTACCACAAAAGGGAATTAATATTAAGTAATAAAAATTATAAGAGGGTAAGTATGTCTTTTACCACCAAGCATAATAAGAGACGTACCTCTTCGAATATATCCCTTGAAAGAGAAATAAATAAAGGTAGTGAGATAGAAGGAAAACATCATCGGAAGAATGAGTATTGGATAAATACATCAGCAGTAAAAGTGTGTGAAATATATATTATAAAATATATAAACGACAACAACAATACAATAAAAATTATATTACGGCGACATAGGTAAGAAATCCCAGGTAAAGCTCCAACAGGTAAGTAAGTATTTATATTTAATTTGTTTAATCTATAATTAGTAAAAAATAAATGGTAAGATTATTATATATATAAAAAATAAATATATGCTTGTTGTAAATGATAGATAAATACACTAAAACAAACTATGAATTGCATAGGGATAAACTAATATAATGAATAAATGTCAATAATATATGGTCAATTTTGATATAAGGCCATGATGTCCTAATATAAGGCATCTCGTGTTAAATGATAACGAGAACAATTATGGCATCTATGAAATCAAATAAAAGATAATGAAATCAAATAAAGATAAGTTAGTGGTATGCTTGGAGCTGACTCAGACTCTCCCTTTAACCCCTCTATCACCTCTAAGGTATGACGTAGTTGAAATAGTTTATTTTAGCCCAGGTATCTCTCGACTGGACGTAAGTCCCTCGACCAAGTGATGAGGAACCCCGTGTGTGGGTGAAATCCTTGGGCCTGGAAGAACTTGTAAAAGTTAATTTTGCTCTATGGATGGTGACTCTCGTCTGGATGAGGTACTCCGTGTGTGAGTGAAATCCCACGAGCCAAATGGTGAGGAACTCTGTGTGGGAGTGAAACCTTTGGGCCTCCGTAAGAGATGGAACTATTTCTTTAATGAAATCATACTTGGTGATCTAGAGCTGGTTAACGCAAGAGTCTACCATAAGTCCCTCACAAGTCATATCACGAACCAATGATAACAATGAATAATGTGAATGTGCTTATAAATTGAAAATGTCTTAATGCATGATGACGAAACAAATATATGAACTTGATGTGAATATAATCTAATATGTGATAGTCTTAATGAATTTATATTGAAATAAAAGATGAATCGAATACTAATGTTCTCTTTTACTAAGTCGAAATTGTGTAAGGTTGAGAGAAATTTCGGCTTACTAGAAGGGGACATTACATGTGTCTAGTTTTTTAATCCATTCTTGGGCTGTGATTTTATTTGACCCATCAAAGTTTGGTATTGATAGTTTGTCCATCTTGTGTTGTAATTTTTTATTGGTTTGGTTTCTTGTTTTTCCATGTGAACTCTTAGTCCTAGCCTCACAATATGTGGGAAAAGAGATATCCCTCTTAGCTTCTGGGTCAAGTCTTGTATATGCATCAACCATTTGAGCCCAATCTTGATCTTGTATCTCCATTTCCCCCTCTCCCCTTATGGATCCTTCCCTAGTTAAGAAGGTAGGTTGAGTTATTCTAGGGCTAGATTTTAATGGATTATCATTCTCGGATTGGCTTGGGGTGGCTTCCATCCTGTTTTCCTTATGAGGCCTGATGTTAATCATGGTGTTGCTTATGTTTTCTATTGCTTTCAGCAATGTCTGATTTGTTTTCTGGTTTTGTTCCATAATGGCTTGGGTTTTCCTATCATTGTTTTCCATGATGACCCTAAGTTCCTCTCTCATTTGGTTATTCATGGTATTGTCTTGTATGTTGTTATTCTTAGTGTGTCTTCTTTGGTAAGTTTGCATTAACCTTTCTTTCACAGGATGGCAGGATTAGGCTCTGATACCACTTGTAATGTCCCCTTTTGGGATTACCCTAAATCTTGCCCTAGAATCACAAGTTAGGGTTACAACTTACCAATCCAATGTTGTAAGCAAAACAAATCCTAGTTTAGGCCCTGCAATCATGTTAGATAACATTGGAAATACAATTCATTAGATCAAAACATGTATAATAAATTATCTATTCAAATCATGTAAGAGGTATATAAATATGTTCATGGAAACCTACAACCACGTTATATGAATAAAATATATTTAATTCTAAATATAAGAAAGATCATATATATAACAATGTAACAAGTCTCAAGGACTATGTGGGTTCAACCATAGAGGGGGGAGTCAAACGTGATGAGGTGTCCCAAGTTTCCTCTACCCTAGGCCCAACAGCAAGACCTTATCCTCTGTTGGCTTCATTTGGTCCTTAAATGATGGTCCTTAACCATCATCATGAGGTGGCGTACCTAGTGAGGGCTTCACATCATTCCCTTCCATCACACCATCCCTTCCTCTTATGATTGAAGATCCTCCTTTTCATTTATTTCAGTAATTGATTCAAGTGGGGATAGTCCGGGAGGTTGTAATAGGGTGTCCTAGATCCTCAACCCTAGGCCCAACAGCAGGACCTTATCCTCCGTTGGCCTCATGTGGTCCTTAACTGATGGTCCTTAACCAACATTATGAGGTGGCGTGCCTAGTGAGGGCTCATTTACAACGCCTCCTTGCAGTCCTGCCGCATCCTTTCCTTGACCAATCATTTCCAAATTCAAATCATTATCCATAACATCAATAATATTAGTTACTAGTATAATGGTAGATGTAGGTGAGTATATTGATTCATCTTTTTATTCATTACAATTATTCCATATAACTTACAGTTCTGCTGTCACTTCTATGATAATATATATATCACAGCTGATATATATATATATATATATATATATATATATATATATGTACCTGGCTGTTTGTATTTCTTGGTCCTGTCCTGTACTAAATACTTAGTTTAATATAATCAGAAAATGTATCTTTTTCTATATCTCTTTCTTGCAGACCTGTATATCAGTCTTCTTTTGATTGAATATTTTATTTATTCTTCAAGTTCTATATGCCCCCTCATTCTCTCACACCAATCTCAACTTATACCTTTAATTCCCTATGAAGTGAGTTGTCTTTTTGAAGAGGGATAACCTTTCACAAGGGACATAATCCTTTGTTAGCACTGTCGATTACTATCTAAACTTAATCGATGTTGTTTATTACTTTATTTCAATTGCCACTGTATACAAATAGATGCTTCTTTATATCAATCAGTACATTTTCCTTAAGATACTTCCTTTGATATATTTGTGCCTCTTTATGGTCAGCGATCCTTATTTCTGATCGCTTCTATTGTAACATTCGCTGCTGCCACTTATGTGGCCTTATGCCATTTAAAATATAATTAACTTATTAATATTATAGTATTTAATTTATAATATTTACATATATATCAAATATAGTATATTTGATATTTAATTTGAATATCTTTAAATATATTTAAGTATATATAAAATATAGATATTTAATATCTAATTTGAATATATTTAATTTATATTATTTAATATAAATATTTCCAACTTATAATATTTAATTTAAAAATATTCAATTTATGATTTTTAATAATAGATTTTAATGTCATTCATATCTTTAATTTGAATAAATAATACATTATCGATTTAATTATAGGTACATGACATCACATAATAAATTTTTACTGTTGCCTTCGTATATATGAAAAATATCACCTTCAAAGTGTAATGTCCCCTTTTTGAGCCATTATTGCAAAGTGACTTAGATATTTGGAAAATTGGAAAAATAGCTTAAGCTTGGGGAATGGAAAGTCACTTTTCATGTATCTTAATAATTTTCCTTGGCAAAACGGAGTTTGATTATAACTTGGAGTATTTTTGTGATAATTATAGGGAATTCAAAAATAATAAAAATAATTTGCCTTGGACTAGAGTGAACCACTTGGAGAGTCGAAAATAAGAAAATAAGGAGAAAAATGGAATAAAGCAAATGACAATTAAAAACAATATTTTATTTGCCCAAAACGTGACCGCCCAAGTTAAGTGGGAAATTAATAAAATATTATTATTTTTATATCTCCAAATCGGCCGCCCAACTTGAGGAAAAATAAAGCAAAATAAATCATATTGGAATTGGGCGCACAAGTTGAGGATTATAAAAAAGGTGTTTGGGAGTCATTTTCATCATATTGTGAATTTGTCATTTGATACTTGGAGAATTTCTCTTTGGCTGTAACGTTGTTTCAGCAAGCTTCTAAGGACAAAACCCCTTAGAATTTGGTGGTTTGGATGAAAACCCACTCCACTTTGTGAGGTGGATCTATCAAGGGTTTATCATTGGATTTATTTGCAGGTTTTTGGTGTGGATTGAAGCTAGGGTCGGAAAGGAAATTGATCATATCAGCTAGAGCTTCATATTGGCGCTAGGGTTTGGAGTTTTCTATGCAGGATAAGGATGAATTGATTCAAATCTAAAGGTTTCCTTGACATATTTTCATCATCATATCCATTGCTAGGGTTTGAAGGTGAAGTGCCATGTTTTGGAGGGCTTATTGGTGATACATATCACTCATTTGCATTCAGATTTGTATTTCAATCTTCAACAAAATTTATATCAGATCTGAACAGCAGGGTTTTGAAGGTGTTTAATGCAGATCGGAGGCATTTATGAATGAAATTCAGATCTAGGGTTGATCACCTCATTTTGTGAAGGGTAGCGCTTCATTTTTGGAGGGTTTGGAGATCATTGTCATCGTAAATTTGCAATCAGATTGTAGTCAGTTCTCTGCAGTCCTAATAGGTTGAAAAATCAAGGATTTGAACAGCTATTTCATCATTCCATTGTCATTGGTTATCAACCTAACCTTGGCGGCAACCATTGGGAGTAATCGCTTCACTTTTGTGGGAGTTTCTTGGCCATTGAAGACAACATTTGTATTCATTATCAGATCTGAGTTTGTAATCAGACTTATCAGTTGTGTATCAATGTAATGTCCCCTTTTTCGAAGCGTTTACAGAAGAAGAAGATCCATGACGATAATTCTCACACTTCGGGATTTTTGGTGGGTGAGTTGAGCATGGAATTTGAATTATCATATTTTTATAATGATTTTCATGTATTCCTCTTATTTATTATATTTTTCCTTCTATTGGAGTGAATCATCTTGCAAAGACAAATATTATAAAATAATGTCAATCCATGGTTGCACTTGGAAGAGGACGACTTGGAGGGAAGAAAGAAAATGTAAAATTCAAATCTTCAATTTGAATTAGCGCCAAGGTATCTTGTTTGGTCGGCCAAAACGAAGAGGGGAGAAATAATAAAATATAAAATATCTCCTTGGTCGGCCTCTTTGAGGAGAATAAAATAAAGATAAATTCAAAGTTTTGGGCGCCATGATGTTGCAAGGAAGGTCGGCCTTCCTTGAGGAGGAATTAAATAAAATAAGATTATCTTTAATAGCCTTAGGTCGGCCAAAGTGAAGATGGTGAGGGTCAGCCCAAGTTAA
Organism: Cunninghamia lanceolata; assembly: GCA_027924645.1. NCBI lineage: Eukaryota > Viridiplantae > Streptophyta > Pinopsida > Cupressales > Cupressaceae > Cunninghamia > Cunninghamia lanceolata. The sequence goes on from BSBN01000066.1 coordinate 5,197,132, forward strand.
AGAAATGTAGGTCGGCCAAGATGACAAAGTAGGTCAGCTCCTTGAAGAAAATAATTTCAAAATGTGTTATTTCATGCCTATGTTGGCCAGAGTTTACCTTGAGTGCCTATCTTGAAGGTGGTCGGCCTAGGAAATAAAGTAAAAAGGAAAACATGTATTTAAGCATGTATGGTGGATCATTTTGGATCATAGAATCAGTTTATTTCTGATTTTCCCTTTGTGGATCTGTAACTTTGTTTGCAACTATTCCAAGGATGAAAACCCTTGCGAATATTAGGTGAGTTAGACGAAAACCTAGCCCATCTTGTGGAGGCTTCATAACGGAGGTCTACTTGCACTTCATTGGAGGATTTCGAAGGATTCTTGAGCCTTTATGATTCAACTTTCATAGCAGATTTCGACGCCATTTGTTGAAGATCTCTTGTATCAAGTGAAGCGCTTAATTGGAGAAGAAGATTCAGATTTTTGTGATCAGCTAGATCGCTGGTTTTGGAGCAGTTTTCATTCATATATGGAGCGTCATCTTGAAGGGTTACATTCAGATTTCAAATCAGATTCAAAGCGCCACCTTGAGGAATTCATTTCAGATTTCTTAGATCAGATTGAGCGCCATAAATTGAGGGTTTGTAGCAGACTTCACATCAGCGATTGATTGCAGCCATATGACCCTGGCCACCGCCATTTTTGGTGGGTTTCTTCATTGCTTGAGGAGTGATTGCATTGTGGAGGGATTTGCCAAGTCTTGAGGGCAGATTTTGACATCCTTGGACTGCCCTTATTATTTTCTCTTCACCATTGATTGCAGATCTGATTTTGGAGGAGTTCGCCACTTCTTGAATAGCATTTGACATCCATGTTGAGGTCGATCTGCATTGAGGACCATTCACATCATCTATTTGCATTGGAGACATCATTTTGTGGAGCGCTCATCATCCTTGTTGAAGGCAGATCCGATGTGGAGGAAGTCGCTCATATTGTGACTAGCTTTTGGTCATCAAATTGGTATGTTGTAGCTCATAATTCAGATCTGATTTGTAGCAGATAAGTATTGGTTGATATTGGGCCATGTTTGAGCCAACAAATTTGATGTAATTTCCATTTTACATATTCAGTTTGGAGCAGCAGACTTGCATTCAGATTTATGTATGCTTGATTGTGTATTTCATGGTGTAATTCATGAATAATAAGACTGCAGTAGTATATCTTCATTTGCCATCATTTTCCATGTTTTAGAATATGTTCTATGCTTGGTGAAATCATTTGATAAGGTGTAGAAAGTAAATCAGAATTCAGATCTAGGGTTTTCAGATTGAAAATTGAAATTTGAGAAAAAATTGGTAAAAACCCTAAGTAGGATATTTCAATAAGCTCTCATATGTTGTATGATTGGCATGATAGCATCCTATTATCATTCAGGTATGCTGTTATGATGTAATACTCTTCAAATCTTCAATTTGAAACAATCTAATTGTTGTTCCTATCTATATCAGTGGTCTGATTTTATTTTTCAGTCATCTATTTATTTTGGTTTCATGCAAGAATGATTCTATATTGTTATCACATCATAGCAAAAACATTTATGCATTGAAAACACACAAAAACCAATCAAAATCAAACAAGAAACAAATCAGAAAATCAGATCAGACTTCAGAAAACTGGATCAGTTTTGGCAAGGGATCTTACACAAAGTCACCCAACTCACAAATTGATTCCTTGCAACTATTATGTAGAGATGGTTTGACAATGTTATGCTCAAGTAATGGATCAAGAGAATTCATACCTTCATATGGCTGATCAATAATTGTTGTTTTGACAAACTCCATATCAGCATACTCTTCAATCTCATCATTGTCATGAAGACTCATGTACTCTTCACTTGTGGATGCATGAAGTGATTCTTCTTTGTCCATATCATCACCCTGCGATTCATCTTCTTTATTGTTTCCACATGTATGACCAGGTGTCCAAACTTCGTGGCATGTGAAGCAACGTTGTTCTCTCCTCAACTTTGTTCTCTCCAAAACATGGCGCTTCACCTTCAAATGTTGTTCTCTCCTCAATGTTGTATTATTTTTTTTATTTCTTTTTTTTCCATAAATTGGTCGCCCACCTTCTTGGTAATTTTATTTTATTTATTTTATTTTACCAAGAGCCTCACAAAAATAGTATAAGTCATTTTCCCATCTCAAATTGGCCCAATAAAATTGGTTAAATATAGTATTTAACCAATTAGGTTATTCCCTAGCCATTCGGGCTTAGCCTACGGGAATAGAATAGGCTAACCGACTCCATTAGGCGATCACTCGGAAAAAGGGGACATTAAAGTTGCAGATGTTAGAACTGATTGCAAAGCCAATTTCGGTGTGTTTGTCGCTTGCAACAGAGGTCAAACACGTTGAACACATGACAAGGGGCGAGCTATTTTTCTGAGGAAGTCATGAAAATCCTCTGTGCAGACAGGGAGCAGAAGCTGAAGCATTTTAACATTTGAAAAGGAAATTTGAGCATTCTTTTCTCATTTTTGGTGCCAATGAGGGATAGAGGAATGCAAATAGTGTTGTAAACTTCACATTTATAGGGTTGACTCTTCGTTGTAACTCTCCTAGTGTTCGTGTATGTAAGATCTATGGCATGTGTACAAGGTTTTGATAGTTGCAAGGGCAAACAATGGTGAAGGAGCTTGAAAATTGTTGAAATAGCTCCAAGGAGTCATGTTGGTGGTGTAACCTTTTGTAAAGATACTTGAAATGGTGATGGTATGCTTGGAAACATACTCTCCCTGGAGTTTTTCACCAACTTAAGACTTCTCTCCAACTAAACATGGTGTCATGTTTTCTTGCAATATGCGTATGTTGTCTTCGTCTTCAGACAAAATAGAAAGAACTCACGTTCATTCTCCAAAGCATAGAAAATGGAATAAGCAGGAAGATCTTTTGTGGACATGCTCTCCTTATATAGACTTTTTTGAGGGAATATGATTTTATTTCTAATTCTTGTTCCTTTTTCCCCTCCAACTTAAGTGTCTAAAAAGTCCCGCCATCTTTTGGACCCCATTCCTAACAACACTTTTTAGTCTCTCTTTTAAAAACAACCTTTTTAATAATAAAACAAAAGTTGTCTTTCTTAAAATATAACATAAAGTTACTTTTTGGACAACTTAAGTTAAATTATTAAAATATTTCCCTTTTTTCCACTCCATTAGCCTACGGGAAAAATTAAAAGTCTAGGGTAAGGCTCTTCACTAGACTTACGCCTGAGAAGCAGAGTTGCAGGATACGCCTACCCCCTCTACAGGCACACGTACCTGAGTGCTCAATATGGATTCACGTACAATATTGCATGGATATCGCTTGGATACTGTGCCCGCTCATGCCCTAAAGTTTATATTCCTCCAGCCGCGTCGGATTCTCCAAGATTCGCGCTTTTGGAAAAATAGTCCCATATTTTAAAAAAAATCAAAATGTCAGTCAGAAACAGGGAAAAATGGTTAAAAACACAGGTTAAATTAGGTTTTGAGTTGGCTAACCATCAAAAATTCTTCAGAACACGGGTTTCATTGTCAACTAAACCATCAAAATTCTTCAAAACGCGGGTTTGATTTCGTATAAATACTTCTCGACCAAAGTTCAATCTGTCCAACGCAAAATAGCCAGTTTTAAAACGTTTCTCCTTCAAACACGACTCTATATTCTGAACCATGACCTTCTAATCTCAGCATCTTCTAAATCATGTGTTTTATCTTTCATTGCGGGTATCCTATCGACGCCTATATTCTAATTTCTGCATTATCACAAACCTATACATAGGTATGTAGGTTAAACTTCAAATTTTATATTTTTGTTTTATTAAATTTAGAATTTTTATATTTAGAATTTATATTAAATTTTTTATATTTTTATTTTATTAAATTTAAAATGTTTATTTAATAAAGTTCATATATAAATTTAAATGTAAAATGTTTATATTTTATAAGTTTATATTTTTATTTTATTAAATTTAAAATGTTTATAATTTATAAGTACTTATTTTACTTATATTTATATTTTGTTGTACTCTACAACAAAATATAAATATCAAACTTTTTTATTAATTTATTCCAATTAAAAATACATATATAAAAAAAATTAATTATTTAAATATAAAACCTTTTTATTAATTTATTCCAATTACACAATATATATATATAAATATTTAATTATTTAAAAAACTAAATGTGAAATTGAACATATTTAGGTTTGCAAGTAATTTAGATTTATTTTATTTTATTTTATTTTAGATTTAAATGTCTTATTAAAATTTTAATTATTCTAGGACATTATTCATGGCATCATCATCGTTTGATGTTGGAGAATTAGAAAATAATAAGTGGATCAAACCGGACCCTAGATCTCCATTGTGGAAATACATCGCCATTGTTGACAAAATTCAAGGTGGACATTACAGATGAATATGTTAGGAGTGCCTAAAAGAGTATAGAGGTTCCTATACCAGGGTTCGTGGGCACCTTTGCCACATAACAGGGACAAGGTGTGTTGTATGTCCTAGTCCGAATGTTGATGGCCAACCGAGGAAGTGGTTGTCACCTGCCAAAATTGCAATATATCAAAAAGAACAAGATGAAACCAATAATCCTGCTCGAGCATCAAAACAAAAGTCAACTCTAAATAGACCCCCTTTGCATCCACAATCAGCTTCAAGGACATCTACAGGTCACAAGAGGAGCAATCTAGGACCTCTTGAAAAATCATTTAATTTGCAGAGTTAAGAAGATACAAATCAAAAATATTGTTCGTTGCTTGTATACAAATGGGATTGCATTTAATGTGGTGCGCTCTCCATATTGGCAAGAGATGGTTAGATCAATTAGTGAGGCCCCAAAAGGATACAAAAGCCCAAGCTATGAAAAGGTTCATACCACTCTTTTGGCTAAAGAAAAAGATATTATCGATAGTAAATTGCAGGTGATTCGAGCTTCATGGAAAATCTCAAGAGTTTCTATCCTTTGTGATGGATGGAAGGATGCTAGAAATAGGCCATTGATCAATGTGATTGCAATGTCCCCAAAGGGGGCAATGTTCTTGAAAGCAGTTGAATGCAAGGCCGATGAAAAAGATACCGAATTTATTGCCAATATTCTAATTTTAGCAATTGAATCAGTGGGACCAGAAAATGTTGTTCAAGTGATCACAGATAATGCAAACGTATACAGAGCAGCATGGTTGGTCGTGGAGGCAAGATTTCCAAACATTTGGTGGACTCCATGTGCAATTCATTCTTTGAACTTGATGCTGCAAAAAATTGGCAAAATCCAATGGATATAAAAGATTTATGAGGAAGCCAAAGAAATTCAAATGTTTATTTGTAATCACCACATGTCACAAGCCATTTATAGACAATTCGCTAAGTTGGAGCTATTGAAGGTAACTTTTCTATATTCTAAACTATATTTTGTATTTTGAAATATATTCTAAACTATATGTTGTATTTTCTTTTTATTTTTTAATTCAAGGTGGTAGAGACTTGCTTTGCCACGCACATTGTTCTTAAAAGGCTTGTTGATGTGAAACAAGCTTTAAAAAGCATGGTGATTAGTGATATTTGGATCTAAGTTGCCGGTCCTGATACGGGTACGAGGTTCGGGTATGCGGATATGGCAATTTTTTTTGGCCTAGGTACGGTACAGCAACATATATATATATATATATATATATATATATATATATGTTGAGACTAAAACAGTAATAATCATAATTGCCAATAAACAAAATAAAATAACAATCCTCTTTGTTATAACAATTTTATAATAGTATATCGATAGAGACTTCTCCAAGCTATATAACAGTAGCATCTAAATCGGCACACTCAAGAGTTAGATCCCAATTCCTTGTTATAACAATTTTATATACTGATTTAGATGCTACTAAAACTGTTATAACATTACATAACTCCTGATGCCGATTTAGATGCTACTATTACACAGCTTGGAGCAGTCTCTATCTACTGTTATAACAGTATAACAGCATTACAGTATATATTTAACAATCCTCTTTGTTGTTATAACAGTTGGCGAAGTCTCTATCTACTATTATACTGTTATAACAGTTTTAGATGTTATAACAGTAGCATCTAACTCCTGAGTGTGTCAATTTAGATGCTACTGTTACACAGTTTGGAGAAGTCTCAATCAATATACTGTTATACTACTACTATATTGTTATTGAAGTGTTGCTTTTTAGGGCGAAATCACCTTTTTAGGGTTTTTTTGTTTAAAAAATGTTGAAAAAAATTTAAAAAGATGCTTTTTAGCGTTGCGTGTGCATTGGTACGTCTAGGTTCGCCTCAGATTCACCCAGGGTTCTGCATGGGCACCCCGAGTTCTCTGTTTGAAGAACCCACAGAGAACACGGGGCACCCGGGCAAAACCCTAGGCGTCCCAGACCCGTACCAAGACCCGAAACATCCCAGTCAAAGGACAGGAGCTAACCAGGAGTACCCGGTAACTTAGATTTGGATAGTTTGGAGACAATCTCAACAAAGAGTGAATAATATCAGGACAATCATTCTTGATGATGATTGGTGGCTAAAGTAGACTACTTGCTTTCTTTCAATGAGCCAATATATGCTCTCATTCCTTGTTGTGACACGGATAAGCCAATCTTGGGCGACGTCTATGATTGCATAGATACAATGGTGGAGCAAGTTAGAGACATAATCACAACAAAAGAGCAAGATCCCTCTGAATTTTTTTATAACCAAATATATGAGATAATCAAGAGGAGATGGGATAAAATGACAACCCCTTTGCAACTTTTGACATATGCTTTGAACTCCAAGGACTACCATGCTCACATGTTGGCAATGCCAAATAGAACAGCACCAAATATGGATCTTGAGATAGTTGATGGATATAAAAAAGCTTTCAAGAAGATGTTTGCAAATACTAGAGTTGCAACGAAGATTTGAGATGAGTTTGGGAGCTTTGCATCATCTGATGGAACTTATGCAGATGTTGATAAAATGGCAGATAAGAAAATAATGGACCCTGTGAAGTGGTGGAACTTCCATGGTGCCACGACCAAACATTTGCAAAAATTGGCTATCAAACTTCTATCACAAGTTTAACATTATATGAATTACATTCTAATTAAAGTTATTTCTTACTTTATTTTTTAGTTGATTGTATTACTCTTTGTAACTTGTAATATCAAATTTTTTTTATAGGTTTCAAGTTCTTTTGCATATGAGAGGAATTGGAGCACATATGGCTTCATCCATTATGCAAAACGAAATAGGCTAGCAACTAGTAAAGCAGACAACCTTGTATATGTCCATTCCAATCTTTGTCTTTTGTCACATTCCTCCACATACCACATGAAGGGACCTAGTAGACTTTGGGATGTGTAGCCTGAGATAAGTTACATTGATGTATCCATAAATACATTGACACATCTCAGTCCCATTGTTGAGAATTTTGACACAGTAGGAGGATCCTCTAGTACATCTTCATTCGGTTCTGAGAGTGTAGTTGATGATCTAGAACTCCAATATCAAGAGAATACTGATGACATTTTTGATAACATGTGATTCTATCAGCATATTTAAATACCATATCCGTGTCCATGCAACTTTGCTGAGAAGGTGACATGACTATTGTGTTTTTAGCTCAAATAGGAACTTCTGCAGAAGTTCAATGTGAACATGCTGGAAGTGGTTTGAGTTATTCTATTTTGCATTTCACTTAAATGAATAAGTGAAATTCTTTTACTTATCTAATTAAGTCTAATAAAGTGTAAATATACATTAATGATTTAGACTTATCTTCCAAATCAGCTCCTATAGAGGGATAAGGAGCTTTTTCAAGATTAAATTTTTTGCTGAATAGTATAAAGATAAGCGCGAGATAGACAAAATGTAACACAGTGATTAAATATCGTGCAACTATCTTGTGAATAGTTTGTAGAGATTTCCTTGTAAGTTTTTCAAAGGACTGAAATGTTGATTTGAAGGTGTAATTATTTGTGTTTGTGTTTATGCTTTCATCAATTTTAATTGATGTGCAATTGATGCAATGTTCAAGAATTTAATTCGAAGACATTAGAAAATAACTTGCCTTGTTGAAATATCTTCATGGTATCAGAGTCAATTTGAAGTAGAAACAATTCAGGGCTAGCTTTTGAACCAATTCGCAAGTTATTTTCTAGGTGAAAATCACATCAAAAAGAAGGGTAATCGCAGCATCATTTTCAAGGAAAATCGTGACTGGTTTAGGCATCAAATTGCGTTTTTTTATTTCAAGAAAAATCGCAAACGAGTTTATTAAAATTGTGAATCAATTTGTGAGTGAAATCACGCAAGATTTAGGGTTAAACCACGCCATAGCAAAGAATCAAAAATCACAGTTAGGGTTTTCAAAATCACTGTCATGTCCTTTTTTTCAGGTTAAAATAATTAAAAATATTATTTAAGTTGGGCCCGACAATTTATAATTTAAAAGCAACTTAATATTATTATAATTAAAATAAAAGGTGTTTTTAAACACTAGAAATAAAATTAAAGTATTTTAAAATTTAGAATTAAAATTAAATTAACTTAAAATCAAAAAGTATTTTTAAATACTTGGAAGGAAATTTAGGACCCAAGGCCCCAATTAGAAAAGGTATATCAAGGAGGTGTCTATCTTCATTTTATCGGCATTCAAGTTATCCTTTTGCATCCAATTTTCAGATTTGAACAGTTTGTTCAATCTAGGGCATTCAAGGAAGAAAACCCTTGGTTACTTCGAGGTTTGAGAGGATGTAAACCCTCTTGGATTCCACATTTAAGATCAAGGATGAAAACCCTTGCTTCAAATCCTAGTTGATTCCATCCGAGAATCACAATTGTGCTGATTTGTGGAGGATTTGGAGATTTTTTCAGTTTGCTACAGTGTCACTACAATGATTTGATGAAGATTTCAACATTTTGAGAATTGCATATTGCTACTACAGTGCCACTACAGTGGTCGCTATAGTGTTTTACCACCAAAGCAGCATTTTTGGGGACATTTATTGTTGATTTCAAGGGTTTCAAGGCTGTATCACTTTCCAAAATATTCAGAAATAATTTATCAAGCATGGCGACTCAGATCTAAGGTTTTTACTATTCTTTGAGTTGGTTTTCAAGGCTGTACATCATCCACAATAATCAGAAATAATTTTTATGAACAAAGCAAGTGCAGATCTGAGGCTTTTGGAGGAGTTTTTAATACATTTAGGGCAGTTGTACCATCCATTATTGCTGCCATTATTTTTTGCACAAAGGTGAATTAGTTTGGAGGACTTTGCTGTTGATTTCTAGCCTATATGTGAAGTCGTACAACTACTTTTTAGGGTTTGTGAGTGAATTTATTGATTTACATCATTGTACCTTATTTTCAAAAATTGAAATAAAATTTCAAAATTTATTTGTGGTCTCCAATCTTCTGAGTGTGTTTTGATCATGAAATAAGTATATAAGGGTTTGCTAATGTTCGCCATTCAATTTCCAATCCTAACATTTATTTGATTTCATTGTTTTCAGTTATTTATTTGTCCAAAAAATCACAAAATTACACAAAAATCAGAATATTACAAAAATAATTAATTGGGGAGATTACAATTGCGATGCAAGTAAGAGGAAAATCGTGAGGTTTTTCAATAGACAAAATCGCAAGAAATAGTGTCAGTAGCAAAACGAAATAGCAGAAGCGAAGTGAAAAATCACGTCGTATGTTTTTTTTTAAATACAATTCTGCAACTAGGGTTTTGCAACGGATTTTTGATGACTAGGGTTTTGCAACAGACTTTTGGCGACTAGGGTTTTGGCCGAAATTTTGCAAGTATTGTTCCAAGATTTTTCACATTTTTTTAGCAAGTTTTTGCAACCCTCAACTAAGGCAAATTATTGCAGGTATTTAAAATCTTTTGAGCAAATTTTACTTTTCTAGATCTGAGAAAATGATCTCTGGGATATCACCAAAGATAAAGTGTCTTCACCTACAAATCTGCAGGAGTTGGCAACTCACAAAAAGAAAGACATAAAGGCGAAGCAGATGATCATGGATGCGGTAAAGGATCATTTAATACCACATTTGTCTGAGAAGAAAACAACCAAGGAGATGTTCATAATACCACATTTGTCTGAGAAGAAAACAGCCATGGAGATTTTCAATGCTCTGGTTGGTCTTTACAAGAGTGAGAACATAAACATGGAAATGATACTGTGAAATAACCTTGGATCCATAGAGATATCTAAATTGGATAGTTACCAGTTACCTGATGAAGGTCACACAGCTTCGTGACCAACTTGCAATAGTTGTAGAGAAGGTTGAAGATGCAAAGCTAGTGAACTTGTCATTCAATGGTTTATCTTCACGGCAAGCATTTGTTTAGGGTATTTGTGCCCAAAGAATCTTCCTTCTTTTAAAAGATTGTGAGATAATTCTATCCAGGAGGAAACTCAGATGGAGTCAAAAGCAAGAAAGAAGGGTGGTGATAATAATTTAGCTCTTTGGACAATCAAAGAAAAGTAAAGGAAAAGAGCCCAATAAGGCTAAGGGAAAAGATGAGGATTCATCCTCACGTCCAAGGAAGAAGAATTTGAGTAAAATCAAGTGTTTCATTTGTCATCATTTTGCTCATCATACAGATCACAATGTCGAGACAAAAAGAAGGGCAAAGGGAAGCAACAGCAGAAACAAGTGGTGGCCTCTACAAAAACTTGAATGATTGAGTTTGTTGCCAAGTTTGAGAAAGATTTTTCAATCATATTGTCTTTCTACCAGCACATTTTCAAGAGATGCATGGTATGTGGACAATGGGGCGTTTAGACATATGATATTATCCCAACAGTGTTTTACCAAACTAGGAGAACACAATCTAGAGTTCAAGTTGAGCTTGGTGATGATTGCAAGTATCCAGTAGCAGAAGTTGATGCAATTCCCTTTCAACTACAATCAGGTAACTCTTTAGATTTTGATGATGTTTTATTTGTTCGTAGTATCAATGTAATGTCCCTTTTTTGGCGCATAGATTTTTGTGCGCATTTTGGCTTGTTCCTAGTCTCTTAGAGGCTATCCAGCATGTTTGAGAGAACTCCATTGTTCTTAGAGAGGTCGTCGTTTAGTCTGCAGATGGGAATGGACTAATTTTGCCTTGGCTTTGAGCTCAGTGGAAGTTCAGGTTCGCAGTGATGCTTTCTGATGTTTGATCGGGTTCACGGATTGCTCTCCATCTATTTTTGGAAACTCATCCAGAAGGCATCGTTGTGCATCCCAAACCTTATAGAGCATAATGGTTCAAATTATTTGGCAGTTGAGTGAAGTTTAGAATTTTCCGCAAAAAGGTGTTTTTTAATGAGCTATTTTAATTATTATTTTCACTTAAGTTCCTAAGGGTGAAAATGATTAAGAAGTGATTAAGTGTTATAGCTCATTAGAAAGGGGAAAACATATTCTTTTATTTAGGCACTTAAAAGTGAGCACTTAAGTGGAGAAAAAAGAAATTATTTAAGTTGGAGAGAAAAAGTTATTATTTTCAAGAAATAATTCATTTCCTTTGTAACTCCTAAAGTGCCTTTTTAAAAAGGATGAGAGCTCGTTTTGAAGGGTTATGTTTTTGGAATTGATTTTGTTTATATATGGATTGAACCTATGAGTTCTTCCATACTCTCTTGAGGACAAAACCCCTCTTGTAGAATGCTCTTGAGGACAAAAACCCTCTTGAGGTTGGGTGTGGTTTCAAGCAGGAATCACCATTGTGCTGAAGCTAGAGATTGGAGCAAGCTCATACAGAGTTTGCATTTGAGCTTCATGGATTCTTGTTATTTGATTCGATGATTGTGTGATTAAGTTTTGATCATATTGGGATTTGATTATGCTAATGATTCTCATAATATTTTGGAGTTTTAATGAAGTTTGATTATTTTCCTTTGCTGGTCCGTACTTCACAAGGGCCATAAAATGCTGGGAAGGGCGATTTTTGTTTTGAGGATAATTTATATGATTGAAAATGTGTGGAGTTGACATTGTAATGGAAATGTGAAGGCGTTTCTCCCTATTCTATAAGCTGGGTGTATCTGCTGATTATCTTTCATGTTGCAGGCAGTACGGCCATTCCTGGAGCGTCGTACAATCTTGGGGAAGTCTTACTATGATGTTGATCTTTATTAAGCAAAGGGTCTTGCAATATGTTATTGTCTTATGAATGCAGAAGTGAAATGGTTTATGGCTGTCTGGGTTATTTGCATCCACTTTGTGCATGTCTATAATGGCTGGGCAGTAAGAACATAGCCGTACCATAGAGAAGTGGAGAATTTGGCTGTGATGTTATTCTTCTTTGTCTTGAGCAAATTAACTTGGAAATCCTTTGTCTTGATAGGGTGATTACTTCAAACCAGCTAACCTTAAGTTCTGAGCAGTTTTTATTGATGTTTTGTAATGGTTGATCTTCTACAAGGCCGTACAAATATGATAGGGAAGTACGAATTTTGTGCGCAGACTGATATCAGTTGGGACTTTCATCTTCAATCTGTGATGATATTGAGTGATTCTTAAATGCTTTAAATCAGTTTGGTAATGATCATTGGGTTGTATGTGTGCATTTGTGTGAAGACAACTCTATTCAAGGGTGTCGTACAGCATAAGAAGGATCAGATTTTATGTGACCGATTTGAACAGCAGTGACTCATGTTTCATTAAGTTATGGGCAGCATAATTTCCTGAATTAAGAGTTGCTAATTGTTTGTGCATGGTATTCATGTGTTGCTATGATCTATTTCAATGCTGATATGAGGATCTAATGAGTCATTCCTAAGTAGTTTAGCTTGATGCTCATTTGTAATCATTTCTTTAATTGCACAAACATATAATAACCCCTGGATGGTTTACCCCCAGTGTGGACAAATTGGACTTCATCTTTCATGTTTATTCTACCCACTAAATAAGTGGTGAATACCCACTGGATAAGTGGATGGTTTTATGTTTTCATTCTTGTATTCTCACCCACTGAAAAGTGGTGAATCCCCACTGCAATAGTGGATGTCTACTCATAGCAAATGAATGTATTTTATATTGCACAATGTTTAGATTTGTAAGCCAAGACACATTATGCTCTCACCTTGCCCGAATTGGGACCTTGGTGATCAGAAGTGTGGAGGTCATTTAGTTGTTCATGCAAGATTGAGCTAACATTGTGTTGTCATTGTTTAAGTTTTCAAAAAAAAAAATTGAGGGTAGAATGTTACAGTGGTATCAGAGATGGTGATTTTGCCAACCTATTTGGGTTGCTACTCATTCGTTGCAGTTTTCAGTTGTGGGTCAGAATTTTCAGCCTTGCATGTGGGTGATCAGCACTTGCATGTATGTTTAGTGATTGGCAGCTGAAAGAAATTGTTCAGTGAAGGTGAGATCATGGCATCTCTCATGTTGAGAAGAATTGAGACAAATGTCTCGATTGAGTCTCTTAGACAAAGTCAGGATGAATTGGAGAGAGCAGTTCAAGATAAGTTGGATCGAAGGAAGTACGATCAAGAGGCCACCAAAATTATTGATGAGTACCAAGGTCTTTCAGATGATTTTAAGCATCAAATTTCATGGGATGCTTTCTTGGAAATAATCAAAGAGGGAGATCCTGACAAAAAGGGCCTTATAGATTACATCTGAAGGACGAGGAAGGAAGAGGAGGAGAAGAAAATATTTTTATGTAAGCCTGAGTTACCTTTTCAAATGTCGAGAACCAAGAACTATTACAAGACATCACCTTCCAACCAACAGCACCAGAACTCTCTCATTCCGAGGAAAAAAGAGGACAGCAAAAATGAACTTAGGAGAAGAAATCTTTGTTTTCTATGCAAAGATTCTTGGAAGCCTAACCACCAATGCAAAAACAAAGAAGAAGATGAAGACCTGTTAGCTAAAAGAAACAAGTCTAGGACCTTTATATGATGAAGACAATGTCACAAATCAAGAGGCATGCATAGAGGAGCTAGCTGATTTGCAAAGGACTACAGCAGAAATTAATGAAGCTGAGTTTTGTTTTGATGAAGTTAATGAGCCTGGAGTGTTGGACTTTGCAAGTCCTTCATTTGATGAAGACCTTGAAGATGCCACTACATTTGAGGAGCTAAAGATGATTGATAGATTGCTAGAAGGTGACTTTACAAGCAAACCTGAGAGCATCGAAGCAGAAAGTCTTGATGAGTGCATGAGGAAAGGTGTACCTACAGCAGCCCAAGAAGTTGATGCTGCTGAAACTCTTAGGACAACCCCTAATGAGGAGTATCTTCACTATGCTTGTGAAGGTAATTCAGATTATGAGAGGGAAATTCCCATGCCAAGTAAAGAACTGATTGATTCCTCAAAGAACCTAGATGATGTCATCTCTCGATACTTTCCAATTAAGGATTGGAAAGACCCAATGATGTTAATACCACTTGCATTATCTTCTACCTTTGGAAATGCTAAGAGTTAGCCTAAATTTATTACAAGAAGAAAAAGACAAAAAAAATAGAATAAGACAAAAGTGACTTAAGTCAAGACACATGAAGACAAAAGATGATGTGGCAATAAGACAAATCAACTATGAATAACATGGCCAGCACATAGAGCGCCGGTCCTTAGGGAAATCGAGCCTTTTTAAATAACTAATCATAATGCTAACTAAGCGATGGAGACCTGAACAAGAAAAGATGCGACTCTCTTAGAAAGGCACCCATTTGAAGTTATATATATACAAGAGACTTGCATCGTCTAGAGAGGGCATCAGTTTGCAATCGATCAAGAAAATAAGTCAGCATTCAGTCAAGCAAGGCAAATCACCATCAATCAGGAATCCAGCATCGGCTTCTAATCGACCAAGGAGACCACATTTAATCAGTGAATCAAGTCTGATATATATCAATTCAACATTCAGCATTCAAATATTTAACGCAGTCCCTTGATCGAACTCAGTACCATAGAAGTAGAAAGGAATTTAGCATTCAGCAATCTACAATCGAATATCTCATACCCACGAAGCCAGCAACATCATTGAAGAAGCATCTTATTCCTCATTGCATAAATAGTCAGAAAGAGATCAAAATAATTCAGTCTTCAACCAGAATACAACCCAGATCAGATCTTCTACTCAGCAATTTATTCCAAATTCAAATACAATTAAGGACAGAGCATTAAAAGATCACCGGTTCTTCCTCATATCCCATGATCAAGAGCAAAAGATATATAGATACCTTGTGATCGTTGAATTCATTTGTCTTCCATCCACATACCATTCGGGTAGATATATATATACAAGAACTGTGAATTTGCCAGCATTCGTGTCTTATAGTCCATTGGAGATCAGACACTTACCCAATCAAAGGTATGATCTATCAATTGTCCATTATGAGTTATATGTTATGTATGCTGTTAGAATCTGATCTGTGTTGCATTGTGATTAAAGTACTGTATGATATGAGTATCATTGCATTTCAATCTGTATAATAATTTGCATCTGATATTTGTATGGAATCTTTCACCAATCGATGTACTATAGTATAGTACAATAAAAGAACTGTTGCATTTATGCACGTTCATAACATAACAGTCTGCATAAATTGGAATGCACATTATCTCTGTATAACAAAATTAGATTTATATGATGTGCTGCTAGGCGATCATGTCTTGTATTTGTCTCTTACCATGATAAGTTCTGAGCAAGTCTATAGATCTGCATTAGAATTGTTCAAGATATGTGTTAGTGGTAGACATTACATTACTTTATATTCTGAACTTTTGCTCATTGCATATGATAGCATGTAGTATGAATGATCTTCATAATTGCTTATACATATAAAGGAAATAAATAATCATATATACATTTAGGAATGAATGATTGTCACAAATGAATGAATATATACATCAATTGATCATTATATTGGATGTTTAAATGAAAGATGTTCAAGCATTAAGATGAATGTATGGCCATCATGATGTAAAGACCAAGAATGATATAATTATGAAGCACTATGTATAAATATTGATGATGACTTGGAAATCATAGTTTCATGCCATATCCGAAAGGAGAATTAAGCCTCATCCTTAATCATCTCACCGATCTATGGGTATGGGGTTAAGTTAAGGGTGTGATTTGGACCTAGGTGACCCTCAAGAAGATGAAGTACCTCCGGATGTGAGGTGAAGTCTCTTGGGCCAAGTGTCGAAGTACCTCCGGGTGCGAGGTGAAGCCTTGGGCCTATGCTATGATAAGCTCATCAATGTTAAATGTGCCCTACGGTGGGTGACTCTCAAATGGATGAAGTATGCTCGGGTCTAGCATGAAGTCCTTTGAGCCGAATGGTGAAGTACCTCGGGTGTAGTGTGAAGCCACCGGGCCTCCGTATGGGATGATTAATGGCAACTTAACAAACCATGCTCATGGAATTAGGGATCGATTAATGATAGGGCAACTCACGATTCTCTCTAGGATAGAACATGAAGTCTATGAATGTGAATATGGAATAACTATGTGATTTTGATTAGAAGATTATAATGCTTAAAAACAAATGCGGAAAGAATATGAATTAATACTTTACTAGTGAGTTCTAATTATGATATAAAAAAAAAGGAAAAACTGAATACTAATGTTTCCTTTTTGTAAGTTGAAATTGTGCAAGGTTGTGAACAATTTGAGCTTATTAGAAGGGGACATTACAGATGACGAGTATGCTGATGATGACTTTAAATCAGCCATTGGGGATGATTCAATGTTTGAATTTGAGGCTGCCATATCATTTGATCTAAGTGACGAAGAAGATTCATTTCCCATGCAAATTGAAGAACCTAGTGTCCTTGTAGAAGAGTCAGTTGATGAGCATGTTGATGGGGAGTTTGTTGGAAGATTTGGATCAGCCTCTAATGTTGGTTCAACATTGGAATTACAGAATCTGTTGTTAGTCACCGATGATAAAGTTGTACATTCCTTAACTCACTTGGATTACATACATAGGGTTGTTGAGGATCACATTTGGAGGGCACAAGTTGAAAGGAGACAAATGGGCATGGAAAGGGGATCTTCACTTGAAGATTGGTGTGTAGTCAGAGAGGCTCTAGAAACGCTCAAATCAGATTATTTGAACCTGCTTTCTGATAGAGATCATGTGTAATATCCCAACCGGAAATATACCCAAACTGATCCCAAACTGAATTTGTGTTTGCATGTAATTTTGTCAAATGGTTGTCAAGTCAAGTTCTGATTGGTATTTTCTGAATTGTTTGTTTGGGCTCTTATTGCATTACTTTCATTGCATAACATATAGAAAATGATAAACAAATAACATACAATAAAATACAATGAACTGTAACTAAAATGGATCACTTTTATTGCAAAATATCAACTCTGATTACAAAATATAGAGGTCTGATCAGACTTGTATCAGACTAATACAGACATATAAGATGTATTCCAAATTAAAGATTTGCAATCTAAACATAAACATGCATACCCGGAAAGATTTGGACTTGATCCTTTCCTTCGGTTGATGATATTTGAGCCACCAAATGCAATGTATATATATCAATCCTTGGATTGCTTTGATGCCAAAACAAGTCAATCATTACTCCCTAAGCCTCCACGATCTGCATCTGACGGAAGGAGTTTATAAATTAAACATGCACGTAAACTCCATCAATGCCCACGATTTTGCCAATGTATCAATATCAACCCTTGTGCTCAACCAGCCGTGGCAACTTGTGAATTAAAAATTGCAAAATACCTTCTAAACTGACTTCTAACCCTTCTCACGAATTCTTCCAGCCTTGGCGTCAATATTGGAGACTATAAATTAAACAAACTACAACAATTTGTAACCAAATATTCCAAGGAACTCACAAAGCTGTTACACCTACAGATATAATCAATTTTCCTTCCAACATCAATACCAAATGATGCTAATCAGCTCTATAGTAAACCCTAGCTCTGAAAAATCCCAACAATCTATCTTCAAATAAGCACAATGTGACCACTGAATGATAGCCACCTGTAAACTACAACCCTTGGATGCTATCTCACCCCTGTAGGTTGCTCAAATCAAAGAGAATGGACATTCTCCATGATCAGAAAGAAGAAACCCTTTGTTTTCTCCTCACAACCAAGCTTCACAAATTTCATAAGTGTTCAATCAACAATGAATGAATTATTTGCCTTTTCCAAATGCTTTTATACTCTTCTCCAAAAGGCACGATTTCCCATGAGGCTTAAATCATTTAATATAACAAAAATATATTTGTTTTTGTGCTTTATTATATCCTTTCAAGTGGGCACCCAAATAATGGTTATAATGACTTGACTTTATATCATTAAATGCACCCTTTATATTTTGACTTTATATAATTAAATAACCCCTTCATAATAAAGTCAAATAAAGTCATTAAATGCTCACTTAATATTTTGACTATATGATATTAAATACCTCTCAATTATAAAGTCACACAAAGTCAATATAATATTGCCCTAAATAATTAATTATTATTAAAGTAACCCTTTAATAATAATTAAATGTCATAACTCCATTAATAATCATTATTTAATAATTCTGACTTCATCACTGGCTAGCCCACTGCCCCCACTGTCAATCTGGATGCCTTACTAAAAATAGTAATGTGGGTCTCTAATATCCAACTAACTTACTATAAATAGTAAGTATATGCAAATAATGCCAGAAACCCCCGAATATCAATGCCTCAGAACATACGAAGGATCTAGAGATGAAAACACGGACAACTGCCCTCTGGAGAGGCATAAAACTCCACAACAAGGTCCTCTAAACACCATTATTAGCCTACGAGGACCCGGTGATAGGCTAAACTATCAAACTCTGATGCTCACTCAAAATGGGGACATTACATCATGTCCTTGAGTTTGCTGGTTGAATATGTGATGCATTGAAGGGAAGAAAGGCTGAAGTTGATAAGCTTACATCTAAGCTTAAATCAACAATAGGTTCTTTAGAGAGTACCCAAATGGTTCTCTTAGAAGCTGAAAATCAACTTGTTGATATTCATCCATTCAGGGAGCAAGACATAGTGGCAAGAGCAGATGAAAACGAGCTAGTAACTGAAGAGCCTGAATTGATCCAGCAAGATATTGACTTAGGACAATCTCCTAAGTTTGATGATGCAGTGTTGGAGCAATATGATGATTTTTCTGAACATGGAGATGGGAACAACTTCCATTTATTTGATCATTTCCCTTTTATGATGGAAGTTGAGTTAACACAAGACAATCCACTCCCCATGTTGAATGATGAGGACCAATTTGATGTTAGTAACATGGAGGGGGATACTAACAGGTTATGGGATCCTGGTGAAAAGCACTCATGGAATGTTACTTTGTACAAAAACTTCATCAACTGGAAGTTCTCATCAGTTGTTGAAGTTTCTCATAAGGTTCAAGTATGCAACGAGTTAAGTGCAATGATGGCTTATTTTCAAAATAGAGTTTATCCTCAGGGTTTTGTAGAAGATAGTGATGATGGGAGAATTGTTTTATGGATGATTGTGGAGTCTAATTTCTATCATGAAGCTGCTGTCCTTATTCCTATCAGCCATCATAAGTTGCCAATTGTATACATTTTTATGGATTGGAGAGAAATTTTGGTCATAACTTTAGAATCTTTTGATTGTAGAAAAGCCAAATCTCTGGTGATTCATGGAAGATTTCAGATTTGTTGTAGCTGTCCCATTTTCAAATTACTGAAATCTGTTTTCCAGAGATTAATTTCAGTTTTTTACAGCCATGTGATTGTTCTTTTTGCTATCTTTGGCCCTTTGTGGGAGGATGTCAGAAGAGTTCAATTGAAAAGGACAAGTGTTTCAGCTAATTTTGCTCTTTTGGATGATGAAAATGTCATGTCCCCAATTTTGGAGTAACTTAAAATTGTTTTAATTGTAAATTAATTTTGTAAAGTATTTTATTTACTTTATAAAATTAATATTTTATTTAAGTTACTAAGTCAATAGTACTACACTTTATTAAAAGTGTTATGAACAAACATTTAAAAAGTATAAGTGCAAGCATTTAATAAAGTTCATGTAAAAGCATTTAAAATGCTTGGGTCTGATGTGTACATGTAAACTCTCATTTAATAAAATTAGGCTGGCCCTAATTAATGTAATAGCTTTAAAAGCAAGCCTGAGAGTCATTTGAAGTCATGTCTAAATGTCTAAATGTTTTTCAGATACTTGGTTTTGAGTTTTTTGTCTTTGACAAATTGTATTCAGCTGATTGACAAGGTGATGTTCCCTTGCATTTGCTGAGCCGAGGAGATGCTCCCTTGGTGAATTGTAGAGGTGAAATTGCTTCAGATTTCACAATTGTGCTTCATTGTATTTGGGTTTTCGATATTGGGTCGGAGACCATTGTTAGTAATTGAAGGTTGATAGTCATTGTATCTCATTGCAAAGTTTGTATGCAGATTTGAAGATCTTCTCTATGCATTATCAGTTGAATAAATGATCCAGATTTGAAGATATACATGTGTTTGGCATTTGTTCTAATGTTTGTTTCAGATTTACATCAGATATTGATTTCAATATTAAAATGCTATCTTAGAAAGTATTGACAGTTATATCTATTTGTGATTGTTGGCTCAAAGGGGACGATGTCTGACAGAAGTTCCAATCAGCAGATGTATAAATAAATTTATATTCCTAAGACAGATTTCGGTGGGCCCCAAATCCCACTAAGAGCCAGCCACTTCATATATTAATTGAGCTTGAAGACAAAGAAGTAGTTCGTGAGTTTATGAAGAATAATTTGTGATTTTAGATTCCTCATTGTTGGCTGTAAGCAGACAGTTTCTGACAATTTCCAGCAGACTTCTATAATGGAATGTGGGTCCCAGCATGTGCTTCATATATGATATTTGAAGATTTAAATTGATGAGTGTTATTTTGTGAGAAATCCAGATTTGACGCAGCTCAGGATAATAAAGAAATGTGGACTTTGAAAGGCTGATTGCACCATATGAAATCGCAGCCACTTGAAAGGGATTCGCATTTTATCAAGGATTCATTTTATAGAGTATCTGAATAATAAGTGGATAGTTTATGTGCCAGAGGAAATCGGTGTGTGAGTAGAGGACGAAATCGTGGGTCCCAATTGATAGGTAAGGAAGACTCTATATCATATTTCTAAAGTGTTGAAGAAGCTTGCGTGGAACATAGCATTCGTAGTAAAGGAACTAGTTCAGCTACAGTAAAATACTCACATATCAGCAGGTGCTAGTATAATAGTTATTGGGAGATTTTCTGTGCCATCCTCTAATCGTACGCAGGACAGCGAACAGTCTATCTTTGTGGCAGCAACCCACCATTTGAAGATCAACGATTAGATATTAAGTTGTTTGGCGGTGATTTTGGTCATCATTGAAGATCTATTGATCAGACACTGATAATTTAATTTGGTATGTTTTCTCTGAATTTGTATCAGCATTATAGGTCTGTGTATTGGCTGCTATGAGCCATAACTGTCAATGTAACCAAGACTGATTTTGTGACAGTGGTTCATCCTTGTGTTTTGGCTTTGCATTACTAATTGGAATGATAAACAATTCTGAGACTCCTATCAGTCAAGTATGATCCTAATATCATTGTATGATTCTATGTATTTGACTGCCACGGAACTGTAAATGTAATATTGTTAAAGAACTTTGAAAAGTATTGATCAGAATTTTTAGAACATATCTTAAACAGGATAATACAGTCGTATCAGAGCATTCAAAATTTCAGTCCAATATCCATTAGGGATATTACAGTGGTATCAGAGCATTCAAAATTTCAGTCCAATATCCATTAGGGATATTAAAGAAAATCAAGTGATTCATGGCTGTTCGGAGTTGCTTTCAGCTTGTGTTCAAACTGATTTATGTTCTTCCTGGGAGGAGCATTTCAGATTTTGGTTCCCAGCAATAGTTTCATGTTGGATAATTGTATTGATGATTGCTAACTCTTTCATTTTTGGGGTTAATGATGTTTGGGATCCAAAAAGATGTGTGATTGAAAGAATGTTTCAGAGTTGTAAGCGGAGTACCCGCTGTGCAGTTCACAGATATATCAGACTGGCACAGCAAAAGCGGTGTGAAGCATTCTTGAGATTGATTTGGGATCCATGTATATTATTGATAATCATGCAGGTATCTCAGTTGGATAGTATGTATTGCTTGAGGACAAGCAATATTGAGCGGGGAGGACTGTAATGTACCTTTTTTGGCACATAGACTTTTGTGCACATTTTAGCTTGTTCCTAGTCTCTTAGAGGCTATCCGACATGTTTGGGAGAACTCCAAAGTTCTTGGAGTGGTCGTGGTTCAGCTTACAGATGGGAATGGACTAATTTTGCCTTGGCTTTGAGCTCAGTAAATGTTCAGGTTCACAGTGATGCTTTCTAATGTTTGATCGGGTTCACGGATTGCTCTCCAAGATTCTTGGAGGAGCCGTCTATTTTTGGAAAGGCACCTGAAAGGCATCGTTGCGCATCCCAAACCTTACAGAGCATAATGGTTCAAATTATTTGGCAGTTGGGTGAAGTTTGGGATTTTCTGCAAAAAAAGCGTTTTTTAATGAGCTATTTTAATTATTATTTTCACTTAAGATCCTAAGGGTGAAAATAATTAAAAAGTGATTGAAGTTTGGGATTTTCTGCAAAAAAGTGTTTTTTAATGAGCTATTTTAATTATTATTTTCACTTAAGATCCTAAGGGTGAAAATAATTAAAAAGTGATTAAGTGTTATAGCTCATTAGAAAGGGGAAAACATATTTTATTTAGGCATTTAAAAGTAAGCACTTAAGTGGAGAAAAAAGAAATTATTTAAGTTGGAGGGAAAAGGTTATTATTTTCAAGAAATAATTCATTTCCTTTGTAACTCCTAAAGTGCCTTTTTAAAAAGGATGAGAGCTCGTTTTGAAGGGTTATGTTTTTGGAATTGATTTTGTTTGCATATGGATTGAACTTGTGAGTTCTTCCATATTCTCTTGAGGACGAAAACCCTCTTGAGGTTGGGTGTGGTCTCAAGCAGGAATCACCATTGTGCTGAAGCTGAAGATTAGAGCAAGCTCATACAGAGTTTGCATTTGAGCTTCATGGATTCTTGTTATTTGATTCGATGATTGTGTCATTAAGTTTTGATCATATAGGGGTTTGATTATGCTAATGATTCTCATAATATTTTGGAGTTTTAATGAAGTTTGATTATTTTCCTTTGCTAGTCCATACTTCATAAGGGTCGTACATTGCTGTGAACGGCGATTTTTGTTTTGAGGATAATTTATATGATTGAAAATGTGTGGAGTTGACATTGTAATGGAAATGTGAAGGCGTTTCTCCCTATTCTATAAGCTGGGTTTATCTACTGATTATCTTTCATGTTGCAGGCAGTACGGCCATTCCTGGAGCGCCGTACAATCTTGGGGAAATCTTATTATGACGTTGATCTTTGTTAAGCAAAGGGTCTTGCAATATGTTATTGTCTTATGAATGCAGAAGTGAAATGGTTTATGGCTGTCTGGGTTATTTGCATCCACTTTGTGCATGTCTATAATTGCTGGGCAGTAAGAACATAGCCGTACCATAGAGAAGTGGAGAATTTGGCTGTGATGTTATTCTTCTTTGTCTTGAGCAAATTAACTTGGAAATCCTTTGTCTTGATAGGGTGATTGCTTCAGACCAGCTAACCTTAAGTTCTGAGCAGTTTTTATTGATGTTTTGTAATGGATGATCTTCTATAGGGCCGTACAGATGTGATAGGGAAGTATGAATTTTGTGGGCAGACTGATATCAGATGGGACTGTCATCTTCAATCTGTGATGGTATTGAGTGATTCTTAAATGCTTTAAATCAGTTTGGTAATGATCATTGGGTTGTATGTGTGCATTTGTGTGAAGACAACTCTATTCAAGGGGGCCGTACAGCATAAGAAGGATCAGATTTTATGTGACCGATTTGAACAGCAGTGACTCATGTTTCATTAAGTTATGGGCAGCATAAT
The DNA here is from genome assembly GCA_027924645.1 of Cunninghamia lanceolata. Classification (NCBI taxonomy): domain Eukaryota; kingdom Viridiplantae; phylum Streptophyta; class Pinopsida; order Cupressales; family Cupressaceae; genus Cunninghamia; species Cunninghamia lanceolata. The sequence goes on from BSBN01000066.1 coordinate 5,221,169, forward strand.
TTCCTGAGTTAGAGTTGCTAGTTGTTTGTGTATGGTATTCATGTGTTGCTATGATCTATTTCAATGCTGATATGAGGATCTAATGAGTCATTCCTAAGTGGTTTAGCTTGATGCTCCTTTGTAATCATTTCTTTAATTGCACAAACATATAATAACCCCTGCATGGTTTACCGCCAGTGTGGGCAAATTGGACTTCATATTTCATGTTTATTCTACCCACTAAATAAGTGGTGAATACCCACTGGATAAGTGGATGGTTTTATGTTTTCATTCTTGTATTCCCACCCATTGAAAAGTGGTGAATCCCCACTACAATAGTGGATGCCTACTCATAGCAGATGAATGTATTTCATATTGCACAATGTTTAGCTTTGTAAGCCAAGATACATTATGCTCTCACCTTGCCCGAATTGGGACCTTGGTGATCAGAAGTGTGGAGGTCATTTATTTGTTCATGCAAGATTGTGCAAACATTGTGTTGTCACTATTTAAGTTTTCAAAAAAAATTTGCCGTAAGCATGTTACACTCAAGAAGAATTTGCTTTCAGTTTTGATTATAGAAGATAAAGGCTATGCAATAGAATGTAAAAATCAGCAAGTCCTTATCAAGCCAAAAGAATCTAGCCTAGATACTGCACAAGTAATAGAGGTTAGAGAAGGCAATCTTTACAAGTTACAAGGTGAGCTAGTTCTAGCTCTAGTTCATAAAAGTGACAATCTGTGCGAGGTATGGCACAAGAGAATGGGGCATTTGCATCTCAAAGCATTGCTTATCCTGAGGGGGATTGTCACAGGTCTTCCACAATTCAGCATTGAACAACAGGGAGTATATAGAGGATGCACACTTGCCAAGCATGTTGTCATGTCCCCTTTTTTGAAATAGAGCCATGGAGATGACCTCTAGCCTATTTCTATTTCTCGTAAGCTAAGACGAAAAATAAGGGAAATAAATTATATTATTATTTTAAGTTGGGCCCAGTAATTTTTAATTTAAGGGGCAACATAAATAATATTAATAAAATAAAATAAAAAATGTTTTTAGACACTAGTATTAAATAAAAGTATTTTTAAATACTAAAAATAAAATAAAAATAAAAAATATTTTTAAACACTATTTTGGAAGGAATTTAAGCATGAGCCCAAATTGGAAATGTTTAAAAGGGGGCACTTGGCTTCCATTTGCATCATCAAGTTTTCATTTGGCATTTTCATTCTGAACTTTGGCATTTGAGTTTTAGCATCCAAAGACCAAAACCCTTGGTGTTTTTAACGATCCAAGTGGACGAAAACCCCTTATCTTTGGCATTGGCAAATTCCACCTAGGGTTTGCGTGTTTAGCTAATTTAGCGATTTGTATGAAATTTTAGGGATTTATCAATTGGATTTGCAAACAAATATTTGTTCGTGATTTTTGGAGATTTTCTACAAGGGCATACTGCTGGTTTGATATCACTGGAAGGTTTATGCACCATTTTGGAGGTTACTTCATAAAAAACTCAGAGATATTTTTCCAAGGAGGGTGAATCACTTGGGAGTCATTGGTTGTTGATTTCAAGGCCATGCCACTTGAAAAAAAAATTAGAAATAATTTATCAAGTTAGGTGACTCAGATCCAAGGTGTTTGTTGCTGTTGGAATTGATTTTCAAGGCCATACATCATCCACAAAAATCAGAAATAATTTTATGAGCAAGGCAAGTTGCAGATCTGAGGGTTTTGGAGGAGTTTTTGTATGCGTTTTGAGGCAGCCGTACCATCGATTATTGCTGCCATTAATTTCTACACAAGGGCTAATCAATTTGGAGGATTTTGGTGCTGATTAACAGCTGCTACTTAGGGTTTGTAATGTCCCATTCTTGGTTTGATATGATCTTTTATGTTCTTTCCAATCATACAATGAAAATGATCTAATCTATTACAAGGTTCAATTGTCTCCGACACAAGATCTATCAACTATAACAATGGAATCTATAACAAAATAGAGATAAGTAACTTCTACTTGCATTACAATGTGAGATTTGCATATTCAGGATAGCAACAATTTATTGACTCAGATCTAATGTGCATATCAAGGCCTTAGAGTTCTATCAATATCTGCAATGACTCGTGGCTCTTATGGTAGCCAAATTACATGAACCAAATACAATACTATAGTTGCTGTGATAACAGAGATATACAATGTTCTTACATACCAAATCAGGCCGATAATGATGATACAACTAGATCGTTGATGATGATGTGTAATACTAGAAGACCGATCACTGTCCAATTTGGATTGTTCGATGATTCAGAGAGTCCCCCCAATGATGTGTTCCCACACTTGTTTGCTAGTTGCTACTCGACAAGTGATCGATCTCCTTGTATGAGCAGTGTATGACTTCCCAATCGATACACTAGCAATACGCCACCTTCGTATGATATTCGACTCGATGAGAGCCTTGGGAATTTGCCGCCGTGTGATTCCCTAATATCAATCCAAATATATATTCAAAGAATGTATGTCTTGAACTCGTTGCCTTCAACGACGATGTCCTCTTTGATATCGATGTCCACAGTCTCTACTCCAATGCCTCAGCACTCACACGTTATGTAGAAGTCTATGCTCTGTGTGCTCTGTGAGATCTGCGTCTTCAAGTATTCAGCGACGGTGATGTAGCATTTGGTCCAGTGAATCGTCCAATGGTCGCCACCCTCATAATAGTCTGCCACCTCCAATATACATCGATCAATAGATTCGGCTTACTCTGTGAGGTCCCTTCCTATGATCGGTGTCAAACCAGATTTTTATAGAATCCTTAATGAATTCCAAAGTCTGCACACAGATGGTCTTCAATGACAATCGTATGATCTCTTTACAAAGCGACAACTCCAACAAGTTGGACGACCTCAGACCGGCGCTCAAATTATCTTCCATTTCTACAATGCTCCAATCGACACTCAATGGTGTTGCTAACTCAAACAAATCTTCTATGCAACTCTTCAACTCTAGATCAAATCTTCAATGTTGTGCAAATTAAACTCAAGCTTCAACCTAGCAATGGTCTCCGACCGGTTAATCGAAAGATGAATCGATGAAGTTCCAATGAATCTCCAATGAAGTGCAACTGCGAACTCCGTATGAATATGCCTCCAAGATGTATTTGGGTTTTCGTCCAACACACCTTTATTCGCAAGGGTTTTCGTCCTTGGAATAGAAAGCAAATAAATTGCAGAACAATACAAGAGTTGGCATGCCAAAAGATGATCCAAATGATGTCCAAAACCTTTTATTTATACTTGGATCTACCCCAATTCAAATTAAAGATTTGAATTTTCATTTCCCTCCTTTCGATTTGAAATATTTACTCCTCAAGGCGATGCACAAGATTCAATGCATTATTTTATTATTTTATTTGAATCTCTCCTTCCAATGATGAGCACCCAAATTAAATAATATTATTTAGTTTTATTTTTATATTTTTCTCTCTTCTTTCAATGTGAGCGCCAAAATCCAAGACTTATATTTATTATTATTTTCTTTCTCCATCTCCAAAGTGGCGCTCAATCAAATAATATTAAAATATTATTATTTTATTTTATTTTATTAATTTTCTCCTTTCTTGGTGCTAGAATTAAATAATAATAAAAGATTATTATTTAATTATTTTTCCTCTGATAATTAATGCGAAATTGCATTAATACATTCTCCATCTTCGCCGGTGAAATTAGTTGAGCCAACGTTCCGTTCTTCAAGCCTCTGAGCAACATTATCTTTTCCAATCCTTGGCTCAACCGGAATATTCCCTTTTCTTGAGAAATTAACCTACGGGAATGAGGATAGGCTAACTCCATTCTCCGTTTGGTGATCACGCCAGAAATGGGGACATAACAGTCCTCCCTTCCAGAGATTGCTTGCCATCAAGAAATAACAAACTTATATCCTGCAACATACTGTCAAATGACAAGTATCTCCATCCTCAAATGTCCTGTGATCACGCAAACTCTCAACCTGAGGTTGCAGCTTCCAAGAAGAATATGAAGAATGTGAACTCTGAAACTCCACCACAAGTCTTCAAGCTCTCGCTGCTCCATGTTGTCAAAATCAACTGCAATGCTCTGTGAGTTGTGAGGCAACTCATCAAGATACCAAGTGTCATATCTGTCGCCACCTGGATCCCAAGTCACCCTATCATCACATCCTGCAAACATGAAGAATTGGAAGCATTCCAAAGTGCTAACAACACAAAACCAAACTCCAACTCCTGTAGAACTCCCATGGATGTGAAGATGATGCAACTCTTCTCCAAACTCTTGAACAACTATAGCCCTCGAGAAATTCATGCTCCATGGAATAATCAAAGTCCAAATCAATTCTGCATCTCACACAAATGGCCGAAAACATCCTCTGGAAAGTTACCAACATAGGAAAACTCCAAGATCTGCTTAGAATCTCCCTCCAGTCCACTTGCAAAATCTAAGTGAACTCATGAGATGATTGCAAAAAGAGATAGAAATATCAAGACCATTGCTCCATGGTATGTTTCTTCCATCATCATCAGTTATCAATATCCCACAAAGATGATTCCTTGCATAGATACTTATCCCAAAAGAAATTCCACCATGTTGATGTTGCGCTACTTTGATTCTCATGTGAACTTCAACAAGAGTGTATATGATGATGTCTGAAACTTCAATAGTAGTTGTCCCATCAGACATGATACCAAAATAGTACACCTCTCCTTGTGGTAATCCCACAAAGTCAAACATCAAGTCATGATGATTCCATCCAATCAGGTTCACTGCAGGAAACAGTCCATCAACATGTTCCACCTCCTACACATCTCCTGTATTATCGAAATCAAGAGTGCTCTACTATCTGATTCAAAGAGTGGATTATCAAAAATTGTTTCAGAATCCATCTCGAACAATGGGTTATCAACATACTGCACACTGTCATTATCCTCATGCTCAAAACAATCTTCCTGCTAATCTAAGCTACCACATTTTGATTTCTTGAAGATATGTGTTAGATCAAACTCCTCTTGAATGCTATCAAGCTCTTCAATCACCTGTTTGATTTCTTCCACAAATTTCTCATTTTCTTCCTTCCTGGATTGTTCGGTTGCATACAGCTGATCTTCTGCTTCTTCAAGAGCCATCTGTGTATCTTCCAAAACTTCATTAGCATGCCTAAGCTCTGAGGTAAGATTATTGACTACATCCGCCTTTCTTTTCAAAGTATTAGCATATACTCCAGCAATCTTGAAAATATGATCCCTGTCCAATAGTAATTGCAAGAAATTTGATTTCATCTGTACTGCGGCTTCCTTGATTACCTGTAATTCTGCAAAAGGAAGTTCACCATCCATGCCCTTCTATCTTCTCTCCATCTAAGCCTTCCAGTAGAGATCTTCAATGATCTTGTGAGTGTCATCATAGTGTACTAAGGCCGCAACAATCGTGTCCTCTGTAACTTTCAATTGATCCTTCAAACTGCATATCTCCATGGTCTCTTCTTCATGATACCCATGTGTAAAGACTAGACCATCATATTCCCTCAAAGGGTCACCACCAAACTAGTGAGTAGAGTATTCTACATCATGTCCTTCAGCAATGTCTGATCCAGAAAGAGTGTGTACCGCTATATCCTTCACCAAACGATCCTCCATGTCTTGCAATGTCAAAACAAACATATCGAATTCACCTTGTTCACCTCTTGTTGTATTTTCATAGGTATGATTGTAATGTCCCCTTTTAGGAAGTGAACTAGATTTCTTCACCTTGCACACGTATAGCTTCTTAAAGAGAACATTAGTAATTACTAGATCAATAATAAAACCAATATCATTAATTAGGGTTAGCAACATTATGATAATAATGAATAACTATGTGTAATCAATACATATATTTTCTCATTTTTATTCTTTTAGCCTATTGAGGCCTCATGATATACTTTGGGAGTGGTGATCAACGTGCCTGGTCATTAATCTAACCTAATCATTAACCCTATGGAGACGGGGTATCTGTTCGTTAGGGCACTGGATAACAAGACTCCACTGTCGTCGGTCCAAGGGCTTCATGCTACACCCAGCAATACTTCACCACTTGGCTCAAGGGGCTTCATGCTACACCCGGCAATACTTCACCCACTTGAGAGTCACCTACCATGTAAGCCATTTAACAACAATTAATCTACACTACCATAGGCACAAGGGCTTCATGCTACACCCGGCAATATTTCACCCACTTGAGAGTCACCCAGGTGTGAGATCTACCAAACCGCCCTTCCCTAACTATCCACACGTTCTCGTAGGGTGATAGCTAAGATTAATAACGAGGCAACCTTGCACTCATCCCTCGTATATCATGAGTAAGGTTAGGAATCATACCATTAAGGACTTTGCCTTCTTGTTTCTAGTGATCCCATGGATCATAAAGGTAAAGCTTCTTATGAATATATTCCTCTTATAGGAATTGGACTTTGTTCCACCATTCATGATGGATAATCATATGGCACTTGATGGCCACTCTTATGAATACATGATTAAATATATTGCTGAGATAACATTTATTCAAAATGTATGAATGATACCTTATAGATTGTGGAGTGTCGATATGACTGTTAAATCGCTTGTCCAAGAAGTTAATATTTGCTGCTGCTCCGATCTGTATGGCAGAGATATGTAAGATGCTTGATGGATTGCTGATCAATGATGTAGACAATAATTTACTGATCTTCTGATTTGACTTGATGCAGATATGTTTTATGAATGAATTGTATTATGACTCTATGATTGACGGAATTGTCTGTGATTTAATGCTGGATCGATGAGGATGTTTTAGATGGAATACTCAGTGAATGAATTGGATATATATATTGTTGATTGATGAGAGATGGTTCAATGATGCTAAATCAATCCAATAAATAATGCTGATTGCTATAATAGATATTTGCAGATCCAATCTCTCTTGATGACTGAGTGAATGTGTATTGAATGAATTGCTTGCTGATTGATAGATAAATATAGTTCAGTTCAAGGATGGCAATATATTCTCTTGATTGAATGATAATTCCAATCTGCTGCTGTATATATACTGCTTCATATTTATGTATGATACCTATGCAGATCCAGATATGTATATCTTTTATTCAGACATCTATTCTTCTTCTTAAATCAGAATATATTTATTCTTCTTCCTTATGTACGGTTCACATAATAACATTAAATAATATAACATACTTAAAAATTGATAATAATATAATCTCTAAAATGCTAATGTATGGTAGACAAAGGAAGAAGATGTCAGACTTGTCCCCTTAAAGTGACTTCATCAAAGGTACGGCAGAGTGGAGGTTTTAAGCTTTAACTTATACAGCAACTAATAAACTCCCAAAGTTGATGAAATGTCATAAAGCTGATATCAACCCAGACAAACAGATTCCTATGTCAGAATTTGTCCCCTTCAAGATGAAGCTTATATTCATATCTCTTTAACAATAATCTCCTTCTATATGCTGTACGGAGGATGCATGGTTGTCCCATCTCCTTGATGACTCCGCCGATCCTCTTTTATATCCTTAGAGAGCTGCCTTTTCCCATCGGGTGTCTCCTTTCAAAGGAATCACACTTCATAAGGAGTCGTCACCCTTTAGTTTAACTTTAATCTCTTTTAATTATAATTGTTGTTCATTGTAATCGCTGCTTGTTTGGATTACTTAAGGGGATCTCTTAATAAGCCTTGTCTTATATGCATTTTGTCTTATATGCTCATCCTTGTTTAGATTTGTCTTATATTAAATATGTGCTTTGCTGCTGTTTACTTACAAGTATATAAATATATTTATATATATTTTTTAATATTATTTATAGATATATTATTATATAATAAATATTGTTATATAAATATTTATATGTATATAAGATTATATTTAATAATAATATAGATATTATATACATTATATTTAATTATAATATTTATATAATATTATTTAATATGTAATAATATTACACAATCTCTATCTTGTCATTTTATGTTTTAACGCCTTAATATCGGGACATTACAATGATCAACATCCCACTCAAAGACATCCATGCCATAGCTTGATTTCCAATCGAATTAATGTAAAGGTGATGAAACAATCCAAGGCTCAACCAACGGAATATCACAAGAACTCAAATTTTCATGTAGCTGATCTTACTTGGTTGGTTTGACAGTCTCCAATTTGGTATCCTTTTCAATCTTCAATTGCTCTTCATCTGTGTCTTCAATAGTTGTCTCTTTTCCAGTCTTGTAGTCATCTATCATGTTTGCTTCAATGTGCTCTTCGGTCTTAGCCTTGATAAATAGACCTTCTCCAATTGTGTCCTCATCTCCCTTAGGGCTGCAATGCAAATCATGATCAAGCGATCCTTCTTCATCCAAATGTTCTGTCATGAACTCCTCTTCATCCATCAGCTCCTCATTATCTAGGAAAGGTCTCAACTTCTTACACCGAACAATCACTCTTCGAGCTAAGTCTAATTTGACAGGGTCATCTTTCTTCCTATTAGCCAAAAGAATAGATAGAGGTAATTGTGGCACAACATCACTCTCTTCAATAATCAAACTCATGATGGCGTACATGGATGCAACAACATCATCAGTATGTTCCTTTCTAACCACGGCAAAGAAATGGAGGAACGTCATGTTGATCAATTCATTCAATCCCAAATACAACATGATAGCATGCAATCTGACCTTAGCAAAAATTTCAAGTATCTCAACTCTTCTATAAAAATGAAAACATGTGATGCCATCCAGATCCTGGAAACTATCCACCATCAGCTGAAATACCTCTTTCAATGTTTTATCACTGTAGGGAGCTTCAGGTGCTGAAATCCTCATGATTTCGCCCAAACATGAAGTAACAAGAAGTCTCACAGTCCTGCTATTGTGTCTTAACAACCTTTGTTTACCCAAAGAAGATATTACAGGAGCCAAAGCTGCTCACATTTCCTTAGAAGATGACTGATCCAATATGTGAAGACATCCTTCTACTTCCTCCAAGGTGCTGAGAAGTGCAGTTGTTGACTGTGTTAGGTTTCCAAGTCTACTACCTGCTTTATAAAGCTTTTGTCTCACAACTTCTTCACTTGTAGATGAATCATTAAAGTGCCTAAATTGTATTGAAAGACAACCTTCATCTTCAATTTCCAGTTGTGATGTGTCCTTTCGATGCTCCATATACTGACTAAAGTTTATGCGCTCTTTGATGTTAATTGGAAGTGCTCATCACATATGGAAGCCAATTCATCTGCTAATAGAGACACAGTCTTTGAACCCATGATTCACAACTTCCGACTAGGTCAATCTTTTCACACATAACACCCGGATAAGAATAGAGTTAAATCACAACTCAATGTAGGTGGATATAACCGCTAAACTTATGCACAAAATGCTACCGGAAGAAGATGACTTCCGTCAATCCAATTATACCCTGCAGGCTGGCAAGATCTCTCACTTTGATACCATTGTAATGTCCCGTTCTAGGTGTTGATGTGATATTTTGGGTCTTTTCAATTACACAATGAAATTTGATGTATCTTTGCAATTCACAATTTGTCTCTGACACAAAATCTAAAACTTAACAAGATGCAAATATAAGAACAATAGATATGAGCAGTCTTCAATCAGAATTACACATGTTTACCAGTTACAATGAAGCAAAGATGCTCAAACTTGCTGCTACAAATATCTGAGTTACTTATGGTTTCATTACATCAATAGAATGGCTTTATGTTAGCCCAATAATCATGCACTGTGTATACAAAGTCAGAGATAAACAATGGCCATACCAATGCAATGTAAACTGGCTTCACTGATTGCTGATTACAATTCACTGTGATCAGATCGGCTGCCTTTGATGATAGATACGATAACAGCAACCTCTAATGCTGATCATGCATCTTCTATTGTTAATCGCTACCAGATCTTGATGTCAATTGGACCAATAATGAACCCAGACCACTCCAGGCTGGTCGGCCTCTAAGGTGATAGCCCGATTGCAATGTTGGTGTGGTTCGATGATGATGTGCGGAGTAACACCTTCAATGTGAAATCTCAGTCTATAGCATTGAATGAAGAATGGTGATCAATGAACTCTACGCACCTTGTTGAACTTAATCGACCCCTTGAAGATGACCAACACAGTCCAGTATCCAAGTGCAACTCCACAGCAACCAGTATATCCTGTGCTCTTAGTATCAGTGAGCTTTTTGGTGGTGGAAATTGTCAACCGCTGTCGTAGAGTCCAAAACCTCTTATTTATACTTGGATCTCCGCCAATTCAAATTAAAGATTTGAATTTTCATTTCCCTCCTTTCGATTTGAAATATTTACTCCTCCAAGGCGATGCACAAGATCCAATGCATTATTTTATTATTTTATTTGAATCTCTCCTTCCAATGATGAGCACCCAAATTAAATAATATTATTTAATTTTATTTTTATATTTTTCTCTCTTCTTTCAATGTGAGCGCCAAAATCCAAGACATTTTTTTATTATTTTCTTTCTCCATCTCCAAAGTGGTACTCAATTAAGTAATATTATTTAATGTTATTTTATTAATTTTCTGCTTTCTTGGCGCTAGAATTAAATAATAATAAAATATTATTATTTAATTATTTTTCCTCTAATAATTAATGTGAAATTGCATTAATACATTTTCCATCTTCGCCAGTGAAATTAGTTGAGCCAACGTTCCGTTCTTCAAGCCTCTAAGCAAAATTATCTTTTCCAATCCTTGGCTCAACCGGAATATTCCCTTTTCTTGAGAAATTAACCTATGGGAATGAGGATAGGCTAACTCCATTCTCCATTTGGTGATCACAGGGTTGGTGAGTGCATTGATTGATTTACATTATTGTACCTTATTTTCAGCAGTTAAAATAAAATTTCAGAATTTATTTGTGGTCTCCAATCTATTGTTATATCATTTATATGTTCAAATCTGAGTGTGTTTTGATCATGAAATAAGTGTATGAGGGTTTGGTAATGTTCGCCACATAGTTCCACGGAGTTTCGGGGACGGGGACGGGGGGACGGGGGGGGACGCGTTTCAGGGACGGGGGAGCGGGGGGCCTAAATTTGGGGACGGCGGCGGACGGCGGCGGGACGGCGGCGGGTTGGCGGCGGGGGAGCGGTGCGCTGAAATACATATAATACTTGAAAAATTAGTTATAAAAAGATGTATAACTGTAGAAGCCTAAGGAATAAGTAAAGTTTAGTGTTTAAACACATTGCCATGAATTCATTGAACTAGTGAACATTGAAACAATGTGAATGTACTTAAATTTAATAGACATTGGAATGAGAACTAGATGTTTGAACTTTGAAGTTTCATAATTTGAATTTCATAATCAAAATATCATTGTTCAATGTTCATAATTACAACCAAGTTTCAACAAGTTACAATACTGAAATACTAAATACTAAATACTAAATACTAAATACTAAATAGTAATACTAAATGCCAAAATGGTTAATGGCCTGGTGCCTCCAATGATCTAATCATCCCCAAACTCCATGTCGATGTCGTCATCACTGGAACTGCTAGACCCCAAATGCTCAAGCTCATCTAAACCAATACCAACTAGCCCTGTCTGTGTAGCATCCTCATCTATCTGTGCTGGCTCTTCTGGCTCTACATCCCATCTGGCTGCTGGACTCTCCTTGTATGTAGTTGTGGTGCGGTCAATGAGACGCAAGTCACTATGTACAGCCACAAGCTTCTCTGCCCTCCTAGAAGTAAGTTTGTTCCTCTTAACAGAGTGGATGAAGCTATAAGTAGACCAGTTCCTCTCAGCAGCAGAAGAACTAGAAACCTGGGACAACAAACGAAGGGCTAAAGTAGTAATCAAAGATCTAGGCCCATGCATAGTCCACCACAACTTGGGGTCCACCTGTGACATAGTCTCCAAATCTGTTTTGGCCGCCTCTGAATATCCCCAAAGAGTGGCAAATTTTGTCCACTCAGTACGAAGCAAGGTGGCCTCTGTAGAATCATACATTTTGTCAATGGCCTTCACGAACCCTTCCTTCACCTCAACATCCTGCATAGGCATGATTCTACCAGGCCTATATATATACCACTTTGGGTTCAATGCATAGGCAGCCATGTGTAAGGGAGTGTTGAGCTTCTCCCATCTACGGTGAATGATTGGATGAATATGCTCGGTGTAGAATTGCATTGTGGGGTCCTTCTCTCGCACAACAGACTTCATTTGATCAAGCATAGAATCAATGCACTCATATACCTCTCCAAGGGAAGGTGCATTAGAATCCCCAAATCTAATAACTGTGAAGACTGGCTGAATAATGGAGACAATATATTTTGCATCAGCCCAAAAGACATCATTCGTCACCACCTCCTTAACCCTCAATCCCTTCTGTGTCTTCGACTCAGGCCATCGGTTCCATTCTGTTGTCATTACCATTAGTTGCAATGGCTCTTGCAACTCAAGCATCCTCTCCAAGAGAATAAAGTATGATGCATACCGAGTCTCTACAGGCTTCAAGAATTCCTTCTTGGAGAAGGACCTGAAAAGTGCATGTGAAGTATGGTGGTTGCAAATGAACATCTGCACATCTCTAGCATCACTAACAATTGATTTGATCCAACTGATTTTACCAATGTCCTTAAGTGCATTATTCATAGCATGCACACCACAAGGAGTCCACCAAATATGTCTATAGGCTGCCTCAATCAACTTCCCTGCAGCTCTGCACACATGGGCCGCATCTGTCACTACCTGCACCACATTTTCTGGCCCAACCTCGTCTATAGCATCCTTGAGGATCTGGAACTGAAAATGGGCATCCTTGCTATGCCCTGAACAATCAATAGCCCTAAGGAAATAAGGGCCCGCTGTAGATGTAACGATGATATTGATGAGTGGACGGTGCCTAATGTCCGTCCACCCATCCATGACTATGCTGCATCCACTTGTGATCCAGGTTCTCTTCATCTTCTCCATCAAAATATTAATCTTGGAATAGTTTTGATCCAAGATTGTTGTCCTCAATTTAGTCTCCCCTGGTGGCACGTATGATTGTCCTGCTTTTATTATCTTTGACACAGCTTCCTTAAAATAAGGAGAGCGAGCCACATGGAATGGAATGCCATTGGCAAAGAACAATTTGCCAATGGCATCATCTGCCTCTTCCCTTGCTTGCACATTGAATAAATCTACCAATGGTTGTGAAGAAGTCATCTTACGTTTCCCCTTAGGCGCTGCTGCACTTGAACTAGATGGATTTGGTGGCCTTAGACTCTGCAAAGTAGTACTAGAAATCTGATCTCCCCTTCTTTGTGGCAATAAAACAGAAGTAGGTATTTCATTCTCATTACAACCCCATAATTTTAATATTTCAGCCCTCATCTTCAAGTTACCTTCCACAACTCCACATACTTCTACACCTTTGCCTCGAACAAGAAGAAAGTGAGCATTAATTCTTGTGCTGCTTCCAAACCATGTAAGCTCACATATGTTGCACTTCCATTTTCTAGTGCCCCCCTTTACGCAAGTGTTTGCTGCCATCTTAGTTGCAAATTGCTTTAATGGTGATTTTGGATCAAAGGGGCCCTTGGCCCAACGTTCAAGGAGTCGTGAAGGGCAGCTATTATTTTTACTCCCAATGGAACTTGTGTCAGTTTGAGACTGAGTATTTGAGGCATGTTCAGTTTCACCCTCCTCTCCTATTTGAAAATCAGGATCATGATCAGATTGAGAATCATCATCACTTCTGCTGTGTGTACTCATTATGATGATGATGCTGCAAAAGAAAATAAAAAAAGTTAAAAATAAAAACAGAAAACTTGAAGTTAAACTGTTAAAAACTTAAAACAATGTTACAATGTTAACTTGTTAGTTGTTAAGAAACTGAAAAATTAAAAATATTTAAATATGGCTAATAGGCTTTATAAATTATATCAATATGTGAGCATCATAGTGCTCGGAATTGTCTCATGCCGTTATTCCTATGAATCCTATCGGCGTATTCCTTGAACCTCCTATGGGGGCAAGTGCTAGTAAATTAAAAATTTTAAAAATGAAAATGTCTAACATGATAACATCAAACATGTCTAAGTTTCTAACAGGTCTGATATGTTGATGTATGCAAAATGTGGAAGCATAGACAACTACAAGGCACTTAGGCACATGAACTGTTTGACAGAATGCCTCAAAGAAATGTGGTCTCATGGACTGCAATGATTGCAGGATATGCAGTTGCATTCTGTCAAACAGTTCACAACGTGCCTTGTCTATGCTTCCACATTTTGCATACATGTCTATGCTTCCACATTTTGCATACATTTGATTTAGATTATGATATTCTAATTTCTGCCTACTTCTATAAATTATTAAATACTTAAACTATGTATTCTGTAGACTGTAAGTTATCCTTTGCAGCCCTCATTTCTAATGGTTGTTATAAGACTCAAGAGCCACGGAATTGCAAAGCAGTTGAGGCAGTCTGCCTCTGCAAACCCATGTAAGCCTCTGTGGCACCAAACAGTGTACAGCATTTTCTAGTTATGGCACTTTTTGACAAATCATTTGGACAAGTTTGAAGAATGACAGATTTTGCCTGAGAAGTTGCTGATTTGTACAGCCTGTGACAGGTTTGAGACTCAAAAAACCATATGAATGCAATTTTTTGGCTGGAGGCATTGCATTTTTTGTGCTAATATTTTTGCCAACTATACAAACTGTAGTGTAAGGCATTTTTAAGGTGATTCTTTTATGGATGCTAACAGGTGTGCAAATGCAACCTCTTGGTCTACTGTTCATCTAAGGGCCATTTTATCTGCTATTTTCCTCTCCCTATGGCAGGGTTGCTTCAGGGAAAACAGAAAAAAGATTGAAATTTTCTAAGCATGTTTAGAGATTTTTTCGCATTGATTTCTGGTATTTGCTGAGGGGCATAAAAGTCTGTAACCCTGTTTCAAAAAAAATTCAAAATGGTGTTTCGGGTTTCAAAATATTCATAGGGCTTTACCATTTACGCCTCAGAAAAACTTTAAAACCAGTGAACACTCACCTTTTAAAAATCGCGCACAACAGGAATGAGCAAAGTCGGAACTTCGAAGCCCTTCGCAGGAGGTTAAAGGAATACGCCGATAGGAACAACCGACGGATTTAGAACTGGCGTGAGTTTTTAAATTTTATTATCGCTGCAACTGTGCCGCGTGAGACAAAACCGAGCACTATAATGCTCACATATGAAAGCCCGTGGGGCTAAATTAAATTTAGGTTTTCATTTGATTCGTTTTCCATGATTTTTTTTAAAAAAAAGGGATTAAAATGGTCGCGGGGGGACGTCAACTGGGGGGACATTCAGGAGACGGCGGGGGGGCAGCGGGGGGGGCGGCGGGGGGGCGTTTCGGCGGCGTCTCCCTGTCCCGGGGACGTCCCCCCCGGGGAGACGGCTATTTTTGGCGGGGGGACGCGTCCCCGTGGAACACAAGTTCGCCACTAATTTCCCAGCCCTAGCATCTATTTGATGATATTGAGCTAATGCATGAAGCTACACTCAGATCAGTGAGTATTTTTTGACCCCAAATATTGAAATTTTGCCTATTAATTTATTTGCATCCGACAAAACTAAATTTTATATGTTGTCCATTACAAAACAAGAACAAGTACTTCCCTATAAAACTTCAATCCCCTTTTTAGACACACAAATGTTTCAAAATAGACCCTAAACACAAAAACATAGAAACAACTTTTCCACAAAAATATGAATCACAGATATGAAATTGTTCACAGATTTCACAAACTATATATAAGATTTTTGGTTTTTATTTGTAGAGAATATCAATGGATGTCTCAAATACTTGCCTTAATTGCGAGTGAATGCCCTCAGCATGACTAGCACTCTAGATGCCCTTACTATAGATCATGACTCTACAAATCACAACTAAGAAATCCCATTCAAACACCTGCTCAACCAAACTGCGACTATGAAATCCCCTTCAAACCTTGGCAAATGCAATTTAAATGCCTCTTCCCTTGACTACAAATGCCCTTCCTGCATCTATGAAATCCCCTTCAAACCTTGGCAAATGCAATTTAAATGCCTCTTCCCTTGACTACAAATGCCCTTCCTGCGTCTAACAAAAAAAACTTGTGACTACAAAGAAAGCACAATTGGAAATTGCAACTATACAAGGGCAGCAAATTACAAATCACAATTTCACACAGGCACAATTGGTATAACTCTGCAAATAGCAATTTTTTTATGGGTTTCCTTCACAGTTTCATTGTGGATTTTGGCATTTTTCTTCACATGGGAACACAAATCTGCAATTTTTTGTGCGATTCCCATCTCACAGTGTCTTCAGCATTCACACATTCTTTCCACCAACTACAGCGTTCATGTATTCCTTCATTCAAATTCTCTCTTCCCAACCTTCTTCAACTACACTCGACCAGTGTTATACCCTTTTCAGTCATCCTGAACACTGTCAACTTGCTTTGATACTAATGTCGGTAAGGATTGATAATGAAGAAATGAGAATGAGAAAGCAATTAGGCACTGCACAATGTGTGCAGGCACAATTATTTATTTAATATATTATGGTGGTTATAAATCAATTTTAACAATAAGGTGTATAGGAATGTTTGATTAACATGTTTATATAAACCAATACGATTATATATTTAATAGATTTCGGTAGCTCTTTCATTGAGTCGGCAACACTTGACACTAAATGGTTGTCATAGTTCCAAGTAAGATTCTTCTTTGTATCGAGCATTGCTTGAGCAAATTACAATCATAGCTCCAAGTGAGATTCTTTTTGTATTTCTTGTAGTACATTTGCTGGTATGAGTGACTGGGCATTCCTATATTGCAAGAAGTTGGGGCATTATTTCAACCTAGCTACATTTATTTCATTCAATTAAAAAAATGATTTCTTTTGCAGTAAAATATATTAGTGTTTGAAAATGTCACCTCTTTCTATATGAGAAATTAAATGTGATTTGCCCCATGGACAATGACAATTTCCACTAACAATGTGTGAGATCATCAAAAACAATGTGATTTCTCTTTGCATTGAAAGGTGCAGATCCTTTATGCAAAAACAAGCATACAATACTTACAGTATTTACAACTTTGATTTGGGGGGGTTGACATGTCACCCAAAAAACAAATATGCAACACAATATTTCTGGCTCTTTGCACAGGATTTAGGCTGAAATAGACACTAAATAATGCATGCAAAGATTTCTTGGGTTTTACAAAAACATAAACATGCATGCACGAATTTCTGAATAGATTGCAAAGAACAAAAATGTAACGTCCCCTTTAAATTTTTCTTATTTTCCTTAAATATAATAAAATCTGACTCACAATTATAGCAGCACAATTAACTATAAATATGGTATCAACTTCAGAAATTGCAGTTTTAACAGTTTAATTTAATTTGAATATATAATTTAGAATATTTTTCAAAAAAGATGGGACTTATCATTTGCATCTGCTATTAATTTTTCCCAATCTGCAATGATCTATCTTCCCTAAAATGTTTTTAAAATGTCTTTAAATCTGCTTGAATCAGGGTTTTCGTCCACTTACTCAGCGATGGAAATTAAGGGGTTTTCATCCTTTAATTTCAGACCTTGAGGGGTTTCGTCCTCGGGTTGCTAAACCACAGTTCATGCTCCAAATGGAGTAATAATAAGATATAAGATGTATTCACAAATTCACGCTTCCTTCTCCTTGATTGGTCTTCCTTGTATACTTTATTCCTCTAGTAGACATAACCCTTCACAATGCCCCTTGACTTTTGATAAAATTAAACTTCAATTTAATTTCATTTTGTTATAACTTAATCACTCCTTAATGAAATCACAGGTGCCTTCCCTTTAATTTGAAGGGTTGCATTTAATTATTTTGGAGGACTTGATTCTTACTTGCTGCCACCCAATGATTCCATTTATAGTTAATGATTTATTTTAATTGGCACTTTAATTTTTTTTCGGCGGGGGCATTACAAAAAAATTATGCCCACAAACAAAACTTTGATTGCTGAAACTACAGACAAGTTCACGAAGTTTTGTAAATGTAATGTCCCTTTTGTGCCAACTGGTGATTATTTGATTATTTTATTTTAAAAAGTAACTTTTTGCCAAAATAAAAGAAAATAAAATAATAAAGTTACTTTTGAAGCTATAAATAACTTTTAGTTTGGAGAATGGAAAGTCACTTTAAAAGAAAAAAAAGAAAAAAAATTAAAAATAAAATAAGATTTTATTGTCAAATTGGATGCCCCACTTGGAGAAAGGAAATTAAAATAAAATATTATTTTATTATGGACGTGGACTTGTAAATTCAATAAAAAATAGAAAAAAGTGACAAATGACCTGGAAACTTCTCTCAATCTCTTTATAAGGAGGTCATTTCATTGTGAACGCATCATAATGAGTTTATTTGACATTTGGGAAATTTCCTTTTTTTTGCTGTAACTTGGTTCAGCAATATTCTAAGGACGAAAACCCTTAGAAACAAGTGGTTTGGACGAAAACCCAACTCACTGTAAGAGGTGAATCCACCCAGGGTTCACTATTGCACTTATTTGCAAGTTTACCACTGCTAGGGTTTGAAGATCTAAATTACATCATTATTGGCCGCTACGGTTTGAAGATCATGGGACATTCAAGAAGATACATTGCAGATTTGGGCACTTGTTGTAATATCCCAAATGGGGATATTTTGCCCTAGTTTGGATTTCCAGACTTTCCAAATTAATTTTCTGAATTCTGCCCTAAAATTCCTGCACTTTATTATTCTGCCCTAACCCTAGTTCTACTCCAAAATCAGACTAAAAACAATTGCATATATTTGTCATGAATCACATCCAATATCAACATAAATGCATCATATGATTTGTCCAATAATGCAAGTAATATTCACCATGAATTACATAATTTGTATTCAAATAACAAGGCTCAAATGAAGAAACCAGTCTGCTGTCATAACTGAATGTAGAAGTCTGATTTTATATCAACCAATAGGCAAACATGCCCAAATACAAATATATAAGTCTGATGTTATGAATCAGCCCTAAATATCACATATACATACCAATCATGAGGCAATATTACCCTTAAAGGGTGGCGCTCCACAATAGGGCTGGAAACCCTAGTCTTATGATGCAATTCGCCCTATGCATAGCCCTCCAAGGTAGGCAATTGGGTCTGCTGTTGCTGCTGTAGCAGATCTGCAGAAATATGAAACCCTAGCAGCCCAACTCTGCTCTAGAATCAAGTCGCCTTTACTCCAAATGGTGCACTCCTTTCTAGGGCCAAACCCTAGGTCATTTGCTCAAGTTGTATGCTCTCCAAAGCTGATAAAATTCTGCCCTTGATGCTATGATGCTCACTTGAACTCCCGTCACAGAATCCACAAGTAGAGAAGTTAGATTGGCGTCCAACTCCTCCTTGGACCTTGAGGTTTTCGTCCCAAGCTCCTATTGAGATTGCTCTCCAAAGATGATTGAGTGAATGCTGAATGAACGGTGCTTTGAAGTGCTAAATGATCTCCTATATATACACTTTCCATCTCTCCTTTCCTCATGGCCGACTTGGGCTATATATTATATTTGAAATATTAGTTTTCCCTCCAAGAGGGCCGACCCCTTATGATTTATCCTTCCCTCCATTGAGCGCCTAATTCAAATTAAAGATATGAATTAGGATATTAGCAAGGGCATCTCATAAGTCAATAATTAATTATTATCTTTACTCCATCAAGCGCTAGTCAAGGAAATATAATGATCTATCAATGAGCGCCTAGGAGAGGCATGTGAATAATGTTTGTTCTTTGCCCAAGGTGAATAGTGATCTCCATGATGAAGTCGAATTGCTCAAGGTGAGTAATAGTCTGCATGTTGATATCAAATTGCCCAATGTGAACAATAATCTCCATGACCAAGTGACCATGGCAAGGTATCCAAATGAAAGCATACAAGATGTAGTGATAGCATCCATACAACATATGATGAAGTCCAAACTCCATATGAGAGGCCCTCCAAATAGCCGACTCCAAGGAAGACAATGTAATGTGCCGTACCTGTTGGTTTATTTTTAAATTTTTATTGTGTGATTTTTATTAGATTTTTTGTGTTCTTTCAGATAGACAAAAGATGCAGAAGGGGGTTTTATGTTTTCCTGCAGATGTAGTGCTAGAGCACACAATATTTTGCATATAACAGAAACCCAGAAAATATACAATGAATCTGAAGAAAGTAATGACAACCCAGATAGTAGAATAGCCAGGAAACAATTACTATTACATACCCATATGAAAATATGCAACTTGGTATGACAGCCGGAAATGGACCAGCAAGTGGGTATGGCTGGGAATGCCTCCAAGCTCCTCAATGTGTCAAATATAGCTCATACAAGTGATAGCATCATAGAATAATGCCTCAAACGCCTCAAATAGGACCGAAAAGGTATTACAAATGAAGGAAAGAATGCTTCACAAAACCCACGACCTCCTTAGCATGGTACGGCCATGGCTGCCAAGGAAATCTACACATAGAAGTCTGAAATCTCCTTGTATTTGCTGCATACACTGACTGAAATGACTAACTAGGCCATATGACCAAGCTAGAACAAGATAGCTGCCGAAAATCTCATGAAATGGGCTGCCAAGAGGTACGGCCTGCTCCCAAATGGTACGGCCAGCAAGGGGACTCACATAGCAGCAAGAACTACCTTCTACACACTGAAATCTGCTCGCAAATCCTCATAAAATCAGAACACTCAAGCACTGGTATTAGCTATGACAAATCAGCTCCAAAACTTCATTCCAAAACTCCATTGAATCACGAATGCGAATGCTGGATGCATCCACTCACAACGGCACCATTGGGTAATCTTTCACACCTGTGGGATACCGTCACTGATGGAGGTTTTCATCTCCAAAAGCCAAAGCTCTCACAAGAAATATCATAAAAACATAGCATAAACCCAAATGAGCTCCAAATGACCTTTTATCTCCCTCCAAGATAGGCATTGGGCATTTAGGAGGGAAAATAACAATTTAATTTCACTTTATGTCTCCTAGGGATGGGCGCCCAAGGTCAAGACATAAACCTATGTCTCCATTTTATTAATTTCACATTTCCTTTATTTATAATAAAGTCCATACTAATATAACATTAATAAATCTTCGAACTTTAAAATAAATATGAAGACAGTGTCAGAATTCAAAGATCTTTAGCTCGCCGGAAAGGTCTCGACGAAACGCATCTGATCCAATTCTGAAAATCCTAAACCGACACAGTACCCGGACTTACTAAAAATAGTAACGACCAAGAGCCCACTGAGCCAACCACGAAGGTGCCAACTGGATCCACTGAATATGAACCATAACCCAGGCACCGACAAAGACCTCCAGAGCCAAACTAACCATAGTTCCCTAACCAAACTGCTAGCCCACGGGAACTCCATGATGGACTAACCATGTGTCTAGAAGGGGACATTACAGACAAATCTCCATATCCCTGATGAGTGCACCAAAGACAACATAGCAATGTGACAAGTCATCTCCACTGCTCATGATATCCTCCAAATGTCCTGGAGTGAGGTGAAAGGCCCAAATCAAGTCTATTGGTGACCATTCCAAAAATGGGGACATTATACTTGTAATGGCAGATCATGGTGTTTGTGAGGTAGAAATGCTATCTTTCCTCATCACCTAGGGTTTTAGCTTGGTAAGAGAAATTGGCCCTGCAATTAGAGGGTTTATTCATGATCATTTCGCAATCTGATTTTAAATCAGATCTCTGCAGTCATAACAGTTGGATGTATCAGGAGTTTGGACAGCATATTCATCATTTATTTGATACCTATCATCATCCTATAGTTGGCAGCTACCTAGAAGATCAATCACTCTATCTTTGGAGGAGTTTTGTAGCCAATTTTGGAGCTGTTTCAGTATTGTCAAAATTAACAATTTGATATCAGACATCAGTGATTTATTTTCAGTCATGAGGGTTTGGTTTGAGAAGGATAAATTGCATACTTTCATTGAGGAAGGATATCTAACCCTAGGCGTCACCATCATAGTGGATCGCTGCCTTATTTGGGATCTTTGGTATGCATAAGAAGGGTTTACCATTGGTGTCAACCGTAGAGAAGAGTTTGCAGCTGTCTACATGCAGATGGAAGTCTGATTGTTGCCTTTGAGGAGCTGTCTACATCACAACTAGAGTTTGCAGCTTGTATCAGATTGTCATTTTCATATCAGCAACCCATCCATTGTCTTTGTGAACTTAGTTCATGTTTATATCATGGGAGAATCATCCGGGTATGCAATAGATATCATAGCTTGTTCAAATCTTTAATTTGAATGAAGGAAACTTGTTAGTTCTGAGTCATAGCAGTCCTGTCCATGTTTTAACAGACTTCTGACTTTATATCAGACCTGCTATATTTTGTAATCAGACCTCATTTGAAGGAAATAAAGGCAACTTAGTGTTGCTATATTGTTGTTTATGTCTGCAAGTGTTTGGTTGTTATTTCCATTTGATAAATGCATTGAAAACAATCGTCTAAGAAGCACATACACTCAGAAATCAGAACTCAGACACATTACATGCCAAGTGTTTGACACTTTGAAATCAGAAAATTCAGGGCAGATTGTTAAGGGATCTTATAATAAATTAATGAAAAGAATGGCAAAGTAAAAGCAAATACCATTCCATGACCAATAAATCTAATACAAAGCCTGAATTTATTAATTATTTTCCAATAATTTACAAAATCTTTGACATAGGGCTGCAATATAGGGCAAACAATGAAAATTACATCTATCATAATAAAATCCACTATTTGCACAAGTTTGAATACTCAAGTTGAACAACTAACAAGAATTGTATTGCATTAAAAACACATACAATAAATTTCTTCTTTAGAAAACTTTTCTAAAAAGCAGATGCTTCCGAAGAATTTTTTACAATGTGCATGGTACTTATTAATATTTTTTCCAAAAGCAACTTGGAAACTTGCACTCTCAATTATGTTTTTTCTATTATGTTTTTCTCAAAAAAAATTTAATTAAATTACAATTTGCTTAATCCACAAATAAAATATCTTTGCACACCTTTGTAATTTATTTATTCTATAATAGTAAAAAGAATTAAATAAATATAATCATGTGCAAAAGCTTATAATAGCTGAAGTTTTGCTACTTTTATAATTTAATAATTTATTAACTCTAAAAAAAATTGAATAAATATAATCATGTGCAAAGGATAATAATAGCTGAAATTTGCACACTTATATAATTTATTTTTTCTAAAAAGAATTGAATAAATATAATCATGTGCAAAGGATAATAATACCTGAAATTACCCATTTTTAGAATTTATTAATTCTGAAAAGAATTGAATAAAATTAATTTTGTCCAAATACTATTAATAACTGAAAGGGGCCCTTTTACGTCCTTAAGTGCGTAATCAGATTTTTCTATGCAACTCTAACCAACTTGTAGTGATGATTTGACCCCTAAAAGTCACTTGACGATGTGTGAAGACCCTCTTTTGCAGTCAAATTTCAGTCCAATGCCTTATTCATTGGGTAACAGAGTCAATGAATCTCATATTTCATAAGTCCAACCACTGTAAAACCATGCATGAACCATATTTAAAATTTTAAACCACTGCAAAACCGTGTATGAGCCATATTTGATGTCACAAACACATTTCTAAATACCAATAAGCTCTTGATTTTCAAAAAAGTATACCCCATGTTTAAAATTAACTTCTGATTGTCCCGATTGAAAGGGATATACCTATATGGGGATACCAAATCTAACATAGAAAACATGCGCATCAGCCAAGAATGTACATGCATCTGATTTTCAGTAGTGTACAGTTATATTCGACCACTGAGACATGAAAACACTTGAATCATAAAGGGTGTCAATTACAGTTACAGTTGTAACACATCAAGTTTCATTCTATGAATGTCAGATTTCAGTAGCTCTTTTTTAGATCTGCAACATAGGAAACTAAAGGTCTGTTGCAAAGAATTGTTTCAGGCATAGTTTGAGCAAATTACAGATCAGGAAGTCTCAGTAGACACACAGAAAGCAGCACTCAGTTAAAAGGAGGATACATAGGTAAAGCATGTGGTGGAGCAAGAGAAATGGAGGAATATGCATGGTTGACTGTATGAAGATAGCTAGAAACAGGGCAGAGAACAGGTGACAAACAGCACCCAAGAAGAATTCAATCTGTGTTATCCTCCGCTCTCACGTGCATTCTACATTTCATCACTCTTGCAACTGAAATGCATTCAAGCTGGACAGAACAAATGAAGGATACTAAGCAAATAAACATCTGCAAAATTTTGTTTCCGTCAACTCACTTTCAAATAGATTCCGTGACATAGACGCACTCAGCTCTTTCTCCTTAAAAATATCTCTCTCCTTTCTATCTCATTTCCACAGCAACAATATCAAACTTAATGAAATTGAGACAACTCATACAAACCAAAAAACGCATATACTATTATACATTCATATCTTTTCATCGTATCACAGATCCCACATAAGATAAATAATCATTCCTGTAAATGCAAGGGATCAAGAGGGGAATTTGAAGCATAAATTCCACCAAAAGTATGACTGTTCTTGCAATCTAATTTCCTTTATTACTTTTAAATGTATGAAACAGATAGCAAACAACAATGCTTCACCGACAAATTGATTTATTATTAACTTGATCATGTTACAATAATCCACATACAATCATAATTTAAAAAATGCAATATGTAAATGAGAAATAAAAAGGTGGGCCAGCTCTATATTTTTGGGAATAATTTCTTACCTTGGGTTTGAAGACTGGTATGTCGATCTTTTGAAGGATTTGCATAAAATGGTTGTGATCCGTGCATCCTTTAAGTCCATATACAGTTGCCTGTAAGTTTGCTGCAGCAATGACAAAATCCATGTGCAAAGTATCCTCTGGATCAAAATCTAAAGCTCTTGGCAACCTTTTTGTGCCACTCCAAAAGGGAGCCCCAGCTGTTGTTCTCATGTCAATTGGGAAATTGTAGCAAAGCTGTATCTCGCAAATGAATAAGTGTAAAAAAATAGATCAATTAAAGCCAGCTAAAAATTTATATTCACATACATGCCACACCCACATATTGTACCCTTCCTCTGAAATTCTAAAATTAATATTGCAAATGTAAGAACAATCAATCAAATTATAGCAGTGGATGCCAAAAGAGTGACAGGCCACAAGGCCATCTTCTAATTTTGAATATTTTCATGCTTCCAACAGCACAATAGATATTTGAGTCAAATCAACTAGCAAATATAATTTTGTATTTGTTAATGGAATGAGAATTCTCGTAACTCAGGTAAGTTGGAAGCCCAGCATATGTACATTATAACACAACCTTTTAATAAAACTAAAGCATAACCAAGTCATACCTGCTTAATGTTGTTTGAAAACATTTCTTCAAATTGTAAGCGAGCCCATTCTATACAAGCTTCAAAACTAGGAAACAAATACAAAAACAGTACCATCAAAACTAAATGCAATCCATGAAAACAAAGTGCTAAGCTTTAAAATTAAAATTTGGTATGCATTTGCATGAATCCAAGTTATGTTGTCCTTAAATAAAATTATTTTAGGACATTTGTCCACAAACATCCACTGCCATTGAAAGGATTAGCAAATAATAGGTAAAAATTTTCTGTAAAGTTTTTATTGTTCAAATACATCAATAGCAATCCTAAAATGACACGTTAAAAAATACCAGAAGGATCAAAACAAAAAAAAAACATAAAGCCTTTTCAGCTGTTGAAACATCAACCATTTAAGTACGCTCCACTAACCTAAGACATTTATTCTAACATGGAATCTTCCAGAAATAACACCATGTGACAACAATATTTTATAGTAAGAATTTTCAAGTTATAGAATATACCCTTGTAAACAAGCAGCAAAAACTAACCTGTATAACCTTATCTTAGAAATATTGCTTCATTTATTTCCATTTTTGTCTAGAAATGAAGTTTATAGATTTCCCAGGATGGCAAGAATATCTTGCAGGTTAGTGTATATCATCGTATGAAACTGGGAATGTTGTATCATCAAAAATGGTCCGACATAAAACTGCAACACATAGAGCTTTGACCAAGGTGACATAGTCAAAAGAGGCTGATTTTGAGGTTTGTGGATTCCTTAGTCCTTCAGGAGTGCTAGCAAATGAATTGTAACCCCACCTACCATGCAGATCTTACTAAAAATTAGATAATTCCTTTCTACTAATAGAGGATTTTGAAGCCAGTTTGGCCTATGTAGCTGCCTACAGCATCATGGAAACATGTACTCTTCTAGTGCTCAATCCCTTTGCTGGAAAACAAGAATCTGGAATATGGTTCAACTTCAAAGTGTATTGCTCCTTTTCATGCACAGGGTTTTCAGAATTCACAACTCTGATGGGGTTCCATCAACAGACAACAGCAGTGTGGAAGCATTTTTCTCTTCGAGCACTTCTGGCTTGTGTGCATGGTCTTAAAGAGTTAGCATGCAGCTCCCTCACCATTACTTGCCCACCATCAAAGACCGATTTTTCGGGCCCTTCAGCAGGGTAGAAGAGACAAAATGAAATACTCCACCACACTGATATATTCTATGTTGAAAACATCTGTTGTGCCTTCAATAGCTCCAGATGAGAAATTATGCTCTGTTTCTTCTAAGACAAAGGTTTGGCAGTTTAAAAAAGGAAGAAAACCCACTGGAGGAACCAGCAATAAGAAGACAACATGGAGGATATGATAGAGGAAAGAAAAACATTTGGAATTTTTTCTCTAGAGGTTAAAGATGATTACAGCCCATGTTTTGGACTTATCTGTCGGCCTATGGTCTAATAACATTAAGATGAGAGCTTAGGAGAAAGGTGAACCAGGTCCAAAACCTGGCATGTGTGTCCCTAGCAATGTGTTATATGACAAAAAAGTTAGCAATGATGAGTCCTTGATCAATAATGTGTAGACAAGTGTAATATCCTGTTAGTGTTTAAATTCGCACCTTTCGGTGCAACTCTAAACGGAACAGCGTGTACAGTAGAATTGTTCTTCAAATTAAGAGGGGAAGCTCCCTCAAACAAGAAATTTTAAAAGACGATACAACTTAACCTATCTTTTTGTTTCTCAAGGCACGAGCACAAGGCAATTCAAGCTCTTTTGCAATGCTATAAGACTTTTCAAAGTATTGCAAAAGAATAACTAAACTAATAAAGCGTACTTTTGATTTCTTTGAGTAAATCCAAAGCACAAAGGAATCAAAGGGACAATTGGTGATTTGATTTAACACAAAAGAACAAAGAAGATCTGAACGAATGTTTAAGCACAAAGTCATAAACAATTCCTCTCAATCTCAACAACACAAAAAGCTTCCATAAAGACAATGCATATTTTCATTCTCAAAGTAATAAAAACACACAACACCCTTTGAACAATAATATGCGAGCAAAATAAAAGCTTCGGCATTTACCATTAAGAAATCAAGTGTGTAGAATACACTTATTTATAACCTAGAACAAAAGATGCATGGAAATAAAAGGAAGAGTTAACTAATACTCTCCAACCTAACCCTAATGTTGCACACAAGCATGCGAGCTTATTAGCATTTAAAATAATAAAATATCTCTCATGCAACTCAGTTAATTAAACTTGCATGTTATTACAAATTCAATTCCACTTAAAGATATTTTGCATGATTGCCAAAACAAATCCAAAAATAAGTTTATCTTTGAAAAGCAAAGTCAGTTCTCAAAATAGAAACTGCTTTAGAAATCCCTCCAGCTGCCCAAAGTAGACTCTCCTGCAAATACTGAAAAATGGCTAAGTCTGGGAATTGAGATTTCTCTCCATTTCATCAACTTTAGCCTCATTTGGTATAATGATGGAATCAAGGTGAACAGCCTTCATATGCAGGTTGACACTTGCATCTTCAATTGTCTTCAATAGATCCGTATACTCCTTGTCCTTCGAATATTCATGGATGGGTGTCAATTTGGCCTCAATAGCGATGGAAGAATATTGCATGGTGACTTTGTGGCTTGGAGAAGCTTTCCTCTTCGCTGTCCCGCTTTAAAAAAGGTAAAATCAGACCTTTTTAAGCTCGCTGTCCAAGAAAATCAGACTTTCCTCTTCTCTGTCCTTCATAAAAAACATGTGTTTTTGCCTTGGAAAGTGAAAATACTGAGTTGTACCTTCAAAAATGTATTGGATTTGGGCTCTAGACACTCTAGAATGGTCAAAAATACCTTTACCAAAGGTGGGTCTGCAACAAAAACGGACAAAAATGGACAGAAATGCCTTCAAAACCCTCTTTTATATGGCTGGAAGTGGTGATTTTGACCTTGAAAAATCTGAACCAGCACCGAAAAAGCTTCAAATTCTCTTGAAAATGGCCTCCAATGCTGGAAATCCACCTTCTTTCTGTGTATGACTGTAATGTCCCTTTTTTGGCGCATAGGCTTTTGTGCGCATTTTGGCTTATTCTTAGTCCCTTAGTGGTTATCCGACATGTTTGGGAGAACTCCAATGTTCTTGGAGTGGCCACAGATCAATTTTACAGAGCTTTTGGTTTTGGCTTTGAGTTCAGATGGTGCTTATGATCATTGTGATGCTTTCTGATGTTTGATCGAATTCCTGGTTTGCTCTCCAAGATTCTTGGAGAAGCCGTCTATTTTTGGAAAGTCGTCCGGAAGGCATCATTCATCTTCCCAACCATCATGGAGTATGTTGGTATGCTTAATTTTGCAGTTTGGTGGTGTTTGGGATTTTCCGCAAAATGGTGTTATTTAATGAGCTATTTTAATTATTATTTTCACTTAAGCTCCTAGGGGTGAAAATAATTAATAAAAATTTAAGTGTTATAGCTCGTTGGAAAGAGGAAAAAAAGTTCTAAATCATGGATGCATCATTTTGGGGCCTTGCGAGGCAGATATTTCCTTTATTTTGATAAAGGGGTCTTTGGAGCTAAAAAGTGCTTTTAATTAAAAGTGGTGACTTTAAGTTGTGCACACATAAGGAATTATTTTATATTGTTTGAGGAGAAATATGAAGGGATAAAGGAAATAATATTTAATTTCTCTCAAAAAGTTATAAAAAGAGGAGTTGGGCTCATTGTTTAGGATGCTTAGGATTTGTATTGTTATGTTGCCGGAATCAACCTGCGAGTTCTTCCATTTTCTCTTGAGGACGGAAACCCTCTTGTAGAAATTCTTCTTGAGGACGAAAACCCTCTTGGAGTAGATCGGTTTCGGTGGTGAGAGATCCACCCTAGCTGAAGTTTGTGTGGTTTCGTACAGAAATCACCATTGTGCTGAGGACAGAGATTGGAGCAAGTTCATACAAAGTTTGCTATTGAGCTTCAAGGAGTTTGTAATATTTTGGTTTTGATGTTGATTGTAGAATGTTTTTTTAAGTTTTATGCATTTAGAGTGGAGTTTTTAGTGATGTTTCATTGTATGCCAAACTGGCCGTACTATGCAGTCCGTACCTCTCTAGATAGTACGATTTTGATATTGGAGTTATCTTTTATTGTTTGATTGCAAATAAAGATTGGAATGTGATTGGCTTGTGATGGCATCAATTTCTGAGCAATTTGTGAAGGGTTTAAATTCAGTCTAAAGATTTTCTGTTGCATCCATACCATAATCAGTGCCGTACAGTTTCAAGGACATGATTTCAAGTTTGGACTGTATGTTTATTATTTGGTGCAAGTATCATAAGGGATGCTATGGTTTAGCAATTGTCAAGCAATCTTGATCACTCCTTTATATTTCTGGGCAGTCTTAGACACATTTAATGTTTTTAATGCTTTCCAGTGCCGTACAATACAGATTTGGAAAGATGTTGATTAGAGTTTATTGTTGATGACTTGGATACAAGTTGCTTGGGATATTTTGTATGATCTAGACGCCTCTTTTAAAACTGATTTAAATGCATATGGTGCTGTTTTTAGATCGCTGCATGTAATCTGTATTATTCATGGCCGTACAGACCTGTAGCTGCATATTATGAATTTCAGATGGAATCTTTATTGCAATGAGTCTGTTTGAATTGGATTTAGAGTGTTTTTGACATGTGGAGGAGGGCTGTATAAGAGTTTTCTCTGAGATTTTGGTATTGGGTTCTTAATGGCTCTATGGATGGGTCTCATGGTGCCATACAACAGATATAATGGCCTATATTGAATGTGATTTTGACTGGTCTGTGAATGTTGGGCAGTTTGGGGGCATCAATGCAATGTATTTTCTGCTGATATAACTGTTTATGGATGGGTTGTTCTTCCAATGTTAGTGGTGCCATTGATCATTGACATGAATGTCTGTTCCAAGGGTTTTAAATCAGAGTTTTCTGAGTTGTTCTTCAATCAGCTGCCTCAGAATCAGTATATTTAAGATATCAGTACTATCAAGGAGTTGATTGACTTGTGTATGTGCAAGTGATCATCATGATTCATATCTTCCTCTTGGTCCTTGCTCTAAACCCTATCTATTACTCTTGATTATGGAGTTGAATTATTCTATGCATTGTAAGCATTTCATTATTTTGCAAAATCACTAAAAACCCCTGGATGGTTTACCGCCAGTGTGGGCAAAAGAATCGTTATCTTTCTTGTTCATTTTACCCATTGAACAAATGGAGAATACCCACTGAATAAGTGGATGGCTTTGTAACTTTTTCATGTTTGCTTATTTACCCACTGAAAGTGGTGAATTCCCACAGTTTGTGGATGCCTGCATATGCAGATGAATGTTTACTTGTTTGCACAATGTTTTAATTTGTAATCCAAAGCACAGTATGCTCTCACCTCGCCTAGTTGGGATCTTGGTGATCAGAAGTGCAGAGGAGTTTAAGTTGTGCTAACAGTGTTTATCATTGTCCTATATTTTATAAAAAAAAAAATATAGGGGTAGTACATTACAATGACTGCTCTAGATCATTAGAAATCAAGTTTTGATGTGGAAACTACCTCCTCAAAGTGAAGGCACTGCCCATAAAAGCTCCCAATCTGCCTTGTATTTAATAAAAACAATGAAGAAATAGCTTCCTCAACTTGAGCGTCGCCTTCAAACCTTCAAGCTGCCCTTGCAAGTGATAAAACAATGAAGAAATGGCCTCTTTATGCTTGGGCGTTGCCTCTAGGGTTTCCAATCTGCTTTGTTCTATTTTTAGAGTGCTTTTCTATTTGCCTTCCATGCAAAAAAATGATGAGTGGAGTTGAAGTGGAAGTTTTTTGCTATTTATAACCTTTTGAGAGCCTCTAAAAACATGCTTTTTTTTCTCTTGTATGGTCGGCCAAAAATAGGAGGACGTGGGTCTTAGTTTTGAGCACCTTCTAGGAAGAGTACTTGGCGCTTTTAAGGGAAGGCACACCTTTCCCTTGGCGCACTTTTTCCCTTGGCATTTTTGCCAAACTTCAAAAACTTACAACTTTGCCTTTGTTTCACGAAAACATTTCAATCTCTTTCACTTTCCTTTGGCGCTTTTTTCGCCTTGATCAATGCTACAAACACTTGGACTTTTGCCTTAGAAATTTTGACGAAGATCTCTTCGATTTTTCACTTTTGATGAATGTTGACTTTCTCTGTCTTTGAAGCCTTTTGGACTTGCAGCGCGCTCCGAGCTAAAAGTGCTCCAAACGCACTTGGGAGTGCTCTTGATCTTGCCTTGGATGCCTCCATGCCTCGAAAATTCTATCTTCATTTGGAGCGTTTTAGAGTTGAAGCGCACTTCGCCTTGGAGCGCTTTGGAGTTGGAGCGCGCTTCGCGAGAAAAGTGCTCTTTTGACTTGACCTTTTGAAGCGCATTCCAAGCGAACTCACGTCAATCAACGAAGGAATGTCTTTGACACTTGAAAATTTGACTTTACATTTTGGAGCCTTTTCTCCTTGGAGCACGCTTCACCTTGAAAGTGCTCCAAAAGAGTGTTCTGACCTTGGAGCGTGCTTCATCTTGAAAGTGCTCTTTTCTTCATGCCTTAGACATTCTTTCGACTTTGGAGCGCTTTGGAGTTGGAGCACGCTCTGATACTTGAATTTTGCATTTTTCACTTTGGAGCGCTTTTGCCTTGGCGCGCTTTTGAGTTGCCAAATCCCTTCCCTTCGCCTTTCGTTGTTCTTTTGCAGTGTTTTGGTCTTCAATTCGTCACTTCTGACCTTTGCTTCCAAACGATCTTTCATAGCCTCTAGCCAATTTGGCTCTTTGAAATTTCTCTTCATTTGGGCCTTGTTTCGATCTCCTTCGATATATCTTGTACCTGCGGGATTAGAAAATAATGACAAGGCAAGAGGTGTGTTTTGGGCCTTGGCATCACTTTTAGGGTGTTTGTATGCATAAACGAAAAATTTCATATGGGTACAACATATCCCTAATAGGAACTGCCTTAGAATTCCGATTTTCTGCCCTAATTTTCTGAATTATTTTTCTGCTCAAACCCTAGGATTGACATCTGATTTTATTTTCTGACGTATAAATACTTATGGGCAGCGAATAAACATGTGCCAAACATTCATATAAATATGCCAAACACGTAGATAACATCAACCATGTAATACAACCATCCAAGTGCCAAACAAATGACCAATAAACCTAATTTCTGAATGTAGAAGTCTGCTGCTACAAATCTGAATATTCTGAATTGGATTTACAATAAATTTATGGGCTCAAACATGCCAAACATTGCCCAGATTTCTGCTCATACAAATCAGACCTAAAATAGGTTTATACATACCACAAAATAGCAAATATGTCTTCAAACATCAAGCCCTAGATGGGCGAATCCTCCATGGTGGGCGCTTAGGGTGTACTGCTCCAAAATTGTGAAACCGCCCTCCTTGGGAAGTGGCGCTCAACCTAGGGAAGAAACCCTAGCATGCAATCTTCGTCCAATTCCTCCAAAATGGGTGCTCAAATCTGCTTTAAAGAATATACCTCAAATGCTCAAGAACTCCTCCAAATCTTCAATGAAGTGCAAGTGTGAACTCCGTATGAATTCACCTCCAAGATGAGTTAGGTTTTCATCCAACCCACCAAATATTCCTAAGGGTTTTCGTCCTTGGAATATGCTGAACTAAAAGTGCAGCAAAGAGTAAAAACTCCAATGAATAAATCAGATGTGAAATGAATGATGCAAATGACCACCAAAATGCCTTCTTTTATAGGCATCCAAATAGACTCCCTCATGGCCAACCTCACTTAGCAAAATACATTTTATTTTATTTTGTATTTTCTTCCAGCTTGGCCGACAACCCTTGCAATGTATTTTATATTTTTTATTCTCCTTGCTAGGTCGTCCAACTCTTAGGCAATTTTCTTTATTTATTTTTAATTCACCAAGAATCTCACAAAAATATGATAAGTCATTTCACATCTCAAATTTGCGCAATAAAATTAGTTAAATATAAATAATCCGAAATAATTAGGATTACTTAGTATTTAACCAATTAGGTTATTCACTTCCCTTCCGGCTTAGCCTACGGGAATAGAATAGGCTAACCGACTCCATTAGGTGATCACTTAGAAAAGGGGGACATTACAACAAGGCAGCTAATGTCTCAATTGTTGTGGAATTAGCTATCCCTTGCTTGTAACTAGAGGAAAACTAGCTCTAGGTCAATAAACAATCCCTTTACCATTACTGGAAAGAGAAAATTGTCTTGTACTTTTCAACCATATTTTCATAACTCAATTACCCTCATAGGATCAAAGTTATTATTATGTAATATTTTCCATTGCTCTTTTTTAATGATGTTATTTTGTTTTTCTATAAAAAGGCAGTGTAAGGTGAAGAAGCAAATTGCCCCTTTATCTAACCAAAAGACTCCCTCAAAATGCTTTCCACGTAAACTTTAATGGTCTACTGAGAAAACTCCAACAAAAATCACCAAGGGAAACTCATCTTAGCTTTTATGAAAGGAATTGGACTAGAAATAAATGAAATTCCTCTCCCGAAGGTTTCAAATTGTGTATCACAAGAGGCCTCGCCAAAGTTTGTCTTGAGGGAGATTATATACCACTTATAAAAATTGCAAAAAAAAAATGAAATTGAATTCTATAAATTTGAAGCTCCAAGATATAAAGGAAAAGGCTATTGACTACTGTACATTTGAAACTCCAAGCCATAAAGGATGAGGCTCTGTCCCTATCCAAATATTTTACAAGCCAACAAAGCATTAAAATAAAGAGGAAATAATATACGTAGATGTGAAGAGAACTTCGAATTAACACAAATGGAAAATAGTAGAACATCTTGACAAAAATGGCAAACTCATCTGAGCCCCTCTAACACAATAAAAGGTAGGAGGACAAATTCAATGAGTTTAGAAAAAAACAAATCCTAAGATCCAAATAGACAGAACACTAATGTTTTTGCAAGGAGGCAAGTCTAGATCAAAAGTCATTTCAGGGAATATAATATTGTGTATTTGTGCAGCAATCCCCAATAAGTGACCAATATCTAAGCTAATTGATGTCAGTGATGTGGGAAAGCATTACAAAAATGTCTTTACAGATACAAACATTAAATTACTAGTTTGTATGCTACTATTTATCTAGGAAATGTAAGAGAGTAAATAGAGATTAATACTGACATAAGTGGCATGCAATTATTGTGGTTTTCCTTAGTATGTGGGAGGGATTTTCTTGTGCAACACTATTAGGGTTTACAAATATACCACAAGTTTCAAGAAAGCATCTTATGAAGAAACAATTATTTTTCGAAAATGTCAAAAACATCATAGATATAATTAAAGAAGTTTTGAAGTTACATGCTTGCACAGTCCAGCTGTTTAAAAAGCCAGGAGTAGCACAACAAGCAAAGATAGGGATGGAATAGAGGACTAAGAAAATATTAACTGTTGATGTCTAACTAGAGAGGTGTATTAAGAAATAATTCCAAAAAATGACAGAAAATTACTAGTTTAGCTTATGTTAGGCTGCGTAGAGATATGATAGGAGTTAAAATGTAATGTGCCGCACCTGTCGGTTCTTTTTAAAATCTTTTGTGTTATTTTTAATTCTTGTGCGTTCTTTTAGACTAGAGAGATGCAGAAGGGGTTTCAGTTTTCTCCAGAGTGTGTTGCCGGAACAATACAATAGATAGCATATATTGAAAACCCAGAAAAAGTACAATGAATATGAACAAACTAACAACAACCCAGGTCATCAAATCACCAAATATTAATTACCATTACATACCCATGTCAAGATTTTCACTTTGAGGTTTATGTTGTAGCCAGATCAGCAATGGCTATAGCCAGAAATCACTCCAAGACTCCAGAGAATACAAGAGATTAGCATACAAATGATATCAGCAATAGAAGTGACCCTAGACGCCTCAAAATGAATAGATTTTTCTCCTGTAAGCACACAAGACTGTTGTCCAACAGACCCACCTCCCCTCTGGCAAGGTGTACGGCCAAGCTGGGAGAAGATATCAGCAAGGACAATGTCAAACCGCCAATGAAACCTCACTGTTAAAGACTATATGATGTCTATATAGCTGGGCGACCAAGTATGAGCAAGAAATCTGCACCCAACACCTTCAAAATGCACTCCTTATGTGGTACGGCTGGCTGGGTATGGTACGGCCAGCAAGAGGAATATGCCGCAGCCTCTAATCTTTCCTCAATCTCACCAAAATCTGTCCTAACTCCATTGTAATCAGATGAACATCGAAATCTGCAAGTAATATGAGCAATAAACTCAATAAATCTCACAAATCAAACTCCATTGAAGCCCAAATGCAAACAATGGATGTATTGGCCTTCACAAGCACCTTTGGATGGTATTGCACATCTGTAGAATGTTGTTACTCAGGGAGGTTTCCGTCTCCAAGAGCCTCTGGTTTGAATCCTTCAAACCCTCACACCAAAACCCTAGCAAAGCCAAAGCATCAAATATCATAAATATCAAGCATATGAAATGACTTCACTTTTCTTCTTTTTATTTCTTCCCAAGAGGGGCGTTGGCTTTTAGAGGGCAATATAACATTTTAAATCACCTTTTTGCACTCCTAGAGATGGGCGCCTAAACACATTAGTGACCCCTTTAAAATATTTCTTTTTATAAGTCACTTCACTTAACATTTATAAAGTCTCGTTAAATAAACATACTATAACTTTGGACTTTTAAAATAAATGTCAAGACGATGTCGGAATGCCATGATCTTTAGCTCGCCAGAAAGGTCTCAACGAAACAAATGTAATCCCACTCTGAAAATCCCGATCTGGCACCAATCCCCAACTTACTAAAAATAGTAAGTATGAGTCTGAGCAAGCCAAGTCACCACTGACAACTGCCAACTGGCTCCAACTGAATCCAAACCACATCTACACCTCCAAATAACCCATCCAAGGCCAAACCAACCATGGTTCCCTAACCAAACTGTCAATCTACGGGAACCCAATGATAGACTAACACTCTAGCTAGAAAGGGGACATTACAATCCGCCCTCCCTAAGATTGCTTGAGGCAAGCAATCTTAGATTAGGATGCTCCAATATCTGCTCATTTTCCCAAGTAGCATCCTCCACTGGCAGGTTTTTCCATTTTACTAGGTATTCTCTGATTGTCCTCCACCTCCAAGTGCACTCCCTAGTATGAATTATATCGTCAATTTCCCCTGTTCATCAAGAGGAGGCAACTTGGCTAATGGTGTCACATTATGCCCCAACGCCTTCTTGAGGCGAGATACATGAAACACATTGTGTACCCTGCTACTGGCTAGCAACTCTAGCTCATAAGCCACTTCTCCAATTTTCTTGGAGATCCTGAAAGGTCCATAGTAGCATAGCTTAAGCTTCTCTGCCCCACTCTTCTTGAGAGTGGAATGCCTGTAAGGCTGTAGCATCAAATATACCATGTCACTTATCTCAAATGATCGCTCAGTCCTCTATTGATCAGCATACTGCTTCTGTTGATTCTGAGCCTTCTATATATTCTCCTTCAAAGACCTCATGATATCCTGACTCTCCTAAATAAGGTCTTTGGCCTTCGGCACTCTGCTATCACCAAACAATAAATCAACAAAGCTCGGTGCCTCATACCCATATAGAGCCGTGAAGGGTGACATCTAGATAGACATGTGATAAGTGGAATTATAGGAATACTCGCCCATGTGAAGCCACTTAATCCATGCCTTTTGCTGCCCTGCTACATAATTTCTGAGGTATCCTTCAACCCATTTATTGACAATCTCTGTCTGGCCATCTGTCTGTGGGTGGTAGCTTGTACTGGGGGTGAGCTCTGTCCCTATCAACTTGAAGAGCTCCTGCCAAAAATTACTTAGGAACCAGCTGTCCCTATCGCTCACAATACTCCGTGGCAACCCATGAAGACCGAATACCTCTCTAAAAAACAACTCTGCAACCTGAGCTGCAGTGTAGGTGGTAGGAATGGCAAAGAAGTGAGCATACTTCGTCAATCTGTCCACTACCACATAAATGCAATCCCGACCCTGGACTTTAAGTAATCCTGTGATAAAGTCCATAGAAATACTATCCCATTTCCTCTCAGGAATGGGCAAGGGCTGCAATAGTCCACCTGGAAAATAGTGCTCCTACTTATTCTGTTGGCATGTCGGGCACTCTCTCACATATCTCAACACTTCTATTTTGAGGCCTTTCCAAGTGAAACGCTCTCTAACCTGCCTGTATGTTTTGAAGTAACCAGGATATCCAGCCATAGGCAAGTCATGGAATGCTCTCAAAACCTTCTGCTTCATCTCAGTCTCTGGCACTAAGAAGATCTTGTCCTTGTAAATGATCAAGTCATTTACCACTGTATATCTGTCATCCCTGATAGTGCCATCTATAATCCCAGTAACACATTTGTCCTTAGCATATTCTGCAGATATCAACTCCCTCCAA
This sequence comes from Cunninghamia lanceolata, assembly GCA_027924645.1. Taxonomy (NCBI): domain Eukaryota; kingdom Viridiplantae; phylum Streptophyta; class Pinopsida; order Cupressales; family Cupressaceae; genus Cunninghamia; species Cunninghamia lanceolata. Next base: position 5,259,110 of record BSBN01000066.1, read on the forward strand.
TCATCTGAAATAGCACCCAATGCACACAAATGGGGTCTCCTGGACAAAGCATCAGCAACTATGTTTTTCTTGCCTTCAACATAAACAATGTCAAAGTTGTAGGCCTGTAGTTTGTTGACTCACTTCTGTTGCCTCTCGTTCAGGTCCTTCTGCCCAAGGAAATGTTTCAAACTATTGTAATCGGTTTTCACCACAAACTTACTCCCAACCAGATACTGTCTGAACTTAGCCAAAGCATGCATGTTGGCTAACATCTCCTTATCATATATACTGTAACTCTGTTCCACACCCCTCAACTTTCTGCTCTCAAATGCTATGGGGTGTTTATCCTACATTATTACTGCACCAATGCCTTCCCCTAAGGCATCACACTATAACTCAAAAGGTTTGCTGAAATCTGGAATAGTCAGCACAGGACAAGTACTCATAATCTCCTTAAACTTATCAAAACACTCCTGTGTACCTCCTGTCCAACTGAATGCATCCTTCCGAGTCAAGTCTGTGAGGGGGGCAGCTGACTGTGAAAACCCCCTTACAAATCTACGGTAATACCCACAAAGACCAAGGAATCCCTTAAGGTGAGAGATTCTTCGGTGGAGGCCAATCAATAATTGCCCGAATCTTCTCCGGGTCCACCTTCACACTACCAACACTGATGATATGACCCAAGTATAACAACTCGGTCATCCCAAACTCACACTTTGACATTTTTGCATATAATGACTCTCGTTCTAAAATGCTCAAGACAATGTCAATGTGTTTCAAATGCTCCTCCCAGGTCCTGCTGTAAATCAATATGTCCTCAAAAAATATCAACACGAATCTCCTCAACTGTTCTCTGAACACCCTGTTCATACAGGATTGGAAGGTGGCTGGTGCATTGGTCAAACCAAATGGCATGACAAGGAACTCGAAGTGCCCATAATGGCACCTGAAAGCTGTCTTCTCCACATCTTCATCCCTGACCCAAATCTGGTGATATCCCAATCTCAAATCTATTTCGGAGAAGTAACATGCCCCGTGCAACTCATCTATCAGCTCATCAATACGGGGAATGGGGTATCTGTTCTTGATGGTCTTTTTATCTAACTCTCTGTAGTCAATGCACATCCTGAGAGTTCCATCTTTTTCTTCACCAAGACCACTGATGAGGCAAATGGACTTTTGCTTGGCCTTATGTGCCCCATCTCGAGAAGCTCTTTGATAGCTTTCTCGATCTCATCCTTATATCTCTTCAAGTGCATGTAAGGTGTAGTAATCACTGGCTTAGCACCCTCCTCCAGCTCAATAACGTGCTCAATACCCCTATCAAGGGGTTTACCTGGTGGTATGTCACTAAACACTTTGGTGTGTTTAGTCAAGAGAGCTTGTATATCACGTGGATACTCACACTTCTATTGTTCTGACACTGCAGGCATCACCATCACCTTTGCTACCCACTATACCTAATCATGTCGAATCAATCTCTCCATCCTCTTGAGTGAAACCACTCTCAATCCACCATCTGAAATGCCCCTGAGCACATGTGTCCCGTTCACCTCAAACTTCATCTCCATAGTCCTCAAGTTGAGTGTGAACTCTCCAATATCATGCAACCACTGCATGCCCAATACCACATCCTTCTCACCCCATGCTAACAACAGAGAAATCTGACTGGCACATATAATTGTTCAACAGTATGGTGAGATTAGGTATCCTCCTAGTGCAGGTGAGTACAAATCCATCTGCTACCCTCACCTTAAAACCCTCAAACTCTTCATTCTTAAGCCCTCTTTTCGCAACCAAGCCCTCATCTATGAAATTGTGAGTAGCACCTGTGTCAAGTAAAGTAATCACTCGCTATCCACCCAGTACTCCTCTCATCTGGAATGATCCCTCTCTCTAAATGCTTGAGAGATGTGTTGTAGGTAGGATTGTCTCCTCCTCCTTATCTGATGCTTAAGATGCAACATCAGTCACTGAGTCATTATCTTCCGATTATTGGTCTGAATGTGTCTCTGATTCTACGGACTCATCGGCAGAAAAGTATTCCAATTGTTTAGCTTTCCCTTGGGCAGCACACCTGTGCTTAGGATCCCAAGGCTCTCAGCAGTGAAAACAAAGCTTCTTCTTCTTGAGGTCATTCAACTGGTCATTATCCAACCTGGAAGAACTCTTATGTTGTTGTCCTGAATCTCTCTGAAAGTGTCTCCTGTCTCCTTATCTCGCCTATGCTGAAAACCCTTGGACTGAAACTTATTTCCCCAAACAGAAGACTCCATATCACGGGCCTTTTTCATGGCCTCCTATAATGATGCAGGGTCTAAACCCTTAACCCAACCTCCTAGAGGATCTGTCAACCCATCAATGAAGAGCATGATCAATCTACGCTTTGACATATCCGAGACCATCACTGAAAGGTCCTGGAACTCTGATATGTACGAATCCACTGATCCACCCTATCTGAGTTGAGCCAACTCTTTAAATTGCAATTTTGGATCCTTTTTATCAAATCTGTCTATGACTATAGCTGTGAAGTCGACATAGGAAATGATCTGGTCATGTCCCAAGGTGACCTTACCGTTGCTCCACCATTTATGTGCACTGCCCTCTAAGTGTAAGGCTGCATATGTAATGGCATCGGTCTCTGGCATGGGGCTGATCTGGAGATAATTGTCCAACTTTTGGACCCAAGCTCTAGCAGAGGTTTTGCCTGACCCATCAAAGTAAGGCAAAGTCATTTTGCTCACTTTCTTTTGCAACTCTTGGTTTTGTTGCCTGTTTCCTCTGCGGGGTCTATGCTTCATTCTCAGATCTGAATACTCCCAAATGTCATCTCATTTCTGAACTCCTCACCAGAAGCTCTCCAATCTCTAAGAATCTCCTAGGTGCAAACACAGGAATGCCAGGCCTTTCACTGGTTGTCGACTGGGTAGCCCTCCTGTTGGTGACCGAAGCTTCGCCTTCATCTGCTCTATCTCGGTGTCTATCCCCAATATGCCTATCACCATTATGTCTATCTCCTCCCAGATTGTTTTTGTTTCTGTCTCCGATATTGTTCATGTTTCTCCCATTGTTGTTATTATTATTATGGTCCCTGTTGTTGTCTCTGTTATTCCTCGCATCACAAGGTATCAACTGGGTAAGAATTTGAGCCAGCTCTGTCTGTCACTCTCTCATCGTCTCATCCATCCTCAAGAAACTCCTCTCTATGTTTTGTTGTCCCCTAGCCAATGAATTTAGAATGTCCCGCAAGCTGGGTTCCTCAATCTCTCTGTCACCCATTTCTTCAACCTGTGCTAGAACCACACCTGAAAAGGGATCTGTCCTCGATACCTCAAGGTCTTCTTCATTGTAAAAAACCACCGGTTGTTCCTCTACGGCTACTACCTCTGTATCTGTATCAGAAGGATCTCTCTGGGAACCTGTAAATCTGTTCTAGACCTGTTCCGTCTGAGGTAATATCTACTTGTACCCAACTACATGTCTCATGTTTTCTTCCGCATGTCTGAATCTGACCTCACAGGATGGCAGGAAGAGTTGTGCTCTGATACCACTGTAATGTGTTGCACCTATTGGTTCTTTTTAAAATCTTTTGTGTTATTTTTAATTTTTGTGTGTTCTTTCAGACTAGAGAGAAGATGCAGAAGGGGTTTCAGTTTTCTCCAGATGTGTGTTGCCGAAACAATACAATAGATAGCATATATTGAAAACCTAGAAAAAGTATAATAAATATGAACAAACTAACAACTCCGGTCATCTAAACACCAAATATTAATTACCATTACATACCCATGTCAAGATTTGCACTTTGAGGTTTATGCTATAGCCGGATCAGCAATGGGTATAGCCAGAAATCACTCCAAGACTCCAAAGAATACAAGAGATTAGCATACAAATGATATCAGCAATAGAAGTGACCCTAGATGCCTCAAAATGAATAGATTTTTCTGTTGTAAGCACACAAGACTGCTCTCCAGCAGACCCACGTCCCCTCTGGCAAGGTGTACGGCCAAGCTAGGAAAAGATATCAGCAAAAACAATGTCAAACAGCCAATGAAACCTCACTGTTAAGGACTATATGAATTCTATATAGCTAGGCGACCAAGTATGAGCAAGAAATCTGCACCCAACACCTTCAAAATGCACTCCTTATGTGGTACGGCTGGCTGGGTATGGTACGGCCAGAAAGAGGAATATGCAGCAGCCTCTAATCTTTCCTCAATCTCACCAAAATCTGTCCTAACTCCATTGTAATCAGATGAACATCGAAATCTGCAAGTAATATGAACAATAAACTCCATAAATCTCACAAATCAAACTCCATTGAAGCCCAAATGCAAACACTAGATGTATTTGCCTTCACAAGCACCTTTGGATGGTATTGCACATCTATAGAATGCTGTTACTCAGGGAGGTTTCCGTCTCCAAGAGCCTCTGGTTCGAATCCTTCAAACCCTAGCAAAGCCAAAGCATCAAATATCATAAACATCAAGCATATGAAATGACTTCACTTTTCTTCTTTTTATTTCTTCCCAAGAGAGGCGTTGGCTTTTAGAGGGAAATATAACATTTTAAATCACCTTTTTGCACTCCTAGAGATGGGCACCCAAACACATTAGTGACCCCTTTAAAATATTTATTTTTATAAGTCACTTCACTTAACATTTATAAAGTCTTGTTAAATAAACATACTATAACTTTGGACTTTTAAAATAAATGTCAAGACGATGTCAGAATGCTATGATCTTTAGCTCGTCGGAAAGGTCTCAACGAGACGAATGTAATCCCACTCTGAAAATCTCGATCCGGCACCAATCCCGAACTTGCTAATAATAGTAAGTATGAGTCTGAGCAAGCCAAGTCACCACTGACAACTGCCAACTGGCTCCAACTGAATCCAAACCACATCTACACCTCCAAATAACCCATTCAAGGCCAAACCAACCACGGTTCCCTAACCAAACTGTTAGTCTACGGGAACCCAATGATAGACTAACATTGTAATTAGAAAGGGAGCATTACATAAAAACAAAACATAAAAGTTAAAAGGTGCAAGGCACGATGTTTCCATTAACATAGACAATAAAAATTAGGTCAGGTAGACACCATCATACTACATGATAAAATTACATTCCATCTAGCCTATGTAGAATTTCAAGGAATAATATTTCTCCATTTATTGCAAACATGGAGTCCATAACTCACTTAAGCACAATAATTGTGCTAAGCCTTAGATGTACTCAAACGACAGTTAAATCAATTAATGTTCTGCTACAAAGAATGCTAATTACACCAAACTTTAAAAGATAATGTGAATAACCTTCTTTGGACGTTAGAAAATAGTAAGAATGAAGAAAGTTGAATAAAACAATTGTTTTAACCCAAAATACTAAATCATACTTCTCCAACATAGCACTCTGTTCTTAATCTTGGATAAACAGCGAACAAAAGCACAGCAATAGCAATAATCAAATTATAAAGAATCCAATAATAATATACAAGTATCAATATGGACATGCAGAATGTCATACCTCAATGGTTTATATTTGACAAGAGCATCCCTCAACATTTCGAGGATTTGATGCCTTGCAGGAGTTGTTGACATTTTCAGTGACTCATGGAAATCTCGATTAGAAAGGTAAGCATTTACATCATCTGGCCGCTGCTTGAAAAGGTTCTCAAATAATTCAACAGCCCACTGTAGAGTATGTTCTCCTGCGTAAGGGAAGTTCTTAATTGTACATATAGGGGTCTCCCTGTGTTCTGGAGGATCCCTTGTGGAAGCATACATTTCTGAGCAAAAAGGAACAAATACCTGCAAAACATAGGGCTAACATAATAAGTTTGACAATCCATAAACAAACTCTCTTACTAAGCAACCTAATCTACTGAGACAAAGTATCCTTAATGGCAAATCAGAAGCATCCGTGTGGCAATTTATGGAACAGGCAGGCTAATCATCATATATATGTACTTAGCGTCCAAAGTCCATAAACTTTATCAGAAGTAACGAAGCCTATTATAATCATGAATTCTTATGCATACATGCACACAGCCTCCACTTTCATGTTCAAAACCTCCTCATGCATGAACAGTATGTCCATTGACCTGTCCAAAAGATGGGCATACCTGCACACTGCCTCTAGTACCATGTTTGCCTCCATCAATCATTGGCTTTCGATATGCCACACAACGAGCATCAAGATACAGTCTTGATGAAGATGTGTCAAGAGCAGAAAGCACTCCTGCATTTTTACAAATATGTTCAGCAATTTTCATGAGCAAGATAAATTTAATAAAGTAGTTCTGACAAAAATCTATCAATATTGTTTATTTAGGCACTAATAGAAAGTTCAACTGTAAACACCTACAAGATGGATAGAGAAGAAATGCTGACTACCTAGCATAAAAATTTGATGATACAAATTCAGATTCTAGCTGATTTAACTAAAATTTGGTGGAAGCAGACAAAATGAACAAACACCAAAGAAACCTTTATGGTAAGGTCTAAAGACTTTCAAGTATGGTGATGAAAGACTCTCAAGTATAGCATGAACTGATGTGGAAGCTTAATGGTAGGTATACTAGTCATTGTAAGAACGAAATATGCCTTTGATTCGTGAACGGGCTAAATGGTTACTTCCTCCATCATAATTAAAAAAATCCCTAGGCGAGTAATTGGCTAAATAACTTGCGGCCGAGTTAATTGAACAAATTGCCATGATTTTTTCTGCTAAAACTCGCATTAAGCCCCAAAAATCGTGCCGACTCGCCTGACCACCAAAAACCCATGCAAATTTGGGTATAAAAAGCATTTCGCAATTTTATTTTTTTTACCTTTGTTTTTGGCCGCCTGGCAGATGAAATCCTTGCGACTTCTAGCTGAATTGAAAGTAATTTTAATGGTCTTTTTTCAATAGAAATTACCATTTAATTTCGCTTAGTTTGAAACTTCATCCAATTTAGAGTTTAGTAACTTAGTGCAAGAAAAAACACTACAACAAAGATTTGATGATTTTCTTCTGAATCTCTAAGTAAATATGTAAGGAGTTTTTTATATTCTTTAGAGTTGTCAATCTGCATCGAAATCTAACAATATTTCTAAACAGATAAATACAAATAAAAGATGATTTCCATGTATATATGATGTCATCAGATTCCCATCAGCTATAAATTTCTGTAATAGTAAGATGTATATATGATGTGATCAGATTCCCATCAGCTATAAATTTCTGTAATAGTAAGATTTGCTAGTGAGTTAATTAAAATTTAAAACCGGTGACCAACAGCTTAAAAACTATAAAATAATTGGCAAGGTGAAAAGATAACATAAAATTATAAAATTTTAATCCAAACTGAAGATATATTTTTCTCTAGCAGTCAACCCATTTAGAGACATAGAATAAGAGGCAAAATTTATTTTATTTTTTACTATGCTGGCAGATTTGAGTCTGGAACATTGAACAATTCATGCAGATAATTTTAGACAGCAGATACTTGGAAAATTTTCTGTTTCTTTTTGGTTCATGTTTATTGATCCAGTGAAAAGTAAAAATAATTGTTTCTTTTTGGATCTATTGTAATGTCCCCATTTTCGGAGTGATCACAAGAGCAGACCTAAAAGGATTGTTTGCACACTTGGGGATCTTTTGGTGGGCGATTTGACTATCAAACTTGAATTATCATATTTTTCTGATGATTGTGATATATCCACCTCGAATAAATTAATTTGCCCTCTAGTGGAGCGAACCATCTAGGGATGGGAGAAGTGTGGAAGATTGTCATTTGAAGGACACTTGATGGGATTGGATCTCATTTCATATATTTTGATGACTACCCCTTGGAAAAAATAAAAGGTGAAAATCATTTGATGTTCAGAAGATAAATTGAATTTTAAAACATTTGCCCTTGAGAGAAGGTGGTCGGCCTAGTAGAAAAAAGAAGGTAAAGTTACCTAGGTCGGCCTAAGGGAGTAAAACAAATCTTTAATTTGTTGGGTGCCAAGATTTACTAAGGGAGGTCGGCCTTCTTTGAAGGAAATAATAAAATAAAAAGGAAATCTTGTCTTGGTCGGCCAGCATGGGTAAAAGGTGCAAATATAGTATAAATAGAAGGTCTTGAGAGGCATTTCAAATCATCATTCAGCCTATTTCATTTATTCCTTTGTGGATTTGCAACTTTGTTTGCAATTATTTTCCAAGCACGAAAACCCTTGTGAAAATAAGGTGGATTGGACGAAAACCTAATCTCATCTTGGAGGTGGATTCATACGGAATTCACAATTGCACTTCATTGGAGATTCAAGGAGCGGAAGAGCAGAATTCTAATTTGCAGAACAGACTTGGAGATATCATTCTTTGGCAAGTTTTGATGCTATATGACTAGGGTTTGTATCCTTGGTTTGAGCGCCACTTTGGAGGGATCATATTCAAGGTTTTTGGGGGCGATTGTGGGAGTTGATTGCTGGTTAGGGTTTGATGATATTTTCTAATTTATAGCAGCAGCATATCAGACCTTTCCGTGCTAGTTGGTGAAGTGATTTTGGTGCAAGGATTCACATTGGTGTTAGGGTTTTGCCCTATTGTGAAGCACCATCACTCGGAGAGACTTTTGAGGATTGTTGTGGCTTCTTGGCGTCATTTGTCATCATCTTTTGGAGCAGCAGACCGGATGCATTTTGGAGCAGCATTTAACCATCATCCGTTGGGTAGCATTGACAACTTTGGAGCAGCCTTGTTAGGGTTTAATCCCTAAACCTTGTAGCAGATTTTGAGTGCCTCATTGTGAGGGTGATTTCTTTGTTTGGAGCAGAATTGGAGCAGCAAACCCTAGGCGCCATCTCTTGGAGCATCCACCCAGCTAGGGTTATTCATTTGCCACCTATTTTTTATGTAATTGGTATGTGCAATGATGCAATCACATGTTGTAAATCTGATTTGTAGTGCAGAAAGTCAGGGCATTTTTTGGTTTTGTTTGTGCCCTAAAATGCTTGTAAATCAGATCAGAATATTCAATTTATAGCAGCAGGGTGTTAACTCAGAAAATCAGACTTGGATGCTTGATTTTGATGACCTGCAATGTGTATTTCATGGTATAATTCATGGGAGATGTGAATATTATTGTTTAACATCATTTGCCATCATTATTTTCTATGTTTGGATACATGTCTGTTCGCTGTGATTACATGTCTTTGAGCAGAAAATAAAATCAGAATCTAGGGTTTTGAGTAGAAAACTAAAGTTCAGACATTAGGGCAAAATTCGAAGTAAGAAAAACCAAACATTCCGAACAAGGTTAAGTTGGAAAGCCCGGAAATCCAAAATTGTAGACAATATCCCCATTTGGGATATTAGAATGGTATCAGAGCTATGATCTTGCCAGCCTGGAGGGTTTGATCATACATCATTGAAGAAGAAGTTAACATGGGTAGTAGAGGCAACAAGGAACCTAGCACGAGGGATCTTCTAGATGAGATTGAAATAAGTAGAAGCATTGGGTTGTTCCTATCTCAATACATGGAGCTTGACATGAGCAACAATGGCTACCCGGAAAGAAATGGCAACTTTCACACCTTTGATGATCACACAGAAATAGAAAAGAAGATGGAAAAGAGGATAGAAAAGAAAGAAGTATTGGTTGGTGATCACAACGAAGAGCAAAAATCAGTTAAGGAGAGAACAGCTTTGCTTCACATGCCTTGAGGTTTGGACACCTACTCGGACATGTGGAAGCCCTAAAGAAGGTGAAGACACAAGTTCACTTCAGCTTAAGAAAAGGATGAAGGAGAGTCACCGATTGGTGCTACAAGTGAAGAGCACATGAGACTTCATGATGACTACAAGGTCGAAGAAGATACCGCCATGGAGATAGCCAAACCAACCATGTTGGATCAGCTACATGAAGGTATGGGTACTTTTGATGTTTCGTTGTTTGGGCATAGCATAGCCTCACCACTCTTACATCATATTGGCAAGGATTCAAATTGTACTTTGGGAGATCTTGAAGAAGAGGTTGTTCATACATATGAGGGCAATTCGGAAATTTCAATGTGTAGTGAACAAAGAGACTTGGATAAGATTGATGTGACATGTCAAGAGTTGAAGCATCCCTTGGTGGTTAAGGAGGTTATAGCTGTACATACACTTTCTAGATCAGCCATTGAGGAAGATCATGATGTAGAAGACTGTCCTCACTACTTTGATGGTGATCCTTTGTTTGAGCATAATGATTGTGGAGAAGATGTTAAGGAAGAAGCTGATTTGGAAAGGCATGATTATGAAGACCACTCAGAAATTTTGTATGAAGGCACATCATTTGGAGGATCAACTCAAAATGTCCTCAAAGGTTGGCGCTCCTCAACTAGGGTTGAAAACCCTAAACAATGATGCAAATCGCCCAAGATGAAACCCTCCAAGGTAGGCGAATGAGGTCTGCTGATACTGCTGTAACAAATCTGATGTAGCTGAAACCCTAGCATCCAACAAACTCCTCCAAACACCTCACAATGCAAGTCGGCTCTCCTCCCAAGTGATGCGCTCCAACCTAGGGTGAAGCCCTAGTCAATTCACCCATGAAGAAGCCATCATGAATGCTCTCAAAGCTGATATATAATTCTGCCCTAGAAGATGATGAAGTGCAAATGAATTCCCATCACGGAATCCTTAATTGAAGAAGTTAGATTGTCGCCCAACTCCTCCTAAGATGCTTGAGGTTTTCGTCCCAAGATCCTCTCCAAGAGATCGCTCTCAAGTGTGTTTGAAATGAATGCTAAATGATGATTTCCAAATGCCAATCCAACCTTGTATATATACACAACATGTATCGCTCCAATAGGACCAACCTAGGCAAGAGAGATTATAATTTTGAATTGCAGAATTCCCTCCAAGAGGACCGACCTCCCTTTCTCCATATGAGTGCCCAAACAAATTAAAGATATGATTTGTGTATTGTTCTATCTCTCCTTCAAGCACTAGCCTAGATACAAGGAATATGATATTTGTATTTCTCCATTGGCGCCAAACAAGTGACCTCATTATGATGGTATGTAGAATGCAACCTCGAGCTCAACCATCTCTAGGCATGAAAGAAGATATTATATCACTCATCCAAACATCAAGTGACCTACATATGAGACCATATCATCTCTTAGCAAAATTATAATAAGTCTCCATAGCTCATAGCATATCTCCATAGAAGTAACTCTCCCAAGTAGCTCGCTCCAAGGAAGGCAAATTATCTTATCCATGGTGAGTGCATCAAAGACCTTAGAAGAATATGACAAGTCATCTCCAATACTCTAGATGCCTTCCAAAAATCCCAAAGGGTGGGAATTAGCCCAATCTCTCTCCAATGGCGACCATTCCAAAAAAGGGGACATTACGCATCCTCTAAAGAAAATGTGTCAGCCCATGCAACAAAAGCATCCAAGTCAACATACTCAAGAGCTACATCCCAATTCCTCATGCCCCCCTTTGCGAACTCAAATAGCTTATGTGGCAAGACACGCAAGTTGTAATGCACATAGACCAACTCCTTCGGCCTTTTTTGCAGCCAACCAGTTGCACTTAACTATGTGGATAACCAGTTGCACTTAACTATGTGGATAAAGAAGTATATACTCCAATTCCACTCAGTTGAAGATGAACTCACAACCTGTTGACATTAGAGACAAAGTCAATACAACATTTGCAATTATAAAATTAAAATATAATATATAACTGCCAAAGAAAAGTACGAAAGTTGTTTTTAATTAAAAAATGCATATTTGTGACAGAACTTTGATTGCAAGAGGTTGTAGGTGGACACTACCTTGGCCATGGAGGTACCATCATGTGTGAGTGTCCTACTTGCACTTGTCTTGAAGGACACTAAGACTATGATTCCTTCAATTATAAAACTGCCAAACTCAGCCACGACAATGTCCCCTAAATCTAGATCCAGGAGAAGTTGTAATGTCCCCATTTTTGGAATGGTCACCATTAGAGTGTATTTGTGCTTCCCATGTGGCTCCGAGACTTTTAGAGGTTCACCTTGTGTCATGGAGATACTCTCATTCATGCCAAGATAAATATTTGGGCACTTTGCTTGTGGTTTCATTATACACATCATCATGGAGGTCGTCCCCATTATTATTTCCAAGGCACCCAATAAAATATAACACTTCTATGCTAGCGCTTGAAGGTGGAGGAAATTATATCTTTAATTTAATTTACCTTGGCGCCCATGTGGAGAAATGGAGGTCGGCCCTCTCGGAGGGAAATGATATTTCAAATATAAGGCTAAATGGCCTAGGTCGGCCCTATGGGACGAGTGAGACAAATTGCATATATATGTGTGTGTGTGTGTGTGTGTGTGTGGTCATTTGGCATTTCAAAAGGCATCATTCAAGCATTCATTCATTCATACTTTGAGAGCGATCTCTAATAGGAGCTTGGGATAAAAACCTCAAGTGACTAAGGAGGAGTTGGGCGCCAATCTAGCTTCTCTTCTTGAGGATTCTGTGACGGGAATTCAAGTGAGCTTCATCATCATAAAGTGCAGAAATTACATCAGCTTTGGAGAGCATTCGTCATGGGCAAATTGGTCTAGGGTTTACCCTAGCTTGGAGCGCACCTCTTGGAGGTGAGGGCTACTTCATTGGAGGTGATTTGGGGGATACATTGGCTGCTAGGGTTTCATGTTTCAGCAGTTCTGCTACAGCAGTTAGGGCAGACCTCATTCGCCCTCCTTCTAGGGCATATTTTGGCATATTTGGTATGTAAATTAATAGTAGATACTTTGCTATGTGATTTGTGACTTGTGGTTGTTTGCCCTAGTCAAATACTTGTCATTTTGGACTACATATTTCCAGTTTATATCAGCAGATCAGATTCCTTCATTTATGAGTTGATATCATGGTTGCAAATTGTGTATTTCATGGTGAATATCACTTGCATTATTGGGCTGATCATATGAAGAAATTATGATGTTTTGATGTGATTTATGATAATTATAGACTATTGTTCAAAGTCTGATTTTGGAGCATAAGTTAGGGTTAGGACAGAATAATAAAGTGCGGAAAATTTAAAGCAGAATTAGGGTTTAACCAGAAAAATCAGAATTACAGTCAAATATCCTATTTAGGGTATTACAAAAGTCTAGTGATTGCAGCCTTGTACCCCTCCCTAACTTCAATATCTCTATACGGTGCCACTCTCTTGGGCAAGGAAGGTATCTTTGTGTTGTAATATTTGGCTGACAAAGCAAATGCTAGGAGATGCAAGAGTGTGGTCATCTTGTTCCAGTGATCAATAATAATTCTTCACACTCGTTTGAAATATGCTTCTATGGGTTCATTCTCCTTATTGCTATTATGACCTTTTATTCTTTCTATCATGGTGTCCATGGTCATATATTTCATCCAAACACAATCAATCCATATCTACAAACCTAATCATACCCATGATGGGCTCATTGAAACTCAAATGATAATCCATATGAGCCCACCAATCATCATCCAAGACCAATGCTTTGACCTTTTGGGCCCTCTCTAAATTTAATTCCTTGCATATACTCCAGAGGTTGTTGATGACCATGGCACTCAATGCCTCTTGCACCTTCAAAAAGTAAAAATCCCCACTCTCCCACTATCTAGCATAATTAAGACGCACTAAAAAGTAAAAACCATTAAAACTAGAAGCTGCCTAAAACAACCGAAATTGCTAAATTTAGCAAACTATTATTTTTAGCAACCTTACATTTAAGTACAACAGCCTAGTAATTATCCACTATCCTTTACATGTCCAAATAAGCCTCGAGAGTGATTTGCAACCCAAATTCACGCTCAGATACAAAGCCATTAAGTCTAAAATTCTAAAAATAATAAAATAAAACTCTAAAATACAATTTTGAGGCCTTAGATAGTCAAATTAGGCCCCAAAAAATGAAAGTCGTTAACCAGAGCAAGTGGGTGATGGCAACAACAAACTCTTTGAGATCTTCATACTAAAAAGAAATTGGCTCAATTGGCTTCCCGAGTAAAATGTTATGGCCTTTGGAAGTTATGCTCCTACATCAATTTCTCTATGTGCTAGTCTACTTCTCAACTAGAAGATGCATCTTTGACTTCTATGTCACCACCTCATGACCCATAATCTTCCTTCCCATACGTCATTTATTCCACCAATTCAGTCTATGGAAGAAATTCCAACCAAAGTTGAACCTTGTGAGAACCCAGTTGTTTGGCGAGGAAAAGAAGAAATGTGATTGCCAAACCCCTCAATTTGGGTGTTGTTTTTGCCATGATGGAAACAGAGGAAATCAAAAAGGTAAAGAGACAAACCAGATTCAGAATGAATGATGAGCGTCATATCATTGTTGAGACAACCATGTGTAATGTCCCCTTCTAGTAAGCCAAAAAAATTTCTTGACCTTGCATAATTTCAACTTACAAAAGAGAACATTAGAGTTTCGTTTCCATTTCATTTTATCATTCTAGTTTTCTAATTAATACCAATTCATACTTATATCCTTATGCTTATGACCTTATGATCTTAGTTGCATTGCTTTCAAAATATAATCATTTCATATTCACATTCACACACTTCCCATGCACTACCTTGAGTGGGTCCTTGGTTGCCCTCTCATTAATCATTCTTACCTTCCACCTAAGTATGGATGTATTAGGGCACAGTCCATCCCTACGGAGGCCCAAAGGCTTCGCACTACATGCGGTGTTCTTCACCATTTGGCTCGATGGAACTTCATGTCCACACAACATTCTTCATCCCATCGAGGGTCACCTCTCGTCGGGCACATTTGTTACGAGCTCATAACTACCTTAGGCCCAAGGACTTCACTCCCACACAGAGTTCTTCATCACTTGGCTCAAGGGACTTCACACCCACACAGTGTTCTTCATCCACTTGAGGGTCACCTAGGTCCAATATACATCCCTAATCCAACCCCTTACTTCAATGGATGGTAAGACGATTAATGAGGAGGCTCGAACACCTCTCTCGGTTAGATCATGAGTCGTGTCCCATAGTTATCCAATGTTATCATCTTGTGATCCCCCTTGGATCACAAGATGCCATAATCTTTCTTATTCCATAATGGAACTTATCATTTTCATTGGCCTATGCCTTCATGCATATCCTTATGATCATTCATATAACTTTATTGTTCCATATATTTATATATATATATTAAGATTGTCTATTGTCCATTTGCATATTGAATATAGATGACACTAATTTACATTGAAGCATTTCCATTATTCTTACTTTCATCTTTGTTTGTTTATGCATTCTTAAATGACGATCATATTCTACCTTTAGTCTATTCCAGATTACTGCATATAATCATGTTATAAACCATATGTACTTGAACTATGAAACCACACTATTCTCATATTCTTTCATTTATCTAGATCATATTAATTCTATTCCTTCCTTGCATATTTATTCAT
The DNA here is from genome assembly GCA_027924645.1 of Cunninghamia lanceolata. Classification (NCBI taxonomy): domain Eukaryota; kingdom Viridiplantae; phylum Streptophyta; class Pinopsida; order Cupressales; family Cupressaceae; genus Cunninghamia; species Cunninghamia lanceolata. The sequence continues at coordinate 5,274,540 of BSBN01000066.1, forward strand.
GATCACTATCTAATCATTTACCTTTATAAGTCTATATATGTTTATATCATGAAAAGCCTCTAAGATTATTAAATCCTAAAATGCAATTATAACTTCTATACAGTCAGCAATAAACATTTCCTAATTATCATAGATCAGCATATGTTATTCATGAAATGCAGAGTATAAACATATATTTCAGATCAGGGTAAGAGCATTATTTCATACCTTTGAATATTGTTGATCTATGGCTGCTGTCTTCTTTCTATTTTCCCACTGTTTTCCTTGACTGATTCCCTATATATAAATATATATATCTTCTTCTTAATTCCCTTATCAAATCTGCTGTTATGTCTTTTTCCAATATATATTCCCTTTATATCTCCAGACATAAAAATCAGAAATATGTATGTCTATTCCCTGAAATGTATATGCAGAAATATATCTCTTTAATCTCAGAATTATTATTCTCTTTTTCTATAAATTCAGGTATGTATATTTTATTCTTATAAACTTTGATTACAATGTGATAAAGAATGAGAATTGGGAGTGTTGTGGGTCCCACGATCCACTATTCTCCACAATATTCTTCTCAATGAGATTCTTCTTACTCCCACGTAAGCTATTCAAACTGATTTAAGAGCCTTCAAGGCATTGGTCCCACCTTCCATTATAAGGAATTTTAAACATATGAAACAAACTTTACTATCCTAAGGAAGCTCTAGGGAGGGTCCCACAATCCACTAACAATTTACACTTGAATTATTAATTTATTCTTCTCAAATTGCTGACTGGACTTTCAAATCAGAACTTGTTCCCCATTTAGACAGCATCATCCTTATTCATAAATTTAACTTACCTATAACAATATCACTATTCATGATGTAATATATTCCACCATAGCTGATCTGATTGGTAAGTGATACTTTTCAATTGTTCGATGATCTCCCTTGACAATGCCCCACCATTTCCTCTTTATATTTTTTTGATCGGTTACCTCTTATCACTAGCCACTTCTTCAAGGGATCGCTGCTTCCAAGAGGCACTACCCTTAATTTATGTTAATTCTGCCTCTTTAACAACTGCATCACCTTAATTATACATACTCGTCTTTAGGATTCTTAATTGAGCCTTTTGCCAATAATAATATAAAGTCTTGTTTTATTACCGGTTTCACTAATTCTTGCCTCGTATAGAATAGGGATGATTTCTTCCTTTCATCGGTACTTAGCAAATAACATTACAATTTGTCATAGATATATGGAATCGCCTTTGTGTTTGGCATCACAGTCTGTTTGCCTTTCACGGTCTGTTTGCCTTTCATTTTTTAATCGTAGCTTTTAGAACTTAATCTTCCTCATATTGCCACGAATTGACTCCTTTAACATTGATTTGTCCTATGTGGACTTGGTCGGGCATCTTAGTCTTGTTTATAATTTAATTAATATTTATTATATATTTTATATTTATATTCAGATAAAATAAATTATATCTGATATTATATATATTATTTGATTTATAATATTTAGTACAATTTTATGTATTTATATTTATATAATAATATCATATTTAATAATATATTATTTTATAATTACAATAATATTATTATATACATAATAACAACACCCTTTTGACGAGGGCGACATCTCCGTCCTTATCATGATGTTTAAATCTTTAATTTAAACAATGCCTTAATATCGAGCTATGACACCATGCCACTAGTGATAAGAAATCTACAGGAAATGTAGGCTATTGATTTTCAGATCACCCAAACCAATTTGGGGCCTTGAAATAGACAAGGGGATATGGAAATGTTGCAATTTGCAATAGATAACATCACAGAAACGGTCTTGAAAGATGGAGAAGAGAAGGCTGTTCTAAAGGTGAAAAACAAAGAATTAAGAGCTAACATTGTGTTAGCATTTTAATTTGTCCTTTTTAGGACAACTCAAACAGGAACAATATGTGAGGAAATCTCTCTTCAAATTTGAAGGGGAAGCTCCCTGATCTAATCTACCTCTAAAATCTAAAAAAATAAACTAGATTGCTACTTATGCACACTATACAAATTATCTTCTAAGGGTTTTTGTATGTAAACAAAATACTTGAAAACAATCTAGACCTATCTTTTTGATCTCGGAGGTAGAAGCACAAGACTAAAAGTACTTTATCTCACTACAAGCTTTTTTGTTTATGCAACTAAACAACAATACTATCTATTGATTAAAGCACAGATTAGCAGATTCATATTAACAAAAATATTGGATTTGAACAAAAGAAACAATATCAATGATAGTTTTGTATGTAAACAAAATACTTGGAAAGAATCTAGACCTATCTTTTTAATCTCGGAGGTAGGAGCACAAGACTGAAAGTACCTTATCTCACTACAAGTTTTTTCTATTTATGCAACTAAACAACAATACTATCTACTGATTAAAGCAAAGATTAGCAGATTCATATTAACAAAAATATTGGATTTGAAAAAAGAAACAATAGCAATGATAGCAATGAATGAAGCATAAGATTGAAAAGGAACAATAATCCAAAGGTATACAAAGCTACTCTAAAGGACAGAAGACAGATGCTATGCAAAGTTAAACATATCTTCTTATTGCTAACATGACAAACTCTCACACTTACAACACAATAATCTATCTTCTCAACTTGAATGAGAACTTCTACAGCATAGGTTAACACAAACTCTCCTTACATTCTATGTGCTTGAGGCACTTATTTATAAGCTCTCTAAGAGAAGCTTTTGGGGAAAATAATAATAAAATAATGCTATAAAAGTTGCTTTAAATCAACCCTAATCTTTATCCTTTGTAAAGGACAATAAAACACTTTGTTTACCCACAAAATGAAATGTTTAAATTCATACAGTAAATAGAAATATAACATGACAGTAATATCATGCGAGAATCAACATTGCAATGATACGAGAACTCAGAAGTATATCTTATTGATTCAAACTGGAGAATTATAGTCAACACCAAAGACTGCCATCCATACAATGAACTGGAAATACATATATAGGTTGCCAACGGTTGCCTCCATGGCCAACCGTCTCCAACAACACACCGGTCGGGAGTAACTACTCGCCGACACCAACTAACATACTTGCCCATACAAACTAACATAACAAATATAAATTCGCCTAACATCATCCCCCCCAAAAAAATAAGTCGTCTTCCAGACGACGGAAAAAACATGACTTTCACCGTCCTTTAGTTAGCGTACGGCGGCAAGGGTTCTCATACAGTGATGTACGGTCCGACTTATCTGATACGTGCAGGATCTAGTGTATCTGCTTGATTTGTTGCCATAATCACTTTCACGTTTACTGTTTGATCAAATCCATCCATCTAATTCAAGAGCTCCATCAAAATTCTCCAAACTTCTTTATCAGCCCCATTTTGTGCATTAACCCGTGTTGTTGCAATTGCATCTACTTCATCAATGAAAATTATAGCAGGTGTATTTCCTTTTGCTAGTCGAAAAACATCACGAACCATCTTGGTCCCTCTCCAAGGTACTTACTTCTACACGAACTCGGAGCCAACAACTCGAATGAAGGCAACAGTGTTGTGATGAGCATTCCCCAACATTACTTTAATAGACAGCAAATTACATAAAACCCAACACACATGGGCGTTCCAGACCCAAATAAATTCTTCCAACCATTGAAACAAATGAGTCTGTAGCGGAGGAATCGGCCACAATATTATACAATTTTCTCAAATAACCACTCTTCTGTCAAACACTATGCTTTTCTTTGAGTGCCATTGTTTATTAACGGGAAGTCTAATTTTTATTTTTTTGAACGCGACATGTTCGATCTTATATTTTCACAGGGCACCTTCATCTTCTCTCACAACTGTCCTTAATTTTCTCTGTCTTGATTTGACCTTTCAAATTTGTGCGACATGTCAATACTCTCACGGTGCCTTTTCCTGAGAAGCCCAAATTCTTTGGACTACGAAGTTTTAGGCAATGATACTTCAAATCAGAAGAGCTCAAAAAGCCGGTGTGTTCTGATTAGTGCTGCCATTTTTTGGCCACAACTCGAGAAGGATTTGCGGTTCAAGAACTCCTATCGATGACTCTTGATGTTTAAGGGGCGTCGATGAAAAGAGCTTCCCGATGTTCCAATTGCCCAAGCCTGATTAAACACTAGTCATGTTACCATTGACCACTCCTTTTTGAATTTGCTCCTGTCGATGAGTATAACAACATATGCCTCTCTCGTCGATGCCTTTCTTTGATGATTCTCAATCGCACGACTAGTAGAACTATCGATTGCCTTCTTGTTTTTGTCGATTAAACTCTTGCCTCCTTTGACGATTGCTTTACTAAGGACTCTTTTTCCTTGTCGATGCAAAGGGGATGTCGTACAGCCTTGTGGGGACCCGTACGGCTGATGTCGTACGGTCTCATTTTATCTTTCCTTGTTTTTGAGCCGTACGGTCCAAGGCTCTTTCTTCCACACTCGTACGGCGATCCTTTTAAAAGTTTCCTAAGTTTAAAAGTTTCTTGAGGCAATGAAGTCGTACGATAGGAATATACAACGTTGTACGACATAGTTTTAATTTTTGCCCTCGTCTATTCATACGGTCATAGGTCGTACGGCATAATGCCACTTTATTTTATTTTATTTTTCTCATTTTTCCAAAAAAAAAATCGTATTTTTTGTTTTGATTCTTCACTTTCTGTTTTTTTTCAATTTTTCATTTTTTTCCGTTTTTTTCAATTTTCTATCCACAACAAACTCAATCCAGTCTTTCTATTTTTCTTCAGTAGGATCCACCTCTTGTCTGTAACTCTGACTGCAGAACTCGCTTGTTGCGTAATATTTCTCTCTTTTTCGGAATTTTGTTGCAAGGTTGATTTCATAGTACGACAAGTAGCCATATCTTCCACTTTAAATATTTTAACTTCGTTATTCGGAGACGTACCTTTATTGTTTTTGTAAATGTCGGCAGAGTCGGATGCCTTTATTGGGACAGGAACTGTTGTCTTCGGCAAAAATAAACTATCTAACTTTTTAACATCATTTTTTTCTCTGTTGCTTTTCATCGATCACCATTATTTTAATAAAATTACAAGTCGACGGAAATACTCTATAGTCCTTATTCCTTCCGTATGGTCTCTTTTTGGCCGGTGCTTTCAATGCTGGGTTCCCGTCGTTAATTCCATCACTCCGATTCACCTTGCTTGCCAATGGCTTTTCATACATGCTCACCTTGTCTGGTTCAAATTTATATTCAAGTGTTTCATCTATCTTGCCATCACTCTCTGTATATTCTTTATGTGCCTTTTCTAGTTGATTTGCCTCTTCTGGTCGACCTCCCTCACCTGGTCTACTTGTCTCTGCCACTAGTTGCTCTGGTGTACTGTCTATTATAGCCTCCCCTTCCTTATACTCTTCATGCTTTTGGAAAAGCATTGCTTACTTCCAGTTGTGGTCAAGTGTTTGTCAATCCGTCAAGTGTTTCATTCGTCAACAATGTTTCACTCGTCAGCCAAGAGTTGCCGAGACTTGCACTAGTCGTTCGAGAGTTGCTTAGTGTTTCCCTCTTCGACCGAGTTTTGCCAAGAATTGCATTGTCATGACTTGCACTGTCAGGACTTGCATTGCCAGGACTTGCACTGCCAGGACTTGCACTATTTGTCTGAGAGCTCTTGCCGACTTCTTTTATTTAAATCATATTACATTCCGGTTGAAAGAACTCGTAGTCTTCCATCTGCCAATGGAAGAGTCCACTTAAGGAGTTGGTTTCATCTTCTGAACATTCTTGCAATTTCAATACCCCTTCGTCATTGGGCTCCATCAGCCCTCTTTCTCCTTCTAATGACTCCCCTCCATCCGAGTCAAAGTCCGATGCCAATTCCTCGCTAACGGTTTGTGTTCTCAAATCAATGATAAACTTTTTACCCTTATTTTCTATTGACAGGGTGTTCTTCCAATTGTGGTTGGCCTTGGCAGCTATTAGCCATCCTCGGGCGAGTAATGCATCATAGGACGCATTCCATGTTGTTATGACTACAAAATTCAACAAGAATTGTTGAGTACCGATCCTTACCTTCTGAGCCATTAGCACTCCTAGCGCCTTGATTCCGTGCTGGTCAGCTCCCACTAACTAGAAGTTCTGCGGCCATAGAGTAGGCTTCCCGAGGCTTTTCCATGTTTCTTTTGGCAGTACATTCACTCTAGACCCTCCATCGACTATTGTGTTCGTCAAGTGACTCCCGTCGATTTCCATATGGACTACCACCGATTTTTTCCCCATGTCATTTGCCAACAATCTCGGGTCGATCACTTGCTCGCCACTCGGCGGTGGTTCTACTATGACATCCTCATCCGCCATACCCTCATTTGGAATTTCTTCTACTATCTTTGCTATCACCACCTTCAACTATGGCATGCTCTGGAGAAGGTCGGCCATCTTAATTGGTACGGTGGTTTGCAGTACCTGACTCACTATATTTTTATCTGATTGCGATTGCGAGGTTGTGGTTGTCTTCTTGTTTGTGTTCCTCTGTTCTGTTTCCATAGCAATCTCTACCTCTTTCCTCGCTTCCCGGAGTCTTTCTTTCTCAGTTCTTGGGTCTGGATAGTTCGCTCTTTTCGTTTGTGCCCTTGTGACGGCAAAGACCTCTTCGTCATTATCTTCAATGTGAATGAGATTGACCGTACTTTTTTGTTTCGGGCAATCATTGTCTTCATGATCGCCAGGCCCGCACCATTTGCAGAGCGCATTTGGCTTCTGGTTGTTGCTCTGGCAATCCCTTGCAAAGTGTCCCCACTCATTGCATTGACGACATTGAATCATCGGTCGTCCTTTTCCATCATACTAGATACGACCTCTTCCCGCACCATTATATCTATTGTTATCTCCTCTCCAATTGTTATGGTATCCGCCAGGCAATGCATTTTGATTATTTGGTTTCGGCGGTGTGTTCGGTGGAGTAGATTGTTGGCCCTGTGTGTAGAGCACTTGGGTGCTCCTTGTCTTCAGGTTGTACGGACACTCCTTGATTGATGGCCCATTACCTGGCAGATTTCACAGAACATCTTCCTAGGGCAGTTTGCTTTCACATGGCCTTCATTGCCACATTCTACGCACCAAAGTTCTTTGCCTTCCTTGGCAATTTCTTTTTCAGCCTTAAACTCCCACATCATCGTGATCATATCCTTCCTCAAGGCTTGCACAGTTTTTTATTCTTCCTCGTCACTCTCATCCGTGCTTTCACTGTCATCTTTCTTTTTCTTTTGGGACGACATTTTATCTTCGCTTTCAATGTCCATCGCCCGATTGTATGCCTCGGCATACGATGCTGGTGGTACTATCTTCATTTTCTTCCTTATGGAGGGTAACAAACCATCGATGAACCACCTTTTCTTCAAACTGTCAGCTGGTTCTGTTTCTAATTTTATGAGTAATTCTTTCAACCTTCGATTGTAGACTCGGACATTTTCATGTTTTCCTTGTTTTGTATTGTATATTTCTGCTACTATCTCATTATCATCCCGCAGTAATTTGAACTCTTCCTGGAACGCTTTTTTCAGTGCATCCCAACTGGCTCTTGATGTGGCATCCAATTCTGTATACCAGTTTATTGCAATTCCCCTCAGTGTGGCTAGAAATGATCATCCAATAGGATCTGTCATCTTGTCCATTGGCTACCCATATGGTCTCGCACGTTTTGCAATGTCGGACCGGGTCCTCCAATCCATTGCCAAGGAACTTCGGCAATTTTTGCTTCTCTGTACTCAAACTCCCCATGTTCGGACTTCCCGACGGAGTCACCATGTTTTTTCCTCAACGTCCTTGTGCGTTCGACCTGACTAGACTGGTTCTCCCTCGACGTTCCGATGCCTTCCGTGCACTCTCGACCACGTAAGGGTCTTTCCCACGTCCCTCTTTAGCGTCCCTTGCACATTGAATTTTCTCGGGTTCCTTCCAGTACTCCTTCTGTCTGGGGGTTTTCAGTCCTCTACTTCTCGGTTCTTCGTCTTCTGATATTGACAGTTCCCTGATTTGGCGTATACTATTTTCAAGTTCTTCTATTAATTCAATTTCACCAACTTTCTTTTTTTCTTTGGTTACTGGTGTTCAAAAATTTTCTTCGTTGTCTTCCTTGACGAGGCTTTGATGTGCTTCTCTAGTATATTGGTTTATTTCATGATTCTCACTTGTTTCTCCGACAATTTGTTTTAATCTTTTCCTTCGTTCTTCTTGTTCTCTTAGTCTTAATGATCTTCTTAACTTCTCTTCTGGTGTTTCTTGCCCACTCGGTATTCATTTTTTATCTTTATTAAGCTGTACGGGCATGAATCAGGACTTCATATGTTATCAATTGTGTGGTGTGCAACGGCGGTTCTCGTCGCACTCCTCTTGTTTCATACATTCCTCATATCTCCAGAGAATTTGTTGTCTCCGCTGCTCTCTATCCCTTTCTTGTCGGAGGTCTTGCAGGATCAACAAATTCCTCGCCAACAACCTTGGTATTCGGTCAAGAAGACGGTCCACTTCCGAATTGACTTCTAGATTTTCCTCGATGATTTCCTTCGGGATGTCTCTTCGGATGGCTTCGTTTGTGACGTGTTGTCTCACTGATAAATCCCATAGGAAGACCAGATCTTGTGTCAGATCGTCTTCCTGATCATTTGGTTCTCGCTCGTTGTCACTTTCCTCTCGTATTCTTTGCAATTCTTCCTCTATTCTTTCTACTTGGTATCTGGTGTACGTTTCCTCCTTTGATTGGATCGGTTGACCCATTATGCAGCCATCGTCATCGTCTTCCCTTCGTCACCGAGTCTGACGACTCACGTATCCCCGACGACACAATTTGTCATCGACTGAATGTCCCTCACAACTCAACTTGTCATCGACTTGTCACCCTCGACCCATATTCAAACAAGCAATGGCGCCAAATGTTTACCCACAAAATGAAATGTTTAAATTCATACAGTAAACAGAAATATAACATGACAGTAATATCATACAAGAATCAACATTGCAATGATACGAGAACTCAAAAGTATATCTTATTGATTCAAACTGGAGAATTACAGTCAACACCAAAGACTGTCGTCCATACAATGAACTGGAAATACATATATAGGTTGTCCACGGTTGCCTCCCTGGCCAACCGTCTCCAACGACACACTAGTCGGGAGTAACTACTCGCCGACACCAACTACCTAACATACTTGCCCATACAAACTAACATAACAAATATAAATTCGCCTAACACACTTCAATACAGCCTGAAATAAGCTTATATTTACTTTAAAATCTGCCTTCCTCCTTGAACAAGTCACCTATGTCAAAGGACAGCTATGATTTGATGCTTTTTCTCTTTAATTCCTTTTGGAAAAATGAAGTTGCTGTTTTAAGTATGAGGGGAGCTTATCTTGGCAATACCATCAAAAAGGCATGACCTCATTTGAGTGTTTGGGCATGATTTTGACTGGGCACGATTCTCTTAAGTTGTAGCCACTTTTGGGCATTGTTTTAAACTAGTTCCGCCACCTCAAAATGGCACTTTCTCGCTTAAACTTTCATTTCTCCTTCTAGGAGCAGTTTCATGTTATGTTTTCCAACTTTGGCACACTTTTCAGCTGGCAGCACCACTTAAAAATTGTGATTTCTAATGTTTGCTTAGTGGTCGCATTTTTATAACCTCCCTACCACTTTAGTTGCGATTTTGGGATGACGTTACTATTGAAAAGGTGCAACTTAGTCTCTGCTTTCACTTATCTTCATGTCGGTCATGCTTTTGGTCATCTGTAATGTCCCCTTTCTAGTGAAAACACTTAACTTTAATTTTGCATTCAAAGTGATTCTCAAGGAGATATTAGAGATGTTAGGGATCAATAATTCCCATGAATAAGATCAATGATTGTAATCATATCATTCCTTGTTGAAGGATTACTTATTTCATAATGGTTATTCACTAAGGATACTATGTTATAATACATTCCATAATTCAACATTCCTATCTTCCTTATTATTCCTCCTCATGGAACTAGGCTTTACATGTATAGGGTGCATGGAGACCATCCTAGACCCAGCCTACGGGAAACTATGTCCCAGCCTACGGGCCTTATTGCGGGTGGAATTACACTGCCCCTCCCTTACAATACCTAACATTCCTTTTAGGATGAAGTAATAGAGGAAACTCGAAGTAACTATCTAAGTTCATCTTTCCATATCATCTCCCTTCTAGTCCTTAACCATGGATGGGGAATTATTTGTCTAGGGTGCGTTGAACCCTCTCCAATGCATCGTGAATGGAATTACTCCGCCTTTCCCTAACATCCTTGTCTAGGGCACGTTAAACCCTCTCCAATGCATCGTGATGGAATTACCCCGCCTTTACCTAACAAGACCACCTCTCCTATGGTTATGGGAAATAGAAGTGATGAGATGGTTATGTTATTACTTCACATTTTCATAATATACATTAAAATGTGAAGTAATAACATAACCATCTCATCACTTCTATTTCCCATAACCATAGGAGAGGTGGTCTTGTTAGGTAAAGGCGGGATAATTCCATCACGATGCATATATATATTTTCATAGATTTGTGTCATTCTAATGATGAGATTGACATATGTATATAGAGATCTATTATTAATTATGCATATATATATATAATATAATCTTACAATATCTTAATATTTGATATCCACATATACATCATACATACATACATACATACATACATATTAATATTAATATTATAATCTTATAATTCTTACCTTTGAGTTATTGCTGTCCTCCTGTATTCCTTTTGATTGAATATATCAATGATTTCCAATTAAGAATTGCTGCCCATAATCGCAGACTGTTTTTATCCTTGCTGATTTCTTTATCATTGCTGACTGTTTATCATCGCTGACTCTATATTTGCTGACTTCTATTCTCCTTATTCATGCATTTCTTATTACTCTCTATTTTCGTCTATGCCTTCCTTTTTTTTTTTCCTTTATGAAATGATTTATATATTTTATATTATTGTCCCCCTATGGGACACAACTTCCCTACGTATCTTTTGACTATTCATAACAAACTAAGATGACCTTTTATTCCTTAATCGTTGTTTGCTCTTCCTTGATATGAATCGCTGCTTAGGACTTGAGCCCTCTTTATTTAGTAGTTATAATATTACATTTAATAATTATAATCGTATTTAAATCGTTAGTATTTATTTCTATAGTTATATTTATAATTCATAACTATAATAGTATACCTTATAGCTTAATTAAGATACTCATATTAATATATATGGATATTAAATAATATTAATATTAATTAAATATATAATATCATAATTGTTTTCCTTCAAAGTTGCAGGATCCGCCAAAGCCCCTTCCCTTAGTACGCGTACCACCGTACCTGGTACCGATTCGGGTACGGTACGGCATGGATACGCTTCAAATACCGTATCCGCCCGTACCGAGGGTTAGGGCAAATACAGACCCGTGCCGAATACGTCTGCATTCGGCGTCTACAAAGAGGGTGCCGTATCTAAAAAAAATCAGAAATAAAACCCCTCAAACGTTTATTTTTTTTAATGGACGGAGCAGGCATGCAAAAAACGCGCGTAAGACAGCGGAGGTAAAAGGAATACACGGATAGGAACAACCGACGAGTTTAGAAAAATTTCCGGCGTGAATTTTTTTTAACAAGCGTGAGACAATTCCCAGCACTATACTGCCCACATATAACAACCTATCGGCTAATTAATCTATAGACTATACTTCATAATTCAAAATGCTATTCATAAAATATACTTAATAATGCGAATCATAAATTATTAAATTATTAGGTATGAGTTCAAAAAAAAATTTGTGCGATGCCGTGTTTAAATCATACATTTAAAAATAATAATTTTTTAAACTATGCTTAATAATTTTTTTTTAAACCATACTTAATAAATTTTTAAATTATATTTAATATAGGTATAGTATTTATTAAATATAATAGATTATTTAATTATATATATATATATATATATATATATTAAATCATACATTAAAAAATAATTTTTTAAACTATACTTAATAAATAACATTTATTAAGTATAGTTTAAAAATAATAATTTTTTAAACTATGCTTAATAATTTTATTTTTTTAAAACTATACTTAATAAAATTTTAAATTATACTTAATTCAAGTGTAATATTTATTAAATATAAAATTTTATTTAATTATATATATAATTAAATAATCTTACTATATATATATATAATTAAATTATTATATTATTAATTATATATAGTAATATTATTATATTATTTTATACATACAAAATAATAAAATAAAATAATTATATTATATATATAGAAAGAGAAAGAGAGTCGTACCCAGCCGTATCCATATTAGGGGGTCCTGAAAAATAGCCGTATCCGTATTGGATACCGTATCAGTGTCCATGCAACTTTGTTTTCCTTAGATTATTATTTATAAATACAATAATAATAAAATATTCATATAATATTATGTAATATTATTTATTAAATATTATATTATTATTGTTAGAAGCATTCAAATGGACATGATGTTTAAATCTTTAATTTAAACAATGGCTTAATATCGGGACATGACATCATCTCCTGGCACTTAAATCATGCCTTTTCACTGGATCAACCACTAAACATATGTGATTTCCTTATACATGTTTCATCCTTGAAGATTGGTGCAATTTCATAAGCAACTAACCACCCTTGTCGCAGTTTATCACTAGCATTGCCAACAAAAAGTTGCGATCCCATTTAAATAGAAAAACTCATTCATGTTGATCGCGCTTTTACTCACTCTGCATCTACTTTGCCGTTTTTAGCTGGCACAACCCATTAAAAAGTGCACCTCACTGACACTTAGGCTTTAATTCTTCCTGTAACACAGTTTGCACTTGTTTCTGCCATCCTTTGACTTTGTTAATTACTACCATTCTTCCTTCAAGTCTAAACCTTTGACATTTCATCATTTTTCTTCCTGTGTTGGAGCTCCTGAACCATTGAAAATTCAATCTCTTTCATCTAGCATTCCTTGTCCATGAGTAATTTGCAAACATCATTAGCTGACAAAAATAGACCAACACTTGATGGCTCAGTAATTTGACAAGGGAGACAACTTAGCTAACATTGATAATATGATAGGAATGACGTGTTTACTGACAACAATTTTGACTATAGACAAAGTTTCATAGGGCTGCCAGCATTGGTACTAACACAATTACATTTGGTCAATCTGTTGGCTGAATCTAGTTCTTCTTCACCACATAAAGTTGCAAAGTGTAAGATCCCCCACCAAATCTGCCCTGAAATATCTGAGATTATTGGTTTGACATTTTATAAAACATTTGGCATGAGACCTGATTTTCTGAGTTTCCTTTGTTTGGATGTGTGTTTGAATGATGTTTGTAATGTTTACATTGCAATTTCAGTTCTCACAATCATATGGACATGTTTACAAACATATTGCATGCATTTATCATGAAAGAACAAATAGAAAGATATAACCAAATGTGCGAAAGATTGCACAATAAGTTTTATTCAAATTGAAGATTTGAATATGAGAATTACATCAACATCTTTCAACATACCAGGTTTGCTTCCATACAAAGTCGAACGTACAATGCCAAACTAGGAGAGATAGCTTCTTATCAAATTGCCATTATACATATTGCTGCTCCAAGTTATAGATAACTGCTGTAGATGATGATTAACTCAAACTCTATCCACCTTCTAATGACTTCATGATGAGATATCAACCTTCTAATGGTTGCAATGCCTCCTAAAGTACTGTCATACAAGTGTGTACTGCTGTAGAATGAAATAAGGGTGCTGTGACTGCTGCAATAAGTGAGTGAGATAACTCTGGACGGCTGCTATAGATGTCTGAAACAAGTATGAACTGATGTGACTTCCAAATCTTCAGATTTCTACCTCTAAAACCTCACGTACCTTTTAAACTCATGAAATAACACTTACAAAGGCTGCGACTACCTTAGTAATGAGTTGCGGTAGAATCAATAAGACTTTCCAAGTCTTTTGAATCCTTTAAAGTCCATACGCATCTCTTCAAACCTTCTTCCAAGGTAGCAATTGGAAGTGGGGTCCACGATTTCCTTCAAGCTTAAAACAAGCTTCCTCCTTTAAGATGCGGCAGACTAAGAGAATAGTAGAAATCAACTCCCAAAGGGTGTGCCTAGGTCTTATGGGCCCTGTTGATGATGTTTTCTTGACAACAACAACATTAGAATAAAACACCAAGTGCTCTATCCTCTCTTGAACAAAGCGTCTCGAATGCTAAACTATGTGATCAAACAAGAACGCTCCAAGGTTCCTTGTACATAATTTGCAACGGATAGCCTCGGTGGTGTGATGTGATTTGCTGGTAATCACAAAGGGACTTACACTGAATATGCTCCTTACTTCATTCAAATATGTACTCTTTCCTTATGAAATGGAACTTCTTCTAATCAACTACGAAAAGAAAAGGCAAAAGGCAAGGGTTAAGAAGGCTAATCTAAAGACACTGACATGATGAACGATGCTATGATAGACAAATTCCCTTAGAAAACCAAATTTCACTTCGCCATGACGAGCAACAACTACATGAAATAGGTGCAATCTCTAAGGGATAACCCAAGGATTTTCATATCGTTGACACACTCCAAAGTACCCACAGCTGGCGCAACTCAAAGGAGCATCAACAACCGAACTATTTGCAAGATGTGGTTCAGGCTAACTTTACACGATGACTTGCCAGCGACAAACCGTCAAAAGTATGAAACAACGGGAATTTATCAAACATCATTGCATATATCCATTACATCAATGACCTCTATCTACTTTATTATCTACGCTACTTGGAACCACATCTTCATCATATTCAAGAACTTGAAACCATGCTAACATTTCAAAGCCACAAAATCACCATGCCAAACAACAACAATGAGCTTGTATTACTTTGAAGTGTGTCATTACAACAATCTCATGTCTCTCTTCATGACTTTGAAGAGTTCCCCCTCTACTCTACTTGCTATTCTACTCTCCTACAGCAACTCTACTCCTAATCTCCTCTCTATATCTTACAAATGAGAAGAATGAGCCTTTTATAGACTCCAGAAATTACATGAAGGGCTAGGATTGATTTGACAATCAACGGCCGAGATCGAGACAACCAGGCAGTTTGTTACAAAATTTACTATTTTTAGAACATGAAAGAGGTAATGAAGACACGTTTCCCAATGTGATAAGCATCTCTAGAGCATCTTTATAGTGGACCCTCTTACATGGCAAAATGCTATTGGCTTGATGATGTGTACGCGCCACCTCAGCATCTTTGAATGAACTAGCGTGATTCACTTCATGTTCACTTAGAATATTTTCTTCTGGTTGTCTTGATGTAACTCATGGATCACTTTGATGATCATGCTCATCTCTCATCTGGTGATGTTGTGCCTGTGCAGGATCATGCCTTTGGACAATTGCATGGACTCATGGAGTAGACTAGTGCCTGATGAGAGTTCTTGTCTGGCACATGATATGTGAGCTTCTGGATGATGACCTCCTTCAAGGTATGCGTGGTGAAGTGACAATCTTCCACTGATCCTCGCCTCGAACGAATGATGCTCTTGATGATGAACTACACTTGTAACCTTGATCATCTTAGACTAGCTCCCTTTCGCATGGCGTTATGTCTACGAAGTCTTCAAAGTAAAATGAACTTGATGCAGGAGCTCTCCTCCATGTGGTGATGATGACAAGTTTGAGCAACATTCCTCCACCTTCAAAACTTCTCATGTATGAGCTTTCGCCATTCACCTCCTTGGATCCTTCATCACCTACAAGAAGAAACACATAAATTAAGACTCAACATAAAGGATTTTCAACAACAAATTACATCCACCTTATATATGTGGGATTAAAACAATTAATTTCAAAACAACATACCTTAGAAAAATCAGATTTTAAGAATAAAATCAGATTTTTAGAAGACTTGACCTTTTGAAGAAACTTGAATTTTTGACTTATCTCCTTGACAAGCTGCTGCTCCTTGCTGCTCTGTTGTAAATCAGAAGCAAATTTGGATTTGTATTTGATTTAAAATGCAGATTTGAACCTTCTTAAATATCAAACTTTGCCCCTCTATAAGGCAGGTCGGCCTAGCAAGAGGAAAACTGAAGTTTTTAAATGTTCTCCATGCCTTCATGTGATGAGCGCCCAACATGAGCGGGTTTAGAGAGTATGTGTGGAGGATTTCATGTGGAAGGTGACATTGTCCATGTGAAGGGTCTAAGACCGCCCAACAAGGGCAGGATTGGGAGTAGTGTGTGGACAAATTCATGTGGAAGGTAACATTGTCCATGTGAGGGGTCTAAAGCCGCCTAGAGGATGACCTTTGGATTTTTCAACTTAAACAACTTTGCACTTGTTCATTTCACCTTTGACATGTTCATCTTCATTATTTCCATTGATTTTACTTGCAAATTGTATTGTCTACATCCCTGGGCGGTTCTGGAGGTGTTGTCTGGAGAATGCATTGTGTCAGGTGACATAATCCACAAAGACCTCTTGAGGCCGCCCAAGTAGGGCGGCTTTAGAGGTGACCCTTGGATTTTTCCTCAAATGCCTCAAAAAACATTCAAACCTATGAACTTCCATCAAATCTTCATGATCTCATTGTACTTCAACTCAAAACATTGCAAACTTGATAGGTCTTCTACTTGAGCGGGTTTAAGGTTGATGTCTGGAGAGTGTGTTGTGCAAGAGGTGAAGTTGTCCAAGCATAGAGGTCAAGGCCGCCCAAGAAGGGCGGGCTAGGAGGTGGTGAGTGGATTTTATCACTTAGGCACTTTCTAACTTGGTTTTGACAATTTCAAGACATCTTCACTTACTTCCTTGATGGTTTAAAATCCTTGCATGAGATTTGCATATTAGATGAGTGGAATTTGAAAGTGATGTTTGGAGTAGTTCATGTGAAGATCAAGAGAATCCAAGCTCTCATGCTTAGGCCGCCCAAGTAGGGCGGATTTGGAAGTGAGGCTTGGATTTTTACTTATTATCCTTCATGTATGTTCCAAACTTGCATGTAATTGTTCAAAACTCAGTGTTATCCATTGCCTTCCTTGCAAATTTTCATGTCATTTCTCTTGGGCGGGTTTGAGGTTCATGCATGGAGGATGTCATGTGAAGGAGATGAGATTGTCCGAATGGAGGGTCTAAAGCCGCCTAGGAAGGGCGGGTTTCAAGGGTAGGCTTGGATTTTTTCATGACTTAGTAATTTTCGCCTAGTTTTGATAGTCTAAAACCTTTTACACTTGTTTCATTGATAACTTGACCTCTTTGAATGCAATGGAGAGCCATGAGAGGATGGGCGGATTTCAAGGGTCTAGGTGGAGTATTTCATGTGAGGGAGATTACTCTGTCCAAATGAAGGACCTAAAGCCACCTAGGAAGGGCGGGTTTCAAGGGTAGGCGTGGATTCTTCAACTCTAACCTTCATTTGATGCTTGTTTCCTCCTCATGATTTCTCCTTGTTCTTATCTCCTTGTAAGGTTTCATTTCTATACATTCTTAGGCGAGGTTAGAAGGCAGATCTGAAATGTTTGATGGACTTATCCTTACGTCATGGTGGAGTCAGCCTAAGCTAAGGAGCCTTGAAAATGTTGTATGGAGTGTATGATGTGAAAGAGGTGAATGAAAGTGAGAGTTTCTTAACAAGATAGTCTTGAGAGTGTGTATGGATTGCTTCGCTTAGCTCATTCATCTCCTCATGAAGACCTTCTCTCCAACACCCTTAAGACTCAAATGACGCATCATGGATACTAAGTGATGATGTTATCCACCTATCATGATGAAAACCGACTAGGCAGGGCGGGTTTGGATAGGTAGTAAGGATTTTGCTATGTGCACACATCTTTACCTTAACCTTGACACTCCTCTTCCACCTCCATGACTTAGTGACTTTCAAACTTCCTTCCTCTTAGAATGACCTTAATTTCTCATCTCCTGAGTGTGATCTTGATCATCCATCAAACAAACTTGCAACTTATGTCATTCTTCACCCTGGGCGGTTTTGAGAGTGTTGTTTTGAGAGATGCATGTGAGGACATGGGAGAATCCAGGGCCCCTTCTTGAGGCCGCCCAGGAAGGGCGGGTTTGAGAGCATGGTGTGGATTCTTTCTCTAAAACTAGTTTCCTCCTTGATAATCTCCCAAACTTGTCCTTGTATAACTTATTGTTGGTGAATGATTTATGGAAGTCAGAAGACAAGTTTGGAATGTTTGATGAACCTTATCCACATGTCAAGGTGAAATCCGCCTAGGCTAAGTGGTATGGAAGATGTCATGTTGAGTGACTAATATAACCCCTTTAAACTTGCCTTGTCTTCCCTTAAGAATTTCCACTTATCATTGATTCAACCTTGCAACTTACCTCTAGTGGATGAATGAATTGAGGGGGCATGGGTGGAGTGATTAACATCCAATTCCAAGCTTACCTTACAAACTCTTATAACATACTTCTTGAGCGGATCTAGAGGTGATAGTTGGATGCTATTGTTGTGGTGATCATGTAGTCCAAGTAGGGAGATAAAGACCACCTAGCAAGGGCGGGTTTGAAGAAGTTATAAGGATTACTTCACTTAGAGCATCTTAAACCCTTCCAAACTTATCAATTCATTGATCCCTTCTTACCAATTGTAGTGTCTTCACTCTAGGCGGCTTAGGGGGCAGTGTATGGACTATTTCATGTGAAAGAAGGCATTATCCACAGACACCCCTTGAGGCCGCCCAAGGAGGGTGGATTTGAGGGTACCCCTTGGATTTTAGCTCAAAATGGTATGCACTTTCATCAACACTTCATGATCTCCTTGCAATTCAACTTAGAATATTGTAAACCTTGTAAGTTGTTCCTTGGGCGGGTTTAACTATGTTGTCTGGAGAGTGTGATGTGCAGGAGGTAGCATAGTCCAAGCATGGAGCTCAAGGCCGCCTAGCAAGGGCGGGTTTGGAAGAGATGTCTGAATTTTGTCACTTAAACACTTCTCCTTCCTTAAAGTTGACTATCTCCTTTCCTTGTGATATCATCTTGGCTATACTTAGCACACAAACCTTGCTTATTGCATGATTCTTCTCCCTAGGCGGTTTTGAAGCAAGTGTCTGGAGAACTTCTTGTGTCAGGAGACATTGTCCACAAAGGCCTCTTGAGGCCGCCCAGGAAGGGCGGGTTTAAGGGTGACCTTTGGATTTTCATTCCAAACTCAATGCCTTCAAAAACCTTCAAATCTCCATCCAACTTTATCACCTTCAAATGTTTTGTGTTGAAACACTTTGAAATTTGCACAATCTTACCTAGGGCGGGATTGGAGGAACTGTCTAGAGTGATTGATGTGGAGGAGGTGAAATTGTCCACAGGAACCTCTTGAGGCTGCCCAAGTAGGGCGGGTTTGAGGGTACCCCTTGGATTTTCATTCAAACTCAATTAATCCTCCTAAACTTTCAAGTTTCCATTGAAATATCTTCACCCTCTAGTGCTTTATACTTAAAAACCCTTCAAAATTTGATCATTCTCACCTAGGGCGGGATTGGATGCAGTGTGTGGAGAGATTGATGTGCAGAAGACACTGTCCAAGACCACCATGTGAAACCGCCTAGGAAGGGCGGGTTTGGACATGCCCCTTGGATTTTCAACATTTAAGAACTTCTCACCCTTGAACTCAACTCTAGCCTCTCCTTGGCATCATCTTGATCAAACAAACTCAGTCGTTTATGTTATCCCTCATCCTGAGTGGCTTTGGAGAGGGTGCTTGGAGATCTTCATGTGTTAGGTGGTTTAGTCCACAAGGACCTCTTGAGGCCGCCCAGGTAGGGCGGCTTTGGGAGTGACCCTTGGACTTTGACTTCAAACTCACTTAAACTCAAACTTTGCCTACAAGCCATCACATCTTAGTGTTTTATGCATGCAAAAACTTCAACACTCAACCATTTTCCTCCTAGGGCAGTTTTGAGAGTAGTGTGTGGAGGGATTGGTGTGGCAGGAGGTATTGTCCATGATTCCCTCATGAGGCCGCCCAGCATGGGTGGGTTGAGAGGTGATGCATGGAATTTACCTTCAAAAGCTCTTGAAAACTTGCAACCTCTCTCCTATGGCGGATTTGGAGACTGAGTCTGGAGAAAGTGCGTGATCACAACCTTGAATCCAAGACCCCATGCCAAGGCCGCCCAGGTAGGGCGGGTTTAGAAGGTGTGCTTGGAATGCAAGTCTTGTCGCCATATCGGAAATGTCCTGAATGGAAGTATATTGAAAATATGTTTAAGTATAAGTCAGATATTGAATTTCTTATACTTTAAATATTTATCAATATACTTCCAAGATGTTTGAAATGGGTCTAGGATCCATAGGATTTAACATGCAAATTCTAGATTTTGGAGGATCCACCAGATTTTAGACTTAGCCAATTTTCAAGAGTTCAGGACATCAGGCTTAGTGATTTTTTATCATTCTTTCCAATTATTTCATCCTTGTTGTGAGGAGTTTAAGTAATGCTTGGTTTGGAGATGATGCATGGAATGTTGCTTGTAAACTAGTTAACTTCCCTCCAACTTGCAAACCTTGCTTGAAATTCATCATTTCTCAGTGTCTTGTGCTTGAAAACCTTCTAAACTTAACCATTTTCTCCTAGGGCAGTTTTGATGGTTCTATTTGGACAAATGCATGTGCAGGAGGCTGAGTCCATGACCTCATGCCAAGGCCGCCCAGTCTGGGCGGGTTTGGAGGTGAGGCATGGAAGTTTCATCAAAATCTTAGTTTTAGACTCCATCACTCCCTAACTTCCTTCAGTCAGCAAAAACTCGTGAAAACATCCCAACTTTCCCTGGGCCAGTTTGAAGGTGTTGTCTGGACAAGCTCTCCTGATGGTGAAGACACTGTCCAAGAGGACCTTGTGAGGCCGCCCAGTCTGGGCGAGTTTGGACAGTACCCTTGGATTTCTTGCCTTAGTCAAATTTTGGATTTCCTGAATGGAAGTATATTGAAAATATGTTTAAGTATAAGTCTTATCAATATACTTCCAGGATGTTTGAGATAGGTCCTGGATCCATAGGACTTAGCATGCAGATTCTAGATTTCTGAGGATCCACCAGATTTCAGACTTAGTCATTTTTTCAGGATTTTCAGGATATCAGACTTAGTCATTTTCAGGGTCTCAGTGACATGCATCAGGATGAAGGCATATAGACCTTTAGCAAGAAACTGTTGAGACTTGGATACACAACACTATCAAAATCCTACAAGCTCAGAGGAAAACTAAACCTAAAGCAAAACAAGGACAGAAAGCAAGAAAAAAAGAGGGGGTCCCCATTTGCAATGGGGCGATGTGTGATTACATCACAACATCTAGCGCCAATCCAAATAAATGTTCCTGAACATTTCAAAGATAAAGACTCAATCCAGACCCAGAGACTTCGGATAATTAGCCCTAATTCCATCACTTAGGCGGGACATATACTCGAAAGGGAAAAGAACGATGAATTGGGTTAAGACACTTCGTCCTTTGATTACCATGGTGTGTGCAGTGTTCAACAAAAATTGATTCTCCCAAGTATTCCAATGATAAACAAGAATCAACGAATCGAAACCTTCTGTGTACACCCACATGTTAACTTGAACAAACATGAATACATGATCAAGAAATCGGAATCAAAAGCTTAGTACAACCATTCATAATTCAAAGACCCAAGTGTGTGCAATTGCGTTCATTTCCGTCCCTTAGAAGCTAAGATCATCCGAGTTCACTTATCTTAAGCTAGGTAAGTTCATGGAGGGAGGATGAATGGATTCAACAGTGTAAGTATGCATATACGGGCGAAATGGGTAATGAGGGTATGAAATGGAATGGAAATGATAATGGAAATGACAGGATGGATAGGTGGAATGAGACAGTGTCTCTACACATGACGCTTGTTTGCCAGGTTTTCGTCATGGTACTTATCCAAGGCGCCACCAGAGGTGGTTTTCACCTGTGGACGAAAGGATTTCTCTTTACTATTTTTTTTTTTTTTTTTTGAATTTATAGGATGACAATTACACATGGCCCTGTTTGCCAGGTTTTCACCATGGTAATGGATACGAGGAACTCAAGAGTCTGATTCCGTGGATAACACGATAGTCTACACAAAACCATGTCGAGTCAGTATGTTCACCGATGTTGGCAGGAAATGACTAATGGACGGGAATACAGACGGAAATAGTGGACTATGTGTGGATTATGCAAAACAAGTAGATGGAAAGGCATCCATAACATAGACCAGGCGAGTGGTGGGATATGCAGGCTAGCGGGAGATGGATTGGAATGGAGGGTATGTAGTGGAATGAATAAAACGGAAGGGAACCATAATCAACGATTGCACATACCGAACTAAACTTTGAAGCTTGCAAGTGGAAGGGAGGTGAATAAAGGAACGGGAACGGTGATTAGTGAACAAGTGAAGTGGTAACTTCAGGACCCACACGAACTTAGAAGGTTCTTGTTTGATTTTATTTCATGGGATGAAGTAACTTGGAATGGAAACGGGATGGGATGGGAATGGAGTGAGATGAGGTGAATGGAAATGGATTCTTCGGATGCGGAAGCTGTTTTGAATTTGGCTTCTTAGACTTAAATACCTAGACTTTTGCCTTTTCTTTTGGATATATGGAATGACATAGTCTTTGAATATGTTGTGCTTGGATTTCTAGCATTTATGTTCTGAGGCATAAAGATCTCTAGGATTTTCAGGAATCTCTTCGTTTCATGGGTAAAGGCATCCAAATATTTATTTTTTGAAACTATGGGGTGGGCGGACGGATTGCAAGCTTCTTGTTCAGACAACACTTACATTCATTAAACATGATTAAGAAACGGGTGAAGGAATGGAGGCTGCAATGGATGAAGATGGACAAGGAGATGGATAGTGAAAGGTATGTGGTCATATGCTTTTACTTTGCATAATAGGTGGATAATGAAAACGATGGACTTGTATTTAAGCGGAATGGATGGGAATACCAACATCCTGACCTTGCTTTCTGTGGAATGGCTAAGGTCATATGAATGGATATCGACATGGATGCACTTCAAATACCTTGACCATAGAGGACTCAAACCTTTACCCTGATAATTGATTACTGGGAGTTTTAGGCGAAAAACAAGACTATATGGAGGATTCGGACATTAGACTTGAGTTCATTATTTGATGGAACGAGTGAAATGGATGGAGGCTTTATTGCGTGCATGAAGTGGCATGGCGAAGCGAACGGGATGAGTAGATGGAGGTATGGAGAAATGCATAAAATGGAATGGAGTGAAACGGGAATGCTTATCACGGAGTGCAAGCTTTTACTATATAAGTGAGGTGATGGGCTGAAATAGAATATGGAGCATACAGATAGATGCAATGTAATGGACTGAAGTGGAATCATGAACTATCTCTCTTAATTCAAGCTCACCAAGACTCACTTAGAACTTTGGGACTATTAAGATGTGTAAGTTTATGAGGCCCTTAAATACTTCAAGTCATGCTAAACAATGGATTCTTCTTCCAGTGAACAAGCAGTCACACTGTTCAACACTAGCAATGGAGTCCACAATAAACTTGCAATTCATGACTCAAGTTTCTCAAAAGAAGACTAAGAGAAATCAATTATTCAACAGGAAAAGATATGTGTAATCGCAAGATACCAGTGTCAAGACACAATTCATAATTCTTTTCCAAGTCAAGTACAAATCCTACCCTCGTGAAAGGGTTAGAGGAAATCATCCTTAGATTCTAAAGACTTTCATGAATGTTTATCAAAGAAATGAACCTAAACATTTGCCAGATTATGTTTCTTGAAGCTTCATCACCTTTTCACAACTTGGGAACCCCAGAAAACAAACTTAAACGAAGGCAACAACCTAAACTATGAAAAGCAAACAAAACCAAAAACCAACTGAACACGGCAAAATTACTCTAAACCAACATAAAGGAAAACCTACTCTAAGCAGAGCTATGTACAAAGAGCAGACACAACTCAAAAGACCTAAGTATATACACAACCTAGCATGATTTCTCAAAATGAACAAGAGTAACAATGTGCAAGTGACAATTCGAAGTTTTGCTAACTTATCTTTGAATTCAGAAAAAACATCTTGCATGATATGATTCTCATATTCAGACAAAATCTCACACAAGATTATCAATTGTGGCAGTTCATCAGGACCATGATTTATCCACATACAAGTTGTCTTTCCAAGATTTCCGTAGTCAAATTCATATTCTTCAAATTCATCATTAGGAAATTCATAATTATCAAATTCAAAATCTTTCCAATCAATAGCAAGGAAAGATACAACCTGGTGGTCTTCCTCCAAAAGTGGAAATTTATGCTCGTCAACTGTTAGCATGTCCGGAGGTCGAAGTTGGTGGTGGATCATCCCACTTGCATCCGCAACATGCAAATCAACATTATGATCAATAGTAGGCATACCAAGATGTGAAGGTGAAAACAATTGAATTTCAAAAGCATCGAACATTTCACCTGTGAGTTCGTCATAGATCTTCAATAAAGGGCCTAGCACCAACTCGAACTGCTTCGCGTAGTTGACCTCCATTTCATCAGCTTGTTCTTCTTGAGACAAGTTCAGCAGAAATTCCTTTTGTATTTCTTGGATGGAAGCGTCTAGCGCCCCTCCGAATTGCTCTTCACTCAATTCTTCGATGCTGGCTTGAAGTGTTGCTTGTAATGCATCCAACTGGTTATCTTCCAACAACTCTTTTTGTACTTCGTGCAACTCATTTTCAAGGATCTCCTTATATAGCATGAATGAGTGTTCATCAAGGAATTCTTCTTGCAACGAACTCGAGTTACTTTCTTCTTTGGAGGAATCAACATCTTGTTCATCTGTTACCTTCGTTTGAACTTCTTCTATTACCTTTTCAATTTCCTCTTCAACAGTTTCTTTCTTTCTTGGAAGAAGGTATGCAAACTTGTTCTCTGCTTGATCATCAATCTCCTTTGTACTATATTCACTTTTGAATAACATGGGAGTATCTTCTCCTTTGGATGGTGAATTGATCTCCTGAAGACATTTACTCAAGTCGTCTAATCTCAATTGTACTTCAGACTCTTCCTCCAACCTTAATTGTTCCTTCACTTGATGAATAGCTTCTTGACAAGACGAACATGCGAGTTCCGAATGAGAAGTGTTATGAATCCTGCACCAACCTCCTAGAATCAACATTTCTTCTGCAGGTAGGTCCTTCTCAATACTTAGTCTCTTCTTGATCATTTCCTTGAAGCTTATGAAGAACTCTCTTTCATCAAACAAGGCGTTGGGAACTACCTTTGTAGAGACAATCGGCTCATGTACTTGTGAAAAAGAAATTTTTCCTTGTAATGCCAATTCCATCCTTGACAAAAATGTTAGACAATACAACTCCTCGTGTCCATTGCTGTCGTGAATTCTGCATCCTTTCCTTGATGCGAAATCGCTCAAACTCTTAGGATGAAGTTGTGCATTCAAATTCCACCAAAGCTGTAAAATATTGACTTGAGGATAATCCACATTGAATTGCCTTGAATATCTTGAGAAATCCATTTCTATTTTTGAATTTTCTGATTTTTACTTTTTTTTTTTGTACTTTTGATTTTCTACTTTTTTGGATTTTTTTTGCATAAGAGAGATCTTGAAATCTCGAATTCTACCTTGAAAGCTCGCTTAGTTCCAATTCCACAATTTAGAGTTCGTCTGCGTGCTTCAACCAATGTAATTCCTTGTTCATGCCTTCCCTCTTCAACAATTCTGTTCAGCGTTACGACGAGAAGGGCATGTATAAAATGAATGATGACTGGAGCAATGTGTTCTTTCCCGCTCCGCCCTCCCTCTAGCGCCAATTCTATTGATGATGTTTTCTTGACAACAACAACATTAGAATAAAACACCAAGTGCTCTATCCTCTCTTGAACAAAGCGTCTCGAATGCTAAACTAGGTGATCAAACAAGAACGCTCCAAGATTCCTTGTACGTAATTTGCAACGGATAGCCTCGGTGGTGTGATGTGATTTGCTGGTAATCACAAAGGGACTTACGCTGAATATGCTCCTTACTTCATTCAAATATGTACTCTTTCCTTATGAAATGGAACTTCTTCTAATCAACTACGAAAAGAAAAGGCAGAAGGCAAGGGTTAAGAAGGCTAATCTAAAGACACTGACATGATGAACGATGCTATGATAGACAAATTCCCTTACAAAACCAAATTTCACTTTGCCATGACGAGCAACAACTACATGAAACAGGTGCAATCTCTAAGGGATAAACCAAGGATTTTCATATCGTTGACACACTCCAAAGTACCCACAGCTGGCGCAACTCAAAGGAGCATCAACAATCGAACTATTTGCAAGATGTGGTTCAGGCTAACTTTACACGATGACTTGCCAGCGACAAACTGTCAAAAGTATGAACCAACGGGAATTTATCAAACATCATTGCATATATCCATTACATCAATGACCTCTATCTACTTTATTATCTACGCTACTTGGAACCACATCTTCATCATATTCAAGAACTTGAAACCATGCTAACATTTCAAAGCCACAAAATCACCATGCCAAACAACAACAATGAGCTTGTATTACTTTGAAGTGTGTCATTACAACAATCTCATGTCTCTCTTCATGACTTTGAAGAGTTCCCCCTCTACTCTACTTGCTATTCTACTCTCCTACAGCAACTCTACTCCTAATCTCCTCTCTATATCTTACAAATGAGAAGAATGAGCCTTTTATAGACTCCAGAAATTACATGAAGGGCTAGGATTGATTTGACAATCAACGGCCGAGATCGAGACAACCAGGCAGTTTGTTACAAAATTTACTATTTTTAGAACATGAAAGAGGCAATGAAGGCACGTTTCCCAATGTGATAAGCATCTCTGGAGCATCTTTATAGTGGGCCCTCTTACATGGCAAAATGCTATTGGCTTGATGATGTGTACGCGCCACCTCAGCATCTTTGAATGAACTAGCGTGATTCACTTCATGTTCACTTTACTTAGAATATTTTCTTCTGGTTGTCTTGATGTAACTCATGGATCACTTTGATGATCATGCTCATCTCTCATCTGGTGATGTTGTGCCTGTGCAGGATCATGCCTCTGGACAATTGCATGGACTCATGGAGTAGACTAGTGCCTGATGAGAGTTCTTCTTGTCTGGCACATGATATGTGAGCTTCTGGATGATGACCTCCTTCAAGGTATGCGTGGTGAAGTGACAATCTTCCACTGATCCTCGCCTCGAACGAATGATGCTCTTGATGATGAACTACACTTGTAACCTTGATCATCTTAGACTAGCTCCCTTTCGCATGGCATTATGTCTACGAAGTCTTCAAAGTAAAATGAACTTGATGCAGGAGCTCTCCTCCATGTGGTGATGATGACAAGTTTGAGCAACATTCCTCCACCTTCAAAACTTCTCATGTATGAGCTTTCGCCATTCACCTCCTTGGATCCTTCATCACCTACAAGAAGAAACACATCAAATTAAGACTCAACATAAAGGATTTTCAACAACAAATTACATCCACCTTATATATGTGGGATTAAAACAATTAAATTCAAAACAACATACCTTAGAAAAATCAGATTTTAGGAATAAAATCAGATTTTTAGAAGACTTGACCTTTTGAAGAAACTTGAATTTTTGACTTATCTCCTTGACAAGCTGCTGCTCCTTGCTGCTCTGTTGTAAATCAGAAGCAAATTTGGATTTGTATTTGATTTAAAATGCAGATTTGAACCTTCTTAAATATCAAACTTCGCCCCTCTATAAGGCAGGTCGGCCTAGCAAGAGGAAAACTTAAGTTTTTAAATGTTCTCCATGCCTTCATGTGATGAGCGCCCAACATGAGCGGGTTTAGAGAGTATGTGTGGAGGATTTCATGTGGAAGGTGACATTGTCCATGTGAAGGGTCTAAGACCGCCCAACAAGGGCGGGATTGGGAGTAGTGTGTGGACAAATTCATGTGGAAGGTAACATTGTCCATGTGAGGGGTCTAAAGCCGCCTAGAGGATGACCTTTGGATTTTTCAACTTAAACAACTTTGCACTTGTTCATTTCACCTTTGACATGTTCATCTTCATTATTTCCATTGATTTTACTTGCAAATTGTATTGTCTACATCCCTGGGCGGTTCTGGAGGTGTTGTCTGGAGAATGCATTGTGTCAGGTGACATAATCCACAAAGACCTCTTGAGGCCGCCCAAGTAGGGCGGCTTTAGAGGTGACCCTTGGATTTTTCCTCAAAATGCCTCAAAAAACATTCAAACCTATGAACTTCCATCAAATCTTCATGATCTCATTGTAGTTCAACTCAAAACATTGCAAACTTGATAGGTCTTCTACTTGAGCAGGTTTAAGGTTGATGTCCGGAGAGTGTGTTGTGCAAGAGGTGAAGTTGTCCAAGCATAGAGGTCAGATATTGAGTTTCTTATACTTTAAATATTTATCAATATACTTCCAGGATGTTTGAGATAGGTCCTGGATCCATAGGACTTAGCATGCAGATTCTAGATTTCTGAGGATCCACCAGATTTCAGACTTAATCCTTTTTTCAGGATTTTCAGGATATCAGACTTAGTCATTTTCAGGGTCTCAATGACATGCATCAGGATGAAGGCATATAGACCTTTAGCAAGAAACTGTTGAGACTTGGATACACAACACTATCAAAATCCTACAAGCTCAGAGGAAAACTAAACCTAAAGCAAAACAAGGACAGAAAGCAAGAAAAAAAGAGGGGGTCCCCATTTGCAATGGGGCGATGTGTGATTACATCACAACAGGCCCCACGTTCCACTTCAACACATTCCCAATATCTTTTTAAACTTGCAATAATTCATGAAAAGCTTCAGTTAATATGTGAAGTGTTGCGCTTGCTCTATAAAATGTGACATCTCCAATATGGAAGCTATGGCTGCCAATAATCAAGCTGTAGTAATAATAATAACTTCAAAAGGCGCACGCTAGTACCATTCTCCAACTAGCACTAGGACTTGAGCATAAACCCTCATAACATCAAACATAAACCATAATGAGTTTGGCACTAAAAATGAAACCCTCCAAAATAAATTTCAGACCTGCAATATAATTTCCATAACTCTGACTACCCTCCAAATTCGTATTTGTTTCACAAATCTTCACAAATTTGCCTTGAATCCTTCCTATAGAAGACCCTGCAATCCTCTCAAAACAATACCAAACACTACATAATCCAAATGGCACAAATTGTTATGCTCAATTGTGAACCCTGAATTGAATTCACCTCCAAATCCTTGAACCAGCTGTTCAAAGTTTTCCCACAATGGAAAATGTCAAATCAGAAATAATCAAATGCATGCCCATCTTCTTCCTCCAACCCCTTTTCAGAGCATTTTGGCCTTCTTCTAGAATCTTCTTTTTGGCCAACTTTTTTATTATTTTATTATTATTTTATTTTATTTTATTTTATTGCTCCAAAAGTAACTTTATTATTTTATTTTCTTTTATTTTGGCAAAAAGTTACTTTTTAAAATAAAATAATAAAATAATCACAAGTTCGCACAAAAGGGACCTTACACAAAGGGCACTCAAAGAAAACAATTGAGTGGTTTGGTTTCATGTGGTAGGGGTACCTAGCAGTGGATTGGCCAATTGTGTGATAGAGGACGAAGACTACTTGATGAATTATATGAGCTGCTGAAGAACATCAAGGGGGCACAAGAGTAAGTTATAGAGTTAGAAAATGCCATGACTATTGAAATTTTAGCCTGCATAAATGTTATTAGTCACTTGGAGCCAATTGCATCTTTGGGCACAAAGGAACTAATCAAATTGAAAGTAATTGTTGATTCAAAAGAGAATCTTCTTCCAAAAAGGATGGCGGCATATCGGTTGGTGATAGAGCTTTGGGTGCCTGCAATTAAGGTAATCAAATAACATATCAAGAAATTGCAAACTACTGGACAAGCTATTGTTACTTTTGGTTCATCTATTTCTTGTACATCCATGGAGAATAATTTGGAGGAAGAGTTGAATTTGATCATTTGGTTCAAGCAAAACTTGGAGGCTCTTCTTTTGGTCCAGATAGTATGGATGAGTTAATGAACCTTGCAATGAAATTGCTAGTACAAGAAAAGGAGATGCTAGTTATCCATGATTCGATTAAAGAAACCAGGAGTTTTGTACATAATCAGCTTGCTAGAGAAAGTGTAATGTCCCCTTTCTGAGCCATTATTGTAAAGTGACTTAAAGCTTGGAGAATGGAAAGTTGGCAAACAACTTAAAGCTTGGAGAATGGAAAGTCGTTTTTTAGTAGCCTCGACTATTTTTCCTTGGCAAAACGAAGTCAAAAATAATAAAATAATTTGCCAAGACTAGGAGTGAACCACTTGGAGAGTGGATAAAAGGAGAAAATAAGGGAAAATGGAAAATAAAGCAAATGACAAATAAAATAATATTTTTATTTGTTAAAAAGTAATATATTTTGCCAAAAGGTGACAGCCCAAGCTTGCAAAGGAAAAATAATAAAATACTATTATTTTATTATCTCAATTTTGGCCGCCCAAGTTGAGGAAGGGAAAAGAAAATTAAAATAAAATAATATTTTATGACGGTGGACTTGAAAATTAAGTAAATTGTATTTGATTTGGGCACCCAACTTGTGGGTTATAAAATATGGCATTTGGGAGTCATTTTCATCATCTTGTGAATTTGTCATTTGATACTTGGAGATTTTCTCTTTGGCTGTAACTGTGTTTCAGCAACCTTATAAGGACAAAAACCCATTCCACTTTGTGAGGTGGATCCATCCGGGGTTCATCATTGGGCATAATTGCAGTTTACTTCATATTGGAGCTTCATATCAGCTAGGGTTTGAAAGGAGATCATCATATCAGCTAGGGTTTGAAGCTTTTGTGCAGGTTATTGACGATTGTATGCAAATCAGAGGATTTATGTCATATTTTCATCAGCAATTCATCACCTAGGGTTTTGGCATGATTGGCGCTTCTATTGGGAGAATTGGTGCTCATTGTTGATATCATTTTGCATTCAGAAAATTGTATCAGACCTCTGCAGAAAATTTCAGACTTGATTGATCAAGGGTTTGTGGCAATTTCGTCATTGTATAACATCTAGGTGCAAGCGCTCCATCCTAAGATTAAATCGCTGCCTTTTTGGAAGAGATTCAAGGCATTGTGGAGGTGGATTTCATCAGATATATCAGACTTGATGGCATAGGGTTTTGATGTCATTTTTGATCATCCATTGATTACTAAGGTTTGGAGGTTTAAAGCTAGGGTTTGGAGGTTTTAGCGCTACTTTTTGGAGGTGAATTCTTGGCATCTTAGGAGCTGTTTTCTCATTGTTTCCATCAGCAATTGCAGATCAGATTTCATTTTGTGAACAAAAGCGTCATTCCTATTTGTATCAGCTGTCTATCCACTTTGTATGGGTTTATTTTGTGTCTTGCTCAATCGGGTATGTGAAATTGCAATGTAAACCTTTCAAACCTTCAATTTGAAACAATCTATCTGCTGTTCCGATATATTTCAGTGGTCTGATCTATAATTTCAGTCATCTATTTCTTTCTGTTTCATGCATCAAATGGTTCTTGATTCATAACAAAACATTGCAAAAACACTTATGCATTGAAAACACAAGGAAACCAATCAAAATCAAACAAGAAACAAATCAGAAAATCAGATCAGAATTCAGAAAATAAGATCAGTTTTGGCAAGGGATCTTATAGAAAGAGTCATTTCCATGCACACATATGATAGTGTGAAAAGCTTCATAGAGAAAGTTCAGCTTGCTCAGGAGGAGAAGCAAACACTAGCTCCAAATTCTACAGACTCAAAAGAATTTTCATATTAGCTATTTTTAGCTAATTCTAAATTTAGAGAGATCCTATTTTTGGACAAGATGTTGGATGTAATGTCCCCCATTTAGCCCTTATGATTAGTGGATGGAGATTAGCCTATCATGGGACTCCTATAGGCTAATGGCAGTGTTTAGGGGGTCAATTTAGAGATTACTATTTATAGTAAGTCGGGACGGAGCACCTTGCTATTTATAGCAAGGCAGATGCGGAGGACCATTGCACAAGATTCATGGGTTTAAATATCTAGAGCATTATTTGATGAAATATAAGTTAAATTAAAGATTTAACTTATATTATTATAAGGGGTTAAAAGTGACTTTACGTTGTAATGTAATTTCATTTTATAAAAGCAAGTTATAACTTAAAGTGTGTCCCTAGGAGATGGGCACCCATGGTGAAGAGGGGACATGAGGTGTTAAAATAAAAATAATAAAATATCACCTTTCTTGGGCGTTGGGGAAGTGGAGAAACAAAAAGCAAAAAGTAAAGCTCATTTGCTCATGCTTGGATTATTGATTTTGCTCTCTTGTTATGATATTCCCGTGCATTGTTTTGGAGCTTGGCTTCAAGGGTTTGATATTGGCTTTGCTGAGACGAAAACCTCTGCATAGTCCTCTTCTTTGTGTGTGAGAGACCACATCAGGAAGAGATTCTTGGAGGCTTCATTCAAGAGCTTCAGTTGAACTTTGATTTGATATATTTTGGTGGTGATTCGAGGGAGATGTTGAATATTTCTTATGTAGACTTGTTGACAGCTGAATGGCACCATGATAATGCAGAATAGAGCAGATTGGAGAGGATTTTGGGGACTGCAGACTATTAACAACCTGGCCGTACATTCTAGACAAGTCGTACTTCTCTAGGGAGGCCGCACTACTCATTGATGTGATTTTATGGAGTTTGGAACTGTTTAGTGGTATCTTTCCTAGGCGTTGAGAGTTGAAAAGGGACTGCAGACAGATTTAGACAGGTTTTAGAGAGATTCCACGTTGTTGGCTACTGTTATATGCTTGAGACAAGTCGTACAGGCTCTAGGAGGACGTGGGTACTTTGGGTGTTGGCTTTACTTCATTTTGGTGGCATCTAACTCCTTCATATTTGGCGTTTGGGATCATTCTTGCTGCTGCAGCTTTGTATGGGTGAAGAAACTTCCATTGTATGAGTTTCCTGTTGATTTTCTATTGCATTGTAAGCTGACCCAAGTACGGCAGGCGGACGAAGTTGAAGATACCAACATGGGTGTCACTGTAATGCATATTTTGCTATAATACAATCTGGGTCTTCATTAGTTTGTTCGTATCTATCTTAGTTTTTCTGGGTTTAGTTATATGCCCTTTATTCTATGTTTATGTTGCAAAATCAAAACATGAAACCCTAAACCCATCAGCAGTCAGAAAAAAAAAAGTGACAGAAAACCTAGCAGAGACAGTGTATGTTACAGTGGTATCGGAGCAGTAGTATCTTGCCATCCTGTGTGGTTAGATCAAACATGCAAAAGGGTTTTTGAGACATGCTACCTATACAGCCTTTAACTCACCATTATAACCTAAGGAGGAACAGAACGCAGCCAAAAATACAGATACCGAAGATACAACCAGAAACCGAAGTACCACAGATAGATCCCTTTTCAAGTGAGGTTGAGGTGCTGGTTAAGGAGATGGGTGACAGAGAAAATGAAGAACCTAGTATGCGAGATATTCTGAACTCGTTGGCTAGGGGATAGATGGCTATAGAGAGGACAATGCAAGAATCACAGACAGAGTTGGCTCAGATTCTTACACAGTTGATATCTCGTGATGCCAGGAACAACAAGGATAACAATAATGGAAGAAACAGGTACAATTTTGGGGACAGGAACAAAATGAACAATGGAGCTGACAAGCACATGGGTGACAGGCACAACAGAGACAGGGACAATGGAGACAAGCACAAAGATAGAGATAATGAAGGTGAAGCATCAATCATTAACAGGAGAGCTTCCCAGTCGACAGCAGGTGATAGGCCTGGCATACCCGTATTTGCACCCAGGAACAATGTTCCTGAACAGGAGGCTATACAGCTTGAGTTCCAGGATACGATTCTGGGAGATTGGCGGGCATCTAGTGAAGAGTTTAGAGCTGAAATGATTTTTGGAGATACTCTAATCTCAGGATGAAACACAAACCCCGTAGGGGAAATAGACAGCAAAACCAGGAACTCCAGAAGAAGGTTAGCAAAATGACTTTACCATATTTTGATGGTTCTGGTAAAACCACTGCCAGAGCATGGGTCCAGAAATTGGATAGTTATTTGCAGATCAGCCCTATGCCAAAAGCAGTTGCTATAACGTATGCAGCTTTACACTTAGAGGGCAGCGCTCACAGATGGTGGAGCAATGGTAAGGTAACTTTGGGCCACAACCAGATCACTTCTTATGTCGAGTTCACTGCCAAATTGATAGACAGGTTTGATAAGAAGGATCCAGAACTGCAGTTTAAGGAGTTGGCACAACTCAGACAGGTTGGATCAGTGTATTCCTACGTCTCAGAGTTTCAGGACCTATCTGTTATGATCCCAGATATCTAAGAGCGTAGGTTGGTCATATTATTTATAGATGGACTATCAGATCCTCTACGTGGTTGGGTTAAGGGATTAGACCCATCATCACTTTAGGAGGCCATGAAAAGGCCCGTTATATGGAGTCCTCTGTATGGAGGAATAAATTTCAGTCTAAGGGGTTTCAATACAGGAGGGACAAGGAGACGGACAGGAAGCCCTTTCAAAAAGACACTAGCCAGCCAAAAGAAAAATCAAACCGATTGACTAATGACCAATTAAATGAGTACATAAGGAAAAAACTTTGCTTTCACGACAAGGAACCATGGGACCCTTCACATAGGTGTGCTAATAAGGCAAAAGCAAAGTTAATTGAGTACTATTCAGCTGAGGAGTCACAGTCGGAGGCATCAGACCAGCCATCAGATAGAAAGGATAGTGGAGATGAGAATGCCTCACAGCATAGCGGTGACAATGATGGGACATTGGCACAACTTTCTAGCTTCCAGAAAGTTGGGTCCTTCAGAGTGAGAAGAGTCCTTGGAGGTCAACGCATCATCACCCTGATAGACAGGTGCTACACACAATTTCAATGATGAGGGGTTGGTGGCTAGACAAGGACTGAAGGTAGAAGAGTTTGAAGGTTTCAAGGTAATGGTAGCTAACGGCTTCAAACTCACATGCAACAGGAAGATTTCTAGTTTGAGCATTTAGATGGGATAGTGGGCAGATACTTCAACATCCTGAGCTGAGATTGCTTGAGGACAAGCAATCTAGGGGAGGGCGGACTGTAATGTCCCCCATTTAGCCCTTATGATTAGTGGATGGAGATTAGCCTATCATGGGACTCCCGTAGGCTAATGGCAGTGTTTAGGG
This sequence comes from Cunninghamia lanceolata, assembly GCA_027924645.1. Lineage (NCBI taxonomy): Eukaryota > Viridiplantae > Streptophyta > Pinopsida > Cupressales > Cupressaceae > Cunninghamia > Cunninghamia lanceolata. The sequence continues at coordinate 5,309,909 of BSBN01000066.1, forward strand.
GGTCAATTTGGAGATTTACTATTTATAGTAAGTCGGGACGAAGCACCTTGCTATTTATAGCAAGGCAGATGCGGAGGACCATTGCACAAGATTCATGGGGTTGAAATATCTAGAGCATTATTTGATGAAGTATAAGTTAAATTAAAGATTTAACTTATATTATTATAAGGGGTTAAAAGTGACTTTAAGTTGTAATGTAATTTCATTTTATAAAAGCAAGTTATAACTTAAAGTGTGTCCCTAGGAGATAGGCGCCCATGGTGAAGAGGGGACATGAGGTGTTAAAATAAAAATAATAAAATATCACCTTTCTTGGGCGTTGGGGAAGTGAAGAAACAAAAAGCAAAAAGTAAAGCTCATTTGCTCATGCTTGGATTATTGATTTTGCTCTCTTATTATGATATTCCCGTGCATTGCTTTGGAGCTTGGCTTCAAGGGTTTGATATTGGCTTTGCTGAGACGAAAACCTCTGCATAGTCCCCTTCTTCGTGTGTGAGAGACCACATCACGAAGAGATTCTTGGAGGCTTCATTCAGGAGCTTCAGTTGAACTTTTGATTTGATACATTTTGGTGGTGATTCGAAGGAGATGTTGAATATTTCTTATGCAGACTTGTTGACAGCTGAATGGCACCATGATAATGCAGAATAGAGCAGATTGGAGAGGATTTTGGGGACTGCAGACTATTAACAGCCTGACCGTACATTCTAGAAAGGCTGTACTTCTCTAGGGAGGCCGTACTACTCATTGATGTAATTTTATGGAGTTTGGAACTGTTTTGTGGTATCTTTTTTAGTGTTTTGCTTTAAAGGCATTGATTTTGGGATTAATTAATGATTATCCTAAAATCCCAAAGATCGGGTATTGTAAACTTACAAATAAGTGCTTTGAGCATAGTATTTCTTAAAGATAGTTGAGGTTATGCTTATGCTGAAGAAATTGTCATTCAACTATCCAATTTATATCTATACGTGAGTGTTGAAACTTGAAAGTGTTAAGTTTTCATATATTGGATTGAAAGTGATGTAGTGTTAGGCTTTCTATTAACACTACAATTCATCTTAGTTGTACCTTTGTATGCAGCTAGGTTGTTTGATTTCTAAAAATTTTAAGTTATGTGTGTGTGTCTAAGTTTTTTATACTAGTCTCGTGTGCGGACTTGTTGGTTTCTAATTTTGGTCAATGGAAAAGTATTTGTTGTGTTTGATTTAGTGGTTGTTTTATTTGATTGCAAGTCTCTAAAAATAAATCTCGCTTGGAAGACAAGAGTTGTTTCTAGTATCGTTCTCATACACAAAGCCAAAAAGATAAGGCGGAAATTTATTTTATTTTTTTCACTTTGCAAAACCCTCAAAAAGTTATTGTGCATTGTCTTAGTATTTGTATATTTTGTCTATAGCTTAGTGTCTTGGGTTAGTTTAGTTTTCAGGGAGCTTCCCCTCATAATTCAAAGAGAGGTTTTTCCTCACATACTATTCCGGTTTGGGTTGTCTTGAAAAAAACAAACCAAAAACCAATACATTCGACAGCTCTAACTAGAGGACCCAAAAATGGCTTGTGACAATAATAATTCGTCACAAACATCCAAATCTCCTCAACCTCGGCATAGATTTATTTGATTCACTCGATCTATATGTCGATCTTCAGCATCCCCAAGTTGAGTGAGTGAACACATGGTGTCCAAAAGATGCACCCACATCTTGCCTCCACCATTAAACCTATTGCCCTGCAACTTTTAGTGTTGTTTGTTATGACTGGGTCAATGTTTTGAGCACCCACCATTTCTATCGCCTCTATAGGGGTGTTGGCAATGAAGTTAGCATCTTTCACTTACCCCTCACAATCAACTCCTTTCAAAAAAAATTACCCCTTTAGGACACACTACAATGATGTTAATTAAAGTCCTGCTTTTACAATCTTTCCATTCATCAGAAATGGACACTCTTGTTTCAGCCTATGAGTTCCCAATTGGCTGGAAAGATGTCTCTACAAAAAAAATTATTTTGTCAATAAGGTCGTGCACACCTTGTCATATCCAAGACCTATATAAACTACAGGTGTTTGACTAATAGTTGTCACCATTTCATGCCAATATGGTGATCTCACAAAGTTGAAATGAAGCCCATTGGCATAAATGCAACACACAATGTGTTCATCTGTAGTGACCCTCATCTCATTCTAAAATAGCTTTTCTAATGGGCCCCTTTTGCCAAAAAGGAGGCGGCTATTGTTTTCTTGGGAAGACAGTGTCACAATGATTGGAGAAGTAGAATACAGCCTTGAAGGTGGCTTGCACAATCCTTTCTTGGCTAAAGGAACTTTTTCTTTTGCTCTCTTGTTTACACTTTCTATTACTTCTTGCTCTTTGATATATGAGACAATTTACTCCTTTAGCAACCCCTATTTGTTCAACCCTCAACAAATTTTAATTCCTGCCAAAGATAACCCCCGCCTCCAAGAATCTGCTCAATCATCGTTACATGTCACCAAAGAGGTGATCCTTGGTCAAATTTGAAGGTCCTTGCCGTCCCAAAGCCCACTAAACTAGAACTAGCATTCATTATAAACTATACAAATACTTGTACCTACATGTTTTAAAATAAACATATATCAGACAAATCAAAAAAATGTCACCCTACACTATGTAGCATAGACAAAATTTAAAAATAACAATGATAAAAGCAACATATTGCCCATATTGCCCAAAAAAATGTTAAAAATTAAATAACAATTCAAAAAACAACAATAAAACGTTTAACCCCATTAAAGTGTTGAGAGATAATAAGTTAGAAGGAACAAGCACTTATCTAGTAGTGGGGGTAGTGTGGCTCAAACAGAAAAGGCTAAGGAGTTTTGGCTTAAACCTCCACCTAGAATTACCAAGCTTAATTTCGATGGGACTTTGAGGGGCAATCCAAGAGGTGCAAGTGTAGGGGTTATCTTGCACATGGAAGTGGGAGGATTCATCTAGGATGGTTCTCTCTTTCTGGGTCACTAAACTAATAATGACACTAAGTGGGAGGGGGTCATTGTTGCAATAGTGTTGGCTCCTTCACTAGGAATTCACCGGTTAATGATAGGAGACTCTCTTGTTGTGATTAATGAGCTTCATAAAGGTTCTTGCCCTAATTGGAAACTCTATAGAGTTTTGGAGAAAGCCCGCGAATTATGTCAACCTTTTTGTTTTCCCTCATTGTAGGCAGAATGCGAATTCAGCTGCAGATTTTCTTGGATAATTACAACGTGGATCAAGAATCCTTGTTGGCCCTTATAGTGCCCGTGTTGATTCTTGGATGGGGCTCGAAAATTCTCTATTTATAGTTGTTTTAATCTAAGGGGGTATGTGGCCCACTCTCATGCTAAGTAGTGTGGGTTGTATTAAGCCTTGTTCATGCTTAAGGACAGCAACAAGGAGGCCTTTTAAGTGGTTCATCCATGCAGTATGTGATGTGGGTTCAACATTCCTAGAGATGCATGTCAGCTCCTGTTTAATATGATGCTTCAATGGTGTCTAGTTGTCATAACATTGGATTGTCTACACTCTAGTGTATGGTGTTGGATTGCTAAGTGTTTATTTGAAGTGGGCACCTCAAGTCTATTGTGTTTTACCATGACTCGCAAAAGGAAGGCTCTCAAGCCTAGAGACCCTTACCTTCATGGTCAGGTTTCAAACAAACATTGTGCTCTATTTTCAACAATCAAGTGTGGCAGCTCTAGGGTGCATGAAAGCAGTTCTCGGCAATTCTAGGATGGGTGCAATAGTGTCTTTTGCTTCCCCACCATTTCAAGGATTAAAGGGTGTTGTGTGGTGATCTAGACACACCTTAGAGAGTGGTGTAGTTAGTGGCTTCGAAGACTCTAACGTGGTTTGCATGTTTAGGAGTTGCAGGAGCTGAAATCTTACTATGAAGACTTGGGGAAGGTCGTGGAAAGCCTGATGGTTACACACACAAAGGGGCATTTGGAGGTTTCTAGTGCTTTCACTATCCCTTTCTTTGGTGCAGAGAAACCGGTTAGGGCGCATAAGAGCAAAGAAATCTTTCATAGCATCAAATTTCCTTCCCCAGATGCCTCGGCTATTGGCTCTTCCTCCTTAGTCAGGAGGATTGGTTTGGAATCGATTGTTGTGTGGGAATGGGTGGGCTAGAGTGCGGACGTCATGGGAAGGATTGGATATTAGGGTGTTTGTTAATTTAAAGGTTGTGGGCTCCTTTCTACTCGATGGTGAGGGTGGTTTTGGCTGGCAAGTGCTAGCATCTATTTCTTCTAAGTCCCTACGTTTTACTTGTTGGGTAGTGTTTGGGTGGCGGGTGGTGGTCTATCCAGTGTTAGCTTTTGTTAGTTGGTTTTTGGGGATTGCTTTCAAAGCCAACTATTATGGTTGTTTTTTTTGTATAAAAGTTCTCTTTTGGGGACAGGGACCCCTATAGAAGCCCTACTATCTAATCAAAAATAAATAAAAAACAATAAAACACTTTTTAAAAATAGGAAGCTTGGAAATAAATTTTAAAAAACTTACAAAAAATTTAAAAAATAACCTACATGGAATGATGAATGTCCTTGATGCAAGTTATTTTATCCCCGTAGCACTAATCAAAGACATCTTCACAATCCTTCAGCACTCAAAAAATCGGCCAACCCTAGGCAATGACTAACAATAAGTTTTGGAAAGTTGGAGTGATAGGTAAGTTGAAATGTGTTTTGTGTTTGTGTTTTCCATTTTTAGGTTTAGATTTACATTTTAGGGTTTTTTAGCTTTTTAAAATGTGTTTTTTGAACATTTTTTCAGTGAAATTATGGCCACCTGCCCTATGGGTGCCCTTGAGTACACCCGAGTTCACTCAAGGCATTGGTTGGGCACCCTAATACACATACCCTAGACGAAACCCCCCAAGGACATGAGCTTGGACCCAAATCCAAACCCATTCCAGCGGGGTTATGAGGGCCTACTTAACCAAACCCTGCAACATATATCATTTCCTATATCAAAGTAGTATTGCTTGACTGATGGCAGAGAACAATCTAATAAGGGTGTCTATGTGTAATGTCCCCATTTTCAAGTTCTCTTGCAGTGCAGTTGGCACTAACCTTGTGGGCGTGTGTCAACGTTATCAGAGGGGTTATTTAAGGACTCCAATGAGCTCAATTGGTCTAGAGGACTCTTATGCCACTTTCCGAGGTGATTTCCAGCTTCTGGTGTGCTCTCCAAGAATCTTGGAGAAGGCGTCTATTTATAGTAAGTCGCCCGATTGGCTCCATTTATCATTATTCTTTGTCGAGATCACACCAGTGCAGTTAGTCTTTCGATTCTGATGCATTCCAACAGTTTCTGCAAAATGAGTGTATTAATGGCTTTATTTAATTATTTTACTAAGGTTGCTAAATATTATTTTAAATATTTTAAAAATTAAAAAGTGAATTTTAAAATAGAAGCTTCTGGAGAGTTTGGCGGAAAAAGTATAAAAAGGCATTTGAGGGGATCATTTGGATTAGGTAGTTTATTCTATTTATCTGATTGAAACCCTTGTGGTTCTGGAGATCAAACTTGGTTCATCTCAACCTTCTTGAGGATGAAAACCCTCTTGGAGATGATCAACCTCGATGGTGAAAGACCCTCTCAGGTTGATTGTTGATAAACTTATTCAAAGTTTACGCATTGCACTTCATTGCAGGTTTGGCATTGTTTGGAGTTTCAAAGGAGGTATTTATTTGCAGGCCAGCTTGGAGGATTTATTGGTGATCTCATTTTAGGGATTACATTGAGCTGATTGGAAGCATTTACAAGTTGTCACGGAGAAGCTATTCATTGCTGATATCAGATTTCTTTCCATGATAATTTGATATATATATGTAAGAGATTATAGTGACCAATTTTCAGGTGATTTGGAGCAGATTTGGAGGGTTTGTGAGTGATTTCATACGGAAGTCACATTGAACTTCAGATGGCAGATTTAGGGGTTTTGCATTGGGATTTTTAGTTGCAGCAGTTTGGTTTCATGGATGTTATGAAGTTGTGAGTTCACAGGCAGATTTTGGAGTGTGATTTTTTTGGTGTTTTACCATCTGGCTTTTGGCGCGCAGCCATTCACATGGGCTACAGCTGTAAATGTTTATGACAGCAGTCTGATATCATGCTACAGCAGCTTATGTGTACTTGAGAATTACATATTTTCATTTGTTGAGTGTTCTTTTGGCATTGTACTTCCATGGTGGATAACTGAACTTTGTAACAGCAAGTTATTCTATCACAGATCAATATATTATTGCTAGATTCAAGGTCAGATTTGTGTTTCATTGTTATTTCTATTGCAGGCAAAGTGTTTGTTATAATGTCAGGGTTGTTTATCTGCAAATTTGAGATGTTTCTTGTGTACTTTCAATTCCCAACCGCATATTGAATGATCCCAAACACAAATACATTGAAATGCATTCAAAACAACACCAAAACAACAAATAGGAAAGTGTTTGACGAAATGTCAGCTCACTAGAAGTCAGTAATCTTACTGGGTGTTTGACAAAAAAACTTGTTTCAAACTAGGGTGTATATTACACTTCATACATTTGCATTGCATGGCTAACAAAGGAATTTACAAGAAAAATCAACCATGTCCTACAACCCCATTCTGTTCTTTGGAATTAAATTAACCAACAATTTGAGAACAGGATGGAAATAATGCATGTTCATGTACATACTAAGGATGATATGCAAGCATTCTGCAGCTTCTCTGGGTAAATTAATTTAAACTTTTGAACACAGTTGTTGAGTCTTTTCTTGTTATTTGTACGTAGTTCCTATCAACCATATGGATTGGGTAGCACAAGTAGGAAGTTTCATTTAATGTGTCAACATGAGATACTCAACCAATTTCCCAACCAACATACACCACTAGACTGCATTTCTACATATCTGTAGGCAACCTGTAGTTTGACATTGCAATTGCTCTACATGAGACCATATGCAAGCTCTTTGACAACACACAATAGTAGTAGCACCTGTAGCTTTATTCACTTATTGGATTCAACAGGGATAGAGGATCTATTATATGTGCAAGATAATCTCCACCTTGTGTCCCGCAAGAATGGAGAATATTCAAAAGTCCTAAAATAAAATTGAATGTGTAGTCACCAATAAGATGTATATTATTATGAATGTATAGCCAGAAGGAGGAAGGAAGGGAATCACAAGTTAAAGAAAAGATGTTAACTATATACATAAAACAGTTTGCATATACACACACGCACAGGGTTAAACTTAAAACCCTATATTACTAGCGTAGACCATCTTAACATGGATCTGATATGCACCAAGAGGTAACCAAAACATAAATCCATGCCAATCCTTATTTTCTTATAGATGGCATGGCGGGATTCTCCCCTAGTGTCTTTTGGATACCTATCAGTGTATGTCAGAGCCACGTTAAGATGAATCTGTGCTAGTCACAGACTTTTGTTAGCTCCTTCACAGCTGCACTCCGTGAGTCCGTAAAGACAACTGACATGCAGTTAAATAATTTTTTGAGTCTTCAATGGGTTACATCCTTCAAAAAGTTTGATTTACAGTACCAGGTGCTTGTATTATATTTTCTCTTTTTATTATTACCAAGAGTTACATATCTATAAAATCATTGGCCGTCAATATTCACCCCCTTCCCCCAAACACACACACAACAAAATTCCAAGTTGATGTGGGGTGTACAATGCACCTCTTGGCACAAAATATCACCAAGAGCAAAAGTGTTTGAGAATCAAGATTGTTATGAAAGACATCTTTCTAACAAAAGTTTTGGCAAAAGCATTCTATTGATTATCTGATTGATGCACATTTGCACACTGAACTTGCATGCTACGACATAAAAAAATGCCATGCATAACTAGTTCAATGGTTACTATAAACTTTATCGAAAAGGCTACCAAATGCATAAAAAAGCATCATAGGTATAAACAAACTGATTAGATGTTTGGCCAAACAATACTTCTTACCAGAAATTGAATCAAAGAAGGATGAGTCAAATATGTTCTCAGCATCCATACTGAACTTCACATTAACCGCGCGTACTTGGGCTGCGGGATTGATTTTTCGCAGAGCTCTTGATGCCGAGGCTGTTTTCAGTCTCCCCAGGTCATCTATTTGGTATAGAACCTGATTCGTCAAGTTTGGCTTTGATACATTATCCATATCAGATACTGTTATGCTTCCATTTGGGCTGCAACCAATGCCCATTAATACCAGGTTTTTCATGACTTCACATCCAATGGCCCCTGCACCTACAACTAGCCACTAGAAGGGCATAACACAGATCAACACTCAAATATCAATATTCCATTCATAAAATGTGCAATCATAGACTAAAATCCAATTCATGTCTTGTTGACAAATTTTCTAATTATAAAGTAGAATAACCTACAGAAGAAAACTGAAAAGGTCTTAAGCTAGTAGAACCAACTGAAATTTAACAGTAGAAAAAATACATATTACAAGGAGCACAATTACAAAGAAGTCATATCCACCATACTACTTCTAGTTGCCACACAAAACAAAGAGGTAAGTGCAGAGGAACAGGCAGCTAACACAAATCAAACTATATTTTTCTTCCCTAGGGCATCATAATCAATCCAGTTTAATACAGCAACAGAGGCTAGACCAAAAGATTGAAAGCAAAGTTCCCACCCACTTTATTTTTAAGCACAATGTTGAGACTCAGACTCAGCAAGCTGAGTTTTGACTGACTCGGACTTGGTCAAAAACTTGGCCAATACTCCGTTAAACCTCAGAAATGTTATTAATGGTTTTTTTACTATGTTGCACGGAGACCCGTCTCCGACCCCCTGGTACTCGTCTCCCCATCTCAGAGACTTCTTGGGTACGTCTCCCTGCAAAGGGAGACTTCTGGTTGAGTCTCCCACACATCTCCAAATACCCTGCGTCAATAAAAAGGCGTCTCCATTTTTTTTTTTTCTCTACCTTTCATTTTTTCCACTATTTTCTCACAAACTCAATGGATTCTTACTCCTACGGACTTCAAACCTCAATACTAGTGTCTACAGTAATATATATACATTAAGCTATATTAAATTGTTACAACTTACAAGTAAGCTATAAGTCTATAAGTAATATATATACAGTAAGCTATATTAAATTGTTACAAGTAAGCTATAAACTTAAACTTTACCAGTTCTCTTGTTTTAAAAGTTCAATGTCATGATATTTTCAGTTTTAATGTTATCATATTAATAAATTAATAAAATTATTAAATTATATTTTTTTTTAAAATGGTGTCTCCAAGTACCCCCGTCTCCTATTTTTCAAAAACAGACGTACCGGTACCGGTACCAGTCTCCCGTACTAGTACTAGTACCAGTCTCGGTGCAACCTTGTTTTTTTATTATTTTTATTGTTTTTCAATTTTTTTCTTTTTCTTTTTTAACAGGCTCGCCAAGTACCAGCAGAGACTACCTTAGCTCATGACTGAGTAGTGACCCATATTTGCCTAGTCTCAACACTATTGTTTTAGGTAACAAACCTTCCAAGCACAGGTGTACCTTTCCTAAAGTGATAAAATTAACTTTTGTCTCATCTTATCACTATTTTTGATACAATTTGTTTTTTGCATCTTCCATTGCTAACCAAGGATCTCAACTACACCTATTTACGTAGAAGCACCTTCTGCTGTTCCATTTATTAATTGAAGATAAGTGTCCCCCACAAAAGGAAAAACATTAAATTGCAATTGGCCTTCATTTTAAATTCTATATGTGTCTCCTAATTGAGAAGATATCCAGTCTACATTAAATTGCAATTGGCCTTCATTTTAAAGTCTATATGTGTCTCCTAATTGAGAAGATATCCGGTCTACATCAACTTTAGAAATAGGAATCTGATTTACATCACTGTCATTTTAGTGATTCTTTTTCCACACTTGGACTGATCTTTAGACTCTCAGTACGATTTGTGTTTCTCACCTGTCAGTGTATTGCCCCTGATCTAACTTCTATAGATCAATGGTCAAACTTTGTGGGAAAAGCATTAAATTGCAATTGGCCTTCATTATAAATTATATATGTATCTCCTAATTGAGAAGATATCCGGTCTACATCAACTTTAGAAACAGGAATCTGATTTACATCAGTGTGTAATATCCCTAATCAGATCTGCCCTAGAATTCTGAGTTTTCTGCCCTAAATTTCTGATTTCTTTTTCTGCTCAAACCCTAAATCTGAATTCTGATTTTTATTTCTGAAGCATAAATAATCATGGACAGCAAATATCTAGGTACCAAATGCTCAAATAAACATGACAAACATGTATGCTTATGTAGATAACATCAAACATGAATCTAACCACATAATATAACCATCCAAGTGCCAAACATATGACATATAAATCTGATTTCTGAGTGTAAAAGTCTGCTGCTACAAATCTGAATATTCTGAATTGAACTTACAACAAATTCATGGGCTCAAACATGCCCAAACATAGCCAAAAATCTCTGCTGTTACAAATCAGACCTAAACATAGGCTTATACATACCAAAATGATGGAAAATGGTGTCTTGTCTTCCTGTGTATTGGTTCTTCTTCCTCATCATGTATTAGCAAGGCTCTTCTCATGACAAGTGACTCAACTTTCTCTAGTTCATCCTCAGAATTGTAGGATCCCTTGGTCTCCTCATGAGTATGTGCAACTCTCACTCTCCCTTCAGATCTTTTGCTAGCTTGGTAACATTCAAATGCTCGGTGTCCCTCCTCTCCACACTTGAAACAAGTACCCATAAAAATCTTTCGCCGCTTCCACCATATCTTCCTCTGCCCCTTGATATCCATCAGTTATGTCATTTCGGTAAGAATTTTTGTCATCCTATTCTTTACGGTAAGAACCATTGCTTCTTTCTTCAATGTGGTATGAATGATCACTCTTAGGTTCTTCCACATATGGCCTCCTATTGCCACACTGAGATCTATCTCTCTGGAACCTTCCTCCACTTCACCTTTGTCGATTCTATCTATCTTCAAATCTTCAATTCAATTTCTTCTCAGTTGTTAGGGTTAACTAATATGCTTCCTCCACTATTTGGATATTCAGCATACTCAACTCTTCCCAAATTGGTCCCCTCAAACCATTGATGTACCTTTCCATATTCTCTAGACCATCATGATGCCCTGATCGGATTGATAACCTATAGTATTCCTCGGTGTAGTCCTTCACAGTCATGTCTTTTTGCCTCAAACTGTGTAACTCCTTTAACAATTCTAAATGATAATTCACATGAATGAACTTGGATTTTAGCCTTTTCACCATTCTATCCCTAGGTTTACCTTTTCTATTTCTTTCTAACTGAGTTTCTTTCCACAAAATGGTAGCATGACTTTTCAACTTAGTCTTAGAAAATTCCATTCTATCTAGATCATCAATATCTTCATATTCAAAATGTTCTTCTAAATCAGTTATCCAATCTATCAATTCTTTAGGATTTATACTATCAGAACAATTTAAAACATCTACTGTAGTCTTCTTATCAATACATGATATAGCTTTCAACATTCTTTCTTCCTTATCATCTTCTTCGCTTTCAATTTGTTTGGCTGAACCAGTCTCTTGCTCTTCATCACACTCATCAGTTCTAGGGATAGGATCTCTTATGTAGTCTTCTTCAAAAGCATCCATTTGGATCTTTATCGCCTTTATCATTTCAAACATTTCTTCCATCCTTCCAAAAACATTAACGATACCTTGTCCTCTTTGCGAAGGCATCTTCTCCATAAATCTAATGCAAACTACCTCAAAGTCAGCAATCTATCCACAACCACTCCACAAACTGCTCATAGTTGGTGCTTTATTTATAAGCTTATTGCAGACTACCTCAAGTTCGGCGCTCTATTGACAAGCTTCTTACAAACTACCTCAAGTTTGGAGATCTGTTTACAAGCAAAACCTTCAGGATTAAAAATCTCGCTCTCCCAAGGATTCAAAACCACGCTCTAATATTAGTTGATGTTGTCATTGGTAGAGGATCCAATTAAGGATTATCCCACCATGCAACCTAATGAACAATCACAATACAATTCAAAGGAATAGCAAATTGGTCTCAATTGATTCACAATTATAAATGTATTATAGTCTGTCACAATGGCTTACAACATGAGGCCACAACATTCAAAGAAATATGGGCACAACTACGTGCAAATTATAGAATTTCAAAAGATATTACAATACAATGCTCTTCAAAATCAAACTTGACTCCCTTCTCAAATCCTCAAAAGCTAATTGAATTGACTTGAAATGATCATGAGTGATGTTTATATAGTGAGCCTTAGCCTTAGGAATGTTCTCTGTTGGTCGCAAGGAGGTACAATGCTCGATGCCAAATGTAACGTGTAGTCGGCCATCCTGTAATATGCTACCCCTGATTTTTTTTGAAATCACAAGATGACAACACTGAATGTTATGAGCAAGGTTTCTTCCACACTTTTTTGATCACCCAGATCCTGATGTGGGCAAGGTGAGAGCATACAAGTGCTTCAGAGTTAGCATTCAAATCATAATCATACTGAAGCAACAATCTTCCACTTATTCAGTGGGAAATACAAGAAAAGTAAACCAAGTGCATCCACTTATTCAGTGGGAACCTAAGCTATGCATGAAAAGTAAATCTAGGTGCATCCACTTATTCAGCGGGAACCTGAGATTTGAAGAACTGGAAAGAAAGGCACATCCACTTATTCAGTGGTAAGCCATTACAAACAAATGAGAAACTAATCTAATTGGCATATCCACTTATTCACTGGGAAGCCCATTACAAGATTGCATCTGATTATTACAATAAGTGTCTCAGGCTGTGCTGCACAAGATTAGTCTCATAAAACTCCATTTACATGCATGGCTTGATAACAACAACACTGCACTTACAATCACCAAACAAACTACAGAGATGAAAGCATTTGAAAATGAATTATACCATGGAGGAAACTGCTGTTAAACAGTACTCAGAAAATCCTTCAATATGCTGTCATAAACTGTGCCTGAGTTCCCTTTTCCAGCTGCTGTACGGCGGCCTTGGCATGCATTAGACTCCCATAAAATAAGATGCAAACTATGATCCTACTCAAACTCTATTCCCAATGTTCCTTCTAGACATGGTGCTCAATATGCATGAGGTAGGACAGTCAAGGAACCAGCGGCCAGCAAGTATACTCCCACGTTTGGGTTTCAGATGTACGGCCCAGCAATGATGGTACGGCCATTGCAAGGGTCTGTAATCTGTAGATTACACTCGAAGTTTGCTGTCAATATGATCGCCTAGGCCTATCTCAGACCTACAAACATTAAGTCTACATCAAATGTGCTAAACCCTTAGACAACGAACAATTCCTTCTGTATGGGACAGCAAGGTGTACGGCCCAACAAGGGACCAAGCACAAACTTCAAGGAAATTAACTATCAACTCGAAAAATGCAATAAAAACCACACAAACTAAAGTCAAAAACTTGCAAACCAAAGCTTATCAAAATACATCATATTTGCTCTATGCAACTCCTGACAGTGAAGGTGCCTTTTCTAGCTAGGGTGGATATCTCACCACCGAAACTAGACTTCTTCAAGAAAGTTTTCGTTCTCAAGAAGGATGAAGATCTCACAGGTTCATTCCTGCAACATAACAATAACTTATCAAGCATAAAGAGCCAAATGAGCTTTCAACTCCCTTTTATAGGCACTTTTTAGGGATTTGCACAATAAAATGAATTATAAAATAGAGAAATATACTTTTCCCCATAAACTCCAATATTTCATCACTTTAGCTCACACTTTTATGTGCCTAAATAAAAGATTAACTTTTCCCCTTACCCTTGTACTTTATAATTATTTGCCAACTTTTAAGTCTAAGTGCAAATAATTAACTATTAGCTCATTAAAATATATGTTTTTTTGCGGAAAATCCCAAACTTCACCAAAATGCTAAATAAACTGCACCAACATGCTCCGCAAGGTTTGGGATGAATAACGATGCCTTCCAGGTGACTTTCTTAAAATAGACGGCTCCTCCAAGAATCTTGGAGAGCAATCCGAGAAGCCGAACAAACCTCCGAAAGTTGCATAGTCATCCTAAAACATCACCGAGCTCAAATCCAACATCAGAGACCAACAAGAATAATGAACCAAAGATCTTCACAAAGGGGAACCCCTTACAATACCACATTGCCTACCGGGATTCCGAAAAAATAGGCTATCGGGCCCACAGTTGACTAGGCTGAAAAAGGGAACATTACAAAGCCTTAGCCTTAGGAATGTTCTCTGTTGGTCACAAGGAGGTACAATGCTTGATGCCAAACGTAACGTGTAGTCGGCCAAACATGTAGAAGGAACCTTCTCGAATGAATGTAGTGATGATGGTTCGATGAATATCAATGCGGTTTATACCAGGTGCCGCAAGCTTCAAACAACAAAACTAGATGTTATTCTGTTATGCCCAATAGTAAGTTTGGAACTGAAATATGCCTTTGCAGTGATGAGAATCTCCTAGAAATCAGATGAGATGTTACCAGTTCTTAGTCTTAGCAAATTGCAATGAAATGCGGTAGGAAGTGTTGTGCCTAGATGATGATCATTGAGTTTATCTCATTTGGGTTTGTTGGGCACGAATCCAAGGACAAAAACCCTTGTGATTCTTGGTGAGTTAGACGAAACCCTAGCTCATCATTGAGGTGGACTCATTACGGAGTTCAACTTGCACTTCATTGGAGATCTTTGGAGGATTGGAGCTGATTGCATATTCAGATTTTTAGATCAGCATTGGAGGAGGATTTCTTGTGGCATTTGTGAGCACATTGCACTAAGACATTGCCCTAACTTAGAGCGCCACCCTTGAGAAGGGCGACTTGGCTTTTAGAGGCGATTTCATCATTGTTGAGGGTTTCTAAACCCTAACCCTGGCAGCCACCGAAGAGCCACCATTTTGGAGAGTTTGTGGAGCATCGTTTCACCATCTTTTGGTATGTACAAACCTATGTATTAGGTCTGATTTGGACAGCAGTATTCCAGGCTATGTTTGTCATGTTTTAGCCCTTGTTTGGATGTAATATTCAGACTTCATATTCTGATTTATAACAGCAGACTTCTATTCTGAAAATCAGACTTGGTTGTTGGTTTTGGATGCCCCACATTGTGTATTTCATGGTGGATTTCATGCTTGTTATGATTATCAACGTGTAGTATCAATTGCCATCATTATTTGTCATGTTTGGACATATATATGTTCACGGTAATTGAATGTTTGTAATCAGAAAATAAAATCAGAATTTAGGGTTTTTAGCAGAAACCTAAAGTGCAGAAAAAATTAGGGCAGAATTCAGAAAATTAATTTCAGAATTTTAGGGCAGATCCCATTGGGGATATTTCTAATGTCCCCTTTTAGGATATTCTTGTTTTCTTTACTTGAACACAATTAGATTTCTAGAAGGGGACATCAGAAATATGAAAGATCAAGAATTTAAGATAATATTCAGTTCATAACATCATTCATATTAAATTCATCTATCATTCATATTGAAATAATGAGAACAATACTACATAACATAAATAATGAGATCAAATCATCATAGCATAATCCACATTCAGTTCAATTCATAACACAATTCAATATCGACTATGTTCAAGTCTTAATCCTTACTTCCTATCTAATCCTCAACCATGGATGAGGAATTACTTGTCTAGGGCACGATGAAACCAACTCGATGGCTGGAATTACTCCGCCTCTCCCTAACAAAACCTTGCTTGTCCTAAGGTTGGAGGCAATAGAAGTTAATAAGTATTAACTTGAACATACTTCGATATACTTCAACATAGCACATTCTGTATTGGCTATTTTCAAGTCTCAACCCTTATCTCTCTTCTAACCCTTAACCATGGATGAGGAATTACTTGTCTAGAGCGCGATGAAACCAACTCGATAGCTGGAATTACTCCACCTCTCCCTAACAAAACCTTGCTTGTCCTAAGGTTGTAGGTAATAGAAATAAATAAGTATTGAGTTTGAACATACCAAATGTGTTGTGAATAGAATCTATATTTCGTAGCAAGTTTCACAATGCTTATATATATATATACATGTCTAACGATAATATTTCAATTAAATGCATTTGTCACTACTTACCACATGGCATTCATCATAATAAACATAGGGTTAGATACATCATACCAGGAGGATAATTCTTGCCTTTGTATCCTTTAGAACTCTTGAGGATTTTATTCCTTCCTTCTATGCTATGTGCAGCTACTTATATATTTCAGATTTAGAATGCATATCATTCTTATTTCCATGTCCATTCAAATCAGATATCTTCTTATCTTCTTTATACTCAGAAAAATATATTATTCTTTCCTCTTGATAAAAATCAGAATATATATATATATATATTACTCTGCATATTCATTATATCCTATATTCCTCCTTCTTGTAATCAGAAATATATATAAATGTTCTTAAAACTCCCATATTCTCTCCCCTTATTCCTCCCTATGATTTACCTCTTATACATCCTAAAGAGACATACACTTCCAAAAATGAAATAGCACCTCTTTTTGTGCAGATCACACCCCTTTTATAAGACAAGGTTTTGTTTTATTAAAATACCTTAATCGCTGTCTTACAAGTCAGCAATCCCCTTAATTCTGATCACTGATATTATTTATGGCCTTTGTAATATTCCAATCGTTGTATGTAACTTGTAATATGATAACTGATCGCTCCGCATATAAATGACTTTTGTCTTATTTAAATATGCCTTTCAGATTGGGAAAGTCGGCCATTATTGTCTTAATCGCAATCTTTCTCTTCTCTTAATCGTTCCATATCATATCTATGCAATAAATAAGACTCTCTTCTTATTATCTAAAGAGCGCTGCTCCTTTAAACTAATCGCTTCCTAATAATTAACTGTCTCGTATGACCATTGCTGCATTTACTTAATCGCTGGGCCTATGTTCGCTGATCGCTGGTTTAAACATTTCTTATATTATATATTGCTTGCTTGCATCGTATTATGGATAGCACTTCCCTTTGTATCGTACCATCTATTTTATTTGTAGATTGCTTTGTATAGAGCGCCACCTCAAATGGAATGTGGCCAAGTCAATTGGGTCTTAATTGACCGTTGTCTTATTTGTAGTCCTTTTCAATATTTGTAATTATATTTATTTATATATTTATAATATATGATAATTATAATTAAATTGATAATATAATATATCTCACTATATTATTTTTTAATATTATTTAATATTATTTATTAATAATACCACATTTTACGAAAGCGACTTCACCGTCTTTATCATGATGTTTAAATCTTTAATTTAAACAATGCCTTAATATTGGGACATCACAATATTACAGTGCTATCAGTGCTTTGATCTTGCCAGCCCGAAGGGTTTTATATGTGGTTTTGCATTGGTGATCATCTAATGTTGATGTATGATGTCAAGTCCCCGTATTAATCGATTATCCGTCATTCAAATTAAAGATATGGATGACTAATTTAATATAGATATAATATTATAAATATATAAATAAATGTATTATATATTATAGATATTAATAATCAAATAATTATCATATTATATATTATTATATTATAATAGATATTATCATAAATATAAAATAAACTCAATTATTAGAGAGGATCGATATCCTCCAATGCCTAACTATTGGAACGATACCAAAAAGGACCCCATACTATGTATGAGGGAACCGGTCATATAAAACCACCTTAAATTAAATCGCTGACCGATGACATACATATATGGTGATCGATGGTTGGGTAAAAAGACAAGCAACATCTCAGCAACAAATCACAATTAAATACAATGAATCATCAACGACCTAATAGAAACAATGATTGTGTTTTGAAATATGGCGAATAAGATGTGAAGGAAGCGAACATTCATATAGCGATTGATCAGTGTAATATGACACAGCGAGGAACTAAGAATTATCAACTCCTAAAGCAAACCATTAATATTGGCCATGACAATCTCTAAGGCAGCGCTTAGATGAAAGAAGACAAAGCAATGGTTCAAGGCATAATAACGAATAAGAACCATGGGCCATGACATGAGATTAGAAGAGTGGCAATTACTAAGACAAATGACTATTATAATAAGCCAAACAAACGAATTGACTTAGAAGAGCCAGGTATGATTAAAAGAGCGCTTACCAAGTCAACGAAGGAACACGACTCTTCATAAGATGCAACCGATCAACAGATATAAGAGTCGTGAGCATTGTAAAAATTGGAGGAACGGGAGCAATTCATCTTATGACCATCGAATTACAATTCAAAATCTTATTCATATAAGAAGTAGCATATGATTTGAAGACATATGCCAAAGGATCGTGGCTTATAAACTTCACATAGAGTCACTTCTGCCGTGGCTGTAAAGGGATTTGATAAGTCTTAAGAGATATACAATCAGCGTCACATCATATTTCTGCAGTCTGAAGGAGCTCAGGTTATATGCAACGATCCAAGAAAATATACAATAGAAGCAGCGACCTCATCCTTGAGGAGTTCAATTATGTAATAACGCTGAGAAGCCATATTTCATGACAGATATCATAGTGGGAAGTTGATCTTGAGAGTCATTGCTTAGTGTTTAGATCAGACGAACTACACTTCTGTGACTGCTCTTGGTTCAATACACAAGTGAAGACTTTCAACATTACGGATTTGTGGCCTTAAGGAGTATTCGACATCACTGATGTCTCAGATATAACACATTAACAACATTGGAGAACACCATCATCACTTGGATGCCACTCAATTGCAGATCATTTGGGACACGGTTTGATCATTGTGTTATCCTTGAAGTCATTATCATCAACTAGTTACATCAAACGAAGACTTCCTTGTTGGCCGGTCTGGCTTGAAGAAAGGTTCGCAACATTGCAGTAAATATTTTCATCGTCATTGGTAAGTGAAACTGGTATTTCTGTATGTGAACTGAGCAGATGTAAATAGTTCAAATCTTTAATTTGAACTCTTCTATTCTACTATATATACTATTTGTGGACTAGTGATATGAATGATGAAAGTATGTTTCATGTTTTGGCATCTTTGGTATTCAGTTTGTGATCAAAACATCTTAGACAATTAAGTTAACATCGACATACATTCAGAGTGTGAACCAAAATTACAAGTGTTCAAAGAAATTACAACTTTTGATCAGAATATTAGCTTATATCCTGAGAGGGGACATTACAAGTGGTATCAGAGCAGTCATCCTGCCATCCTGTGAAACAAATTTATGCAAGCCTATACAAGGGGCTTCAAATGAAGTATTTTATTATTTCATGGTGGCGCCTTGCCTATATTAAGAACACTTATTGCTGGTCGACTTAGGAAAAAGCATATGGTGGAATAAAAAGATTAACGACTATAACCAAATGGAATAGCGATTAAAAAGATCGTCACTATGGAAATTACAAATGAAGTTGTTGTTCTAATCGCCCACCAAAAGGGATATAAAATAAACAAGTTATTGATGGCCGACCTCTTAGAAAAGGAATGCTAAGTATAAAAAGAAAGAAATATAAAAATGTGGCCGACTGAAAAAGCTGACTAGAGGAGAGTGCCCATGTTTAGTGTTTCAAAGATTTAAGAAGTATTAAATAAATCAAGAAGAGGCCAACCAGCCTATGAAAATAAAACAAGAGACTTATTTATAGGATATGGCACGATTAAGAGAAGTAAATAGATGCTGATCAAAATATAAATAAAGTTATGCAAGAAAAGTCTGAATTTGTTCATAAAGGCTGCAATTAAGATAAGAGGTACGATTTTGAAGAGCAGCGACTTAGTGAAGAGGAAGAAATTTGTTAACAACATAAGCGATTATGAAGAAAGATATTAAAAGCTATGATCTGCTTGTTAAGAGCAGTGATTTGATAATGAAAAGGAAAATATTAAAAGGTGTGATTCAGAAACAGCAATCTGTATATGCAAGGCAGCGCTTATGAAGAAGTGTGAAGTTAAATGAAGACTATATTCATAAGGCAGCGATCAAATATTGTTTAAGGAACAATTAACGTGAAGAGGCAATCTATTATGAATGGCATGTGCCACATTAGATCGAGGGTACTTTATATGAATGGCATGCGCCACATAAGTCCGAGGCGACCTCATATGAATGGCATGCGCCACATGAGGCCGAGGCGATCTATTATGAATGGCATGCACCACATTAGGTCGAGGGTACCTTATATTAATGGCATGCGCCACATGAGCCCGAGGCAACCTCATATGAATGGCATGCGCCACATGAGGCCGGGGCGATCTATTATGAATAGCATGCGCCACATAAGGACAATAGCGGACTTCATATGAAAGGCATGCGCCACATGAATCCAGGGCGACCTCATATGAATGGCATACACCACATGAGGCTGAGGCGATCTATTATGAATGGCATGCGCCACATTAGATCACGGGTACCTTATATGAATGGCATGCGCCACATGGGGACTAGGGAGGGATGGTATAGCCACCCTGAGACGTAGGAAGAATGCCCACTATCATGCTCTTGTCAAAATGTGATAGGTAGGAAGTGCACCCTCCATCACATTCTTGAACCTTGAAGGTGGACATAAGAGGTGATAGGTATGAAGTGTGCCCTCTATCACGCTCTAACTTGCAAGTACTTCTATGATCAACTTGAGGTGAAGAAATCAGTATATCCTACAAAGAGACATTAGGGAAGTATAGAAAATAAAAAGTAGTTTCATTAATCACAAGACCCATGAACCAAATTCATTTCTTCCAAGAATCTCTTTGAATTCTTCTCTTGATTTAAGTAACATAAAACTGATACTTATATTATGGGCCCATAACCCACAAATTCCCAAGATCATTCTTCATAATCATCTATAACACTTATATTTCATCAATCACATCGCTATTCAAATAAAAGCTTACCAAATCTTCTTTGATCATAAATTTTCTCTCCATGACATCATATAGTCAATTACACCTCAAGAACATAACTCTTCGCAGTTTTGAGATCAATAACACATCAAAAGGTAAAACTACAAGATGACAAAGACTGAATCTCGTAATCAAAGATCAAGATGTATTTTGGAATCTCAATACTCACAAATCTTCTTAATCTATGATACTTGCATCACATCGTTATTCAAAGTTTCAAACATCGAACAAATACTCTCTTCACTTTTCATGGAATCACAATCGTTTTTTTCTCTCCACTCAAGTATGTTCATTCGAAATCAAAACCATGACTTCATCTCAATCACATCGGAGGATAGACGCTAAGAAGTGCAAAGAAATGGAAGAATTCGTTGTGATTGCTTGAGGACAAGCAATCTTGAGAGGGGAGGCCTGTCATGTCCCCGTATCAATCGATTATCTGTCATTCAAATTAAAGATATGGATGACTGATTTAATACAGATATAATATATAATATATATTATTATAATTAAAATATATAAATAAATGTATTATATATTATAGATATTAATAATCAAATAATTATCATATTATATATTATTATATTATAATAGATATTATCATAAATATAAAATAAACTCAATTATTAGATAGGATCGATATCCTCCAATGCCTAACTCTTGGGACGATACCAAAAAGGACCCCATACTATGTATGAGGCAACCGGTCATAAACCACCTTAAATTAAATCGCTGACCGATGACATACATATATGGTGATCGATGGTTCCGTAAAAAGACAAGGAACATCTCAACAACAAATCACAATTAAATACAATGAATCATCAACGACCTAATAGAAACAATGATTGTGTTTTGAAATATGGCGAATAAGATGTGAAGGAAGCGAACATTCATATAGCGATTGAGCAATCTAATATGACACAACGACGAACTAAGAATTATCGACTCCTAAAGCAAACCATTAATATTGGCCATGACAATCTCTAAGGCAGCGCTTAGATGAAAGAAGACAAAGCAATGGTTCAAGGCATAATAACGAATAAGAACCATGGGCCATGACAAGACATTAGAAGAGTGGTGATTACTAAGACAAACGACTATTATAATAAGCCAAACAAACCAATTGACTTAGACGAGCCAGGTATGATTAAAAGAGCGCTTACCAAGTCAACGAAGGAATGCGACTCTTCATAAGATGCAACCGATCAACAGATATAAGAGTCGTGAGCATTGTAAAAATCGGAGGAAAGGAGCAATTCGTCTTATGACCATCGAATTACAATTCAAAATCTTATTCATATAAGAAGTAGCATATGATTTGAAGACATATGCCAAAGATCGTGGCCTATAAACTTCACATAGAGTCACTTCTGCCGCGGCTGTAAAGGGATTTATACAATCAGCGTCACATCATATTTCTGCAGTCTGAAGGAGCTCAAGTTGTATGCAACAATCCAAGATAATATACAATAGAAGCAACGACCTCATCCTTGAGGAGTTCGATTATGTAATAACACTGAGAAGCCATATTTCATGACAGATATCATAGTGGGAAGTTGATCTTGAGAGTCATTGCTCAGCGTTTAGATCAGACGGACTACACTTCTGTGACCGCTCTTGGTTCAATACACAAGTGAAGACTTTCAACATCACAGATCTGTGGCCTTAAGGAGTATTCGACATCACTGATGTCTGAGTCAAATATAACACATTAACAACATTGGAGAACACTATCATCACTTGGATGCCACTCAATTGCAGATCATTTGGGACACGGTTTGATCATTGTGTTATCCTTGAAGTCATTATCATCAACTAGTTACATCAAACGAAGACTTCCTTGTTGGCCGGTCTGGCTTAAAAAAAGGTTCGCAACATTGCAGTAGATATTTTCATCGTCATTGGTATGTGAAACTGGTATTTCTGTATGTGAACTGAGCAGATGTAAATGGTTCAAATCTTTAATTTGAACTCTTCTATTCTACTATGGATACTGTTTGTGGCCCAGTGATATGAATGATGAAAGTATATTTCATGTTTTGGCATCTTTGGTATTCAGTTTGTGATCAAAACATCTTAGACAATTAAGTTAACATCGACATACATTCAGAGTGTGAACCAAAATTACAAGTGTTCAAAGAAATTACAACTTTTGATCAGAATATTAGCTTATATCCTGCGAGGGGACATTACATATGAATCCCAAAGATAGAGAATTTATCACATACAAGAGAAGGCAGCGACGTGTTGATACAGGTTTTGAAGAAGAAGAAGCTGACATGGGTGATAGAAGTGATGAGGAACCTAGCATGAAGGATATCCTCCGAGACCTTGCTAGAGGACAGCAAAATCTAGTGCAAATCATGGCTCAACTTATGCGGAATAACGGAGGCAATAATGGAGGCAATGGAGGTAATAGAAGCAATGGACATTATGGCAATAATGATGCTAGCACTTCCGGAAATAATGGCGGTACTCCTATTCATGCATCTCATGCATCCGTGGTTAGGGCTCTCATGCCTACCTTTTTGGATCAGCGAAGAGCTACGGAGAATGAACCACAAGTTGCAGGTGAGACTTTTGATGATTATAGGAGAGAATGATTAGCATTAAGTGAAGAATACCGAGACGCCTTGCCATGGGATGATTTTTGCAATATTAAGTACAGAAACAGAGATAGACCTAGAGGAGAAAGAGGTAACAATCATAATCATGACTTGTAAAGGAAATTGAGTAAGGTCAACATCACTCCTTTTGATGGTTCGGGGAAGATCACGGCACGAGCATGGATCCAAAAGTTGGATAACTACTTCACATTGAGCCCTATGTTCAAGAGAGATGCTATTCAATTTGCTACTCTTCACTTGGAGGGAGATGCTCTAGATTGGTGGTACAATGGTATGGTGACTAAAGATCATAGCCTTGTCACTACTTATGTTGATTTCTCACAGAGATTGATTGATAGGTTTGATGAGTCAAATCCAGAGCAGTTCTTCAAAGAGTTGGCACAACTCAAGCAAAAGGAGTCTATGGACACTTACATCTCCGAGTTTCAAAAGCTTGCCGTGTTGGTTCCTAATGTTTCGAAGACTAGATTGACCTATCTTTTCATCGAGGGTCTTGAGAAGCCACTTTGTGGATGGGTGAAGGCCCTAGATCCACCATCATTGAGGGAAGCCATCAAGAGGGCTCGAGGTATGAAGTTTTCAGCACCATCTAAGCATAAGTTTTAGAGTAAAACTTTCTCTTCATCTAGAAAGGACCCGAAGAAGAATTTTCAAACGATTGGCCTAAGAAGGCAACACTAAATCTAGAGGCGAAGAATGAGCTAAGGAGAAAGAAGCTTTGCTTCCCATGCAAGGAGCCTTGGGAGCCCAGTCATAGATGCTTTGGGAAAGGCAAGGCATACTACATTGACGTCACTTCCGATGTTGATGAGGAGATTCCAGACACTAGCTCAAATAGTGATAATGCAATATCCCAAATGGGGATCTGCCCTAATTTCTTGATTTTCAGAATTCCGCTTAGACCCTAATTTTTTATTTCTGAATTTTAATTTCAGACTGAACTAAACACATATAACAGCCAATATATGCTATCAAGATACATCAAATAATTATGCCAAATGAGTCGCCCAATATCTTAGATGAATTACAACAAGAAATACACAAAGAGGAGCAATAAATGCACACAAGTCTGAAATTCTGAAGACAACTCTGCCGTTATAAATCCAATTTATAGGAATCTGAAAGTACATCCAACCATGGGCAAAAACATGACAAACATGCCCAGAAATCTGCTGTCCCAAATCAGAATTAAACCCTAGGGTTTATACATACCAAAAAGAGTGGCAAATGGTGAAATCGGCCTCCTAGGAAAGGGCGCCAAGTTTAGGGATGAAACCCTAATGCAAATGAACACAAAAACACCAAATATGCTGCTCCAAATGAGGCGCTCAGATCTGTGTAATGTCCCCTTTCTGGTGGAAACACTTAAACTTGAATCTACATTCAAAGTGATTCTCAAAGAGACATTAGAAACATTAGAGATCAATAAATTACAATGAAATATCCAATAAAATCAAAGATAATATAAATATTTCATTATTATCAAAGGATTATTCATTTCCTTCTTATCATTCACTATGGATGATTCTTCTATAATATATTTCATAAGTACATTAGGGTAGATATTAAACATATTTCAAGATCCATACCTTCCCCTCCTATTCTTCATCAAGGAATTAGGCTTTACATGACTAGGGCGCGCTGAAACCATCTTCGACCCGGCTTCGAGAACTATGTCCCAGCCCTTGGGGTCTATACACAAAATCTCCGATCCTACTTCGAGAAACTATCTCCTAGCCCTTGGGATCGATACGAGATTTCTGACCCAGCTTCGGAAAACTATGTCCCAGCCCTTGGGGTCTATATATGGGATGGAATTACTCCGCCTTTCCCTACAATACCCATCATTCCTTCTTGGATGAAATAATAGGGGCTATCGAAGATATGATCTTTTATTCAATATCCCCTTGTACTATCGATGGAATTCTATTATACTATTTATCATTATAGTGCATGAATAGAGACATTTATGTCTCCAATTGGAATGTTGTTATATGGTGTCTTTTGTTCTTATACAATTTCTAATATAATATGGTGTCTTTTGTTCTTATATGGTGTTGATAGCAAATTTTATAATATATATATATATATATATATATATATATATATATATATAGTGATAATCTATCCATTACTTAATATATAATTTTATCATAATAACACAAAGTTAAATACATCACACCTTGGAGTTGCCTTAATTCTCTTGTGCAGATCTATGTTTTCCTGATTTATGGCTGATGTTGCTGATGAAGGATGAAATTCCATAGTGATTGAATCATGGTCCTTCCCAAATGCCCATCGATCTCCCTTTATACCTTCATTCCTTTCTTCCATCAACGGGTGCAACTTTACATTAATCGCTGTCCCCAAAAGGGACGTTTCTCTTGGTATATGAATCATTGTTTCATAACAGCCTTTAATTTATCCACCGTAACCTTGAAAAATCTCATGCCATCAATAATGATTATTGTATTATTGTCTTGGCCGATTCTAAAAGGGATGCTCCTTAATTGTTACTATATATTGTAATATACTTATTCGTTAATTATAATAATAATAGTTTCTTAAGCTCATACATATATTTATATATGATAATATATATATATATATGTATGTATGTATGTATAATTTATAATTGTTCTTATATTATTATAATTTATTATATTATATATATATATTATGCTAATATATAAATATATATATATAAAAAATTTATAATTGTTCTATATTATTATTATATCATATATATATATTGTTATCATATATATATTTGTTAAATGATAGGGAAAGTATAACAATTAAACTCACAATATGAATACATGTATACATCATATGAATATATGTAAGTCAAAGTATAATGTAATGCAAATATAGGGGATATGACAATCTGCTCCAAATCAGCTAGGGTTTGTTGCTCCAAATGTGAAATGACTCCACAACAACCTAGCGAACTCCTCCAAATAGTGGCACTTCAATTTAGGGCAAAACCCTAATGCAATGTTGACATCAAGCGACAAGAATGTTGCTCCAAGATGGCGAATCAGACCTCATCTAATGCTGATATGAAAATGGAATCCCAAACAATGAAAAAATCGCCTCAAAATGCCAATTTGCCCTTCACCAAGCCAAATCGCTCGTCTCCTAAAGGTGGCACTCCAAAGTAGGGTTAAAACACTAAGTCAAATGATGCACAAGACACGGATCTGCTGCTCCAATTCTGATCTACAAATCTGATTATAAAATTTCTCCTCCACGAATCACCAATGAAGTGCAAATAGGTTCCTGTCATGAAACCTTCACAAGATGAGCTAGGTTTTCGTCCAACTCGCCAAGAATCGCAAGGAT
Organism: Cunninghamia lanceolata; assembly: GCA_027924645.1. Lineage (NCBI taxonomy): Eukaryota > Viridiplantae > Streptophyta > Pinopsida > Cupressales > Cupressaceae > Cunninghamia > Cunninghamia lanceolata. Next base: position 5,336,854 of record BSBN01000066.1, read on the forward strand.
TTTCGTGTAATATGCTGCCCTGATTTTTTTTTCAAACACAAGATGACAACACTAAATGTTATGAGCAAGGTTCCACCACACTCTTCTGATCACCCAAATCCCGATGTGGGCAAGGTGAGAGCATACAAGTGCTTCAGAGTTAGCATTCAAAATATAAACAAACTGAAGTAACAATCTTCCACTTATTCAGTGGGCATCCATTCAGATGTGGGAATGAGCATGAAATGTAAACATCCACTTATGCAGTGGGCATCCACTTATTCAGTGGGAAGTGCAAGAAAAGTAAACCAGGGGCTTCCACTTATTCAACAGGAACCTGAGCTATGAAGCACGGAAAGAAAGAGGCACATCCACTTATTCAGCAGGAAGCCAATACAAAGCAAATAAGAAACCTTTCCTCACTGGCGGTATGACCATCCAAGGGTTAGAATTGGAACTTCATCAGATGTAAGAAAAAACAATGAAAGAACAATATGAGTGCTAGATCACTACCCATGAGTATAGGTCACTGCTGCAACAAATAGTGCTTAACAACTCTCTATGGGCTGAAAGATGAGCAACAAGGAAGAACAACGATCAATATGCAATTACCATAGAAGAGTCCCAAGGACATGTGCTGATGAAAAACCCTTTGTTCCATTGTAGCTGTTTGCATGCACTGTATATATGATGACAGCCATAAATCAATCTCTTAATCATGCTCAAATCAACATCCAACCTTCCTCCTAAATGAAAATCTATCTTTAACGATTCAAACACCCTTGTATGAAGATTTTCCCATGCCCCAAACAACAGCGACTCCACAAGGTTGATTCAGACGCCCCTACAGCAAGTACGATCAAGTACAAGTACGGCCAGTCATAAACTAAAGCTGCAGCCCAAAAACTCAGATTAAACCAGGTTTATTGTTGCGTCAAACTAGGTAGAAATGTTCAGGAAAGAACCAAGCATTACAGACTTCATATTCATCACCAAAACCCAGCAATATGGAATAGTACGACAGGTACAAAATGGTACGGCCAGGGTATAAGCCACTCAAATCAGCAGCAAGTGATTCCGAAGTGACTAAAAACAGGTTGCCACAATGTGCTCTGAATGTCCATGACAAAGTAGCACAAGATCAAGCACATTCACCAGTGATGGATGCACATCCCAAAAGGTACGGACCTGATGCAATATGGCCCAGCACAAACTATCATAAATCTACAAGAAAACCCTCCATACTGCTATCAAAGGGATCGCCTAGACCTGAATGAAGACTCCATAATAAAAGATTTCAGTATTTGCTTTAATCTCCTCAAAAATAATGAAACAGCCCAGATGTATGGTTCAGCAGGTATGTCCCCAGCAAGGGCCCAACACAAACTTCAAGAGACTAAACTATCACTCCAAAAGAATCTATCAAAAACACTAACACAATAAACACAATCACTCCCAGAACAAAACCCATCAGAAAATATCAAACTCCATGATAGTTCAGTGCAACTCCGGAAATGAAATTGCCTCTTCGAGCTAGTGTGGATATCTCACCACCGAAACTAGACTTCTTCAACAGAGTTTTCGTTCTTGAGAAGGATGAAGATCTCACAAGTTCATTCTTGCAGCATAACAATATCTCAACAAGCATAAAAAGCCAAATGAGCTCTCCACTCCCTTTTATAGGCACTTTTCAGGAGTTTGCACGATACAATGAATTATAAAATAGAGAAATATACTTTTTCCCACAAACTCCAATATTTCATCACTTAAGCTCACACCTTTATGTGCCTAAATAAAAGATTAACTTTTCCCCTTTCTAATGAGCTATCATACCCTTGCACTTCAATATTATTTTCCAACTTATAAGACCAAGTGCACAATATTAACTGTTAGCCCATTAAAATACATACTTTTGCAGAAAATCTCAAACTTCACTAAAATGCCAAATAAACTGTACCAACATGCTCCCTAGGGTTTGGGATGAATAACGATGCCTTCTAGGTGACTTTCTCAAAATAGACGGCTCCTCCAAGAATCTTGGAGAGCGATTCGGGAAGCCAAGCAAACTTTCGAAAGTTGCAGTCATCCCGAAACTTCACTGAGCTCAAATCCAACATCAGAAACTAACAAGAACAGCGGAACCGAAAGATCTTCACAAAGGGGAACCCCTTACCATACCACAGCCTATTGGGATTCTGGAAAATAGGCTATTGGGCCCACAACTGACTAGGCTGGAAAAGGGAACATTACAGTCCCCCCTCCTTGAAATTGTTTGTCCCCAAGCAATTGCAAGACAGGATAACCAAACATCATCATCCAATACCCCCAAGTGCATCTTCTCATAAGATTGTCCTCATGTGTTAACCTCCATATTAACCAAGTAGAAGATAACCATTCGTGATGTTTCAAGGTATCCCACTAAAATCTCCATACTCCACTTGATGCTAGGAAGGATGGAATATCACTCTCCCACATCTGAAGCCTCACTTCCTCATCCATCCGAGGTATGGGAGCCCAAACTATGATCAACATGTGGCTATCCAAAAGACTTAACAGCAGTTCATAACCTGATTTTATCAAATTCATGGCTTTAGAATGAGGACAGCAGTTGCACAAGTCAAATCTCCATGTTTGATTCCGCAAAGTGAGCATTGGAATGCTCAAATCCATCTTAGGAAAGGCTGGAAATGACCTCCTCATATCTTCCAATTGAAAACTCCTCCTTCCCAAGTTGGAAATACTTGGCCACACCTCATAAGTTAATGCAAACTCAGGTTTGAAGTGGCTGGTCTGCAACAAAACAGCCAAGTTAGAACTAAACATTTGATCTCTTCCACTCCAAGGTACATCCCTCTGGTCTCCATAACCTTCCAACATACTCTGTTGGTGACTTCTCTGCTGATTAAGAAGTAATGGAGCAGCTCTAACCAGCATGTGCTGCTCACTTTCCTCATTACTTTGGATACTATCATCAAAGGGAATCTCTGATGCATCAAGATTTTTGCTATCAACATGAAAAAGTGCATCAAGTTCCGAATCATCCTCTTGTTGTCCCTGAAAATCAGAAACAACTTCCCCTCTATTTTCTTGCACTTTCACTATATTATCATCAATGTTCAAAGGTTTTTTATCAATCACTGTCTTCACATTCCACTAGAAAAGAGGATTGTGATGAATCAAATCAGCTCCTATATCATATAGTGGATTGACAAATGAGTGAAAATCAGAATTATACCCTTGACTTACCACTTTTGAATGCAAAACAAGTTCTGATTTTGACTTCCCAACTGCTGTTCTACAAACTCCAGCAAGCTCCACATCATCTTTTGGAGGCTTTCCAAGCAAACTATTGTGGGATTCATCACTTTGTTCATCCAATCCATCATGCACATCAGCACAAGGTTCTCTCTCCATTCTCTTTGCAATAGGAGCTCGAGATGTACCATTAGTCATTCCCCTCAAAACCAGTCTTACCATCAACTTGAAATTTGAGCTCCATGGTTTGAAGGTTCAACAATATCTCTCCCAGGGATTTTAACCACTGAATGCCCAAGACTATTTCTGAATTTCCAATGCTAACTACATGGAAAACATCCTTCACCTCATAATTTCCCAATTGGAGACTCGAGTTTGGAATTCTTCTTGTGCATTGGATAGTAAACCCATCAGCTACGATAACATTGAATCCCTCAAATTCTTCAGTCTAAAGGCCTCTTCTCACCACCACTCCTTCATCAATGAAGTTGTGTGTGGCACCAGTATCAATAAGAGCAATAGTTCGTTGTCCACATAACACACCACGAACCTTAAAAGGATCATTTTCAGGTTGGTTAGATATCCTGCCAAAGATACCATCATTAACATTGCTCTTGTTAGACCCTTCTGGAACTTCATCTTCATCACTAGACTCTGAATCAGTGTGCTGATCTGAATTATCTTATTCTGATTCAACAGTCACATAGGCTTCTAACTAATGAGCCTTGCCCTTTTCATAACACTTGTGTCCAGGAACCCATGGCTCTCTACATGTGTAACATAATTTCTTTTTTCTTAGCTCATTTCGAAGCTCAACATCCATCTTTGGAGCACTAGGTTTAGGTTGTGATTGTTCTTTCTGCAAGTGCTTCTTGTCTTCCCTCTTGTCATTCTTCTTATCAAAGAATCCCTTGGTCTGAAATTTACTCTTAGGGGCTGTAAATTCCATGTTCCTAGCCTTTTTGATGGCTTCTTGTAATGACTTAGGCTCCAAAGCCTTCACCCAACCTCTCAATGGTTCCATCAACCCCTCAACAAAGAGGTAAGTAAGCTTCCCTTCGGACACATCAGTCACCATCACAGTTATTCTTTGGAAATCTACAATGTAGGCATCCACCATGTCTTTTTGCCTAACTCGGGCCAGCTCCCTGAAGTGACTCTCAGGATCATGCTTGTCAAAGCGATCGATGAGTCCTTGAGTGAAGTCTTCATATGATGTGATAAGGCTATGACCTTGAGTGATCATGCCATGAGTCCACCATTCGTGAGCATCACCATCAAGATGTGCAAAGGCAAACTTGATTGAATCTCCCTCCAACATTGGGTTCAAACACAAGCAATTGTCTAACTTTTGAACCCATGCCCTAGCAGTGCATTTTGATTATCCATCAAAAGATGGTAGAGGCACCTTCCCCAACTTCCGCTGAAGGTCCTGATTCTAGAACTTGGGCCTATTCCGGTACTTAATTTGGCAAAAGTCATGAAGTGTCATAGCATTCTGAAACTCTTACACCCAATGATAACCACTCTTGCAAGTAATCAGCAAAGCTCTCAGCTACAAATTGTTGTCCTCCACCTTAATTATGCTGCTGCCCCAAGAAAACATGCATCGTAGGCCTAGTTGTAGAGGGCCGAGTGGTTCTAGAGTTGTTGGCTTGATTGTTTGCATCATTGGAGTTGCCAGCATCTCCATTGTTCACATTAATTCCTCTATTCCAGGGAGTCTCACCACCAATGCTGTGATTCACCAACTAAGCCAACAGTCGAGTCATCTACTGATTACTCCTCACTAACTCTTGTTGTCCTCTAGCAAGCTCATTCAGGATGTCCCTGGTACTGGGATCTTGTAGTGGTCTGTCACCCATAATGTTCTCTTCCTCAGTCTCTGGAACAATCTGATACCTTCTTCTTCTGTATGTGATGAAATCAGCTTCTTCTGCATTCATCAAAGGCACATGCAGACAAACAAATTCTCAACTCTGAATGCTCAACGGAAGGATAACCAACAGGCTGGCAAGAAGATGTAACAATCTACCCCAATTTTTTTCCAAAATTGAACAATGATAATCAATGTTAGCACAACTAAATGACCTCCACACTTCTGATCACCAAGATCCCAATTGGGCGAGGTGAGCATATTGTGTTTCGGCTTACAAATTATAACATTGTGCAATAAATAAAACATTCATTTGCTTGAGCAGGCATCCACAATGCTGTGGGGATTCGCCACTTTCAGTGGATATGAGAGCAAGAATGGAAAGTACAAATCATCCACTTATTCAGTGGGTATTCACCACTTATCCAGTGGGTAGAAAGATAGAAAGAAAGGTTCAATTGCTCCACACTGGCGGTTGAACCATCCAGGGGTACTTTAGTGAGTTGCATAAACAAAGGAATTACAATGTTCATAACATCACAAGTCAGAAAATCAGAACTATTGAATTAAACTTGCACTTAGCAACTTGGAGATTGGAAGGTCATGTGAATTTACCCTGCACAACATTCATATTAGAGACACATCATATCTCACATATGCTGATAGCACTGCAATATCCTTACTGTTCTGATCTGAATATAAAATCAGCCTCTATGTTGTATTGTACGACAACCTGGACCTGCCAAATCCCTCATACAAGATCACAAACACAAGGATCTTCTTCAATCTGATCACCAAACTTTCTTTAGGCCTGCAACAACTCATCAATTTGGAAAGAAATTGATCAAAATCCCATGAAATCTGCTCAGACAACACAAACACCCTCATAAAGAGCCATACAACCAGGAAAGTACGGATTTACTCTTAGCAATCTCAATGCTAAACCACAACACTGCAAACCACTCTCAAAATAGATGCCCATACAAGGAGATTAAAACCCAAACAAGTTGGAAAGCAAACACAGCATTAATAATTTTTATTTTCAAATCACCCCAAACTGCAAGTACAGCCCAGGCATGTACGAAATCCTCACTGTATTTAAACCACTGCCCAAAACCCACTAAAAACTACATGAAAAGTGGCGCCAAGACCTTACAAAAACATCCCAAACAAACTTTACATCAAATACTTCAATGATAATTTTTTATCATAATCAACCCAATCAACATGGTACGGCCAGGATGTATGGCCATCTCCAGCACACAGCAAAAACATGAAATAACATTTATCTTTCTCAAACCAAAAATCATATAATTCCATCACTAAAATAATAGACTAGAAAGCACAACAAAAAACTTCATGTATTCTTCAAATCTTCTCAGCTCCATGTAACTCTAGGATGAAGTTACCAATTTCCAACTAGGCAGGATATTGCACCAACGAAACTGGACTTCTTCATGAGGGTTTTCGTCCTCAAGAAGGTAGATGAATTTTCTCGTTCAAAACCAGCAGCATGTCTGTATAAAATTCCAAGCATAAGCTTTCCCAATGAGCTCTCACTCCCTTTTTAAAAGCACCTGGGAGTTACAAAATAATTCATTCTTGAAAATATTACCTTTTTCTCCTCAAACTTATAATAAATCTCTATTTCCAAGAGATATGCTCACTTTAATGTGTCTAGGAGAAAAATAAAACACTTTCTCATTCCAAAATGCTATAACACTTAAGTTACCTTATAAGTATTTCCAACCTTATAGCTTAAGTGCACAAAAATAATTAAATAGCCTGTTTAATTATCAACTTTTACGGAAAACTCCTAACTTCACCAATTTGATAATTAAACTGAACCAAACTACTCCAAAAGATTAGGAATGAGAAAAGATGCCCTCGGAATGACTTTCTATAAATAAACAGCCTCTCCAAAAATCTTGGAGAACTATCTAAGAGCCCGATTGAACCTCAGAAAGTGGCAAAGTCATCCCGACAAAACCTATAGCTCAAAACCAACATCAGTATACACAACAACTGCACCAGAAGTCCATCACAAAATGAATCCCTTATCATACCACATAGCCTATCGGGATTCTGATATAGGCTATTAGGCCCACAACTGACTAGGCTGAAAAAGGGAACGTTACATAAGACCATCTCTGATACCACTGTAATATGCTACCCTGATATTTTCTTTTGAAACACAAGATGACAACACTGAATGTTATGAGCAAGGTTCCGCCACACTCTTATGATCACCCAGATACCGATGTGGGCAAGGTGAGACCATACAAGCGCTTCAAAGTTAGCATTCAAATCATAAACAAACTAAAGTAACAATTTCCACTTATTCAGTGGGCATCCACTCAGATGTGGGAATGAGCATGAAATGTAAACATCCACTTATGCAGTGGGCATCCACTTATTCAGTCAAAAGTACAAGGAAAGTAACCCAGGTGCTTCCACTTATCAACGGGAACCTGAACTATGAAGCACAGAAAAAAAGAGGCACATCCACTTACTCAGTGGGAAGCCAAAACAAAGCAAATAAGAAACTTGTCCTCACTGGCGGTATGACCATCCAGGGGTTACAATTGGAACTTCATCAGATGTAAGAAAAAACAATGAAAGAACAATATGAGTACTAGATCACTACCCCTGAGTATAGGTTACAATTGCAACAAATAGAACTTAACAACTCTATGGACTGAAAGATGATTAACAAGGAAGAACAAAGATCAATATGCAATTAACATAGAAGAGTCCCAAGGACATGTGCTGATGGAAAACCCTTTGTTTTGTTGTAGTTGTTTGCATGCACTGTATACATGATGACAACCATAAATCAATCACTTAATCATGCTCAAATCAACATCCAACCTTCCTCCTAAATGGAAATCTATATTCAACCACTCAAACACCCTTGTATGAAGATTTTCCCATGCCCCACAGAACAACGACTCCACAAGGTTGATTCAAACGCCCCTATAGCAAGTATGATCAGGTACAGGTACGGCCAGTCATAAACTAAAGCTGCACCCAAAAACTCAGATTAAACCAGGTTTATTGTGGCGTCAAACTAGGCAGAAATGTTCAGAAAAGAACCAAGCATTACAGACTTCATATTCATCACCAAAACCCAGCAATATGGAATAGTACTGTAGGTACAAAATGGTACGGCTAGGGTATAAGCCACTCAAATCAGCACCAAAGTGACTAAAAACAGGTCACCACAATGTATTCTGAATGTCCATGAGAAAGTAGCACAAGATCACACACATTTACCAGTGATGGATGCACATCCCAAAAGGTACGGACCTGATGCAGTACGGCCCAGCACAAACTGTCATAAATCTGCAAGAAAACCCTCCATACTGCTGTCAAAGGGATCGCCTAGACCTGAATGAAGATTCCATAATAAAAGATTTCAGTATTTGCTTTAATCTCCTCAGAAAGAATGAAACAACCCAGATGTACGATTCACCACGTATGTCCCCAACAAGGGCCCAACACAAACTTCAAGAGTGTAATATCCCTGATGGATATTGGCTATGATTCTGCATATAGTGCTGATACCACTTTAATATCCCTTTCTAGGATATATGCTAATACGCTGATATTGTAAAGTCTGCTGATATAATGTTTTCTGCTGTAGCTGAGCTAATCTATTTCCTTCTACAAATGTTATGGTATAATGACCTTTGCTGATGCACCAAGTCTATCTGTAGTAATCTTTATGACTGTTATAGAAGTTCTAAGCATGCCTTAAATGTCTTATTCCCACTCTAAGATATGATTGCTGATGTAACAGAGATAACAGTAGATAACAATGAATTGGTTAACTGCTGTAGCTGCACTTTGTTGTTCCAATATTCTGATCCTAAATGAACTGGAATTGATGTGGGCTTGTTCACAATGTCTTGGAATATATATATATATATCCCCTCACAACTGTGATAACAGCTTCAATGACTGGTGACAATGTTACCGCTACTATATGACTCCATCATAATGTTTAATACTTCCACAAACATTGTGAATTCACAGTAATAGACTTCAGCCACTATCTCCTTTTATAGAGCATTAACAGTGATGACTTTGATTTCCCACATTCTCACGATCGACAGATATACAATGCGATTCCATTTGCTTAACTTTTTCATAGACTCCACTGGAAGTTGGGACTCATTGAATTCAAACCACGATTCCTTATGTATGCAACTTAATACCTATCACACAAACTACTTCAGCTCTATATATATTTTTAAGACTTCACAATAGTTCTTTAGCGCTGGGGCCCGCAATCCACTATGCAGAAAGCTTATGCTTTTAGAACCCACAAATTCCTTCAAATAAAACACACTGTTTTTTGGTAACTGCAATTTCTCTTTATACTTTAAACACAAGTTAGAGCTGTTGCTGGGGCCCACCGTCCACTATGTAGATCTGCAGCATAATGTCAGAAATTGTCTCCTCTCTGCCAACAACATGAATTCTCAAACCCAATCTATTATGCAATCAAATTTCCGATTTCTGGGAATTAAATCATAATACACAATTACTCCACAATTGTTCATAAGACTATTCAAAGGAAATTGCTAATATAAATAAAACCCTATAATACCCTTATATCTGCATATAGGATATTCAAAGATATTAAGTAATTATAGAGAATATATGTTTCACTTCAATTCAGCAATCATCTCAAATCAATTATTCTGAAAATTTTATACAAAATATCTTCAATGATATCGATAAAATGGTCTCCGACCAAATATCACTTTATTCAGCAAAACACCAAACTCAAAACATAATGAAGCTCAATTGTGAAATCTGAGATGATTTCACCTCTACAATTCACCAAGGGAACATCTCCTCGGCTCAACAAATGCAAGGGAACATCTCCTTGTCAATCAGCTGAATATAGTTTGTCAAAAGACAAAACACAAAACCAAGTCATAAGCATCTGAAAAAGCATGCTCAACAATGACTCTCAGGCTTGCTTTTAAAGCCATTACATTAATTAGGCCCAGCCTAACTTTATTAAATGAGAGTTTACATGTACACATCAGACCAAAGCATTTTAAATGCTTTTACATGAACTTTATTAAATGCTTGCATTTGTACTTTTTAAATGCTTGTTCACAACACTTTTTTAATAGTGTAGTACTACTAACTTAGTAATTTAAATAAAATATTAATTTTATAAAGTAAATAAAATACTTTACAAAATTAATTTACAATTAAAACAATTTTAAGTTACTCTAAAATTGGGGACATGACAAAGAGACTAAACTATCACTCCAAAAGAATCTATCAAAAACACTAACACAATAAACACAATCACTCCCAGAACAAAACCCATCAGAAAATATCAAACTCCATGATAGCTTAGTGCAATTGCTGAAATGAAGCTGCCTCTTCCGGCTATGGTGGATATCTCACCACCGAAACTAGACTTCTTCAAGAGAGTTTTCGTTCTCAAGAAGGATGAAGATCTCACAGGTTCATTCCTGCAGGATAACAATATCTCAACAAGCATAAAAAGCCAAATGAGCTCTCCACTCCCATTTTTTAGGAGTTTGCACAATAAACTGAATTATAAAATAGAGAAATATACTTTTCCCCACAAACTCCAATATTTCATCACTTAAGCTCACACCTTTATGTGCCTAAATAAAAGATTAACTTTTCCCCTTTCCAATGAGCTATCATACCCTTGCACTTTAATATTATTTTCCAACTTATAAGACCAAGTGCACAATATTAACTGTTAGCTCATTAAAATACATACTTTTGCAGAAAATCCCAAAATTCACTAAAATGCCAAATAAACTGTACCAACATGCTCCCTAGGGTTTGGGATGAATAACGATGTCTTCCGAGTGACTTTCTAAAAATAGACGGCTCCTCCAAGAATCTTGGAGAGCTATCCGAAAAGCCGAACAAACTTCTGAAAGTTGCATACTCATCCCGAAACATCATTGAGCTCAAATCCAACATCAGAAACTAACAAGAACAACTGAACCGAAAGATCTTCACAAAGGGGATTCCCTTACCATACCACATAGCCTATCGGGATTCCGGAAAATAGGCTATCGGGCCCACAACTGATTAGGCTGGAAAAGGGAACATTACATTTCGTCCTTGGATTCAAAGCCCGTTGCAACCAAAGAGTAAAACTCCATAAAAGATGAATGATAAGATATGATCCAATGCCTCCAATTGAACTCTTATTTATTCACACTTTTACTCCTCCCAGGCCGACCTATGCAAGATATTACTTTATTATTTTATTGCCTTTTTCCCTCCAATTTGGCCAACCACCTTATTCAAGCTTGGGCGCTCAAAATTACAAATTAAAGATTTGAATTTTGCATTTGCTTTTCCCTTAATGCCGACCTCATGGGCGCCCAACACAAAATAAAATATTATTTTATTTCATACTTAATTTTCCCACTTTCCATCCTCCAAGTGGGTCGCTCCTCAAGGCAAATTATTTTATTAATTTTGACTTCATAAAAATTGCCATGAAATTAGACCAAGTCAAACTCCATTGTCATTTTACCTACCAAAATTAGTTAAATGCATGATTTAGCTAATCTAAGTATCCCCTTGCTCCTTCGACCTAGCCCACGGGAATAAGATAGGCTCGCTGACACATGGTGGGTGATCACTCAAAAAAAGGGGCATTGCAGATAAGGAGGAGCAACCGTTGGAGCATGATGACATGGCACAAGGTACAATTGCTTTTGTATCTAGTGTTCCTAAGTATCATCCTTTTAGGGTAAGAGGAATTGTGAAGGGACAAAGAGTATCTTGTTTGGTAGATAGTGGTGCAACACATAATTTCATTGATGAGGGCTTTGTGGTCAAGAGAGGACTACAAGTAGAGGAGTTTCCTAGATTTAGCATCATGTTGGCGGATGGATTCAAGATGAGTTGCACAATGAAGATCTCACAATTGAACATTAAATTGGATAACTATGCATTTGTTGATGAGTTCTATGTAGTTGGAATTGGTGAGACAAAGATTATGTTGGGAATCCAATGGCTACAATCACTTGGTAGTTACATTCAGGATTTCCACAAGATGGAGCTTGAGCTCACATCCAAGGGTAAACAAATAATATTGAAGGCAATAAACAATGGTACACCTAAGGACGTGCCAAAAGGATGGAGGTTCAGATCAGCCTTGGCACTAGTGAGGCATGTGATTTCAGTTGGATACATCTCTTGGACCAGCACTTGACGGAGATCATTCAAAAACAAAGGAAGATGTGATTGAGGTTCTTGAAGACACTACAAAAAGGTATGAGGCAAATTCTGACTTTCTGATTTGGAACAGCTATCCTTTACTTTCACATAATCATGAGGTGGCAGCTTGATAGAGGTAAGAGACCTTACCTTGTGGACAATCAAGAGTTGATGGTTAAGCATGAGGTACTGGTTGCGGATCCAAGCCATAAGCAGTCTGATTTTGTACACCATGGCATAGAGGATGTAAAGAAGACTCAAAGCATGTGTGATGAGTGGTTACAGAGAGCTAGAGAAGCTAAGTTGTTGGCTGCCCAAGTAAAACAACACCTACAAAAGGTCAAGGAACGATGCAGTCATGTATAGATCATGCGAGGCAGCAGAGAGAGACCTTTCTTCGATCCCTATTTCTTCTAAGGGAAGAAGTTATGGAGGTTGAGCATGTGCGGGATGAGCCTCTTATGATGGTCGAGCACAAGGAGCAAACAAATTTGCATGGACTTGATAAGAGGTCTGAGGTATGATTCAAAAATTTCATTTTGTGCAAATAATCTTCATCATAAGGTTCATGAGTCACATTATTTGGAGAGCCCATTAAAGGCTCAAGCCATGGCTATGGCGGAGGTAATGGAGCATACACTTTGTGGACCAGCCAATAATAATATGTATGCATGTGTAGAGGAAGACATTTGTGATTCAGAATTGATTGGGAGTCTAGCCATCCTTGGAGAGCTCAATGAGTCTACTTGTGTTTTGACACAACACCGTCATGATGATGATTCCTTGATGGAGCATGAGGCTGTCCTAATTTCAGGACTTGAGACATGTGAAGGGGATGTCACGGAGGCATTTGATTGGTATGTGCTTGGAGATGTTGAGTTTCAGCTGGACTATTGTCCAAGGCATGTAGTGGAGTATGAGCGCAGAAATTTTACAGCCCTAATTCATTAGTTTCCAGCTCACACCTTGTTGGTTGATGGCTGTTCTAGTTCGTTGATCATGGAGTCTTCAGGGTATACATTGATGATGGCAGCTGTTTGGATGGGATGGAGTGTTTGGGATTGCCACTAAAGTGTTGGGAGCTTCCATGATGATGTGATCCTATCATCCTGTGACAGTAGAGGTACTTTTGACACCATCATAAGTATGATTTCCAGTTTTCTTAGTGTTCTGATTTATAACAGCAGCCTAGGGTGGATTGGCATGTTTATCTATGCACCTATGAGATCAATCAGATTTAGATGGATAGTTGGTGATGATAACACGATGAGAGACATCCATCTCTTCACTTTCAGTTGGTGTGATGGTGTGATAATTTGGGATCCAGGTATTGGTGTGATTGGTATATTTCTTCACAGGGCTCTTGGTGAGTTGCTTCACAACCTTTCGTTGAGTAATGTTTATATCAAAGTGGAGCAGCGGAAGGTTTGGTGTGGGTGGTTGTACTTCAGAGGGTCATATCATATACCACTTGTTGGTAGGCATGACCCTCTTCAGGGCTTTGGGTATATATGATGCTTTGTCTTTGATAGACTTAGCATTTGTGGACAGTGGAGCCTTTGAAGGGAGAGAGTTGATGACACTTGTGGTTGAGGATTCTTCATCCTTGTTCCTACAGTCACACAGGTAGATTGCATGGAGGAGAAGCAGAATTTCAAAATTTGGGGAATGGAGTCAATTTGGGCTTGAGCGTGTATGGCTAGTTTTGTCTCATTGTTGGCCATCGGAGCTCATGTTGCATATCAGTCTTCATATTCACTTTGGGAGATACAGCCACTGGTTGAGAAATAGGGTGATCACGGAAAACTTGATTGGATGGAGATACTTGCCACGTGAGGATGTTTTGCAGTATCCAGGCTTGCAATTGCTTGTGGGCAAGCAATTCCAGGAAGGGAGGACTGTAATGTCCCCATTTTCCGAATGATCACCTAGCAGAGTTGGCTAGCCTATTCCATTCCCGTAGGCTAAGCCAGAGGGCTGAGGGAATAGCCTAATTGGCTAGATTTCATACTTAGCCAACTTTATTTAGGGAAAATTGATCATAAGGGATGACTTTGTATATTTTTGTGGATTTATTGGAGAAGTCAAAGTAATTAAAATAATTTGCCATAGAGATGAGTGACCATGGGAGAGAAAAGAAAAATGAAAAAAAAAAAAAAAAAATGATGGAAATGACTTTGGGAGTTTGAGGAAAAATAAGAATAAATTAAGGTAATTTCCCTTGGAGATGAACGACCTAATTGAAGGTCAAAAACATGATGTATGAGTTGCCTAAGTGGGTAGCCCCACTTGGAGATTGGATAAAATAAATAAGAAAAATTAAATACCTTGTCTAGGTCGGCCAAGGTGGTGGAGAGACAACAAAACAAAATAATTTATTGAGCACTTGGGCGCCTAGCATGAGATCGGCCTCATGGAAGAGGAGGAAAAAAAAGAAAATAAAAGGGAATATCTATGGTGGTCGGCCAGCTTGAGGAGGAAAGGGAATTATGTATAAATATAAGATGTTTTGAGGTCATTTCATCATCATTCATTCATCATTTCTAATTGAGTTTATCTCATTTCGCTGCAACGTTTGTTGGGCACGAATCGAAGGATGAAAACCCTTGTGATTCTTGGTGAGTTGGACGAAACCCTAGCTCATCATTGTGGTGGACTCATTACGAAGTTCAACTTGCACATCATTGGAGATCTTTGGAGGATTGGAGCTGATTGCATATTCAGATTTTTAGATCAGCATTGGAGGAGGATTTCTTGTGGCATTTGTGAGCACATTGCATTAGGGTATTGCCCTAACTTGGAGCGCCACCATTGAGAAGGGCAACTTGGCTTTTGGAGGCGATTTCATCATTGTTGAGGGTTTCTAAACCCTAATCCTAGCAGCCGCCCAAGCGCCACCATTTTGGAGGGTTTGTGGAGCATCATTTCACCATCTTTTGGTATGTACAAACCTATGTATTAGGTCTGATTTGGACAGCGGCATTCCGGGCAATGTTTGTCATGTTTTAGCCCTTGTTTTGGATGTAATATTCAGACATCATATTCTGATTTATAACAGCAGACTTCTGTTCTGAAAATCACACTTGGTTGTTGGTTTTGGATGCTCTACATTGTTATTTCATGGTGGATTTCATGCTTGTTATGATTATCAACTTGTAGTATCATTTGCCATCATTATTTGTCATGTTTGGACATCTATATGTTCACGGTAATTGAATGTTTGTAATCAGAAATTCGGGTTTTGAGCAGAAATCTAAAGTGCTGAAAATTAGGGCAGAATTCAGAATATTAATTTCAGAATTTTAGGGCAGATCCCATTGGGGATATTACACGCTTAACTTGGTCCAGCTTATTGCACCAAAACTACATGACCAATAATAACAACAGATTAATTCGTTCTCCAACTTATGCAACAAATGACAAGCATGTTCTAACAATAAATTAAATGGTCACAACCATGTAACATCTCCATGAAGATCCCTCTCTCAAAATTACAAGTTGACTTCCATGGACTTATATAATTCTAGTGCACACACAGTTCCACCTAGCAACTTTGCTCCATTTACACAGCAAAACATGGCATCTTCACTTCCTACAATTGTTTAAAAAAATAATGATTCTCCTTTGCTTCCATCTCTACAAAATCACCACCATTTTAAACACAAGGCATAATACCCTCCTCCAATGATTAGCCACACAAATTACACTAAAGATATTGTTATGGACTATAGTTCTTCAAAAACAGGTTCCAATTTCGAACAACTCTTTTGACCAACAACTCACCATCCTTCTGCTTCCAATGGTTACATCCATAGGACAGGACCATGAGCACCACATCTGGCATGTCCCGATCTCAAAAACTTTAATTCACTCTTCTTTGTCAAGACTGATGATGAACTTCATGGGTCCTAATCCAAAACAAGCTTCCTCACAATTCCGAAATATACTTTTCACAGCTTTACCATAAGTGTCTTCTCCTTCTATTTCACTACTTACCATAGGTTTTTTCTTAAGTGGGCGTACAACCAATGGCTTCACAATCAATGACTCTACATATGGTAGAGTTCTACTACCTGGATCCAAACCTTACACCACTTCATTTATTATCTTCTCAATTTGAAGATTTTCTTCCATACATTTCATCAATTTTTGGAGCTTGAATCCTTATATGAGCATCTTTTTGGCAGTGACAAAGCATTTCATCTTCAAAATATTTCATTCCCAAGTTTCCCAAGTCCACCCCTTCAACATTAAGATTCTTTAATATCCCTGATGGATATTTGCTAAGATTCTAATTTATATAATGAACAATAGAGCAAATCTTCAAACTTAGATTATGATATTCAAATTAAAGATTTGAATAATATGCAGCCTTCTATATGAGTTACATTGATAGCAAGTTGATTTTCAAACTCTCACTATTACAATCACTAATGTTACTGCTCCTTTAGATGTATTGCAAATTACAAAGATAATTCTCTCTGCTGTTACAAAACAGGGATATATAATCAACTTACTAGTTCACTGCTCACTGCTGATAACAAACTTAATTGATTCCTTTCTTCTCTGAAACTGCATCAGCAAATTTTAATAAACTGTGATCAATCTTCAATGGAAACTATACATTATGCTTTGCTATTTAATTGCTGACACTGGATGATATTGTTGTCTCTGTTCTTCTATGTTGACTGCTGATTATAATTTCCAAATTGATTTATCAGAAAACTGCCTCTGTGTTACTTTCTAATGCACCCAGAATTTCTTAGTATGATACTCCTTTTAATAAGCCTTGTAACTTGAGGCAGATTTAAATTAAACAAAGAGTGTAATGAAATGCTTGGAGGGGCCCACCAAAGAAGAAGCACTTGCCATCCCAAATTCCCACGATATCTTTTAGAAGTTCTGCCTTATTAAAATATTCATGAACCACTTCAATCATGACAAGGATTTTTAACATTTCCAACTCAGCAAAACCTTTTTGAAGTAGCCTTAATATTTCATAAAAACTTACGCATTCCTCATGCTATTTATGAAGATGGTTGCTGACTAAATGGATGTTTCAGATTATGTCTCCCACTTGACAACATGCACAAATATACCACAAAATGCCTCCAAACTAAACACAAACGGTACGGAACACTGTAGCAGTGGTACGGATCACTGTAGCAATCTGCAACAAATCATTGAATCTCTAAAATCTTCAATTCCAGCTAATGCAACATTCAAACCCTTCTTCAGAGATGCCAATTTAACCTTCAAAACCCACAGAAAATGTAGAACAACACTTTGAAGCACAATTGTGAAGCTTAAAGCAACTTCACCTCAATGCTAGTAAGGGAGCATCACCAAACCAACAACTACCAAGGGATCATCTCCTCGGTACAGCGAATGCAAGGGAACATCGCCTTGTCAATCAACTGAATACAATTTGTCAGAAGACAAAAACCCAAAACCAAGTATCTGAAAAACATTTAGACATTTAGACATGACTTCAAATGACTCTTAGGCTTGCTTTTAAAGCCATTACATTAATTAGGCCCAGCCTAATTTTATTAAATGAGAGTTTACATGTACACATCAGACCAAAGCATTTTAAATGCTTTTACATGAATTTTATTAAATGCTTGCATTTGTACTTTTTAAATGCTTGTTCACAACAACATGAACTTTATTAAATGCTCGCATTTGTACTTTTTAAATGTTTGTTCACAACACTTTTTAATAAAGTGTAGTACTACTGACTTAGTAACTTAAATAAAATATTAATTTTATAAAGTAAATAAAACACTTTACAAAATTAATTTACAATTAAAACAATTTTAAGTTACTCCAAAATTGGGAACATGACAGCCCTCCCTTCCCGACATTGCTTGTCCCCAAGCAATGGGAAGAAAAACTGAATTCAATCAATCCCTGGATCCCAAATCCAACGAGGCTCCTCAAGCATGCTCAATTGCATCTCTTCAAGGCTGCTGACGAAGAAGATCCTGGGACCGCTTCCGCTGTTGCACAATGTAGCAAACACATCCATGCTCAACCTCCAATGACACATCCATATCATGAAGCAACTTGATACCTTGCTGAAAGAGATTGAACTATCATACTCATCCTCATATAACTCACTTGTTGAAACTATGTTAACATCAAATCCAATCACCAAAGCATCATCACAATAATACCATATCAAAACATAGGCATACTCACTAAATCCATTATGAATAAGAAAATTCATCAACTCTGAATCAAATGATTGTGTATCCTTAAGAATGTCATCTTATTTCCTATCCATATCTTGATTCTCTATCCCATGTATCTCATGATTCATTTGCTGGAAATCATTTACCCAATAACTGAAAATCAAATCCAAATGAATACCAATGTCATCACTAATGTTCAATGGTGAGTAAACAACATCCATAGGCCATCCTCCAATGATGTAGACATGATTCAAACCTCTACAAAGCTCCCAAACAGCTGCTGTCCTCCAAGTGTCATGAAGGATATCTATCTGTTCACCTGTATATTCAATGTCACTATCAAACTCCATACAAAGTTCATTCCTCATATACCACATGTCTTGAATCCTCTTTGTCTCAATCATACCATGGTGTATCCAATCAGAAATCTTGAGCCTTGGATAATCCATATACTCATCATGTGTGATGACCAATAAAGTGCCAAAGGTAGGAAGTGTCTTCCCACGCTCATTATGATGAACAATAACTACCACCAACTGATTTTGCAAAGGAATAGTACTGCTGCCCTCAAACAAATCAGGGATTATATCATGCCAATCAACTCCATGATCAAAATCTGCCATCTCATTAGAATAATCAGCAATAACATCATGCCACTTTTCTTCATTAAATGTTGATCCTAAGCAAGAAACTTCATATGCATCACCTATGTCTTCTTCATGTGAATCACATTCTTTATGGTTGATCATGTTCTCTTTATCATCATGAAGTGTCATGAGTTCTTCATGTGAATCTTGTTCCTCATGGATAATCTTTGTGACAAAGACTACGTCTTCTCCCTGCATGTATGATTGAACACCAATAGTATGCTCTTCATAAGAAACTGTAATCTCTGGTTTGCTCTCAAATGTATCAACATTTTCCTTATCAACAATGTTAGTCTTTTCATGAAGAACCATACCTTTACCCAATATAGCTGATTTGTCTTCAACTACCATGTGCTTTTCTTTAATATGTGGCTGAAGTGTACTTGAATCCTCATACTCTTCATCACTATCCAATGAGTCTTCATTATACCACGAACACTTGAACTTCATGTAATCAATAAAACTGATTCTGTTTTGCACATACATAGGAAAAGCATCATACTTGTTTATCAAGGCTATCAATTTTTCTTCTATAGATTTGTCAACTGTAGGTGTTCTTCTTGTATTCATGGCTTCAGCTTTTCCTTCAAAACAAACCCATAGGCTGGCAAGACAGAGGCTCTAACTCACAGGCTGGCAGATCATAACTCTGATACCACTTTAATATCCCTGATGGATATTTGCTAAGATTCTAATTTATATAATGAACAATAGAGCAAATCTTCAAACTTAGATTATGATATTCAAATTAAAGATTTGAATAATATGCAGCCTTCTATATGAGTTACATTGATAGCAAGTTGATTTTCAAACTCTCACTGTTACAATCACTAATTTTACTGCTCCTTTAGATGTATTGCAAATTACAAAGATAATTCTCTCTGCTGTTACAAAACAGGGATATATAATCCACTTATTAGTTCACTGCTCACTGCTGATAACAAACTTAATTGATTCCTTTCTTCTCTGAAACTACATCAGCAAATTTTAATAAACTGTGATCAATCTTCAATGGAAACTATACATTATGCTTTGCTATTTAATTGCTGACACTGGATGATATTGTTGTCTCTGTTCTTCTATGTTGACTGCTGATTATAATTTCCAAATTGATTTATCAAAAAACTGCCTCTGTGTTACTTTCTAATGCACCCAGAATTTCTTAGTATGATACTCCTTTTAATAAGCCTTGTAACTTGAGGCAGATTTAAATTAAACAAAGAGTGTAATGAAATGCTTGGAGGGGCCCACCAAAGAAGAAGCACTTGCCATCCCAAATTCCCACGATATCTTTTAGAAGTTCTGCCTTATTAAAATATTCATGAACCACTTCAATCATGACAAGGATTTTTAACATTTCCAACTCAGCAAAACCTTTTTGAAGTAGCCTTAATATTTCATAAAAACTTACGCATTCCTCATGCTATTTATGAAGATGGTTGCTGACTAAATGGATGTTTCAGATTATGTCTCCCACTTGACAACATGCACAAATATACCACAAAATGCCTCCAAACTAAACACAAGCGGTACGGAACACTGTAGCAGCGGTACGGAACACTGTAGCAGCGGTACGGAACACTGTGGCAGCAGTACGAAATACTGTAGCAGTGGTACGGATCACTGTAGCAATCTGCAACAAATCATTGAATCTCTAAAATCTTCAATTCCAGCTAATGCAACATTCAAACCCTTCTTCAGAGATGCCAATTTAACCTTCAAAACCCACAGAAAATGTAGAACAACACTTTGAAGCACAATTGTGAAGCTTAAAGCAACTTCACCTCAATGCTGGTAAGGGAGCATCACCAAACCAACAACTACCAAGGGATCATCTCCTCGGTACAGCGAATGCAAGGGAACATCGCCTTGTCAATCAACTGAATACAATTTGTTAGAAGACAAAAACCCAAAACCAAGTATCGGAAAAACATTTAGACATTTAGACATGACTTCAAATGACTCTTAGGCTTGCTTTTAAAGCCATTACATTAATTAGGCCCAGCCTAATTTTATTAAATGAGAGTTTACATGTACACATCAGACCAAAGCATTTTAAATGCTTTTACATGAACTTTATTAAATGCTTGCATTTGTACTTTTTAAATGCTTGTTCACAACAACATGAACTTTATTAAATGCTCACATTTGTACTTTTTAAATGTTTGTTCACAACACTTTTTAATAAAGTGTAGTACTACTGACTTAGTAACTTAAATAAAATATTAATTTTATAAAGTAAATAAAATACTTTACAAAATTAATTTACAATTAAAACAATTTTAAGTTACTCCAAAATTGGGAACATGACAGATTCTATCCATTTTGGGAACCCATCATCGTTGATTGTATTTTGCATGCACTCCACACTCTGCCATTTTCAATTTCCTCCTGGATCATCTTGAAAGCCACAAGGTGGTTCTGATTCATCCGTTGAGATTGGGGACAATTTCCTCTTAGCAGGTAGAAAATGATGCAATTCAATCTTTTATACCAAGTAAACTAGATTTCAGCTTTTAGGCTTACTTTCTGCTTTTAGATTTGTTGCTTTTGCTTGACCTTATGCAGCTAGCACACACCTGCGTCAGTGTCCATCTGCACGTGTGTGTGTGTGTGAATGCACATATTCTGCATGCACTCCATACTCTTACCTATTTCATTTTCCTCCCAGCACATCTTAAAAGCCACAAGGTGGTTCTGATTCATCCATTGAGATATTGATTCAGTTCTGCATACTCCATATTCTGCCAATTTCAATTTCCTCCCAGATCATCTTGAAAGCCACAAGGAATTTTTTATTCGTCTGTTGAGATTGGGGACAATTTCCTCTAAGTGTGTAGAAAATGACGCAATTCAATCTTTTGTATTATGTAAATTAGATTTCAACTTTTAGGCTTAATTTCTACTTTTCAGTTTGTTGCTTGTACCTGGCGTCATGCAGCTAGCACACATTTGCATCATTGTACATCGGCATGTGTGTGTCCTCATGTACATATGTATATGTGTGTGTATATATGTACATGTATATGCATATGCATATACGTATATCCTTTGGACACGGGCACTCGTATAAGATGTCTCACCGTTCAAGATTCTTAGATTCATTTTTGTTATGATAACCACTATAAATTGCTATTGTTGACTGTTAATAAACTACCCAGACATTTTCAAATGCTCTAATACACATTCATATGAGATAAATGCTAAAATTCATTAGATATAATATAGAAACCACATTTACCTGTCCATGTCCAATCTTCTTTTGAAGATCCTTCCCAAATATTGCTACATAAGCATCATAACGGGAACCAGAAGCAGACCTTTCTTGAAAACTAGGAGTTGCTGGTGGAAGGCATTCCATGGCATCTATGTAGAGCCATTGGTGAACTGGAGAAAATACTCCTGTTACAGCCTGCAATTTGTACCATACCAAACAAAGAAAATTAAAAAATCTAGTTTTCTATGGTTTTTCATATGTTTGCCCAATGCTTTTCATCAAGAAATCATAAATTATTTCTACAACAATTACATTAATCTGACAATACAAGAAGAAATGTTCTGGTTCAAATTTCAGTAATTGGCTCATATAACAACAAAATTGTGGATCATTTTGCATATTTGACTGAACACAAATTCTCTGTTTGCAGCACGAAATCTAACGAAACAAAGGGAAAATACTACAATTTTCAAATGTGAGGCGACAAAAAATTCTCACACAAAACTTTCTGCACTGAAGTCCGTTTTGCAAAATTTATCATTCTTGTGAGTTTGACATGGATAGTTGCCACGTGTGATGAAATGTGCCAAATTAATAATTTTTGCAAAATTCTGATTTTTTTTATAATTTTCTGATTTTCTGGACAAATAAATAACTGAAAATAGCAAAATCAAATAAATGCTAGGGCTGGAAAATTAATGGTGAACATTACCAAAACCCTCATATACTTATTTAATGATCAAAACACACTCAGATCTGAACATATAAATGATGTAATAGCAGGTAAAATCCCTTTTCTAATAATTCCCAAAGTTCTGATTTTTTATTTAAATATGCAATTCTTCTTTTTTTTATATTTCAATTGCAATATTTAATTCAAAGAAATCTGATTTTAATTGACATTGTAGCCAAAGATATTACTATAACAACAGATATCTTTAATTTAATATCCATAAAAAATACATAAGAAATGCAACTGTATATATTTATGAAATACAACACAAGAATTAGAACCTATTTTTTAAAATTGCTGAAATATCAAATCAGCACCTTTGAAACTATACGGCACACTTAATTTCTTAGTGATACGGCCTTCCAACTTCCATCAAAAAGGTGTGATTCCTCCTATAAACCCATGCGCTCCCTTTTCCTTGGTACAGCTAGTAAAAACAAACAATCTACTACTAAATGCAAATAGTACGGCACCCTTGGAGAATTTTGAAATGTTACAAACTAACAATCCACCTTATGTGATGGTACGGCCAGCTTATATGGCTCCACAAATAAACTTTGAAAGTTCCTTCAACTCAACTTTGTATTTTGTTTTTGGTATTTTTCATGTATATTGAACTCTTCTACACAAACTGAAATAATACTACAATCCACACCTGCAACTGAAACTGATGCTATAAATTCTTCAATTTTAGCATAATATGATTTTTAGATGAAATCGCCGTATTTGAATCAAAGGGATTTCATCCTCCAATTCTCTAAAAACCATGAGGGTTTTCGTCTTATGGTAAAAGTTGAACAAGAAATCAAAGCTCTGTAAAAAGGGGTTTTTTTATTGTAAAATAGCATGAATAATAATGAGGAATTTTCTTTCCTTTATAGATCTTCTTTTTCCTGTTTTTTCTTTTCCCTCCAAAGTTTCCACTTTCATCAACTTTAATATCTTATCAAAGATCTTTTAATATCTCATTAATTTGATCTTTAAATAAAAATAATAATAATACTTAAGCTATCATTTTTAATACATCAGAATATAATATAAGAATAAACTTAAAACATTATTACTAAAATTATTTCCCACTCAACACCTTTAGCCTACGGCAAATAATTAATAGGTTAAGGTTTCATCTCATTAATAGGTTAAGGTTTCATCTCATTAACTTAATTCGGAAATGGGGACATGACATTGGAGACCACAAATAAATTCTGAAATTTTATTTCAACTGCTGAAAATAAGGTACAATGATGTAAATCAATAAATGCACTCACAAACCCTAAAAAACAGTTGTACGGCCTCACATATAGGCTGGAAATCAGCACCAAAATCCTCCAAATTGATTCACCTTCATCAAAAATTAATGGCAGAAATAATGGATGGTATGGCTGACCTAAATGTATGAAAAATTCCTCCAAAACCCTCAGATCTGCACTTGCCTTGCTCATAAAAATTATTTCTGATTTTTGTGGATGATGTGCAACCTTGAAAACCAACTAAAACAACAGCAAAAACCCTAGATGTGAATCACCATGCTTAATAAATTATTTCCAAATTTTTTAGAAAGTGATGCGGCCTTGAAACCCTC
This sequence comes from Cunninghamia lanceolata, assembly GCA_027924645.1. Classification (NCBI taxonomy): domain Eukaryota; kingdom Viridiplantae; phylum Streptophyta; class Pinopsida; order Cupressales; family Cupressaceae; genus Cunninghamia; species Cunninghamia lanceolata. Next base: position 5,361,588 of record BSBN01000066.1, read on the forward strand.
ATAAATCAGCAACAAATATCTTCAAAAATGTTGATTTGGTGATAAAACACTGTAACAACCATTGTAACGGCACTGTAGCAACAACATATCAACTTGAAATTTGCCCAAATATGCTGATTTGATGATGTAGAACAATTTGCTTGCAACTCCAAATCGCCCAATCGCTGGAATCTTGCATGAAATCTCCAAAATCAACAAAATTGTGATCCCCAAATGAAATTAACCAAAATGAGAAACAAGAGTTTTCGTCCTTGATCCCAAATGTGGAATCCAAGAGGGTTTTCATCATCTCAAACCCCAAACAAACCAAGGGTTTTTGTTCTTGGATGCCCTAGATTGAACAAACTGCTCAAATCTAAAATTTGGATGCAAAAGGATAACGTGAATGATGATCAATTGGAAGTCAAACGCCCCCTTTTAAACATTTCCAAATTGGGCCCATGATTAAATTCCATCCAAAATTGTATACAAAAATGCTTTTTATTTTTATTTTTATTTTTATTTTTATTTTATTTTATTTTTAGTATTTAAAAATACTTTTATTTAAGACTAGTGTTTAAAAACACTTTATTTTATTTTAATAATATTATTTAAGTTGTCCCTATAATTAAAATTTATCAGGCCCAACGTAAGATAGCACTAATATGACATGTAGAATATGTATCATAAATATGTAGAATGATTGCATCACATGATAGTTCCTTGCTCTAGATAAAATTCACAGGCATCTCTAACATAAGACGATCAGCACTAATTGACTCAATTAAGGATGGGAAAGGTAAGATGTGGTAGAACAAAACCTCCATAAAAAAGGCATTTGCATCCATAACATTAAAAATCACAAGTATATCAAGGATAGGTACGTTATATGAAATGAATGATAAAAACACATTAAAATCTAAAATCAACATGTAAATCAACGAAGAAATACACCTTAGGAGGTGCCATAATAATAGAATAGCTTGTGTTGGGAGGATAGGAAAAGACAGAAATCACAATGCATACCCAAACCCTAATCAAAAGACATAAACATGTGTAAATCAAACCCTAGAAAATGCAAAAATAGATGATAACATCATAACTCTATCATATCTGAAATGCAATCCTAAAGGAAAATCAGGTCATGTAGAATAGATCAAATTCACCTTGCCCTCTTGACAGATTGTTGAGGGAGGAAGCCTTGCTCATTCTCGGCCTTCAGATACAGTGCAACATATTTATTTCCCTTATTTTTCCTCTTAGCCCATGGGAAATGGAAATAAGCTAGAGGTCTTCTCCATGGCCCTCCTAAAGTTCTCTTATTTTTGCAACTCTCCCAACTAATCTTGTTGTTGAAGTCAATCCCTAAGTACTTGTACTCAGTTACTTCTTCCAAAGTATTGCCTTCAAAGTAACTTATGCTGGCTTTGCTTCCTTCTGCTAGAGAAAATCATGATTTTAGTCTTACTAGTATTGACTTGCATCCCCACTGTTCTGCAAAAATGTTCAAGGGCATACAAGTGCTCTTGTAACCCATGAGCTGATTTAGAGATCAAGATAAGATCGTCAGCATATAAGAGAAGTCGAATCACAAACTCGCCAAGCCAGACACCATCCCCTCCTTGCAAATTTATCCACTCTTCAAGTTTGTCAATATATAATCCGAAAAAGATAGGGGATAGGGGGCAGCCTTGCTTGACTCCAATGTCAATCCTAAAACTTTTCGAGATGCCTGCTGAAGTTCTGATTTTGACTCTAACCTCTTCATAAAGCCTATGGACAGCCGCTCTAAAATGCATAGGAATTCCAAGCTCTTCCATTCTACACCATAACTTATCCTGGGGACCATGTCAAAAGTTTTTTCGAAGTCAACAAAACAACAAAATGCTTCTTCCCTTGCCCCCCAAACTTTTTCAATGATGTGCCTCAAAGTGATTCCATGATCAACTGTAGAGTGCTTAGATCTAAAACCTGCTTGTCCTTTTGCCCTCTTATCTTTTTTCTTACGCCCACTTGCTGATTCTATTTTCAACCATGCTACCAAAGAGATTCGCAAACAAAGGATTGATCATTATGGTCCTGTAATTGGAGGGATTATTGACATCCCCACTGTTAAAAAGAGGAATCGCTAAGTTGGTTGTCCAATCACTAAGGAACCCTTGCTGAATGATGTTGTTGAATATTCTCATAATGTGTAGTGCGAGAGTTCTCACCCCCCATTTTAAAAATTCCGCTTGAAGCTCGACTAGGTCTTTTTGTTTTTCCAACACCCAGTTTCTTAATACCAGTCTCGACCTAAGTGTTGTTTCACACTAAGTGTAATACGAAAGGAAAGTGTTGTGAGATAATCATAGATTACTAAGATGGTAGAGAAATTGAACCTAAAAACGATACCGCGTCCTAATCCTTACCATGTTTCCTAGTTATAGAAGGGTCAACTGATGACTATGCAGAAGCAATGCTTCGTTGCATTTTATATTAGAAGTTATTCAAATGAGGTTTGGTGTGATGTGATTCCTATGGATGCTTGTCAAGTGTTGTTGGGTAGACCATGGCAGTATGATATTTGCACCATCCATAATGGGAGGAAGAACATTTTCACCATCACCAAAGGTGGAAAGAAGTTTGAGTTGCAGCCCATGAAGGCTGAAGTAGAAACACAGAAAGCAAGGTAGTGTTTCTAACTGCCAAAAAAGTTTCTTAAGAAAATTGGAGTTGCAGGAATGCTATGCATTGGTTGTAACGCCTACACTAGTCGAAAGGAGTAAGCTGCACAGCTCTGAGGAGCCAAAATTGGAGGCACTGCTGAAGAAATTTGAAGACATCGTGGATAGTGGAATCCCTGAAGGATGACCGCCAGTGTGCAGTATTTCACATTGCATGGATTTCATCTGTGCATGAATAGATTGTCTTTAATAGACTCTCTATCCTTGACTGCATCAAAAAGATAGAGTAGAAGTACAAAGTAGTTTGTACCTAAGTGTTTTTCCTGCAGCAATCTTTAATTGCTGCATAATGTTTCTGTAACGCAGTTTCATGATCAATCAAAGTATGTTATTCTGAGCAATTTTTAATATTAGTTCACGGGGATTAGCTGCCATTTTTCATTGTAAGAAAGAGCCCACTTATAGAATAAGATTGTTTGGCTGTCTCCTCTATTTTATTTTCTGTGTATGTGTTTCATTTCTGCAAATATAGATTAACCATTGAGATTAATTGAGAGATTTACAGTTGCAAGTGTGCAACTAGTTGTAATGTCCCCTTCTAGTAAGCTCAAATTGTTCTCAACCTTGCACAATTTCAACTCACAAAAAGAGAACATTAGTACTCCAAATTTTATGTTTCATATCATAATTAATATAAATCCATATCACATAATTCATATTCATAGTCATATTCTTATTCATGTTAGTCATATTCTTATTCATATTATCCATAGTCATATTGTTCATAATCATATTCATATTCACCCTCATATTCATATTTAATTCATATCCATTTTCATACTCATACTCATTTTCATAGGCCTCAAGTGCTATCCTCGGAAGGATCATATGTCGCCCTATCATTAATCTATCTCTAACTCCATAGGCATGGTTCGTTAAGGAGACACTAACCATCCCATACGAAGGCCCAATGGCTTCCCACCTCACCAATCGGCTCCAAAGACTTCCCACCTCATCTATTGGACAGTCACCTACCGTAGGGCACAAATTACATTGATGAGCTCATCATACCATAGGCCCAAGGCTTCACCTCACACCCGGAGGTACTTCGACACTTGGCCCAAGAGACTTCGCCTCACACCCGGAGGTACTTCATCTTCTTGGGGTTACCTAGGTCCAATTACATTCTCCTAACTTACCCATACACCTAGGATAGAGAGATGATTAATAATGAGGCTAATCCTCCTTTCGGATATGGCACAATCCTATGATTTCTAAGTCCTTATTCATAATTTGCACATGATGCCTTATAGGACATCTTGGCCTTATATCATAATTGGCCAATCATATTTCCACATGATCATATTCCATTATCATCATCATTGATTCCTTATGCATAACCATATTCATTTAACATATTAATCTATTCTTTCTATGCATATTCATGATCACATATCTTTATTTATTTATTTTTGTTCATTTTATGTTGTCTGATTTAATTTCTGAATTTACCAAATACCTAACAAAATACACACTAAAATATTATTTTAATATGCTATACTAAATATTCAAATACTTATGAAATAGCGTACCTGATATAGCCTGCGGGCTTACCTTGGGTGCCTCTGTGTATTCCCTTAAAGCTTTGATGCTGCTTATGTATTAAAATTGCCTTAGACTGTTTTGTTTTTCCCCCGATTAACATATATTTATATCTGCTTTCTAACACTCCAATCGCTGCCTCATTGATGACTTCATTTGTTACTGCATTTATTCTTCATACAGGAGCTGCAAAGATTCTTCAATATAGGTCTGAAATACACTGCATCTTTTCTCCTTTTGTGGACTGCTGTATGTCTGCTCTTTTTTCTTATTTTTCCCTGTCCACTTTTTCGATATTCCCCTCTCCCTACCTTCAATCTGAATTTATATCATATGTCCCTTCTTGAAGGGAAGCATCCTTACGAAGAGTGATGCCCTTTCATACTACCGCTGCTCATGATTGTTTGAAGGTAATTATTCTTAACTATTGAATACCCTTGCCATCCGCTGCCTTAAGTCATTCGTTGCTCTTTTAATTATAATATTAATCACACTCCTTTGTATTCATAGTGATCTCCCTATCCTACGTTGGAAATGGGAATCATTTATAATATAATATTTGCTGGGGTTAAAGGTAATTGCTGCCTAAGTTTGCATTATTATTATTATTATTATATTAATAATTATATTTATAATAATATTTAAGTTAATATTTATTTCTATAATGTATAGTGTTATATTTAATAATTTTCAGATTGTTAATATTTATATTTATAAATATAATAATCTTGTTAATATATTATATTAATATAATCATTATTTAATAATATTTAATATAATATTATTGATTAATATTATATTAGAATAATATTTATCCAATAATATTATTTAATATCATTTATTAAGTATTATATATTAATTATATTATATATGTTTATTTAAACACCACATTTTACAAAAGCGATTTCTTTGTCTTCATTATGATGTTTAAATCTTTAATTTAAACAATGCCCTAATATCGGGACATGACACTAGTTGTATTACATAGAATAGATGGAGGTTTGTTTGAGTTAACTGATTGGCATGCCTAGATTAGTTTAGTTACGTTTGATGCTTTCTAGTTTTCATACTTTTCAGTATTTCTGGATTTCAGCAACTCACTCTCTTAAATTTAGTAACTCTTCTTTTCCCCTCATCATTCTTCTACCTAGTCTTACTCCCGAACTTAGAACAGCATTCATTAGAGGTACTCTAAGTCCAAGAACCTCTAGCTCTGTGTAATATCCCAAAATGGGATATTTTGGACAATTTTGGATTTACGGACTTTCAAAATATCTAAATTAATTTTCTGCTCAAACCCTAATTTCTGAAATAAAAATCAGACTTGAACAATCAACTAGGGCAGCCCATAAAACATCTCAAAACATCTTAATTTCGCCATAAACATGATCAACCATAATATACTTGCATTTCACCGTCAAATGAGCATCAAATCCACTTTGCTTATCCAACACAAATGACTGAAAATGAAATCAGAAGTCTGCTGCTACAAAAATCTGAGTTTTACAAGTCTTCAAGTGCATCAACAAAATAGGGCAAACAAGACAATCATGCCCAGCAATGTTCTGCCCTAACCCTATGGGTTATACATACCAAATAATAGAAAAATGACCTTCAAAAAGATAGGAAGAGATCCCCTATGTGTGCTGCTCCAATTAGAGCATAAAACCCTATGTCTTCAATCTTCAAACACAATGGAAATCTGCTCCCGCAGGTGCGCCCAGGTCTGATGTGTTTGCTGCTCCAAGAATGATGCAAATGTCGCCCAAGGGATGCCAACAAACCTCCACAAAAGATTCTCCAAAGGTGGCGCTCAAAGAGTAGGGTCAAACCCTAGGTAAGTTAGCATCAATCCACCAATGAATCCACTCCAATCTAGGGCAAATCGGGTCTGCTCCTCTGCTGCTCCAACTCAGAAATAAAATCATGCACAAGAACCACCCAAACCAAATCGCTCCTCCTCCAATGAAGGGTGCTCAAACTATGGCAATCTCCTCCACCAATGATGATCAATTCACACCAAGGAAGTGTTACACGATTTAGAAAACTGAATAATGTATTATGTAATGAGATATTTACATGAGAGAGCGAAAGCTCAATATATAGGAAATACAAAGTCTAAAAATAGACAAAAGCAGAAGAACTACAGCAAAGAAAGCAGAATGGATAGACCCTAAACTAAAGACAAAAAAGGAAACTTATCTAGGAACCTATCTAACTAAGAGTGACCATTAAATAATAAGATATTATCTTAATATCCCCCCTTAATGGTCAATCCACTAACTAAAACTGATGCCCCCCAAAACAGTAGTATCCGAGACAAATGGAGGCATAAACAAAGAACAGAACCCGAGCACGGGTGTCAAGACACAAATCCCGAGGATTCCGAAGAAGCAGAACACAAATGATGAATGCAGATCCAGCTGGTGACAAGAAGGGGCTAAGCGCTGTAAGCGCAAACCAAGAAAGCCCTCAAAGCTGTGAACCACGGTGAAAAGGTAGAAAGCTCTCCAGAAACAGTGACAAGGCAAAACATTTGTCAAACCAGGAAGCTGCCGAAAATAGAAAACAGAACCCCATTCACAGGGCTACGAAACAGGTACCAAACTTTGATAAGATCCTGCAGAGAATACTGATGATAAAAAATTTATTGTTGTTGAACTTCTAACTACTTTTGAACCAAGATGCCATGTTACACGTTTTCCGAGTCACGAAAAGACGGATTACAAACTGATGGCATGAGTACTAAAGCAGATAGACGACACAGATGCTGAACAGAACCCTTGCACAGTTTACGAAGCACAGATTCTGAAAACACGGAATAAATCTGAAACACAGATAGAGGGGCACAGATCTCGAGATAAATCCAAACACGGATTTCAAAACACAAATCTCGAGAGTACGGAAAGCATAGATTCAGAACATCTGAACACAAATTCGAATCACGAATTTCGAGGAAAATATTTCTGCATGTATGCTGGGAGCTTACAATGGACCATGGGTTGATTGATACTGAGCGCTCAACACAAAACTTCTAACCAAACTTCCAGCGAACCAATAGATTGAAGATCATGACAAAACTGCGAACCCAGAAAAGAAGATCATGAGAAGATCCTGCCGAACAGAAAGAAGCCATGGCCAGAACACGAAAAAAGACGCCTTCAAGAGATTGCAAGAGCCAAAAAGCTGATCACAAAAAATTGTGATAAAGGCCCAAATAAAAGACGATGACACCATAAATTACAGCTAAAATCACGTCTCCAAGTCACGACCAGAAACAATGATGTTGGTTACCAATCAGAAAGAGTGAATAACAGACCCCCGAGGCAAATCTTGAACCGTCTCATTAAAAAATCCCCTTGACCAAGGATTTGAAGACAGCGACCTCAGATTTAAACAATGATGAAAAAGGACTCAAAATCGCTTCCATAAGTCTTATGATCTCCCAAAACGTGACAAAGCACGAACTGCTGCCTGAAACGTGTCTCCTCATTGCCTAGAGACCACAGGTGATATGCAAACACAACATTCAGAAGAAAATGGCCGCTGAAAATACAAACTTCAACCGGTGACCAAACAGCGATACTACTTGTCGAAGATAAAAGAGAAAAGAACTTGTCAAAGGGACTGAAGCGGCGACCACGACTGTATCAAGAAAACCCGCGAGCTCAAAAAGGTAAAACGCCGCCCACATAGTAGATCTCTTCAAAGGTGACTACACCCAGACCGTGGATGCCAAAGCCCGCCAAGTAAGAAAACAAAACAGACGCCGAAACTTCAAATCGCGTTTGCGAAATCCTTCAACGCGATATTCATGCCACGACCATCAGAAATCATGAGCACACAAAAAACGGCGCCAAAAATTAGAAACGACCCAGAAATCCAATCATAAACTTAAACCCTTGCAAAAAATAGGAGCGCAAAAAGAGAAATGGAAGTCGCGATTTGCAAGAAAATGGCGCGATTTTGGGCCAAACACAGAGGAATCGCGCCAGTTGTAAACAAAAGCCCACAAAACATAATCGCGACTAGAAGCCGCCGGAAACCCTTACGTTGCCAGAAATCTGCGATTTTTTCAACAGAAAAATGGTCCAAACGGAATCCGCGATTTTGACATAGAACTCCGCCTAGGGTATACAAAAAGGAACGACGCCCATAGATTTCAGAACACACGACCTTTGGATAGGAGCAAAACAAACCCGCGTTCTTGAATGAAGATAAAAATGAAAATGAACACACTGAAACCCAGAATCACGATTTTCAGCACAAAAAGTCATGAAACCTTGGCGACCACCAGGTAAAAGCACGATGTTCAGGAAACAGATGCAAGTTCCAAATCCTTACTGAATACGAAGAGCCCAGGAGAACTTTTCCCGCTCTGATACCATGTTATACGATTTAGAAAACTGAATAATGTATTATGTAATGAGATATTTACATGAGAGAACGAAAGCTCAATCTATAGGAAATACAAAGTCTAAAAATAGACAAAAGCAGAAGAACTACAGCAAAGAAAGCAGAATGGATAGACCCTAAACTAAAGACAAAAAAGGAAACTTATCTAGGAACCTATCTAACTAAGAGTGACCATTAAATAATAAGATATTATCTTAATAGGAAGTGCCACCAATGATGATCTCCAATCTGATTTATAATTCTGCTCTTCTTCTCCACAAAAATGTCAATGAAGCCCAAGTGAACTCTTGTCACGAATCCTCCAAAGGAAAGAGCTAGGGTGTCCAACTCCTCCAAGGAACTCAAGGTTTTCGTCTCAAGCTCCTACTCCAAGAGATAACTCCAAGTAATGAATGAATGAATGCTTGAATGATGCCTTGGATGCCAAATTCGACCTTGTATATATACACATCTTACCCCTTTTCTCCATGCTAGCCAACCATGCTTTATTCCCTTTATTTTATTAGTTTTTCCCTCAAAGAGGGCCGGCCCACTTATGCTATTTATGGCACTCAAAACAGATTGTAAATCTGCTAGGTGGACCTTGGCATGAGTTATCTCCATAGGCCGACCAACCTCTAGACCAAAGGGCACCAAGGGATTCAAATTAAAGATTTGAATTTGTCTTCCACTCCTTCCCTCCAAGTCGGCCCAAACCAAGTGCCACCAAGGATTTGGCATTATTTTGGAATTAAGCTTTTCTTCCCAAGTCACCCATACCACTAATGCATCCGATAGGGCCCCGCAAGGATGGCACATATATGAGACCATATTGATAAAACTTATTCTTCTTCCGGTGTGAAAGAAACCATTCGTCAAGACAACCCACCATAAGTACTTAACCTCATGGAAAGAAAAAGATATCTAGTGAAAGGCACATAACAATCTCCCCGGAAAATATGATAAGTCATCTCCGGACACCTCAATTCTCCACCCAAGAATCCTCGGAGCGTGAAACCCAGCCCAACTGCTCTCCAAAGGTGACCACTCGAAAAATGGGGACATTACACTCTGGTGCATATATTTTGCCATGAAAGCTTACACCCCTGGGTCAACAAGGGTATAGTTTAACCCTACAGCCAACTTGCTCCAAAAGCAGCAAAGAGAGTTCGGGCAAGTATACAGTTTGCTCCAATTCTACGTGGTTGAGAAAGAAGTGAAGAACACACAGTCTCCTCAAGTGGGGCTAGGATGGTTTAAGACCTATAAAGGGTGGCCTACTAGTTACACCAGCATATTGTAGAAGGCTAATATCATAGTTTGAAAACTTAAGACTCCGGACAGACTATGCAAAATGCAGCAAAAAAAAACTCATAATTACACACACAAAAAAAAAATAATGCATTTAGAGAACACATAAGTCTAATTTGATTATCAATTTGTCATAATTCAAACATTACATATGCCATATGATCCTCAAACTCTCAAAATTTGAAATTTCATAGTTTCAAAGTTGAACAATACACTGTAATACAACAAAATTATAAATAATAAATGTATAACAGCACTATAACTGTTTACATATGATATGTCAAAAAACAACCAAATACAATATACATCTTCCTCTTTCCCCTCCTAGTGTAACTTAATTTTTCAAGCCTTGAATTAGAAGGTGTGTCAGTATCAAAATGATGATAGATTGTTTCCTCAAATGTGTATTCGTTTGCCTCCATTGCATCCAATTTTGTTGCTTCTGCTGCAAAATGGGTGAATGAAGACCAAACATGAGAAAAAACTAAAAATCGCAATTATTTTCTTTTAACCCGCCGCTTGGAGAGTCCGCATGAGAGACTCGTGAGTCCGAGCCCAAGACTCAATGAATTTTTAAGAAAACTCGATCGAGTACCCGGAAAGACTCAACTCGCAAGTCACGCCGACTCGGCACATCAAGTAAATGGACTCACGAGTCTTGGTGAGTCAATCGAGTCCTCAATGAGTCTTCAAACTATGGTTAATATGCTACTTAGAAGATCTAAAAGGGTGGCTATGTAGGGATTGACATTGATAAAGATGGATGAGGTGGTGACTCACATCATGCAGGGCCACAAACAGGCCCTGAGTAGGCAAAACATTAATGACATTGCTCATAATTATTATCAATGCATTGGTAGCCATATTGGGCAGTTTTTTTTTAACTATCAAAAATGTGGTGCAGCATGACAACATTAAGAGGGTCAACCATGGGAAAACTAGATGTGAGATGAAATAGGCAAAAGCTCAAATTTAACATTTTCAAGCATGTGTGGATGCAAAGGTCTTAGCTTGGAGAGTGACCTTGACTGCAGCTCCTAAGGATGATCACAATAATACTAGGTCTCCAGTCCAAGATGAGATATGAATGTAGATTGACAGTGATTGTGATAACGAACTTGAGGACTAACTATGCATAAAGCTTATTTTATGTTGGTTTTCAAGCTATTCTATAGCTTTACGAATCTAGTTTTCTGCCATAATGGCAGCAACTTATTTGCTCTTTTTAGCCTATGAAGACTCTTCCAGTACCTGTAAACTTATAAAGTAAAAGCTTACTCATTTATACTCTAGTTTGATTGGGTGACTTTAGTTTCCTTCAAAAGTGGTATGAGATTAGCTAGGGGGCCTGTTTCTACGTCTTTTTATATCTTTCTGCTTGTTGTTTGTATGGATGTGTCACATCCCTAATTTTCTAAATTTAATTCTTAAATACTTTTAAAATGTATTTAATTGTTGGCAAACAATTAGTGAAAAGGTTGCGATTATGATTGATTATTTTCACCTTGCTAATATTAATGAATGCAAGCAATGATAGAAATTTTGTGAATATGATGATGAATGAAAACAAGATTTAAATTGATATTTTAAATGTTTGATCTATCATTATTGAGGAAGACTAACTACTTTTTTTGTTGTGTTCCTGAGTGCGACAAGGAAGAATTGACACTCTCATGGTCGCAGAGAGAGTATCATTAGGGAGAAGGATTCTAGACAATTGATAAGTTGACGTGAATGAAAAAGTCTCTTCACACATGCGCGTACAATCATTGTTGATTTGTACATATTTGGAATGATGACATCAAGTTGGCCTCTGTTTCTTTGTTTGTCACAATTGCGACAGGTAGACGTTTGTTTGGTTGCATAATAGCAATAGATAGTTAATAGAATTGCATAAGTCTATTCTTTATTTGATGTTTTAAATCGACTATTTTATTGAGTGTTTTTCCCTAATGATGTCGCTAGAGCAACGATTGAATTATTAGTTTATGATAGGGTGTGTAATATGGTATGTAATCACTTTTTAGTGTTCTTATGGCAGTCAAGAATCGTTCATACAGACATAATGTGGAACTTATAGGTTATTCCTTTTGTGATTATATATATATATATATATATATATATATATATAACTATTAAAGGAATTTAATTAGTTTTAACTAGATATTAATAGTTAAGGGAGATCATCGTGATAAAATGATTAGGATAAGGCATAGGAATAGATTAGGATAAAGGTAAGAAGGATAAGGCATAGGAATGGGAGAAAATTTTGGCATGTAAAGTAGTTTTTAAACAATTTTTTGTTTTCTCCTCTTCTGGCAGTTTTAATTTTGGGGAAAAACGTGGTGTATTTTGACAGAGAAGAAAATATCTTTTAGTCTCCCATGAATAAGGAAAAAAAGGGATTTGCTTCTAAAAATGGAAGATGTATTGAAAAGGTTTTGCATATAAAACGAAAGGAAGCTACAAGAAGAAGAATACAAAAAAAAAGTTAAGGTGTTTCAGATAGAATTGAAGGTTCTATTGATAGAGAGTAATCTTGGGAGGTTTACAAAGAAGACATGTCTGTTTTTTGTGAAAGATAAGATGGGTGTCGAATATGAAATACCAAAGAATTGTAGGCATATTTATAAGCTTACAACTAACATGTCAATATAGTCTACATGCAAGTGTTTTTTAAATCCTTTGATGAAGGGTCGGGCTTCCTCCAAGAATGGGAGTTAGCATAGGGAAGCTAAATACTTCGTGGGTGGGCGGAAAAAATCCCTAATGATGCTTTCTCTCTTCTAACAATTGAGGAGAATAGTGTCAGATATGTAATTTATGATTGTATTACTTCTCTAACGGCTAAGGAGTTTAACAAGACTTGTTATGTAATAAATAAGCAATTATGCTTTATTGGTGGAATGTAACAATCTACCCCAAACAAATTTTGAAAATGTAAACAAGGGTAATACAATGTTAGCACAATCATGCATGAACAACTAAATTGTCTCCACACTTCTAATCACCAAGTTCCCAATTCGGGCGAGGTCAGAGCATAATGTGTCTTCGCTTACAAAGCTAAAGCATTGTGCAACATGAAATTACATTCATTTGTTATGAGCAGGCATCCACTTATGCAATGGGGATTCGCCATTTTTCAGTGGGAGTGAATACAAGAATGAAAATTACAAACCATCCACTTATCCAATGGGGATTCCCCACTTATTCAGTGGGTAGAATAAACATGAAAGAAAGATTCATTTGCTCAACACTGGCGGTTGAACCATCTAGGGGTCATTATGTGTTTGCACATTAATGGAATGATTACAAATAAACAATTAATGAGCAACACTGTTAAGAAAACATGGATTGGATCATAGATCAACATTCTATGAAAGACTTGCATCAATGAGGGCAACCTGCATCACAATGATCATTAGATTTCATTGGCTAAATCTGTTCCAAATCAAGAATGGTGCTAAATGCTTTGCTGATGAAGAGAAGTTCATGAAATCAGATTGTTATAATAGCTGTCCCATAACAGAAAACATCATAGGCTCTGCTGAACTGAACTGTGGTACAAAAATCAGACCCTAATGATCTATACGTCAGCCTGAAGCATGACAAACTCCTCATAAATGCATACAAAACACAAGGATCTTAACCAAATCTGCCTCATCAACTGTTATTAACCCTGCACATTACCACAGATGTCATAAAACTGTCCAAAGAGAAGCAGTCTGATCCAGAGCTCAAAACACTCTCACACAGGTCCATACGGCTTTTAGAACTGTATACACATTTCAATCAGCATTGACAGTGCCCAGTTCACATTGGAAACAATCTGGATATTGACGCCCAGGCTTAGCAATCACAATGCAAACATAATCTGATCTCAAAAGGGTCATAGGAATTTCTCTAGCAAAGCCGTACTATTCTAGGGTACAAACAGCATAAAAATCATATGTTCTAACTTCAATAAATCAAAAGAACAGTCCCAAGATCTCAAAGCCTAGCATAGAACATCAAACACTATCATCAATGAGCAATGAAATGACCAAAGAGCAGTTTTCAAACAGATTCGACCCTCCTTCCAAGTACGGCCTCCTTGGATGTATGGCTGTACCTAAAACTTCCAAAACTTCACTCAAAACTGAATTAAAATGCTCAGAAACTTTCTACATTCCCAAACTTCAAGGAAAATAATAAAGATCAAATCAAACTTCAAAACAAATCAACTCATAATCATCTCCATGCAACTCTTGAATGAAGTCGCCTTCTTCTAGCTAGGCAAGATATTTCACCAACGAAACTGGACATCTTCTAGAGGGGTTTCGTCCTCAAGAAGGAAGAATGAACTCTCTGGTTCAATCCTAGTAGCATAACAATATCAAAACCAAGCATAACCCTTCAAATGGGCTCTCATTCCCCTTTTATAATTTTTTGAGAGGAATATATTGTTATTTTCCTTTTAACTCTTCATATTTCTCCTCTCCAAAAGACTTTTTTGAAATAATAAAATTATATCATGTGTGAGGTCCCCCTTTTAAGTGTCTATCATTTAGAACACTTAAAAACCTTTCCAATGAGCTATAACACTTAGGTATTTATTAATTATTTTCACCCCTAGGAGCTTAAGTGAAAATAATAATTAAAATAGCTCATTAAATAACACCTTTTTGTGGAAAATCTCAAACTTCACCCAACTGCCAAATAAATTGAACTATTATGCTCTGTAAGGTTTGGGTTGCGCAACGATGCCTTCCAGGTGACTTTCCAAAAATAGACAACTCCTCCAAGAATCTTGGAGAGCAAATCAGGAGCCCGATCCTACTTCTGAAAACATCATTGTCACCCTGAACATCCACTGAGTTCAATGCCATAGAGAATTAAACCATTCCTAGAAAGAAAACCGCTTAGCTGATATGCGGACTGAACCACGACCACTCCAAGAACATTCAAGTTCTCCCAGACATTCCGGATAGCCTCCGAGAGACTAGGAACAAGCATAATGCGCACAAAAACCTATGCGCCAAAAAAAAGGGGCATTACATGGAAATATCTGTTGGATATCAATATTGTTAATCAATTGTAAGATGATTGAATTGAACCCATATGGCCATAATGAATAGAAAGAATAATTTTACTTTGTATTTCTGTAATGTCCCCATTTTTCGAGTGATCATCCAACGGTCCACTAGCCTATTTTTATTCCCATAGGCTAAGTCGAGAGTTATAAGGGGATAATTTAATTAATTAAATAATAAACAATCCTAAGTCATTTTGGATTATTTATATTTAATTAATTAAGTTGGACCTATTTATAATATAAAATGACATTATAAAAATAAGTCACTTTTGAAAAAGGAAAATAATAAAATAATAAAAGTGAATCTTCTAGAAATTCTTTCTAGAAAATTCACTTGTGGCTTTAAAAAGAGGAGTAGGCAAGTCATTTCATCATTCTTGGCTTGTCATTTGCATTGGAGTTTTTCCTTGTGAGCTGCAACTACAAGTTCAGCATATTCTGAGGACAAAAACCCTTGGAATATTGGTGGATTGGATGAAAACCCAATTCCATCTTGAGGTGGATTCATTCCAGGATTCACATTTGCACTTCATTGGTGATTTGGAGGAGTTGATTGAGCTTCAAAGACATATATATTTCTACATATTGGTGTTGAAGGAGGTTAAGGACAAAATTATGAGATTTGTGGCCAAATACAATTTTGGTGATTGAAAATTCATATTCAGATTTTATCACAGGTTTACATCAGATTTGTTGCAAATTTGGTTCAAATTTCATATCATCTTGGAAGGTTTATTTTAGCACCTCAAATTGAGGGTTTCATTGAAGATTGCTATTAGGGTTTTACCCTAGTGTGAGTGCCATACATAAGGGAGGTGATTTGCATGTTTGTGGAGTATTTTTGGAAGGCCATACCCTAGCCGCAGCCTCTTAAGGAGTCGCCGCCCCTTCTATTCCATTCTCAGCCCCTTGCATTGGACGCCATGCCTTCATATGGGTTCGTGGACCCTTGAAAAGATGCAGATCTGAAGTGTGAAGAAATACCAAGGGTTAGAGGAGGACCGTATGGTTTTTTGGAGTTTCAAAGGTGCATAAATAAGAGCAAATTCTGATCGCCCAGTTGGGGTTTTGAAAAGACTTCATTATCCATGGTTTTTGGTATGTAAAAGACCCTTGTTTATCAACATAAAGATATGATTTTGAACAGCAAAGATCTGAGTTATTTTTGGGCACGTTTGAGCATTGAAATTTGATGTTATTTCAATTCTGAGCAATCTGATTTGTAACAGCAGTTATCCATATTCAGAAATCAGAAATTTATGTCATTTATTTTGCATTAGAAATGTCATATTATGTGATACAAAATATATTAGATGAGTCCATCACAAATGCATATAAATGTCATTTATATTTGAGCAATTGGCATACATATATCTGCTGTCCAAAACAAATTACACTCAAAAACAGAAAAAATCAGACTTCATGCCAAGTGTTTGACAAAATGTCAAACCAATAAAAATCAGAAATTCAGGGCAGATTTGGTTAGGGATCTTACAATTTCTAAAGTTATATTATCTAGTTGAATATATCATTCATGTTTCAGTTACATATGAAAATTTTTAAAAAAATCCTAAGCTTTTTGCTTAAGTTTTACTAGATTTATTCTTTTATGTTAAATAACTCATGGATGGGATGATATCTTTTGCAATGTTATTTGTTTTTATAGAATAAATATTATTTTTTAAAAGGTAAGATCTTACAGGATGAAAATGCAAGAGAAGATTTTGTGAGAAGAACTCCGAAAAGACAAAGGGGAAGATTTCTTTCACGAGGGGATGTGTTCTTTTTTGCATGATTCCTCCCCCATAACTACCTGCCTGCTTTTCTTGACCTGAATAAGCATCTCAGTTCAAGCATGTGAATAGAGAAAGGAAGAGTGAGTAAGAGATTGTAAGTCAGTGATAATTTCCTTTTATGTTGTTGTGTTTGGATGACAGTATAAGATGTATCTCTTTGGTTTGATGCTCCAGACAGTATGAATCAGATTAATCTTTAGCTCATTTATGAGTCACTATTTTTTGAATGGAACTGAGCTTTTAATTCCCTTGGCTGTTTGCATTTCTACTCTATCGACTGTCAATTCAGTGTGGTGGGTAAATAGCAATCAGTTGTTGGCAGCTCACCAACCTATATAGGTTGAGGGCATGTTGACCCCAGGTATCTTTGGCTCTGGAAAGAAAAAACGCTACTTTAGAAGTTCCAAAAATAAAATTAAATGCTATTATTTGTGATTCTTATGTTTTCTTAACCTAGTGTTATATCAATTTTCAAAATTGCCTGAAACTATGGGTTGTCGTATAGCTTTGAAACATTTCTGAGAATCAAACAAGAGTTAATTGCCTTGAACTGATCTATGCCTTTCTCTCTAGGATGGTGTAATGTCCCCATTTTTGGAATGGTCGCCATTGGAGAGCAAAGGGGTTGGTTTTTACACTCCTGGATTTTTGGAAGGAAAATCAAGGTTTGGAGATAACTTAACATATTTTTCTAGTGGTCTTGATGTGTTCATTTCATTTAATATATTTCTCTTTCCATGGAGCGGACCACTTAGAGGCATTGTGAGTGTGGAGACTTGCCATGTTGTGGAGATGGATTTGCCGTGTGATAAAGTTGTCAGCATATTCTTTATGATACCACCTTGGTTTGATTGATCATGTGTACGCCAACTTGAAGGAAGATTCAATTAATACCTATTTCATGAACAAAGAATAAAATATCATCCATACCTTGGCGCTCGAAGGAAGAAGCTTGGAGAAGAGGAAAGGAGACAAATTCATACATTTAAATTGAATCTTCTAGGCACCCAAAGGATTTGAGGCAGGTCGGCCCTCTTAGTGAGGGAAAACAATAAATAAAAAGTACAAAAAATGCCTAGGTCAGCCCTAATTGAGAGGGCAGAAGTTATGTATAAATATGAAATCATTTCAAGGCATTTTCATCATCAATCAATCATTCATTCATTCACCTTTTGGGAGTTTATCTCTTGAAGAAGATCTTGGGACGAAACCCTCAAGCATCTTCGAGAAGTTGGACGAAAACCTAGCTCTTCTTGTGGAGGATTCCATGACGGAAGTTAACTTGCACTTCATTGTTTTGGAGCAGAATTGCAGATCAGATTTGAAGATCATTTTGGAGGACTTTACTACTATTATTTTGCATTATTTTTGGTATGTACAACCTTAGGGTTTAAGGCAGATTTGAGTTGAGCTATTTGTCTTGTTGCCCATGCTTTTTGGATGAAATTAAAGACTTGTTCAGTTCTGATTTTTATAGCAGCAGACTTCTGAATTATATTTCAGTGATTTCTGATTGCCATTTGAAGTGATTTAATTGCATATGATGTGGTGGAATTCAAATATAATATTGGATATGTTGTTGGCAATGATATTATGGTGATTGGGCATATTTTATGGAGATTATATGCAATTGTTTAAGTCTGATTTTTGAGCAGAAGTTAGGGTTAGAGAAGAAAACTAAAAGAGCAGAAAACTAGGCAGAAGTTAGGGTTAGAGAAGAAAACTAAAAGAGCAGAAAACTAGGCAGAAGTTAGGGTTAGAGCAGAAAACTAAAGTGCAGGAAATTAGGGCAGAATTCAGAAAATTCATTTGGAAAGCCCGTAAATCCAAATTAGGAGAAAATATCCCCATTTGAGATATTACAGATGGATTATAAGAGTTGTCATTTAGCAAAATGGCACCTCTTAAACAATAAACTGGCTGGCTGAGTTTTACCTCAAGCACTGGTGCAAATTTTTGAAAAAGACATGCTTTTATCACATATTCACTATCTTTGAAGATTTCGGCATCTCTGGATTTGGATCAATTCAATCTCCAGTCGAAAATAATTTTCACAACAAAATTGAAAATGGAAACAAGCATCTTAGTAAAGCCCAGGTTACAAGACCTGGGCATAGAAACCTAGATTGAATGGAAGTTGAAGAAACGGAAACAATCCTAATTTGCATGTGTTTTCCCTGATAAAAGCTACTAAAAAACACTAAGAAAAGATTGCTGATCAATAAAGTCAGTGCCTCATATGATGTCATCCTAGATGAACTCAACAACGTGAGTAAATTGTTCGCAAAAATGGAACGCGTTACCAATACATGGGTCATCACCTCTTTATTTTTTAATTTATGTGGCCTTCTTGCATGTAACACCATAATCTTGTCTGAATTTAATATTGTAATACGGACAATAAAATGCCTTTAGAGCCTGCTATTGAAAAAGAGTAGATATATCAACTAACAACAGTTCTTTATTGAAGTGGAGTCATTCTTACAAGGATCTTCAAAGAAGTTGAAAGGACTTGTACCGACCTTTATGACCTCTTGTGCAGCAATCCCTCCCGCAATAGAAACAATGGGACATAGCTCCACATGTGCTTCCAAAGCTACCAGTTTAACTATGTTTTCATTAATGTCTGCATGTATCTTCGCCGGACATGTATTTTTGTTTACTTCTGCAATCTGTTCCCCAGTAAGACTCTTCTCATCTTTGGTTTCTCCATTTATTATGTCCCCATAAGCTTGTGGACCAATTCCATCCACTTCAGTTTCAGTTTTATAGTTTAAACTAGTTGAATGCCATCTTTCATCTCCAAAACCGGGGGAAATTAGTGTGCACTCGTTGCCCATAGGCATAGAGATAAGCGCTGCAGCTTGTCGTGCTAGCAATAGAACCTCATCAATTTCCTCGTCTTTTATAGCTACTGGGTTGACAAAATGAGAACCAGAACACTTGCTTCTCTCGAACGTTTCAACAGCTTGGAATGCAACATGTATGTCAAGAATGTGTTGTTGCTTGGCAGGGTCAAAAGCACAAAATTGTGGGGCTACAAGAGCTTCCTCCAGCGGAAGGAACTTAACAGGTTTACTAACTTTCACCTTATAGAAATAGCCTCCTGAAGAATACCGCCCAAATTGCCGAGTATCGACGAGTATGGTAAATGAGTGAGATCCAGTGACATTGACAGCCACAGGCAAGGAGTTATTTAGTTCTTCCATGCCTCTAATTCCATGAAAAACCACCTCATCCCCATCCTGGAGGCCATGCCTCTGTTCTTCTACGACAGTAACAGTTGCAGGAAAGTCTTGAGTTATGCTCTCAACGACAACATTGAAAGGGGCAATACCAGAGTCATCACGAACAAGAAAATGGTCACCAAAGTCACAGAAAACAGAGGCAAAAACCCCTCTGGCACGGGCAGACACAAATGCAATGCCAGAGGACCTACAAAGGCGATTCAACTCCACCAGAAAGGGGACTGTCCCATCTGTGGCAACGACCACACTGAACTTTTTCAAATGAGCTTCAATATCAGAACAAGGAAACGCCTCCACCGATGCATCCGGATTGAGATCCTTCAAAGCATTAGCGATAGAAAGGGCTCTGTTTTGGCCCACGTCTCCCTGGGCGAGAAAGAAGGTTGCCCCTAAGTCTGCCGAGCGCACAGTTCTGTCGTCCACCAATCCGACGGCAGCCACTCCACAGAGGATAACATTCTTGGCTATCTCCGCCCCAACCCCTCCACATCCAATTATCAAAATCCTGCTCCCCCGCAGGGCTTCCACGCCCTCTCTGCCTAGCGTGTGGATCACCCTAGAATACCTCACCTCGTCCAAACCCCTTGCTGTTTCTGCTTGCTCAACCTCCATTCTTACCATTCTCACTCTTCTACACACTCATAAGTAATGGCTGCTGCTCTGCTCTGCTCTGCTGCTTATTCCCTAGATATCAACAATATAGGCAAGCACTATTATTTGGCGGCGGACAGACCTTTTGCGTTGATACACCTAGTTTGCCTAACGCTACTGTGTTGAGATTGTTTTATGCAACTGAGGGAACTACACCAATACACATCGATGTTGAAATCGGCTAACTCTATGGTCCCATGGAGGGGCTTGCTGTCAAGCCAGATTGAAAAGGAGGAGAGAATGGTAAAACT
Organism: Cunninghamia lanceolata; assembly: GCA_027924645.1. NCBI lineage: Eukaryota > Viridiplantae > Streptophyta > Pinopsida > Cupressales > Cupressaceae > Cunninghamia > Cunninghamia lanceolata. The sequence goes on from BSBN01000066.1 coordinate 5,382,561, forward strand.
TTATTATATGAAAAAAGAGATTATATTCTTGTTTATTGTTGTTTATATATTTAGGTGGAAGAACAGTTTAACTACCCAAACTATCTAAAGTGAATGAAAAATAAATTACGTAAAGAAGATTACATTCTTGTTTATATAAATGGAAGAACAATTTAACTATCAAAACTATCTAAACTTGAATAATAAATTACGTAAAAAATTGAATGAAAAACTAAATTACATAAAGAAGATTGCATTCTTGTTTATATAAACAGAACAATTTAACTGTCAAAACTATCTAAACTGGAATTACGTAAATTATCAATAAAGTTTTACCATTCTATCCTCAATTTCAATTTGGACTGACACTTGCTACAAATTTTTAGTTAAAGAAAATTTAGGGGGTTATGAGCAGAGGTCTCATATAAGTTTTAAATTAAGTAGAAAGAATAATTTAGAGGCTTCTATTATTATGGTGGAGCTTTTAAGGATTGAAATTATATTAAAAAATTATCAATAAAGCTTTTCCATTCTATCTTCAGAAAGGATAATTTAGAGGCTTCTATTATTATGGTGGAGCTTTTAAGGATTGAAATTATATTAAAAAATTATCAATAAAGTTTTTCCATTCTATCTTCATTTTCAATTTGGACTCGCGCTTGCTACAAATTTTCACTTAAAGAAAATTCATGGGGTAATTGAAAATTTAGGGGGGTTATGAGTAGAGGTCTCATATAAGTTTTAAATTAAGTAGAAAGGGTAATTTAGAGGCTTCTTTATTATGGTGGAGCTTTGAAGGATTGAAGTTATACTAAAACAAAATGGGGCGTTGAAATTAGTTTACAATTTTTATGGTACTTTCTAATGTAGTTACATAGATAAAACTATTAAAGTCTTTTAAGTTAGTGGGAAAATTTTCTAATACCATTGGACCTCTTATCCTAAAAGTAGATTATAGTTGCTTCATTTCTCTAAAGAAATAAAATAATATTCTTTACTAAAATTAGGTTTAATGAAAATGTGTAGAGTATCCTGGACAAATTAAATAATCCACCATCCATAATAACCTAATTTAAGATAAAGATATGGGATTGATAACAATACTAAAAGAAATATATAAATTTCAAATAAATAAAACAATGGTCCTTAGCTCTAGCCTCAATGTTGATTTGACAAAGCAAGTGTTGTAAATTGATTCATAGTGCACTAGAAAATTAGGACTAATCTAAAATAAAGATGTGGGATTGATAACAATACTAAAAGAAATTATAAATTTCAAATAAATAAAACAATGGTACTTAGCTCTAGGCTCAATGTTGATTTGACTAAGCAAGTGTTGTAAATTGATTCACTACCACATTAGAAAATTAGGACATGTGGAAGAAGTTTGTAAGTTGTCGTGAGAATTGCAAAAGAAAAGCCAATGCATTAGAAAGAATTCAAAAGATACAAGGGAATGACTATCTAACTAATTGAGAGAGTTCTAAAAAAATAAATTCACATGTTTATAAAGTTCCATTGAATTGGACATTCAAAAAACCCAAAAAACCCAAGAGAATTGATTTTTGAACATTTGAAGATTGGCTTCCATGTACTAACACTACTATAATAGTGCTAGCGTCTAGATGGACACTAGTTGTACAAAGGGTTAGAAATTAATAAAAGGTAAACAAATGGTCTAGATTGGCATCTTAGTGAGGGAGTTAAGGCTCAAGAACAAGTTAAGTGCATCATAAAACATACTAAGGGAGTGAACATTAAAATGAGTGCACGATATAGAGTGGAAATTGCAAAGTAGGTGATTGTTGACTCTACAATAATCAACTGGGAAGTAAATATTCATAATCTCATAAATAGGATATGGATAAGGATATTGATTCCAATACATTCTCCTCACAAGGAGCACTCCATAAAAGCACAAAAGAAAAATTTCTAAATAATAGCATTTGTCAAGCATTTAAAAGAGGAGTATAATCACAACCATTGCTATTGTCTACAAATTAAAAAGAAAAGAAAAAAGAAAAAGGATAAAGTGGATTCACTTGGTATGAAAATAATTTCCCTAACCAAAAATAAGAATAATAGGACCCTTCCTAAATCCTTCATGCTATTTTTTTCATTTATTCCTAAAGCATTTTGTTGTGCAAGTTTTCTCTTCCTTTTTTGGTGTAGAGAAGGAGATTATGCAAGTAGGAGGGTTAGATGAACCTTCTACAAATCTGGATATATATTTTATAACTACAGGATTCTGTTTGTTTTGGGTTGCATGCAGGGATATCTAGTAGGCCAGGGATTTCATTAAAAAAAAAATTCATGGGAATTTGGTTCATACAGATCTAAGTTTTATATGCCAAGAATGTAGATCTTTTTGTAAAAAAAATGTCCAAAGAATGTATGTAGAAAGGGGTTTTTTGAAACAACTTTGAACAAAATAATAAATCATTTTATTGTATTACCTAAAATAATGTTTCACAACCAAAATTGGGAGGGCAGAAGTTGGTGAAACTATGGCTAGAGAGAAGGTTGGAACGAAAGGAGAGTAATGGAAGAGAGCAGGAGGCAAAGAAGGCCCAAAGATTTTGGATAGCAGGGGAGGGTCTAGGAACATAGGGCTGAGACCTTTGCCAGGGTAGAAGATCTGGGAGACAAAGACTTTGAACTACAGAAGCAAAAGGGTGAGGAAGGGGGGCACTGGAGAGGACATAAACTTGACCAAGATCTCAAGAGGTGGTTCTTGAAGGATGAAGTGGTAGCGACAAGAGCAAATAGGATACCGCTGCAAACTAGAAAACTGGTAAGCTATAAATATTTTTTCTTAGATTTAGTGAATCTCTTAGCCTCGGTGTCGTGCCTCAAGGAGTGTTTTTTTAATGAAATGGGCGGATGAATGGCCGGCTAGGGCAAAAGTGCAGAAGTGGTGAGAAAGAAACTAGGGGGTTGAGATCAAAATTAAATCTTTGTCTAGAGGGTTTTTCCTAGGTGAATGCTCGTCTGAAGAAATAAAATAGAAAATACTCGAGAGTGGACTTCTAATGATGGAGGGGGTTGGTTTTTATACAATAGAATGGTCGCTAAATTTCAATCTGATTACCCACAAATTTTCAAAAACTCCTATGCGGATTCATCTATATAACCTCCCGTACGAATATTACAATCTAGAAACACTAAAACTTGTTGGGGAATAAATTGGCGTCTTCATTATGATAGATGAACAAATAGAAGTAGGGGAATTCATAATGTACGCTAGAATTTGTGTCTCAATTGATCTGGAGGCCCTCAGAGGAACTAGAAATTCGATCAGAGCTCAGGACTTTGAGGAAAAAGGTCAAAGGAGATAGGGAACCGACCAGGTGCAAACTCTATCACATAGTAGGTCAGAGTGTTGTTGATTGCAAGAAAGGGAAGGCGAATGGGAAGGAGAGTGATGTGGAGACACCTGATGATCGCTTCAAAGAAGAGAGGGATGTTGATGGAGATTTTAGGAATGAGAATTTACAACCCATGGATCAGGGAGCAAGAGGGATGAGGATAACATAAATAAATTTGAACAAAGGAGAAGAGGATAACAGAAATGAGGAAAATAGCTCCCAACATCAAGGGCAGGGGGTTTTAGTTCTAAATGTGAATGATCAACTGATGGAAGAGCTGGTGAAAGACAAGCAAAATACCTTAGAAAATTAGCATGTCCCCCTAATAAAGGGAGGGAATTTAGAAGGGGAGAAAGGAGGTAAACCTTTGGAAGGTAATCAACATGAGAAGAATTCAGGAGAAGGGAGTGTGCTTATTAAGTTGATTGACATAGAGTGCATTTAAAATGAAGACATAGAGTCAAGTGATTTTTCAGAACAAGAAACAAATATCTTGGAGGATAGAGTGATTAGTCAGACGAAATCTAAGAAGAATAAAGTGAAGAAAAGAGAGAAGAATGGGAGAGGAAGGAAGTCCAACAAATAAAATTTGGAAATAGCAGGTAATGCAAAGGGTCAAAGAAAACTAAGACCAAGGAAGGGTAGTACCCTTCTCGAGGAGCCATAAGACTCATATTACATTGAATGTTAGGGGCTGCAATGCCCCTAACAAGAGGCACGATATTAAGTGCCTAATAGAGGCATCAAGTCCTAACATAACCTTATTACAAGAAACCAAGATGCAAGCGATTGAGTGCCAAGATGTTTTTTCAAGATGGAGTAACAAGAAATGTTGTTGTGAAAGTGTGGTTGGTGATTTTGGTGGAATGGGAGTGATTTGGGATGTAAAGATGGTGGAGATGGAGTTATTGAGCAACAATCAGTCATGGCAAGCCTTCTCATTTAGATACCTACCATGGAAGTTGAAGTTTATTCAGATTAATGTATATGGGTCAGCTGGCAATATGCAAAAAGTGATGGTATGGCAGCAAACCTCCTCAATATTAAAGACATGACATGAATATCTATTCATCTTGGGGGGGACTTCAATGCTACAAGTGACATTGCAGAGAAGAAAGGGGGAGTGGGTCTTTTCACCCGAGCCTAGTTAGATTTTCAAAATTTATAAGTGGTAATGCACTAATTGACATGATATCGAAAAACAAACATCAGATAGAGATTACACGTGTTCCTGATTCAAGGAAATTGGATAGGTCTGCCCTATTTGCAGGAAAGTCTTATACTTCCAATCCCAAGGTCTGATCATTTCCCTATTATGCTGAAGTTTATTTCTTATAGGTCACTAAAAAAGTTCCCCTTCAAATTTGAAAATATGTGGTTAAGGGACTCAAAACTAGAAATGAAGATGGAAGGATGGTGGAATGAGGCTAGAGTTTAGAGAGGGTCAAGACTATTTTAGTTCTTTAAGAAACTTGGAGTCATCAAATAAAAACTAAAGGTATGGAATAGAGATCATTTCAAAAACATATTTGAGGAAAATTTGAGGTTGGAGGAAGAACTTGCAAAAATCAATGAGAAAGTTATCAAAGGAGGGATGTTCCAAGATGATTATCTAAGGGAAAAGGCACTCAAGGAAGAGCATTCCGAAGTTCTAGCAAGGGATGAAGTGTTTTGGAGACAAAAATCCAAAGAGTATTAGCTAAAGGATGGAGAAAAGAATACAAAATACTTCCACATGTCAACTAAATTAAGGAAAAATCATAATAGGATCACTAGGATTAAAAACAATGAAGGAGCTTTGGTGGAGGAAGAGGAGGATATAGGGAAGGTAGCAATGGAATATTTCAAGGCACATTTGAATGAAGGAGGGCCCAAGGATATGGATGCCAGAGAGGCAATGTTGAATAACTTGTCATGCTTGATAAGTGAGGATCAAAATGTCTGGCTGAAGAAACCCTTCATGGAGGAAGAGATTAGGATAGAGACTTTCCAAATGAGCTCGGATAAGACAACAGGACCGGATGGATTCTTGAATGGCTTCTACCAAAAATTCTAGAGAATTAGAGCAAAGAATTTGGTGGACAGATTTGGTGGATGCAACTGAAGAGGCTCAAAAAAAGGTATAATTCTCAAAGACTTGAATAACACTTTCCTAGTCTTAATTCCCCAAAAGAATTGCATAGATACAATGGAAGATTTTAGACCCATCTCTTTGTGCACTTATGTGTACAAAATCATTGCCAAGACAATGGCAAATAAAATAAAGGTAGTTCTACCCTCCCTCATATGTAGAGAGCAGAGTGGGTTCACTCCTAAAAGATCAATCATAGAGGGGATAATCATTGCTTATGAGGCCATACATTCAATAAGAAAGAGTAGAACAGAGAGGATGATATTGAAGTTGGATATCAGAAACGCATATGACCAAGTGGATAGATTTTTTTTAATTAAAGTTCTCGAACGCATTGGATTATGCCCTGAATGGGTAAAATGGATAAAAGTTGCATATCAACCCCCAGATTCTCAGTCATTATTAATGAAGGGCCACAAGGGTTCTTTAAATCATCTAGAAGGATGAGATAAGGGGACCCATTGTCCCCGTTCCTCTTCATCATAGCAGTAGGAGCCCTAGGGAGGTTAATTAAGAATGTTAGTAGCAGGGGTGGATGGAGAGGAGTTTCACTTGCACCAAATATTTCCCCACTAACTCATTTGTAGTTTGTTGATGACACATTATTGTTTGGGATTGCTAGATGCATGGAAGCTCAAGTAATTAATAAGGTTCTAGATACCTATAGTCAAGCCTCTAGGAAAAAAATCAATAAGAGAAAGTTAGAGATTTTTTTCCTTAATACATATTTAAGGAAGCAACAAGATTATAAGGATCCTAGGGTATAAGAGAAACCCTCTACCTAGTAAATACTTGGGTATCCCCCTTTTTTGTGGGGGCTTGTAAAGCACAATTTTGGGAACCATTATTATCAAACATGTTTTAAAAGATGACATCTTGGAAAGGAAAATTATTGTTGAATGTTGGGTTTATCCTCATGCTTAAAGCAGTCATAGAATCAATACCAATCTACACACTCTCATGCCTAAAGATGTTGGTGAAGACTCGTGCCTCCATCAACCAAAAGATGAGAGATTTCTTTTGGAAAGGAAACTCATAAGGGAGTAAGTTCCCACTTATTGCTTGGAAAAAAATTTGCAAACCCAAGAAAGCAGGGGGTGTAGGTCTAATAAAGTCGCCTGACATGAACTTGGCAATGGGAGAAAAGTTAGTATGGATCTTATTTGCCCAACCTAATCTCAAGTGGGCTAAAATTTTACAAAATAAGTACTTAGACTCATAGGACCCCAAGAGAATTTTCATGGTGGCAAACCCTCTTAGAGGCTATGCTATATGGAATTCCATTCTTTCTGGCATAGATATGATAATAAAGCACTTAACTTGGGAGGTGAGAAGTGAAGGCAAGAGAAGTTTTTTGAAGATTCTTGTAATGGATTCTCTGTTCTTGGAGAGATACCAAACATTAAGCAAATAAGGTTGACTCTTAACAAAACTTGGGGATTGTATGTGAGAGATTATTTGGTTGAAGAGGCCAATGGTGACAGAAGAGAGTGGAAGTGGAATCTTGTTGCAGACATGGGTTTTGATAGGGATTTGTTTGAGGTACTAGAAGAGGCATTTTCCAGAAGGAAAGTATTTATTTCAAAGGAGGAGCAATTTCATTTCCTACTGAGCCTAATGCAACTAAGGCGTTCCTATAACCTGACGGATGTTACCATCCCTAAATCAAGCAATCCAACAAGTGAAGATGTGCTACATTTAATTATCAACCTAGGGACGTGTTTCTTGAAATGATGTCCATACTATATGTACAGTTGAGGAATACTAGGTGCTTAGTTGTGTATAGTTCAAACAAACAAAACTCAGAGCAATGCTAAAATAAAATCTAGGTAATGCCGAAAGGAAATCACAAGTACATAAAGTAAACTATATAACTATTGAAATACAAGAGCATAGTAACTACAAACTGAATCATCCATGTAGTTAATAACTAAAAATCAATTCACAATCTAATCTGAGATCTCCATATCTACTCACATAAAAGTGAAGCTAACAGGGAGCAACCTAATCGCAAGTGGGCCCTTGCTTGGGTTGACTTTCTTCCTTTTACTGATTAAGTATTAAATCAACACACTTACTTTCTAATCTTTAGATAAAAATAAGAACATAATGATATGAAAATGAAATTATATACTTTCTATTAACTAGAATCAAAATTAAATACAAAACTCTTGAGAAAATCTATGTGCTATATATCTGTACAAAAGCAGATATATAGACACAAACTATAGTTCGAACATTAATTGAATAACCATAACAACTGATCCACTCTCCTTCATAGAAGGAGAGGATTCCTTATTCTTGTATAGTTATAACTAGACTAGGAAACAAAATCATTGTTTAACTAGAAAGAGAATTCTAACTGAAATACTTGAAATGGAACCAACATGTCCCAAAAGAATGGAAACAATTATCTCATCTTCACATGTCTTCACTCAAAGAGTTGTTTTCCTATCATGATGTCCCTTTTCATCATATCTCAGTCTTCTAAAGAAAGCAGGTCGCTACAAGTTAGTTATTCAATAAATTTGTGCTCTGCTATAGGGATAAACCTTTGGTTGTATGAATTCCTTTAGGTGCGACTGTAGAAACCTCTGTGTTTTGGCTACAAGATACTTGTGGTGTGGCTACAAGAACTTTGTGGCATGGCTTCAAGATAGTGATCTTGGATGTTGTTTAAAGAGTTAGTCCCATAAAAGACATGAGTATGGATATAAGAAAGAACAGTGAATGATAGTGTATCATCTAAATGTAATCACATATATATATGACACTATAGACTATTAAGACTCACTTGTGATGTGTTATGGTGTATGTCATAGTTGTTAATAGCTTCATTTTACTATCTACCCATGTTATTTCTTGTTGCAACCTTATATATCTTATTTCACTCAAACTCTCCTCTTATCCCTAACATAGAGGTATAAATACAACATTTCAACTACCTAGGCACAAAATCTCTTATTTGTGCCCATCCTTGCCAACATCTTGGTTTCATTGTCAAGACCTAGTAAAAGGGATATAAGAGGGATCTAAAACTACATATATGGTATTTTGTGGTAGAGAGAGATCGTGATAAAAGGATAAAAGAGAGGTCTAGACAATAGATATATCAACTATCGTAGAGAAGACTTGCAAAAAGAAGGATTATAATCAAGAAAAGACAAGAATTCATGATCTATGGAAATAGGTTCTAGCCTCATTAGAAGGGGTTGGCACCTAGGGGATGACAAATGGAAAGGGGGTATCCTAAAAGAATCTTTGAAGAGATGCAACCTTTGAGATAATAATTAGACTAAGTCATTAGCGATGCATAAAATGATCAAGGAAATCTTAAATCAAAAGCACCTGTGGTAAATGGAGACAACAACAAGAAAAGAGAGATTAGGGAAGAGATTGAATTGGCAATGGAAATCAATGTAGAAGAAAGGAAATTGAAACAAGTTTAGGAGAGATAGGAAAGATACCATAAAATTATATAGAAGGCTCACTAAGCTAAGTTAGAGTGTGCCAAGAGAGTTATTGTTGAGGAAACATTAGAGTTCATCAGAAGGGTTGTTGCTAATAATGATACTGAAGGAAAATTTGAGCACATTAGGGAGGCTTTTGCTAAGGATGTTGAAGAAGAGGAAGATCCACCGGTAGAAGAATTAAGCATAAATGAGCATGCCAAAGGGGCTACAATTGAATATTAGGATTCTATTGAGATTAATGGGACTCCACAAACAGAGGAACTAGGGTTAAGTGCATTGATCCATAACAAAGATATATCTAAGCAACTCAACATCAATCCTAAACAAATAACACAATTTTAAAAAGGGTTAACAAGATAGGTTGAAGAATGTGTGGTATCTAAGGAGTCATTAAAAGAAGGGTGTAGAAGCAGGGGTGCTCTTCCATTCAAAGTTTTAACTTGAAACCCTCAGTTGGATTCTAATCCATCTAACCTAAAATTTAGAATTAATGAAGCATTTTAGGAACTATTAAACACTTTTATGAAACTAAAACCTCTAGATTTCAGTGCAGATTATCTAGCTAAGGTGGTAAGGAAAAATGTGGATTTATAAAAAGAGAAGATGATAGATTGGAACCTACAAGAGCTTAGGTAAAATGTAGTAGAAAAAGAAATTAAGAACTTTTTCAAGAACCTTGCCATTGACATAATTGAAATGATTAACGAAGAATGGGAAATCCCTAACTCAACAAATGAAATGCCATTAACTAATGAAAGGGTGTCTCCCAAATTAAATGGTTGCATGAAGAGGTGAACTCCCCAGACCAAGAGTCATCTCCCACACTAAATAAGATAAGAATAGTTCTTTTAAGAGGGATATAGAGTGACTAAACTCAAACAAGAGAGAACCAACAAAAAGAGTTTGTGAGAGATTGCACAAAAATAAATTGGGGATTGAATTTGTTGAGATTGAGTTAGAAGAGATAAAGGAAGAAATAGGAAGTTAGTAAAGAAAAGAACTTATGCTAAGGGATCACAAAAGGAAAAGACTTATAAAGATCTTAAAACATAGGAGTGAAGTCCCCCACGATGAAAAGGATAACCCTCACCTAGTACCGATAGATACAGAGAACAAGCATCAAACATGGACCGAGAAATGAAATTAATTGTATTTGGAAAAGATAATGTTGAAGCCTCTAAACACATCTTTATGTTGGAATCAATTTGGAGAAGGAATGCAACTATAATTAATTAGGTCAAACTCTATGATTTTTTAGGAACTTTAAGGAATGATTCCCTCAAATGGTATATGAAAAAAATGCCCACAACATGATAAGGAATGGAAAGAGATAAAGATGAGTTTTTATCTAACTTTGGATCTCCTAAGATTCCATTAGAGAGTGATACCAGTGGATGGGAAGAGAGTTTGCCTAAACCCTGAACCTAAGGCCAAGTTCATTGTGCTAAAGTTAGGGGACCCAAGGGTGGATATTTTATATGTAGAAACTGGGCCTGGCACGTACATGCGCACCTCGACAGTGGGAGATAATGAAAATCTAATAAGCCCTGATCTATCCAATGAGGTGTGGACATTGGAGTTTGATGGTAGTTGTTCTACTGCTAGTTTAGGTGCTGGAGTAGTTCTGGTTTCCCCTAATGATTGCAAGTTTCCTTTTTCTTACAAGTTAGAATTCGACAACACAAATAACATTGTTGAATATGAGGCTTTATTACTAGGGCTAGTATTGGCTAAGGAGAAAGGTATTACAAATTGATGGCTAGGAGTGATGCCAAATTGATTATTAAGCAAGTAAGGAAAATATATACGATGGAAAATGGGAGACTAAGGTACTACAAAAATAGAGTGTGGGATAGCATAGAAGATTTCCATACCTTTTCAATAGAAGTTGTGCCCAGGGATGAGAACACTCAAGTTGATTCATTAGCTGTGTCCAAATCTCTCCTATTACCTCACCCAGATTTTAAAGACAAATCTTACAAAGTTGAGGTGGTCTATCAGCCCAGCGTACCTGACAACGTCAATCATTGGCAGATATTTAACAATGACCGGTAAATTATATCTTTTTTGGAAAAGGCTGAGTCATTTGCAAATGTGTTCTCTAAGGGGAGTCTTGATGAAAGTAATGATGTGCTAGGAGTGGCTAGTTCTCACAATGGCCAGGGTTTTGAAGTGGTCCAATTGAAAGGAAATAAAATTCCCAAGGGTTTGGTCTCACTTGAGGACCTTTTCAACCAACATGATCAGTATCTAAAATAGAAAAGCAAAGTTCCAATTAGATCATCAGCTGATTATGATCGAGTTAATATTGGCACTCAGGAGGATCCAAAGATTGTTTGTATTGGGAAGTGTTGCTCTCCAAAAGAGCGAGAGCATTTAATTTCTTTGCTTATTCGCTACAGAGATGTTTTTGCTTAGTGTTATGCAGACCTGAAGAAATTTAGAGATGGAAGAATGCAATACCACATCCCATTGAAGCCCAGTACTTTTCCCTTCAGGTAGAAACAAAGCACTTACAACCCTAAAGTATCCAAGGCTATTTTCAGCGAGATAGACAAGATGCTGAAGGAAAAAATTATTTACCCCATTCATCACTCTACATGTGTGGCTAATATTGTTCATGTCAGAAAGAAGAATGGGGAAATAAGAATTTGTGTTGATTTCTGAAATCTAAACCAAGCTTCTTTGAAAGATAACCATCCCTTACCTGTGATGGATCATATATTGCAAACAATATCTGGTTTAGAGATGATCTCTATGCTAGATGGGCTTTCAGGTTATAATCAGATTGAGGTAGCCCTAGAGGATCAACACAAAACAACATTCACTACCCCTATTGGTGCTTACAATCAGATGTCATTTGGCCTTATTAATGCAGGGGCCACTTTCCAAAGGACAATGGATTTAACTTTTGGATATTTAAAAAATAAAATCATTGTCATTTATCTAGATGATCTAATAGTTTTCTCTAAGAAGAGGGTCGACCACTTGTCTGATCTGGAGGTGATGTTGCAACGCCGTAGAGAACATGGTATTTCTTTAAATCCTAAAAAGTTAATTTTCACTATGACTAAAGGGAAACTGTTGAGTCACATTATCTCCAAGGACGGTATCAAAATTGATCCTGAGAGGGTCAAAGCAATTCAGGGACCAAGCCTACCTGCGACCAAAAGTAATACCAGATCTTTCTTTGGTCAGGTAAATTTTCTTAGAAGATTTGTTCCTGATTTTGCTGAGTTAACTAGACATATTGTTGAAATGATGAAAAACCGTCCTATTTTCAAATGGAGTAATGAAGGTAAACATGCATTTGAAGATATTAAGACAACCATTGCCAATGTACCTACATTAGTGCATCCTAATTTTGAAAAAGATTTTATTATCTATAGCTATGCATCAGAACACACTCTGTCAGCTATTTTGCTACAAAAGAACGGACATGAAATCAAAGCTCCAATTGCTTTCATGAGTGTACCTATAAAGAAACATGAATTGAAATATTCTGCACTGGAGAAACATGCATATGCGGTAGTGAAAGCTTTGAAAAGCTTCAGGTTTTATATTCTACACTCTCATGTGGTTGTATATGTTCTGGAGTCTGCTATAAAAAAGTATCCTTATACAACAAGAAATTGGTTGTAATAACAGGGGAGCCTGGATAGCTAAAGCTCAGGATTATGATGTTGAAATCAAACCTACAAATCTGGTCAGAGGCAAAGGATTATGTAGAATGATTGCTGAGAATAAAGTTAGTGAAGATGAAGAGTTGCCTCTAGTTCTTTTAACAAGTACTACTGATGATTGGTTTTCTAATGTTTATGATTTTCTGACATATGGTGATTGTCCACCTCACTTGTCTGCAAAGGAGAAAAGAAATTTGAAGCTTAAAGCTAACAAGTATGTTCTTTGGGAAGGGAACTTATACAAAAAGGGGGTGGACGGAACATTTTTAAGGTGTGTAGATAAGGAACAACAAAAGAAACTATTGAAGACCTTTCATAATGAAGCTTGTGGAGGTCATTTTTCAGCATCTGTGACTGCTTTCAAAATATTACGGCAATGTTTTTATTGGCCAAGAATGTTCAAAGATGCCTATAACTGGGTGTCTAAATGTGAGAAGTGCTTAAGGTTTACGAGCATATCTCAGTTAGTAGCATTACCTCTGAAACCAGTAGTGATAGATGAAACATTTGAGTAACAGGGATTGGATTTCATTAGACCTATTAACCCTAATTCTAATGTTGGACATACTCGTATCCTAACAACTACAAATTACTTTACCAAATGGGTAGAAGTAGTTCCTGTAAAACACACCACCTATGAGGTAGTCTGTAATTTCCTCAAAGAGAATATCTTGGTTAGGTTTGGTGTACCTAAAAAGATTGTAGTTGATAATGCCACTAGTTTCTCCTCTTCTAAATTTACTCTTTCTTGTTATGATTATGGTATCAGCCTTGCCCGCTCATCTAACTATTATCCACAAGGCAATGGGCAAGCTGAATCAAGTAATAAAAATGTCATTTCAATTGTCAAAAAGCTAGTGGATGAAAATCAAAGAGTAAGAGTTTATATGATGCTCTTTGGGTAGATAGAATAACCTATAAGAGAGTCATTGGTATGTCCCCTTTTCAGCTAGTTTATGGGATTGACAGTGTGATTCCCATCCCCTTGGAATTATCTACACTGAACTTACAGAAGGCAATTAAAGGTGAATAGTTTCAATCAGCTCTAGAAAAGAGGATAATGTATTTAAACTAGTTGGAGGAACAAAGAGAAGTTGTTGTGGATAGGATTACCAATCACCAACAGGATGTTAAGAAGATTTTTGATAAGAAAGCTAAGCAAAGAAGTTTTTTCATGGGAGACTCTATGCTTTTATGGGATAGGAGAAGAGAGCCAAAGGGGGCCCATAAGAAATTTGATTCTCTGTGGAAGGGGCCTTTCCAGATTAGACAAGTCATCGGGGAAAATGCATTTCTACTGGCATATCTTGATGGGACACCGTTACCTCATGCCTACAATGGGCAATATCTGAAGTTTTACAATTGGTAACACTCCTAGGTCTTGCTTTGTACTATGGTTTCTTTCCTTGTCTTTCCTGGTTATGGTGTTGTGTTTTTGGTGTGACTCTATTGCCCTTCTGGAAAAAGGCTTTGTTGCCAGAGTTTGTTTAGATTCTCTGCATCCTTTTTAGTCCTTGTCCCTAATCAGAGCCTATTATTATCCCATGTTTGAAATTTTACTAAAGCATCCATGCCTTAGAAAATTTTCCATTCTTTACTTGCCACTATTCATTTTCTTTCCTAAGTTGAGTCTTTAGTAGTTGTTTTCGTGTATTGTCAGAAATTCTCTAAGTTTTTGAACCAAAGTCAGTGTGTTCAAGAGTTCTTGAACTGCCCAACTCCTCAACTAGTCATCAAGTTCGGTATCTAAAGGTTCTTCCTTTGTTGGTCTTGGTCACTTTGCATCAAGTGAAGTATTTTTTGTCAGGAGGTCGACTTCTAAACTCTCAAAATTGTGATTCAAAAGTTCCTCAAATCTCTGACTTGCCAACTGAACGTGCTCGCTGCTCCCATGGCGCCTTTTTCTTAGTTGTCATGCAGTACGATGGAAGGATAGTTGTCACCTCACATTTAATTTGGAATGCATGTAAGTACATTAGCACACTTTTCAGAGGGAAACCTAAGGAGATTTTTGAATTTCAAAGTTTGATACGCCACCAGAAATTAATGAAATTTATGAATGGATTTATGAGAGGTGACGTGAAATTCGAATAAGTTAACCACCCTACTAGAAGTTTTCATAATTCTACGAAGGAGATACATTGCAGAGCAGAGAGCAAGTAGTCCACTACGCGTGAGGAGTCCATGGAATTCTAGTTTATAGGTTAGCACGGTTGGCCTTCTTTATTCCATTTTCCCCTCTCTTGCTATAAGAACACAACAATTCATTCGACTGGTGGAAATATTTTATTTTCATGTATTTGTATAGCAGTTCTCTTGTGAGTGTATTACATTTGTCTGTTGTGTCTGTAAATGTTTTGAAATTTCTAGCTGGTTGGGTTTAAAAATTAGTAAAAATGAAATTCAAATTTCAAGGGGCCCCCATGGTTCCCATGGTAGAAAATGGGTTGTCTGGTGTGAGAGATACAGAACTGGGTCATATGACCTTGAAGACTTTTGGAAGAGGATGCAACCTGAGGGTCAAACTTCCCTGGCTAACAAAATTGTGAGCACCAGCTTAGACCGAGCTAGGGGTTTTCCACTCACTGTGCGTTGTCCTGACTTGGTGTTTGCTTGTGCCAATAATTATTTCCTGGAATCTCAAGAAATAAGAGCTTCGGATGGCTCTGTTGTTGCTAAAATTGACTCATAATCCATTGCTCTTTCTCTAAATTTGGACAAGTATGAGGAGAATGTTGATGTTTCTATGTCTTATGCTTGGGGATATTATAATGAAAGAAAAGATTGGTGCCAGAATTGCATTGCTAAAACTTGGTTAGAAGCTGAGAAGAAAGGGAAATCAAGACTCCCTACTAGTTTTAAGAGAAGCCATTTCAAGGAAGAAATTTCAAACATGATTACTCTGCTAAACCGCATAGTTGGGAGCTCTAAATCTGATTCCTTTGAGTACTAGATGTGTAGATTTATCCTTCTTATTTGCAGTGATCACCATATAGATTGGACAAGGGTAATTAGTGAATGTATGCATGAACAGTTAATGAATTTCTCGCAGAGTGTAAGATTTCACATGTGCTCTCAACTAGTATATGTGTTAGCTCATAAAGAGGTTGCTTGGCCTAGTTTAAGAGCTCAAGGAGCTCTCAGCCTAGGCACACCTATGTACCAGACTTTCCCACTGTTGTAGAAGAGTAAGGGTATGAAATATTTTTAGCAGATTAATGATGCCTTTTCTATGTGGCTTACAAAAAGAATTAAGGGCTCACTAGAGTGAAGGTTCTCTACAGAGGTTGTTGCCTTAGTGATGAATTTTGGAAGTTTTCATGTTCATTTTGATCGCTTCTCCTACTTGAGGATTGGGGGTTTTGAAAGCACCCTATTGAAATTGCCACGATATCCATCAGATTACCTCATATTTTTGGAGGTGTCACGTCAAATGGTGGCCATGAATGCAAAATATCACGCGATGAAAAAGAAAGGGTATTCTTTCCCTATGACAATTTCTTTCTATTCTTGTAAAAGTAATGATAGTGCTAAAAGCGTAGATAAGTTACTAGCAAAATT
The DNA here is from genome assembly GCA_027924645.1 of Cunninghamia lanceolata. Classification (NCBI taxonomy): domain Eukaryota; kingdom Viridiplantae; phylum Streptophyta; class Pinopsida; order Cupressales; family Cupressaceae; genus Cunninghamia; species Cunninghamia lanceolata. The sequence continues at coordinate 5,398,756 of BSBN01000066.1, forward strand.
TAATCTTCACAGTCTATCTGCTTGAGTAGCCTTTGATAGCAAGAATTTCGTGAAAGGAAACATGCATGGTGGAGGTTCATACTAGCACAAGCCCCAATTTGAAGACTTCTAGGAAGACTGTTTAGATGAGAGGGAAGTACAGAGGATAAATTGGATGAGATTGACCATTGATCATGTCCGTGCTTTTCAACTTCCTATGCGAGTTCTTGATAGGGTTGATGATAATTCTAATATTCTGGATGAGGGTTATCATGATGACTCATTGCAACCCTTGCCTCCCATAAAGTGGTCAAACAAAGAGATCATTGATGTTAAGTTCCGCTCATTCCATGTGATAAGAAGAACAAAGAAATGGTTGAAAGGAAAGATAAGAGAACAAGCTAGTTCAGTAGCGCTAAGGGACTCATCTGCTCAAGGACATAACAAATCCCAAACCACTCACACACAGAAGAGGTCATCTAGTTTGGACCTAACTCTTTAAAGAGTTGGCTCACAATCAAGTGGAGGCAGTGAGCAACCCCCTGAGGATGTCAGCAAGCTGAAAACAACATGTGAACAAGATGGTCAACTAGTGAAGAGTAACACCAGATTGGTTGCTTCTCCACCAAGTGCAGACCATGTGCCTCCTATCAACAATTTTGTAAGTCATAGTGATTCTTTAATCTTTACTCATTTGGGAGAAGATAATATGTTGCAATCTTCTTTGGGTACTCCAAATTCACCTAATCTAAGCAATTCTCCGAAGCACAATTCCCCACCCGTGCATTCGGATGGTGCAGTGAGTGTGGTTGGTAACTCTAATATTTCTTCTTCATCCCCCCCCTGGTTAAGAAAGGTAGTTGAGAAAAAAGAAAAGGTACACCCCAATGGTGGATACTAGTGTAGATACTGTAGCCAAGCTTTTGCAAGAGACACCTAAGCTTAAAAGGGCTAGAAGGATGTCAAGAATGGTAATTGATTCTGCCATAGGACACTAGATTCTGAAGATTATAGATCCAGTGGGAAATAAAAATGAGGATGAGGTAACTGAGGCAGATTTTATTCTAAGCAGAGTAGACATGGGGCCCTCAATTGTTGAGGGGCATATTTATCATGCAAAATACTCAGTCAACAATCTATCAAAAAGAGTAAAAAAGGAACAAGAAGAGAATACTAAGCTGGGAGCACAAGTAAGTTCCTTGTCCCTTTTTATTTAGTCAAATTTGAAGATAACAACACTATTAGTCAATTCCTTGCCTGATATAAACTTGTTAGTACCCACGACCCCAATTTATTGCAACAAATTAAAAGATCACAAGCCCTGAGCTGTGTCGTTGAGTAGTGGATAGAGAAGGTGACCCTAGATGGCCTGATATTCATTGAGTAAGCTTATAAGCTATTTAACTCCATTTCCAGTAAGAGAGAGAGACCATGATAGCTGATTTCCAAACTATCAGAAATAATCACAATAGCCTATCCTTAGTCTCAAAGGAAACACAAGATATGGTTGAAATGGATGTTAACATTTTGGTGGCCGAGGAAGTGTTGAGTGATCCTAGGGAAATGAACTCTACTGCTTAGGCTAATGTGATTGAATGAAGTTGCCTTTTGTGGGTGCACTTGAAGATGAAATGAGAAGCGCTCTGGCCCTTTACTACACAAAGCTAAAGGACATTAAAAGTAATTTTATTGTCTTTGAAATAGAGGTTTTTGGTGACGATGATGATAAGTTGCTTGACGTTAAGGAAATTAAGCAAAACTTTAAGAAGATGGTGATTGCGAAAATGGTGAGTTATGATATTGTCACAGCAGAGACAATTGGCAAGGTTGCAAGAATATCTACACATGTTAGAACACTCAAATGTGGGTTGTATGACACGCATAAAAAGGTGACTAATACTGACAGGGTAGTAAGCAAGAAGAAGCTCCGAATCAACATGACTGGAAGTCCCAATAGTATGGCACTATCATCAATCATCAACAAGTACAGGGATTACAAGGCAAAGTTGAGAGCACAGGCATCTCAAGCGACACAAGGTGACTCGTGTAATAAAGATGGATAGGTGAAGGAGAAGGAAGCGGCACAAAAAGACAATGTTAAAGAGGAGGACGTGGCAATTATCAATTGATCTTCTTTTCTTATGCTTTAGTATTTTTTATATTTGCTCAAAAACTATTGGCTATGGAGGGCCCTTATTTTAAATGATGTTTAATTTAAAACTTGTTTAAATCAGTTGTCCTCAAGAAGCTGTTAGGTTTTAAAGATGCTTATTGGGTGACTTGGCTATAAATTTAATTAGTTGGTCAATTTATGGATCTTTTGGCAAACTTTGTTTTGGTGATAGATCAATTTTGTGTTTACTTTATGTTCAATTACTTTTATATATGAATAGAAATCAATGCAATGGACTTCTAGTGATCATAAACTTTGTGTTATGATTGTTTGAAATCTTATTCTTCCTACGTTGAATATACTATTGGTGTTGATTATATTTCTATATGGAAGTGGTTGGATGTCTTTAATTCTTGCTCACTTTTGTGGATTATCTATCTTTTGATATATGGTTTATGGTGGTGATTGTATGATATATGATAGAATTCTTTGTTATTTCAGTTGGAGTTATTTCTGTTGAAGTATTTGTGCTTCTTTAAATTTAGTTGTTTCTAGGACACATAGCCTTTTATGCTTTCTACCATTAAAATCACCACATTTTATTTGCTTTCTGGTTAAAAGCAATCTGAGTTTATATTCATTGGATATCATAAGAAGGTGGTTGCGCCTTGGAAAATAAGTAGAGAATATTTGTAAAATACCATTGCAACTGATTCAACTGTTGTTACATTTATCACTTATATGGGCATAAGAATATAGAGTTAGGTGGCAAATCTGTAAACCAACACTTTTGTTCCTAGATGTGCCATTACACACTTGCGAAAGGTCTTGATCATTTGAATTGCCTCTTGCTTGTCAAGAGGTAAGAAGGTTCTTATACTTAGGTGGTTTTTGAAAAAAAATCATTCAACACTTAGAGCAAGGCATAATTTTTGTGTGGGGCATTGACATACTGGCCTTGGTCAATAGAGATCTATACCGAAATTCATGAATAGAGGATTTTATATTCATCCATCCTTCATTGATTATTCCATGGATCTTTGAGCACATTATTCCTATTTAGTGTGAGATGCCCCCTTTGGACCTGAAATTACTAAGAGCTATGTGATTGGGTTGACTTGAGTATTTTGATTCTTCTACATAAGGCATGGCCACCTTGATAGATGATGACTGAATTACAAATCCCTATAGAGATATGGAGGGATTTTGGCCAAGAGACAGAGTAACTTGATCCTACTATTGACAAGTTGTTCACATGATAGATAAAAATGGCCTAATGGAGACACATCCTACTACATGAGTACCTCAATAGCTTGGAGGAGGGTTTCTAGAGGATTTGCCACTAGTGTCCCCTTGTTATAGATTGACTCGAGAGGCAACTAATGCACAACGTGGAGCATTTCAATGGGTCCTACTCACTCTAGGAGTTCTAAATGACCACTTTGGGAACCTAATATGAGATAGTGATGATCCAGACAAGCTAAGAGACGTATTGTAAGGATGTTGATGAACCAGAAGATGAGTCTGACAAGGATTACATTCCTAGGGAGGAGGTAGATGAGCTAGAATTAGTTTGAGAGGATTCAACTCCTAAGGATGAGGAAGTAGTGCCAGTGGAGGCTGCACCTACAGATTAGCTTGGTTCGCTTATAAGATTGACATAGGAAGAGATGAGGATGGTTGATTCATTAAGGCAACCTAGAGATCCTTGTAAGTACTAGACTAATCAACTCCTTTTACTTTTTTGCAATTTCTATTTTAGAAGTAATTAAGCTCTAATATTGACTAACACTCTTCTCTTGCTTGCAATTTTATACAAGCAGTGCTGATAGGTGGAAGGATCTTTTCATAAATGCATCCTTAGATATCTTGGTCTCTGCCAATGTAAGAGAGGCCCTTTTGGTTGGTGTTAAGATGCCTATTCCAAAAGGTCATCATATGAGTGTCATTGCTCCTACTTATCGTGTTTGTCAGGACTTGGTGTCTTAGAGGACTAGGTTTGTTGTATTGGAGGTTAAGAATGCTTTACTTTGAGAGATGGACAATTATGGAGTCAACATATGGACTTTTATTTCATGGATCCCAACATTGAGACCTTAAAATTCATAGATACAAATCCAGGTCCCTTCACCAAGTAATAATCATAGGAGTCCTGGACCTTTAGATGTTATAAATAGTAGGAGTGTTACTAGGATAGAGTTGACACTAAAGTAACAATCCCCCGCCACAAAGGATTGTTCCAATAAATCAACCAAAACACATAGGCAACACAAGGAGACACACGCTTTACTTGTACTTGGGTATAAGTAAATGTGCCACAGAGACAAAAGGAAGAGAGAGAAGTAGAAGAAAAAGGCATAAGAAGAGAAATATACTTTGTAGAACATGAAATAGATGAAAGTGTAATATGTATGGGACATATGTAGTAGATAGAATACAAATCAATACATGAGTATAGATATAAGAAAGAACAGTGAATGATGGTGTATCATCTGAATGTAATCTCATATACATACACATATATATATATATATATATATATATATATAAGACACTATAGACTATTAAGACTCACTTGTGACGTGTTATGGTGTATGTCATAGTTGTTAATAACTTCATTTTACTATCTACCCATGTTATTTCTTGTTGCAACCTTATATATCTTATTTCACTCACTCAAAATCTCCTCTTATCCCTAACATAGGGGTATAAATACAATATTTCAACTACCTAGGCACAAAATCTCTAATTTGTGCCCTTCCTTGCCAACATCTTGGTTTCGTTGTTAGGACCTAGTAAAAGGGATATAAGAGGGATCTAAAACTACATATATGGTATTTTGTGGCAGAGAGGGATCATGATAAAAGGATAAAAGAGAGGTCTAGACAATAGACATATCAACTGTGGTAGAGAAGACTTGAAAAAAGAAGGATTATAATCAAGAAAGAGAAGACTATGTGAGAGGGGGTTGGGAACCCAGGGGATGACAAATTGAAAGGGGGTATCCTAAAAGAATTTTCAAAGAGATGCAGCCTTTAAGATAATAATTATACTAAGCCATTAGGGATGCATAAAATGATTAAGGAAATCCTAAATCAAAATCACCTATAGCAAAAGGAGACAACAAGAAGAAAAGAGAGATTATGGAAGAGATTGAATTGTTAATGAAATTGAATGTAGAAGAAAGGAAATTGAAACAAGTTTAGGAGAGATAGGAAAGATAATATAAATTATATAGAAGGCTCACGAAGCTAAGTTAGAGTGTGCCAAGAGAGTTATTCTTGAGGAAACGTTAGAGTTCACCAGAAGGGTTGTTGCTAATAATGATACTGAAGGAAAATTTGAGCACATTAGGGAGGCTTTTGATAAGGATGTTGAAGAAGAGGAAGATCCACTGGTAGAAGAATTAAGCATAAATGAGCATGCCAGAAGGGCTACAATTGAACATTAGGATTCTATTGAGATTAATGGGACTCCACAAATAGAGGAACCAGGGTTAAGTGCATTGATCCATAACAAAGATATATCTAAGCAACTCAACATCAATCCTAAACAAATAACATTATTTTTACAAGGGTTAACAAGATAGGTTGAAGAATGTGTGGTATCTAAGGAATCATTAAATGAAAGGTGTAGAAGCAGGGGTGCTCTTCCATTCAAAATTTTAACATGAAACCCTCATTTGGATTCTAATCCATCTAGCCTATAATTTACAATTAACGAAGGATTTTAGGAACTATTAAACCTATTGTGTGGTTACATAACACACCCCATTTTGCCCCAACAAAATAACCCATCATTTTTTTCTTGGCTTGCTTGTTTTCTTTGCTTTTGGGTGGTTTCATAAAAATCAATAGTAGATGCATGTCAGGATCCCATCCTGTGCATGTCAAGACCTTGAAATTTAGGTCCAATTTTTTTAAAGTCAGAATTTGTCATCATGAACCCTGCCAAGTGAAAGAGTGCAAAATTCTAGATAGGTTTGATTTTTGAAGCACCCCAAATTTCCCTAAGACTAGGAAGTTATGCTCGATCAAAGTTCAGTCAAATGGTCTTAGGGACATCATCACATTCCCCAACATACGGACATTAACTTAATGTCCTACTAAGGAAAATTCAATATATGCATATTTGCGAATGTGCACATGTCAAACTTTAACCCACGATGTAGTAAACTGTCAAATGCATGGATACTCGCAAGTGTGCACATTCAATTTTAATATGCAGACATTCGTTAATATCCCAACTTGCTTTAATATAACAATAAAACTAAACATCGGGATATTGACTCAATGTCCAAATATTCGCCAATATCCTAATGACGTCATCTGACCTTGGCTTAGAGAAATAACAAAATGTGGTGACGTCATTGAGACATCAAGGGTTCATAACATATCTATAAGCTTTAATATCTCAGACATTAACTTAATGTCTAGACCTTTGCTAATATGATGACGGCGTCATGATACACCCGAACAAGAATATCCTTCAGGAGGGTGACGTTATCATCACATTGAGGCCTAGGGATATTTCGTAAACGCTACTATCGAGATATTTCTTATATCCACATATCCGTCCCTATGACCCAAAATACATAGATTTCCATGGACCAATCAGATGGTGCCACGTGGCACATTGACTTTTCCCATCTGGACATTTTGCAATGCCCTGACATTCGATGATCAAAGGTAAAATGCCTGTGGATTATAATGACCCGATATTTGCTCTTGGTCAACGTTGACCAACGTCATGATGATGTCATATGCATGTGCACATTCTGAAAGGTATGCATATTGTTTAAACATCCAGATATCTGCTAATATGCACACTTTGTATTAAATATCGCAAAAGAGTAGGTGACCAATTAATTACCACCTGTTGCAATCCTAAGGACTGGACACTGATATCCACGAACATATGTAAATTGACATTAATTATGCACTAAAATCATAATTTATAATGCATAAAGCAGGATTTTTGGTCATTTTGCATTCACCTAAGCATTCAAAAAAGAGAAATTACAGAGAACCAGAGTTATTACGTCGGCCATTACAACGATCTGCAACCATAACAGAGTGGTGTGCACATTGGACGATGAATGGTAAAGGATGAGTGCATAGTGAACTTGCATATCCAGATATCAACTAATCAAGATTTAAGTGGAGTAAGTCAGGTGTGTAACGTAAAACCGTCATTTTGTCATCTCTGCATAGTAAAAGGTAAAGTGATATTTACTTAGGGTAAATATAGGTGATGATGCGTATATTCATATCTTGGAAATTGTTGAACATCATGATACTTAGAAATAAAATGGTTAAACTCAAGAAGATGCACATTAGGTTAAGAGATGCATATATGTAATTGCATGACATAATGGAGGTTTGCAAAAACCGAAGCGAGACAGAGTTCATGACTCCCATGTTTTCGTAGCCTAGTGGTTTTAACTTTAGATACGAACAAATTGGAGACACCCATGCCGGGAATACGAGTCTGGAAGCATGGATGACTAAATCAGAGAGGGGTGGAGGAAACCATATGCTTATTAATATCTACAACTCAGGGATGTGGCATGCTGGGGGATTTTCATATGCTACAGAAGCTATTGAGTTGGTGGCAGCATGTGCTAACAACTATAATAGAGATGCAAGAAGGGTGGAGAAGCATGGTAAAATATATGTAGACTTCTTAGTTCCAGAAATTAGAGTTGCTTTCAATCTGCCTACAGGTCCCAACTTATACAAGATAGATCTTGAGGATTTGGAAAAGCAATACAAAAACAACAATGCAGATTGCAGTAAGATAATGTTCCCAGCCTGGAGAGCTCAAGACAACACGTATAAATCAACAATAAAATGTCCTGTGAACCTCTACAAAATTGTTTTCTCTCCAGAGGTACAATACATGATGGTCATGTTCAACCGGAAGAGAGGAAGGTTACATGCTAGAAATTTTGAGTCGTGGATGTACGGGCTCATAAGGATGGTTCAGACCACCAATACACAGATACAGTGGGCATTACTCATCAGTGGTAGCCTAGATACATGAATGAAAAGGCTTGGTGGTAAGGCAAACCTGTTCCACATGTCATCATATGTGGTTTATGCCTGTGCAACCAAGGGTACATTTGATGGCTTGCAAACAATTAGACGAGTTGGAAGGAATCCCGGTGAGGTGAACATATGGGGTCATTACCCACAATTGGAGAGGAAGCCATCCCTCCAAAACTATAAAAGAGTGAATGATTGTTTTGTTGTGCATCTGGTATGCCTCATGGAAGATGATAGAGCCAAGAGTATGAGCATTGAGGCTCAAAAGGTAGTAGTAAAGAATGGAAATTGGTTGATCCAGTTCCTAGCCTTCACATATATCAAAATGGAAGGATTTAGTGGGCAACCCCTGATGTTGCCAAGGTATCATACAGATAGAGTCATCCTCATGGAGATGACCAGACGAATAGTGCCCTCATATGAGGCATTTGCTAAGAAGAATATGAAACCAAATGTCATTTTTCCTTTATATATTGGATGGTATATGTGTTTAGATATTAAAGTAGCTAAAGAAGCAAAGGGGGTTTGCAGATGCTACATTTACAACCATTTCCACTGGCCAACCAGTATGATCCCTATACGAGAATGGAAAAATATATCTATAAGAAGCCTGTGCATCAGGTGCACTGGAGGATTATTGGGTAGATTGCCCGGATGATGTAGAGAAGCTATCAAAGGTTAACATTGAAGCAAATTTGTACTTTAGATTACATTCCTGTGCCTCCACAATTACATCGGGATGATGGGACAATAATTTCAAAGGAGTGTGAAAGTAAGAAAATATATAGAGATTTTGGAAGCCCTTGAGGGTGAAGTGGAAGGAAAAGTAGAAAATCAAGATGAAGATTTTGCTACTAAGGCATTTAAGGATAATTTCAAAACTTATAGTAGAGGATCCTATCAAACACTTTTCTGAAGCTACCATTGATAAGGCTATGAGGATGAAAGCCAAAATAGAGAAATATAAAGAAGAGATGGATAGCTGGACAAACAGGTGGATTACTCTGTAGGAGCAATTGAAGGTGCAAGAATATGCAGCCAAGAAGGCCAAAGTAGTTGACGAAACAGAGATGGACAAAGCCATCTAGACATACGAGCTCATCCAGGGAATTAGATGCAGAGTAACAGAAGATGAATCATCTACTGATGAAGAGGTTGCTAATAATGGAAAGTAAGGGGGTCTTGGTGACCAAGTCAATGATTCTAGAATATTCCAGATGCCAACTGTAAATTACCAAATTGATTGCCAACTGGCAATCATGTGCCACGTTTCCATCTTGACCGTTGAATTCTTTGAAGTGATCCTGATCATTGGCTCAATTGTAACCGCATCCTCTCCTTGTCTTATAAAAGGAGGTGGACTGCCATTTTGTAGATTATTAGAAGTTTAATTAAGATTGAATTATTGAGTTTCATGGTTCTATCTCAAGGTCAATTGTATACTTGTATTCTTTTGCATACTTGAATGAAAATGAAGACTATTTATTACAAATTATCACATATCTTGCGTAATCTGTGAATGATCTCTAGATGTGTAACTACGGCTTGTTGCACTCTCTTGAGGTGCATCTGCAAAGTGCATATTGTTTTCATTTCTTACCTTTGAAGATTCACATCGATCATATGTAGTTGTGGAATGTCTAGACAAAATATGGTTCAATTTTCTTCACTTTCATGAAAGTATTTGGAATGCATGTGGATCAGTGACCGAACTTCATCTAATTTCATTGAATTTTAGAATTTCTTTAAATTTCATTAAATCATCATCATCGAACTGCAATATATCGATACATGAAAATCAAAACTTAAAATATGTAGACATCCGTAGATACATGAATATCATATGCATATTTGAACAAATCACATGTAGAATTGAAAATATCATGCAAATAATCAGAGAGAATGATAAGAATCATGGAAATACTAGCTTATAGGCAGAATATTTAGAGAAATTCATAGTGTAGAAGCAGAATTAAGTACAAATTAGTTCAAATTTCACTAAATTTAGAAGAACTAATCAAGGTTATGCACATCATAATGAATAAATCTTAATCAAAATGAGAATCAGAAGAATTGATCAAACTTAACATAAATATCCATATATTATGATTGGAGATTGTAGGATTTAACATCGTTTGTTGAGATTTTATACAAAACAGGCGGAACAGAGGAAATATTTGCATATCTGGTTGCAAATTACTTCAAATTCATGTGTAATGCCCCTAAAGAATTTAACAGCAATTCACATCAACCGACTAAGACATTATTAGAAGATCATGTTCTATCAATGAAGACTTGGAATCATTAATTCATAACGAATTAATCGTATTCTTCAAGAAGATAAAGGTTTGTTTTGTGAATTTTTATCATTGTTAATATGACTAACAATCTTATCAATAGTTTTTGGCACTAGAAGGAGGACCAGAACAACTTGATTTGTGGATTTGTCATCTTGATATACTTTCTCACATTCCCATGTGGAAATATTTTCAAATTTCTCAACAATACTCCAAATCCTGTGTATTTGTGTAAGGATTCCATCTGCCTTGGACAATTTGAGGAATCTGATTGCAAATATCACGTCCTAGTGGACATTCACCCTAATATTTACAGACAATTGTCTAGATTTCCAAAGTTTGAGTCGATATTTGCACTCTCTACAAATATTTTGTCATATGAGCTAAATATCCATAAATATCCATTCCTGTGAAGGAATCATCCACATATTTGTGAAGATTGTGTCAAAATATCTAAAGTCTATCCTAAATTGTGAAGCACTAGCTTGTTGACCTAACACCAGATCAAGATCCTCTGGACCTTTAGAAGAATTGCCAGTATTCAAACCTAGACCACATTTTGCTAGTCAGCCCGGACCTGTTGTCATTAATCCACGAGCAGCTCTCTTAGCACCTCCAGTGATACCTCCAATGTCTTTCTTTGTTGTTGAGTCACCACTTCATTTTGCTGCTTATAATGATTTTCCTAAAACTTCAGACAAGATTTGTCCAAAATATCATCCGTATCAAGATGCAGATGATCACATCCGAACCTACAAGGAGGCCTGTTTCAAGTCTAGAATACAACATGAGGATGTTGTATGTAGATTATTTCCTTATTCACTAGGAGAAGAAGCATATGGTTGATCTGTTTGTCTTCCTCAAACTTCCATTGCCTCCTGGAATGCACTAGAGAAAGCTTTCAAAGATAGATTCAAAATACCTGTAGATGAAGCCATGATGTATCATCTCTTTGCCACAATTAAAAGAGCTAAAGGAGAGTTGATTTCAAACTTCAATGCTAGATTCCAAAAGATGTATTCCAAGCTAACAACTCCTTATAATGTTGATGATGAGGCAGCTAGGTTAGTTTATTATTCAACCCTGGATCCTTTGACATCTATGTTCATTAGGAGGACACACCCTGTCATCACATCCTTGTCAAGTGCCTTTGAAGAAGTCATCAAGGTAAACCAACAGTTAACACAAGGTCTTGAACCTAACTTAGGCTATCCTGCATATCCTAGTCAAATACCAGCTAGTGGAGCTTTGATGCCTCCAACTATAATGTCTAATCCATTGCAAGTGCCTCCACTTAGTATTATGCCTCCTCAGGGAAATGGTCAGATCATACCTCACCCTGGACATGTACCTCAAGATGCTTCATAGAATAATAATGGCAATTCATTCTTCTAGCCACATCAGGGCACTGTAGTAGCTAAACTACAAGAAGGAAAGGATGATATCAAAGAGGTAACAACTCGGTTAAGAAAGCTACTACTGAGGTCACTCATCTAAGAACTTGAAACTTTTATTCCCAATCCGATGCACAAAACCAAAACAGAGGATATCCTGATAGAGGATATGGAAACAATAATGAAAGATCTGGATATCCTGATTGTGGTTATAACAATGAGAGGAACTTCAACAATAGTAATAACAATAATACTGCACCTAGGCCACCTAGAGTTTGGAATACCTGACTGAACAATGGTTCATTGCCATCACCCCTAGATAATCAACCTCATGTTGAACCTAAGAAAACAACTAGAGTTAATTTGATAGAATCTACACTCACCAATTGGTGCAGGATGCTTAATACAAATGCACATGCTAAGTTGGATTGTTCGCAGTTTAAAATAGCAACTAGCATATTTCCAAGATGATGTGTCAAACACTATAGGAGATGCACCCTTTCCTAAGGTTAATGAGATTGTTCCCCTAGGATATGAGTCAGCTATGGTGCTTGAAAGTTCCTTTAATCATCAAGATCATTAGATGAATGCAATCTATGAAAACTATACCCTAGCATGTGAGGAGTCAGCCCTGGCTTTTGAGACAAATTATGTTTTTCCCTTTGAGGATGAGAATGAGTCTGAACAAGAAGCTGAAGAGATTCATTCATATTAATAGAAGTATCAGGGAAGGCATAATTATAACCTTAGGAGCAATCCTAATCGTCCTGCTGGTCCTTTGACCACATCCATCCCTTCTAACAATTTCAACACACCTCCAGATCCTAAGGCTAGCAATAATCTAGGACCTCCAAAGGTGAATACGTAGTACTTTACACCACAAACAACAGTAACAAAAGCTCTGAACTAGTTACCTGAATTTGACAAACTTGTTGCTCATCTTGCTGAGGAAATGAAGAAGATAAAGATTAGTCTATTTTTATCAGAGTTGTTGAAAACTCCTGTCATTGAGAAAGCCTTTATGAAGTCACTAGATGAGTTTGCAGCTAAGGAAGATAGTCTTGGTCATAATCCTAGTCATATCCTTGCTAGAGATCCTGCACCTAGGGATAATACTGTTAAACCAAAAATGCAAGCCACAGTTCATACTGCTGATGTAGCACATATGACCCTATACAAGGAGAAATATGAGTCACCCCCTTTCTTACTCGTGCTCTTAGGATCTTTGGTAAGAACCTACACAATTGTCTTGTAGATTCTGGTGCCTTTACCAATGTGATGCCTTTGTCTATTTGTCAGACCTAAGGTCTGCATCCCACGAAATCATTTAATAAAGTAAGTCAACTAGACAAGTTAGAGGTTAGTGTGGTAGGAGAGATGACACACATACATATGCAGCTTGCATTGGATTCAAGAGTACAATACTACATAGTCATTCAAGTGGTGGACATACCAGACACCTATGGCATGCTCCTCGGCAGGGATTGGTCAAAGACTCTAAATGGCTACATGGCTACGGATTTTTCCCATATGTGGTTTCCATGGAAAGGCGTTCCTAATTAGCTCTTAATTGAAGCTGAACCCCAGATGAAACACATGATCACTAAGTATAATCAAAATAATGAAATATTATATGTGGACGTTGAGCTAGGAGTATATGCACTGAGACCTCAGGGATTTAGGATAGAGGGAGTGCTAATGACATCCTATCATAGGCAAGAACATAGGGACAAAGAGGAAATTATGTCAGAGGCAAGACTATGACAAAATCAGATTATTGCTCAATTGATCAAGATGAAGTGGATCACTTCCTTGAATTTGAAAAGTATCTGTCGAAAGAAGTTCAAAGGTGTCAATTGACAGGGACATCCATAGAAAACATCCTAATGACTGGATGGTGTAGATTGCACGAGGATGCACACTTGGAAAGCATATGTGAAGCATGTCTGGATATGATTGAATTAGAGTGAGTATGCATAGAAGACAGATCATCATGGCCAGGGGTAAGTGAAATCCCTAATGCTAATGATCAGGATCATTTGTTGTTTTCCTCATATGTAGAGGAACATGAACAAGAAGCCCATCAGGCAAATATCCTGATGCCTAAATCAAAAGAGGTATTGTTATTTGATGATGCACATTCCAATGATAAGATAAGTACAATCATGCCCGAGACTAATTGTCTCATTGAGTCTTATTATAAATTGTCAAACGAAGATAGAGGAAGTCATTTGACACAATTTGAGGAATTATTGTCTAAGCAAATTCAAAGCCACATTCTGCAAGGAATTCCACTACATCATGTACTAATTGAAGGATGGTGCAGACTGCATGAGGCTCCCCACTCAAAGACCACTTGTGCTTTGTGTCTGCACATACTAAACAAAGAGGAGAAGTTGTGCTCAAGTGATAAATTATATAAAGTCAGAGATATTCCAGGAGATACAGGAAAAGAAGTTGTAATCTCTCCTGATAAGGGACATGATGACATCAAATCCACAAAAAAGGAAGATACTTAGCATGATGATGTTCAAAAGAAACAGAAAGTGGATTTTTTAGTTCCACCAAAACATCTAGATGCGACGAAAGATGAACCACAGAGGATTAAATGGATATTTGCACGAGCAACTGCACATGCCAAGAAGAAAAAAGAAGGTCTTGATAAACCATTAACAAAAGACAAACCATGGATCTTGAGATTTGATGTCTCCAAGTCAAAGAAAGGGGTTGGAGTAGGAGTGGAGATGATTAATCCACAAGGGAATTCATTCCTCGCAGCATATAGGCTACAATTTCTGTGCACCAACAATGTGGTTAAATATGAAGCCCCGATACATGGTTTGTTGTTTGCTCTAAGAAAGAAAGTAAAGGTTCTACATGTCTATAGAGATTCAGAACTGGTAGTAAAACAAGTTAGAAACATTTATGCATGCAACTACAAGAGGCTATCTAGTTACAGACATAAAGTCTAGGACTTGATAGAAAGATTTGATGCTTTTAATATCATGCATGTTCCTAGGGAACTTAACCATCGAGTAGATGCACTAGCACAGGCTACTAGTACACTAAAACCTTTATCCATATTAGGGATTAAGAGGTTCTCTGTAGAGCTGGTGTCAATACCATCTATTACTGATAATGTCACCAACTTTCAGGTGTTTGATGATGATCAACACATTTTTGACTTCATTACCAATAGAGATATATTTGAAGCCCAGATAGTAGATGAGAAGAATCAGGAAGACCATGTCTGGGATGAATAAGAGATAATGCATTTACCTAGCAACAAGATTCCTAAGGGCATGATTGAACAGAAAGAGCCTTTGATTTGGATAACATGATCAAATAGAAAGATCTTCCCAAGACATGTGGAGAGGAGTATGCACCTGTCAACATAGGACAGGGTGAAGACACAAGAAATGTCCTGATAGGTAAAGCTTGCACTGAAGAAGAAAGAACGGGGATAACCCAGGCCTTAAAAGACTACATCCATGTCATTGCATGAACATATGACGAGTTAAAAACTTATGACACATCTATTATAACTCACACAATTCCCTTAAAGCCCGATGCTAAGCCTTTTATGCAGAAACAAAGACCGGTGAACACTCTACTGGAACCTCTCATTTTTAAGGAAGTCAAGAAGCTACTTGTTGCATGGATCATATTTCCAGTCAGGCATTCAACCTGGGTTTAGTTCTTGTCAGAAAGAAAAATGGAGACATACACCTATGTGTGGACTCCAGGAACTTAAACAAAGCATAAGAGAAGGATAACTATCATTTGCCTTCTTTGAATGAGGTTCTCTAGATGGTAAAAAATGCACAAATGATGTCCTTTCTGGATGGTTTTTTAGGTTACAACCATGTAATGGTGGACAAGATAGATAGATTAAAAATAGGTTTCACCACTAAGTGGGGTATCTTTGCTTACAAGCGCATGCCATGAGGCCTTATCAACGCTGGAGCAACTTTCCAGTGTGCTATGGATATAGCATTCAGGGGACTAGTAGGTTAATGCATCATGATTTATATGGATGACCTGACAGTATTCTCAAAATAGAGAGGTGATCACATAGAAGACCTCATAAAAGTATTGAAGAAATGTGAACAATATGGCATCTCCCTGAACCCAAAGAAATGCATTTTTGGGGTGACCACTGGTAAATTACTTGGTCATGTCATATTTGAGAATGGGAAAACTATTGACCCTGCTAGGGTAGAGTCAATCATGAAGTTGCAACTTCCAGGAAGCAAAAAAGAGTTGAAGTCTTACTTTGGGAAGATTAACTTCGTCAGGAAGTTTATTACTAGATTTGTAGAGATCATGAGACCTCTCAATGCTATGCTAAAAAAAGATGCTAAGATCGAATGGGATCCTGAGGCAAGGGCAACATTTGAGGATATAAAGAAAGCCATTGTAGATGCCCCGGTCCTAATTAGTCTAGACTACACCAAAGATTTCTACATATACTCTTTTGCATCAAAACATACATGTGCAGCTGTCCTAACTCAGAGGAGTGAGGCAAAAGAGGAGAAACCAATTGTGTTCATGAGCTCCCCATTCAGAGATGCCGAGCTTAGGTATATAGATGTAGAGAGATAGGCTCTTGCCTTAGTCAGAGCTGTAAATAAATTCAGGCATTATATCTTGAGAAGCAAAGTTATTGCAGTAGTACCAAGAGAGAAGAGAGCTAAGTGGATTACTGTATTGCAAGAATATGATATGCATATAACTCCTATGAAATTAGTCAGGGGACAAGCCCTTAGTTAGATGATAGCAAAGATAGATCCCAATCTAACAAGCCAACAATATGCAAAAGATGCAGAAGTACATGATGACTGGTACTCCAATATCAAGTATGTCCTAATCATTGGGAGGTGTCCAGCCAATATGCATGAATCCTAGAGAAGAGCTTTGAGAATTAAGCCACAAAGATATATGATCAAAGCAGAAGTTATGTTAAAAAAGAATTATGAGGGGATATACCTCAGGTGCTTAGATAAGCAAGAGGCTGCCAAAGTCCTCCTTGAACTACATGATAAGTTTGGTACAACCCATGGATCACATTTGGCTACCACACATGCCACATTGAGGGTTGGATACTATTGGCCAACTACCTTTAAGGATATAGTTGAGTACATCAAATTCTGCTACACATGTCAAACTGCTTCAAACAAAGAAAAGTATGTAGCTCAACCATTGAAACATGTGATGAAGATGCGCCCATTCGCACAATGGGGCACGGATTTCATCAATCCTATCAATCCTCCATCCTCCGCATGACACAGGTATGTTCTAACCATTATACATTACTGCACCATATGGCCAGAAGCCATTAGCAGCAAGATATTCACCTTAGATGATGTGATCAAGTTTCTAGAGAGAAACATCACCACCAGATATGGAATCCCTTATGCTCTAGTTTGTGACAACGGTCAAGCTTTTGCATCTCTTAAATTTTCAAGTTGGGCATTTGACCATGGGATAATTTTAAAATTTTCATCTAATTACTACCCCCAGGGTAATGGCTTGGCTGAATCAACCAATAAGAATTTACTGAATATCATTAAAAAGCTAATTGAAAAGAACCCTAGGGATGGAACACTTTTCTTAAGTATGCCCTCTGGGTAGATAAGACTAGAATTAAAACTGCCTTGGGAAATTCTCCCCGCCAGTTGGTTTATGGGGTGGATCCCATCCTCCCTGTCAACCTAAAAATCCCAACATTACAATTTGCCCAAGAATACCTAGGTATTGATAATAAATAGGAAGTCAGGTTGTTGCAGCTAATGCACTTAGAAGAGAAATGAGACAGAGCAATTGATCAATTCGCTAAACATCTGGCTATTGTCAAGCGTTGGTTTGACAAAAGAGCCAAAGTAAAGGCTTTTGGGATATTTGATTTGGTCCTATCATGGGATAAAGCCCACAAAAAGAAGGGTGATCATGGAAAGTTTGATAAACTTTGGATTAGCCCCTTCCAAATATCAAAGATTTTAGGCGATAACACCTACAGGCTTAAGACTTCAACAAGTGAGGATGTTCCATTGCCAGTCAATGGACAATTCCTCAAACACTACTTTCAGGCCCAGGTAGGTGAGATCAGGATAATGTATTATATGTACACTTTGTATAGTTTGCTTTGTGTGTTTGCTTTGTTTGTGTGTTGTTGAGTCCCTGTTTTGGTCAGGCAAGATAGTGCACCTTTCCACTTTAGAAAGCTAGTGAAATTGTTAGAATTCAAGAAGTGAATACAAATTCTTACATAGGTTGTAACTCCTGCCAGTTTAGGTACCTCTGATCAGGTTTGTTATATCATGTTCATCAATGGTAAGGCTTTTGTTCAAGGAGATCCTCACGAAAAACACCTAACAACCTTAGATTTGTTGAAGCCACTAGTGTAGTGTTAAGTGAAAAATATAAAGGTTTGCCCTTGCTAACATTCCAATTCTCAACCTAAAAAAGCAAGTGTTCACTCCTTGCAAATGTACTTACATGATCATATCTTATGAAAACTGACAATGAAAAATATATTGAATATCAAAAGAAAGAAATATTTAGGTCATACAAGTAACTCTACCGGGGCTATGGACATCTCTCTGGCACTGGGTCTCTACTTGGGAGAATTGCAAAGATAACCTTGTCGGGGCTATGAACGCCTACTAGCAGCAAGGCTCTATCTAGGTTGGCTATGAGGGTTAAATCAAACTATGTAGCTTAAGACCTGTCACTAGTGTTTTCGACTCATCTTCAAGAGGAAGGAAATGAATCACATCCACACACTTGATTCCTTCTCACGATATTGTTATATTGATGAACCTGATATCATTCGGGAAGGTCAGGATGCTAATGCTTGGTAAAGAGTTGGAACATTATGTCTTAATTTATCTTTATTTCTTGAATTATTTGAATTTTAGTTGTTTTCTTTGGTGGCAATTTGTTGTGTGGTTACACAACATGCCCCATTTTGCCCCAACAAAACAAGGACCCAACATTTTTGGCTTGGCTTGCTTGTTTCCTTTTCTTTTTGGCGGTTTGGTAAAAATTAGTAACAGATGCATGTCAGGATCGCATCCTATGCATGTCATGACCTTGAAATATAGGTCCAATTTTTTAAAAGTCAGAATTTGTCACCATGAACCCTACCAAGTGAAAGAGTACAAAATTCTAGGCATGTTTGCTTTTTGAAGCACCCCAAAATTTCCTAAGACTGGGAAGTTATGCTTGGTCAAAGTTTAGTCAAATAGTCTTAGGGACATCATCACATTCCCTAACATCCATTTATTAACTTAATGCCCTTATCTCAAAATTACCAAGGAAAACTCAATATTTGCATATTTGTGAATGTGCGCACATCAAACTTTAACCCACGATGTAGTAAACTGTCAAATGCATGGATACTCACACGTGTGCACATTCAATTTCAACATGCAAACATTCATTGATATCCTGACTTGCTTTAATATAACGATAAAACTAAACATCAGGATATTGACTCAAAGTCTTGATATTCGCGAATATCCTGATGACGTCATCTGACCTCGCCTTAGAGAAATAACAAAAGGTGGTGACGTCATCCAGACCTCAAGGGTTCATAATATATCGGTAAGCTTTAATATCCCAGACATTAACTTAATGTCCGGACCTTCGCTAATATGATGATGATGTCACGATACACTCGACCAAGAATATCCTTTTGGAGGGTGAAGTCATCATCACATTAAGGCCTAGGGATATTTCGTAAATGCTAATATCTAGATAGTTCTTAATATCCACATATTTGTCCATACGACCAAAAATACATAGATTTCCATGGACCAATCAGATGGTGCCACGCGGCACGTTAAATTTTCCCATCTCGACATTTCGTAATGTCCTGACATTCGATGATCGAAGGTAAAATGCCTTTGGATTATAATGACCTGATATTCGCTCTTGGTCAACATTGACCAACATCATGATGACGTCATATGCATGTGCACATTCCAAAAGGTATGCATATTGTTTAAACATCAAGATATTTGCTAATATGCACACTTTGTATTAAATGCCACGAAAGAGTAGGTGACCGTTTGAAATTTTAAATCATGAACCGCCACCTGTTGCAATCCTAAGGATTGGACACCAATTTGACATTAATTATGCCCTCAAATCATAATTTCTAATGCATAAAGCAAGAATTTTGGTCATTTTGCATTCACCTAAGCATTCAGAAAGAGAAATTACAAAGAACCAGAGCTATTACGGTGGCCAATACAACAATCTACAACCATAACAGAACGGTGTGCACATTGGATGATGAACAGTAAAGGATGAGTGCATAGTGAACTTGCATATCCAGATATCAACTAATCAAGGTTTAAGTGTAGTAAGTTAGGTATGTAACGTAAATCCCTCATTTTGTCGTCTTTGCACTGTAAAAGGTAAAGTGATATTTACTTAGGGTAAATATGGGTGATGATGCATATATTCACATCCTATAAACTGTTGAACATCATGATACTTAGAAATTAAATGGTTAAACTCAAAAGCTACACATTAGGTTAAGAGATTCATATATGTAATTGCAGGACATAATGGAGGTTCACAAAAATTGAAGCGAGATGGAGTTCATGACTCCCATGTTTCTGCAACCTAGTGGTTCTAGCTTTAGATAAAGACAAATTGGAGACACCCATGCTGTGAATATCAGTCTGGAAGCATGGACGGCTAAATTAGAGAGGGGTGGAGGAAACCCTATGGTTATCAATATCTACAACTCAGGGATGTGGCATGCTGGAGGATTTCCATATGCTATAGAAGCTATTGAGTTGGTGGCGACATGTGCTAACAACTATAACAGAGATGTAAGAAGGATGGGGAAGTATGGCAAAATATATGCAGTCTTCTCAGTTGCAGGAATTACATCTGCTTTCACTGACTACAAGTCCCAACTTATACAAGATAGATCTTGGGGATTTGAAAAAGCAATACAAAAATAATAATGCAGATTGCAGGAAGATAATGTTCTCAGTTTGGAGAGCTCAAGACAACACGTATAAAGCAACAACAAAACTTCCTGTGAACCTCTACAAATTTGATTTCTCTTCGGAGGTACAGTACACGATGGTCATGTTAAGCCGGATGAGAGGAAGGTTACATGCTAGTAATTTTGAGCCATGGATGTACAGGCTAATAAGGATGGTTGAGACCACTAATACATAGATATAGTGGGCATCACTCATCAGTGATAGCCTAGATACGGGAATGAAAAGACGTGGTGGTAAGGCAAACCTTTTCCACATGTCATCATATGTGGTTTATGCCTGTGTAGCCAAGGGTACATTTCTTGGCTTGCAAACAGTTGGCCGAGTTGGAAGGAACCCCGGTGAGGTGAACATATGGGTTCATTACCCACAGTTAGAGAGGAAGTCATCCCTCCAAAACTACAAAAGAGTGAATGATTGTTTTGTCATGTATCTGGTATGCCTCATGGAAGATGATAGAGCCAAGAGGATGAGCATTGAGGCTCAAGAGGTAGTAGTAAAGAATGGAAATTAGTTCCTCTAGTTCCTAGCCTTCACATATATCAGAATGGAAGGATTCAGTGGGCAACCCCTGATGTTGCCAAGGTATCATACAGATAGAGTCATCCTCGTGGAGATGACCAGACAAATAGTGCCCTCATATGAGGCATTTGTTAAGAAGAATAGGAAACCAAATGTCATTTTTTCTTTATATATTGGATGGTATATGTGTCTAGATATTGATGCAACTAAAGAAGTAGAGGGGGGTTTGCAGATGCTGCATTTATAACTGTTTCCAGTAGCCAGGCAATATGATCCCTATAGGAGAATGGAAAAATATATCTACAAGAAGCATGTGCATCAAGTACACTTGGAGGATTATTGGGTAGATTGCCCAGATAATGTAGAAACACTATCAAAGGTTATCATTGAAGTAAATCTATACATTAGATTACATTCCTGTGCCTCCCTAATTACATCAGGATGATGGGACAATAATTTTAGAGGAGTATGAAAGTAAGAAAATATATGCATAGACTATCTCCCCACCCAACTGGAGCCAACCAGAGGTGCCATCCTTGGACCTAATAACACAAATGGTCATGCAATTGACCAAGGCATGGGTAGACAAAGAGGTCGCCAATCTGAAGGCCAAGGGGTTAGTCCATAACAATAGATAAGAAGGAGAGGCAAGAATTGCCTGAGGAAGATTATGATGACTTCCTGGAGGATAAGAGGCAAGGCCTCGAGAAGAAAATCCAAGGAACTTCTGCCAAAGAAGCTAAAAGGAGTGTAGATACTGGTATTCACATATCCCCAAGGCCATCTCCTAAGAAAGTACAAGGCTCGATGTCTACTGCGTCAACACCTAAAAAACCTGTGGAACAACTTGTGCATTTAGAGGAACCAGGTATCAATTATCAAGACTTAGAAGATGAGGAAGATGATGTACTTCTGGTCAAGAGGAAGAAAACTCAAGATATACTAGTAGGGGCTAATGTCCCAAGGTAGAAAAGAGGATATGCACCCACAATGAGGGGATCTACAAGCAAGCACCTAGATATCTTTCTAAAAGGGCAAGAAGGTGAGGGACTTTCTAGGATGGAGACAATACATCAAAGCTTACAACATGATGTCCCCATCTTGACTATTGTGAAATTCAAAATAGAGTTAGTTGAAGAAGTCGAGGAAGAGAAAAGAAAGAAGGTAAATGACCCATCTCTTCCCCTGGATGAAACAATAGACCTCACAGATGATCAGGTCACAAAAGATGTAGCAGCTAGCCCAATGTAAAGCCTAATTAGAAATACCACCCTAACTCCTCAAAATACATCTCAAGTACAACTAGGTACAAGGGATGAAGAAGAAGAAGAAGTAGATCTAGAGGCAACAGTTAAAAAATAGGCCTAGATGGATTGATAGAGAAAGTAACCAGCCCAACTACAATTGATCTAACATATGATGGGCCTAAAAATGAAGAAAATGACAAAACCATGGAACATGTTGAGATTGAAGATAGCTCTGCCATGGAAATAGAGACATATATTGAGGTACCTGCTCAATAAAATGTCTAGGATATTGATGATGGACGTGTTGAGCAGAGAGAGAAAGAACAACAGATAGATACATCTAGACAAATAGCTCCTATAGTCATACATGGATCTAAAGATCCTAAGGATGCATAAGTTCTAATAACTAGACAGGAAGGTCGAATGAATAAAAATGATGAGAATAAAGTATAGGATAAAATAGATGGTGATAACCAAAGGGTTAATCAGGATGCAAGAGATCTTATCCATCAAGAGACTAATGTGAACCCTGCTCCACCTCAGGATAATCCACAAGTACAAGATCAGAATGTAGTGACACTTCTGGATGTGCACACTGGTACAAATAAGTAGAATGAGGATGTCTGAAATGAGATGCCAGTAAATACAGACCCTGATAAGGATAGGTATGAGGATCAAGTCAAGACTGCAGAGGATGCTGCACAATAGGACGAACAACAGCAACAACAAAATGTGGAAGAAGACATTTCAAAGGACTCACATTGAGCAGACTGACCAACAAGGGTCTAGACCTGATGTGCCACATTGGCTCATGCATGAGGTAAACCAACCTCAAATTCTTGATTCTTCCAATTTTGATATTTCTTCATTGTTTTCTGTGGAAGTAGCGAAACCAAAGCGAAGAGCCAAAGCTACTTCAGCAATAAACAGAGATCCCATAAGAGGGAAGAGAACAACTCAGGTAGCTGTACTTGTTGCAGACAAGGCAAAGGGGGAGATAAAAGCTGATTAATTTCAAATAACTACATTAGATCTAGGCTTTGCAACTGCAGCGCAAGGTCAAGAAGCTAAAGAGAGCATAGATGCTCTGCTTACTAGGATAGCCAAAGAAAAGGCTAAGAATAAGGAGTATAAAGAGCAAATTGCTCAGATGCACACATTTATTAAGGGATTGGTGGCACCAACAAATGTGCCCATATCAACTTCCACTTCATTGACATTAGTATCAGAGGAAGAGATAGCTGCATTGGATGTGCAAAAGCATAATGCACAAATCATGGACAGTTGGTTCACCAAATTTTTGGTTGATGGTGAACAATTAATAAGAACTTCATTGTCCAATTGGGACTTATTGAGTAACTTGAAAGGGAAGGATGAAAAAGTGAAGAAAGAAGTTAGCCAAAGATTGATAAAAAGTGATAAACATCTGGCCATGCTTAAGGAGATGAGGAAAATAGATACTAGCATCCTCATGACTAAGAATGTCTTGACACCCCAAACATTGCCATTACCGGATAATTGGTGTGAAGATGTAAGATTTGAGGTAGATATCCTGAAGAGGTGTAACGCTAAGGCTGTGGATGTTAGTGTCAATATACATGATCTCCTTGCAAAAGAGAGAGATTTTGGAAGCCCTTGAGGGTGAAGTGGAAGGAAAAGTAGAAAATCTAGATAAGGATTGTGCTACTAAGGCATTCAAGGATAATTTCAAACTTGTAGTAGAGGATCCTATCAAACACTTTTCTGAAGCAACCATTGATAAGGCTATGAGGATGAAAGCCAAAGTAGAGCAATATAAAGAAGAGCTGGATAGCCGGACAAATAGGTGGATAACTCTGTAGGAGCAATTGAAGGTGCAAGAATATGCATCCAAGAAGGCCAAAGTAGTTGATAGAGCAGAGATGGACAAATCCATCCAGATATATGATCTTATCCAGGGAATCAGATGCAGAGTAATAGAAGATGAATCATCTACTGATGAAGAGGTTGATAATAATGCAAAGTAAGGGGATCCTCTTGACCAAGTCAATGATTCCAGAATATTTCATATGCCAACTGTGCATTACCAGATTGATTTCCAACTGGCAATCATATGCCACGTTTCCATCTTGACCATTGAATCTTTTGAAGTGATTTTGATCATTGGATCAGTTGTAACCGCATCCTGTTCTTGTCTTATAAAAGGAGGTGGACTTTCATTTTGTAGTTTATTAGAAGTTTAATTGAGACTGAATTGTTGAGTTTCATGGTTCTGTCTCAAGGTCAATTGTATACTTGTATTCTCTTGCATACTTGAACAAAAATGAAGACTGATGATTACAAATTATCGTACATCTTGTGTAATTTGTGAATGATCTCTGGATGTGTAACTGTGGATTGTTGTACTCTCTTGAGGTGCATCTGCAAAGTGCATAATTTTTTCATTCCTTACCTTTGAAGATTCGCATCAATCATATGTAGTTGTGGAATGTCCAGACGAAATATGGTTCAATTTTCTTCACTTTCATGAAAGTATATGGAATGCATGTGGATCAGTGACCAAACTTCATCTAATTTCATTAAATTTTAGAATTTCATTTTAATTTCTTTAAATTTCATTAAATCACCATCATCGAACTGCAATATATCGATACATGAAAAGTAGAACTTAAAATATGCAGACATCCGTAGATACATGAATATCATATGCATATTTGAACAAATCACATGTAGAATTGAAAATATCATGCAAATAATAAAAAAGAATGATAAGAATGATAGAAATACTAGCTTATAGGCACAATATTTAGAGAAATTCATAGTGCAGAAGTAGAATTAAGTACAAATTAGTTCAAATTTCACTAAATTTAGAAGAACTAATCAAAGTTCTGCACATCATAATGAGCAAATCTTAATCATAATGAGAATCAGAAGAATTGATGAAACTTAACATAAATATCTGTATATTCTGATTAGAGAATGTAGGGTTTAACATCGTTTGTTGAGATTTGATACAGAACAGGTGGACATAAAGGAAATATCTACATATCAAGTTGCAAATTACTTCAAATTCATGTCCCCCTAAAGGATTTAACAACAATTCACATCAACCGACTGAGAGATTATCAAAAGATCATGTTCTGATCAACAGAGACTTGGAATCATTAATTCATATTGAATTAATTATATTCTTCAAGAAGATAAAGGTTTGTTTTGTGAATTTTTATCATTGTTAATATGACTAACAATCTTATCAACAAAACCCTTTTATGAAACTAAAACCTCTAGATTTTTGTGCAGATTATCTAGATAACTTGGTAAGGAAAAGTGTGGATTTATAAAAAGAGAAGATGGTGATAGAATGGAACCTACAAGAGCTTAGGTAAAATGTAGTAGAAAAAGAAATTAAGAACTTGTTCAAGAACCTTGCCATTGACATAATTGAAATGATTAACGGAGAATGGGAAACCCCTAGTCTAACAAATGAAATGTCATTAACTAATGAAAGGGTGTCTCCCAAATTAAAATGGTTGCATGAAGAGGTGAACCCCTTAGACCAAGAGTCATCTCCCACACTAAATAAGACAAGAATAGTTCTTTTAGGAGGGATATATAGTGACTAAACTCAGACAAGAGAGAACCAATGACAAGAGTTTGTGAGAGATTACACAAAAATATTGGGGATTGAATTTGTTGAGATTGAGTTAGAAGAGATAAAGGTAGAAATAGAAAGTTAGTAAAGCAAAGAAATTGTGCTAAGGGATCACAAAAAGAAAAGACCTATAAAGATCTTAAAACACAGGAGCGAAGTCCCCCACAATGAAAAGGATAACCCTCACCTAGTACTGATAGATATAGAGAACAAACATCCAACATGGACCTAAGCATGAAATTATATGTATTTGGAAAAGATAATGTTGAAGCCTCTAAACTTGCTTTTATGTTGGAATCAATTTGGAGAAGGAATGCAACTAGAATTAATTAGGTCAAACTCTATGATTTTTTAGGAACCTTAAGGAATGATTCCCTCAAATGGCATATGAAAAAAATACCCACAACATGATAAGGAATGGAAAGAGATAAAAATGAGTTTTTATCTAACTTTAGATCTCCTAAGATTCCATTAGAGAGTGTCAGCAAGATGAAAGAAATGGTATGGGATGAGGGAGGAATAGTTAAATAATTTGACTACAAATTTAAGGAAGTAGTAAGGAAAATGGAAGAGCCACTAATGGAGAAACAAAGATTTGAGTAGTTTGTGTCTGGGCTACTACCAGAAGTTATAACTACTTTAGATGGAAGAACCTTTGATGCATACTCAAGTGTGGTAGAATTAACATGCAAGATAGAAGCATAGCCTTGGAGAAGAAAGAATAAGGAGGTAGAAAGTCAGGAATGAGAAAAGATGAGATTAGAACTAGAATATTTAAAGATCAAGCAAGATATATTGGCTAAGAGTGAAACTAATCTAATAACCCCACGAGCCCAGAGGAAGAGAATTCAATGTACCTATTATACAGAATAAGGTCACTTGCAGAATGAGTTCCCAATGATGAAAAGATAAAAAAGGACTATGACACTCAAAGTTGATTTGAAATCAACCCTTAGAAAGTTTAAAATCATCTACTATGGAATTTGTGGTGAATGGGATGGCCATGAGACAAATGATTGCCCATCCCTTTTGTTCGAGCTAAAGGATGATAAGGAACACGAACCTTGGTGTAACCACTTCTCCAAAGATAATGATCCTATCCACAGAGGAACAGATAGAGCTAAAGGATTTCCAAAAATAGCTTTCTATGACCATGGCTACAAAACATTAGCATAGAAAAATTAATGTAGTGCCCATTCTGCACAATTTTCTCCTCCACAAGTCACAATTGAGCAACCTTCAGTCAACTATCCTTCAAATTATAATAGAGGACATTACAATAATTATAGAGGAGGATGAGAAAGAGGAAGAGGTCACGGACAAAGAAGAAGAGATGACACTACCTTCTTTAGGTGCAACCAAATAGGAATTATACTAACAAACGCTAATAAGAAAAGAAGAAGAATTGTGGGTTTTGTAGAGACCCTATTCATGATCTGTTCACCTATGCCAGGGAACAACAATATTAAAAAATTCTCTACCATAAACAAAAAGAAAAGAGTTGTTTAGTGCTAATGCAAGAAAAGGAGTAAAAATCACAAGGAAGGTACCTAGACAAGATGCTCAAGGAGCCATAAGATGTGGAAAAATTGGAGTGAATGAAGAAGAAACGAGAAACCAAAACCTGTTAACAAAAGAGGAACAAATAGATAAGGAATATCTAGCAAAGAAGGAAGAATTGAGAATGCAAGTCATTACAAAATATAGGAGGAAAAAAGTTATTGTAATAACTAGATGGGGAATTGACACCATAAAAAGAAGAATATAGAAAGATGAAATAAAATAAGAGATACAAGAAGATGACGAAGGAGAGTATTTTTTAACAAAAGTAAGACATGATCAGATAGTCAAAGATGCTAGAAGGGTCATTTTACAAGAAAAAAAAGGAATGAGGAACACTGCAAAGCATGTTTTTTTGAAAAAGAATCCCAAGTCTTAAAGGAATTAGAAAAATTTGTGGAGGAAGAGAATAATCTAGAAAAATTAAAACAATTGTCAAAATACTAGAACAAGGTAAGAAATCTAACTTCCAAACCTCAAATTAGAAGTGCGGTAAAAACACCAGGAAGATGGAAGAAGAAATCAATTCTAGTAGAACCCATAGTAAACAATAGACATTTTAAGTATGTACTTGTTGACCTTGGAGTAGATATCAACATTATACCTAAAAGAGTCTACGAAGAATTTTGGAATCCAACACTCTAACTGTATAATACCCCTTATAATATTGCCCTTGTGAATGGTACCTCTATTAGTAATTTTAGAACTTGGGGGAACGTAAAAGTTAACTTGATGGGAATCAAGAAGAAAGTATATTTGGAAGTAATAGAGATGAAGGAACCCTTTGGTACCTTCAACATTTTGTTAAACCTAGAATATTTTTTTTGATATTGCATATCATTTACAAATATTCTGCTCATATGAGTATCAACATGAGACCAATACAAGATCTTTACTAGAAAACACATTAAAAATCACCTTTGGAAGACCAAGAGTCACTACTTAGAAATCCACTTTATTTAGAAATCACATCCACATTAGAAGCCAACTATGGAAGACCAAGAGTCACAACTTAGAATTCCACATTAGATGCCCCTATGGGGATTTGAACTTGGGACTTCACAATGAGAACCCAACATTTTAACCAATTAAGTTCAACCCCTTGGACTAACTTAGAATGTTTCATAAATTACAATGGGACAATATACTCCTATAAAGAAGAAATATCATTCTTTGACAATGAAAGGGTAGTGAATATACCTCTATACACTGATGTAAGTAATGCATACATTAAGGAAGTAGCACAAGAGGAGAGTGAAGAAAAATTGAAGGCCCTATATTCTTTGAGAATAATAATCAAAGACACTATGCATGATCCTAATTTAGAGGGAGAAATCATGCTAGATAGTAGTAATTACAACACTAATAGTGAAGATATTGTGAAGGCTTGGCTTTGGGATGAGCTAGAAGTTAGATCTAGGAAAATACTAGGTGTAAGAAGAATTTGTAGTATGAGGAAAGTTGAGAAATTTTATGTCCAAGCTACTGTTAATAAGGGAAACCTACCACAAAATGCAAAATTTGAGGGTAAAGATGAGGAAAGACAACATATTAAAATTTCATGACATTTGAACCACCTCTCACATGGTATTTCACATATTAAGCTTCCTTGGTACTCTAGGGTAGGAGATTTATTTTTGATTAGAGGTAAAGCATGTTTTGAAGGGACCCTAAAACTCTTTATAAAAGGTTGTCTACCAAAAAAGCACAACCAATTGATAGCAAAATGTTCACCTACAATGAACCCACAACACAACAAGGACGAAACAATAACAAACCAAAATAGAGAAAGAGAAACCAGACACACCAACAGAAGCAAAGGACAACACAGATACAGATGCTTCAGATTCTAAATTTAGCTTCCATCTCCTGTTGATAGAAATCTTCACACGAAGTTTGACAATACCCAATAGGTCTTTCTTTTCCTCATCAAAAGATTTCTTCTTTCTTACATGGGTTCAAGAGCTAGGTCCAACTTGATTAGTCTTAACACCTTTCTCATTCCCCTATACCATCTATTCTTCATAGAGATCTTTAAGTTTTTCAGTCAAGATTTCAATTCTAGTCACACTATTTTGAATAATGCATTGGCTCACCTTAACTGTTATGTCCTTAATACTATAGATGTATATGGTTATGAGTAGTCACCTTGTGGCTACCTTAACTCTTAATCATGATATATAATCATTATTATAGTCAATTATAGGTTATTAGGTCAGCCAAGGGTTATATTTAAGTATATAAGTCAACTTGGGTGGCAACAAGGGCATAATTAGGTATATATAGGAGCTAGTGGTAAGTTTGTGAGCATCATGTTGTGAAGTGTTCTTCATTAGAGACTTTTGGAGGTTGCCCCCTCAAAGTGGCATATAATTATCAAATATTTGTAGAATATTTACTATTATATTCATCTATTGTGCAAGTTGTTTTATTACAAGTGGTATCAGAGCATGATTGATGCAGGAGCATCACAGGGTTAAGAGCAATCTTGCATCAACCAAAAATATTTGCTTTCTTTTCTTTTCTTGCATTTCAGTTACATTTCAGTCAGTTGTAGTTTTAGCATTTTTCACCGCATTTTACCGCATCTTCATTTCAGAGCTAGCGAAGCATAATTTAGGTTCCACACTATGTCAACTACATCATATTCATATTTCATGAGATTTGGAGTTGTTTGTGGATATTTATCGCTATCAAAAGATCATAAGCATTCACAGAACAAAGCAATCAACATTCAGTTTCAACATAAAAGGTTTACGGAGTATTTCTATGACTTGCAAACCTAAATGGAACATCACACAAGGCAATAAGGGACCAGATAGACCTTCATGGAGAACCGCAACACATTTCATCCATTTATGGAGCATTACCATCAGTTGCAGGCCGACCTACACGTTCCCTACGCGTTTCATCTTGCATTGGGGTTTGAGACCTCTTAAGGCCAACACAAAGGATTCTTTGAGCTATAAGATGATATATAAGATTTCATTTGATGTAATAGGAACATATTGAATATGATAAAAAAAAATTATTAGTCTTTAGATGTGGATTTGCAGAGGGCACTTCAAAGCTATATCATTCATGTAATTTGTACTCTATCGGAGGATAGGCTTGTGAGACAATATCAATCTGCATGTTGCCTACATATGAACATTGTAACATTCTGAGATATTGAATATATGAAACTTCCATTGCATTATATTCTTGTGTTGTTTTTGGTGTTGTTTCCATTGTGTTTACTCTAGCTGCATGGTTGGATAGTCCATTCTCTGGACCCTCCATCTGTGACTGCACCAAGTGGTATCAGAGCGAAGTTTGTAAATTCTTTGGGAGTGAAGGCATTCTAGAAGATCTTGTGGTGAATAGATCTCTGACCTGAGGCAGTCTACTTGTGTTTGTTGATAGAGCACTGATTGTGAGGCAGTTGCAACCTTGTAGTTAGATCACTGAATTGAGGTAGTTGCACTGGATCCTAGGAAGAGATGCCACCAAGGAGGATGCCTGCTATGGCCAATGTTGTTGGAAGAATGGAAGAAATGATAGAGATGATGAGAATAATGAAAGTTAGATTGGATGATGTAGAAGAGGATAGAAGAAGATGACTAAACCCTAGACATCAAGATGAGAGTGATGATGATGATAATGGACGCTATTTCTATGATTGGTAAAAGACCTAGAGTGGAAGTATCAAACTATATCAAAAATCTAAACCATGAGGAATTTTGATTGATTGGATAAATGACATGGAGGAATACTTTGAATATGAGGAAATAGATGATCCAAAAAGAGTAAGGTTTGCAAAAACTAAGTTGAAAGGACACACTGCTATTTGGTGGAAAGAAGTTCAATTGGATAGGAATAGGAGAGGAAAAGAGAAAATCATAAAATGGGATAGGATGGTGATAAAGTTGAAGAATCAGTTCATACCTACTGACTATGAGTTAGAATTGTTGAAGAGATTGCAAAACCTAAGACAAAAGGATAAATATGTGGAGTATACTAAAGAATTTCATAAGATTAACAAAATGACTGGACATAGTGAAGCAAGCAAGGAGAAAGTGGCATGGTACATAAATGGACTGATGATAAACATTCAAGAAGAACTAAGTTTGGTAAGGATGACAATAGTGGAGGGAGCATATCAATTGGCACTGAAAGTTGAAGACAAGTTGAATAAGAGACATGAGCAAAGGAAGAGAGGTAGAAAAGGAAAATTTCAGAGGTAGAACACATTTTGGAGGAGAAAGACCATATGTAGATAAGAACAAGGAGAGTAGCCCATACCAAAAAGAAGAAAGAGACAACAATTCATATTGGAGAGATGACAGAAGTTTCTACCGCAACAATAGAGGGAATCATAATTCTTACCATAATGAAGGATATCGAAGAGATGAACTTGAGGATTTGACAAGAGATCATTCAGAGGAACCCGTTTCAAGTTTGGAGGCGAAGGACAAAGAGTATTTGAATGTCATCAAGGGAGTACTAGAAAAAGGATAGAAAATAGTGCAAGAGCAGCCTATGCGGAGGAAGAACCAGTTGGATTGCCTAGTTCAGTGGGAAAGCCAGAGGAAGGAGAGTCATTAGTCATGAGGAGAGCTTTATTTCAAGCAGAAACACCTGAGGAGCCACCGCAAAGAAAATTTTTGTTCTAGACAAGATGCAAATTAGGAGGTTAATGTTGTAAGGTTATCATTGATAGTGGCAGCATTGATAATTTGGATTCATAGGAGATGGTGATGAAGCTGAATTTGGAGAGATTGAAACATCTGAAGCCCTACAAGATAGCATGGATTCAAGATGAGCACAAGGTGGCGAGTGAAAAATGTTTGGTGAAATTTCATATACGATCTTATGTTGATGATGTATTGTGTGATATTATGCCGATGGATGTATGCCATATATTGTTGGGAAGACCATGGTAGTATGATAGGAAGGCAATACATGATGGGATAAATAATACCTATAATATAACATCGAATGGGAAGAAACATATCTTGATACCTTTGGAAGAAGAGCCTAAAAGTGAAGTATGTAGGACAATGCTAGAATTTCTTTAGTAGATGGAAGGAAATTTTTGGATGGATTGAGACATGAGAACATGTGTTTTGAATTGATTCTGAAGAAGTGTGGTACCCTAAGTGTAGAAATTGCCACCACAAGAGAAGAAGAACCACCACAGGAGGAGATATCTAAATTGTTGACAGAGTACCAAAATATCATAATAGATAATTGTTGCCACCAATCCAGAGTATCAGTCATCATATGGAACTTATACCTGGAGCCAATTTGCCTAACAAACTAGCACATAGGATGACACCAACATAAAATGCAAAGCTAAGCAGACAAGTATAGGAGTTGTTGAGGAAAGAATTGATCAAAGAGAGTTTAAGCCCATGTGTAGTACTTGCAGTACTAGCACCAAAGAAAGATCGAGAATGGACGATGTGTATAGACTCTAGAGCAATCAATAAGATCATAGTCAAGTATAGATTTCCATTGCCAAGGATGGATGATATCATGGATTATTTGAGTGGAGAAAAATATTTCACAAAGATAGACCTAAAGAGTGGATACCATCATATCAGGATCAGAGAAGGAGATGAGTGGAAGACTACATTCAAGACAAATGAAGGATTGTATGAGTGGTTAGTCATGCCCTTTGGATTAACTAATGCACCAAGTACTTTCATGAGATTGATGAATGAGGTTTTAAAGAAATTCTTGGTAAGTCTATTATTGTATACTTGGATGATATTTTGATTTTCAGTATAACAAAAGAAGAAAATTTGCATCATATTAGACAAGTAATCCAGAGGCTAAGAGAAGAGAAATTGTTGATTAACATCAAGAAATGTAATTTCATGAAGATAGAACTGGTATACTTGGGATTTGTGATTTCTGCGAAAGGATTGAAGATGGACCCTAAGAAAGTTAGAGCAATTATTGAGTGGCCAACATCTGTGAACATTGGAGAGGTAAGATCATTTCATGGACTAGCAAGTTTCTACCAGACGTTCATTAGAAATTTCAGTATTGTATGCACACCAATGACAAAGGCAATGAGAGGTAATCTGAAGGACTTTAAGTGGACATCAGGAGCACATAAGAGTTCTAAGTTGGTGAACCAAAAGGTGACAAAGCAACCAATGTTAGCATTATCATATTTTGACAAAATATTTCAAGTTGATTGTGACGCCAGTGGGAATGCAATAGGAGAAATGTTAAGTCAAGAAGGGAGACTAGTAGCATATTTCAATGAGAAGTTGAGTGATGCAAGGAGAAGATATTCAATTTATGATCAAGAGTTCTATGCCATAAATCAAGCCTTGAAGAAGTGGAGACATTAATTGTTGCCAAAAGAATTTGTGTTGTACACTGACCATGAAGCTTTACAATATTTGAATAGTCAAGGTAAGTTGAATTAGAGACACATGAGATGGGTAGATTTCATGCAGAGTTACACATTTGTATTGAAGCACCAGAGTGGAAAGTCAAACCAAGTTGCAGATGCATTGAGCAAAAGAAGGAGGTTGTTGACAGAGATGAGGGTAGAAGTATTAGGATTTGAAGAACTTAAACATATGTCTAAAGATGATCTTGATTTTGTTGAAGCATGGAAAGCATGTAGAGAACCTGTTGTGATAGATAGAGCCAAGTGGTTGGATTATTTCATTCAAGAGGATATGTTGTTCAAAGTAAATCAGTTATGTATACCCAGGAGTTCAATGAGAGAAAATTTGATCCAGGAGAAGCATAGTGGAGGATTAGCAGGACATTTTGACATTGATAAGACAATAGATTTGGTGAGTGAACATTATTTTTGGCCTCAGGTATATAAGGATGTAAGAAAATTTGTTCAGAGTTGCAAAGTATGTCAAGTCACAAAGGGGAGTAGTTAGAATACTGGATTGTATAAATCTTTGACAATACCAGAGAGACCTTGGGAAGACATAAGCATGGATTT
The DNA here is from genome assembly GCA_027924645.1 of Cunninghamia lanceolata. Lineage (NCBI taxonomy): Eukaryota > Viridiplantae > Streptophyta > Pinopsida > Cupressales > Cupressaceae > Cunninghamia > Cunninghamia lanceolata. Next base: position 5,433,542 of record BSBN01000066.1, read on the forward strand.
CATATTAGGCTTACCAAAAACATAGAGGGGACATGATTCTATATTTGTAGTAGTGGACAAATTCTCAAAGATGGCTCATTTCATTCCTTGCAAGAAGAAAAATGATGCAGTGCATGTTGCTGACCTATTTTTCAAGGAGATTGTGAGATTGCATGGATTACCAAAGAGTATAGTTTCAGACAGGGTTACAACACTCATAGGATATATTTGGAGGACATTGTGGAAGAAGATGAAGACAAACCTAAAGTTTAGTTCAACATTTCACCCATAGACAGATGGACAAATAGAAGTGGTAAATAGGAGTTTGGGTAACATGTTGAGATGTTTGGTAGGAGAAAAGGTAGGGAATTAGGATATAATTCTACCACAAGTAGAATTTGCATTTAATAACTTAGTGAGTAGAAGTACAAGGAAGACACCATTTGAAATTGTCACAGGAGTACAACCTAGAAGAGTTGTAGAGCTGAGACACATTAGTATGGATAACAAAAGGAGTGCAGAGGTAGAAGAATTTATAGGATACATGTAGACACTACACAATCAGGTCAAGAAGAATTTGGAGGAGATGAACAGTGAGTATAAGGAACAAGAAGATGAGAACAAGAGACATAAGACATTTTCTGTTGGAGATGAAGTCATGGTATATATAAGAAAGGAGAGATTTCCAGTGGGGACATACAACAAGCTAAAGATCAAAAAGTTTGGACCATGTAGGATTATTAGGAAGTTTGATTCAGGAAATGCATATGAAGTGGAGTTACTGTAGACATTTGGCATATCACCTATATTCAACATTGCAGACCTATATCAGTATCATGAAGGAGAATCAAGTGACAACATTGAAGTTGGATTGAAGGAGCAGTTACCACAGCAACAACTAGAGCATATAAAGTAGATTTTGGATAGCAGAATTGGATGCAACACCAGAGGCAAGTAGCATAAAGAGTACTTGGTTAAGTGGAAAGGAAGACTGGAAGAAGATTCATCATGGATTTCTTAGGCTGAGATAGACCGCCTTTGTTTTCCTCTAGCCCCAACAAAGTGAGGGACTCACCTTTTCAAACAACCCCAGGTGTCTGATGCAGGAGCATCCCAGGTTGAAGAGCAATCTTGCATCAACCAAAAATATTTGCTTTCTTTTCTTTTCTTGCATTTCAGTTACATTTCAGTCAGTTGCAGTTTCAACATTTTCCACTAAATTTTACTACATCTTCATTTCAAAGCTTGCGGAGGATTTAGGTTCCACACTATGTCAACTACATCATATTCAAATTTCATGAGATTTGGAGTTGTTTGCAGAGTTATCTCTATCAAAAGATCATCAACATTCACATAACAGAGCAATCAACATTCAGTTTGAGCATACAAGGTTTGCAAAGCATTTCCGTGACTTGCAGAGCTAAATGGAACATCACACAAGGCAATAAGGGACTGGATAGACCTTCATGGAGAACCACAACATGTTTCATCTAGTTGTGAAGCATTACCATGAGTAGTAGCCCAACCTACATGTTCCCTACCTGTTTCATCTTGCATTGGAGTTTGAAACCTCTTAAGGTTGATGCGAAGGATTCTTTGAGCTAGAAGATAATATTTAAGCATTCATTTGATGTAATCAGAACATATTGAATATGACAAAAAGTTCTTAGTCTTTAGATGTGGATTCGCGGAAGGTACTTCAAAGCTATATCATTCATGTAATTTGTAATCTGCCAGAGGATAGGCCTGTGAGCCCATATCAGTCCGCATGTTGCTGGCATATGAACATTGTAACATTTCGAGATATTGAATATATGAGACTTCCACTACATTCTATTCTTGTGTTGTTTTTGGTGTTGTTTCCATTGTGTTTACTCTAGCTACATGGTTGGATAGGCCATTCTTTGGACCCTTCATCCATTACTACACCAATGATCTTGGCACCGTTAAGGTAAAAAATAAGGAGATTTTTTTTAATTTCGGAGCTCATATTGGCAAGCGCATATCTCTCTCATTTTGGAGAATATTTCCAAGATTTTTAAAGGGTTTTTCAAGGACATTTTAGAGCTTCTACAGTCCATATTTCAGAGAAACTAGAGTAGAATTGAGTGAGTTATAGCAGAATTAAGGTTTCTACCATTATTTCTTTTGAAGCACATATATCTCTCATTTTGGTGAATCTTTTCAATATTTTTATAGGGTTTGATATATTGAAGCTTCTACACTCTAGATTTCAGTGTAATCGGAGTAGAATTAAGTGAGTTATTTCAAAATTAGGATTTCCACCAATTTTGTTCTCGAAGCTACAAATTAACGAATTTCTTGGAGATTTTTTGAAAGTAGTGAGATATAGGCCTTCGTAAGTTACAATAAACATTTCAAATTGATTGGATTTGTTTTGTGTGATTTATTCCAAAACTATTTTTTCTATCATGACGGGGCCTTCAATAAGGAGCAAAAAGAATTTTGCCACACCTGGAAAATCTCAAAGTAATGATAATATGGGAAGTGAGGAGATAGTATCTATAGAAAAAAAACAAGGGATGAAACAAACAAAATTAAGGATGATATACATTAAATATTGGATTCCCTAACAGGTGAGATGTGTACCATCCATAGTTCATTGGATTATATCATAGCTTATATCAAGAATCAACCAAGCTCACAAGTGGGTGTGGAAAGCAACCAAGGCAGAACAAATAGTTCCTCTAATCCAGATCCAAATGCTAATGCTCATATGGGATATAGGAACTTGCTACCAAAGGTGTATATGCACAATTTTGATGGAAAGGATCCACTAACTTGGATAAATCAAATGGAGAATTGTTTTTATGTGCATCAAATTCCTATGGGGTACAAGGTGAAAATGGCTTCTTTATATCTAGAACCAGATCAATTCATTTGGTATATATGGCTTTGTTCTCAACGACAGAAAAAGGGTCTCTAGGTCTCATGAGTTGTCTTTATAGAAGGGCTACAGTCACAATATAGTAATAGTGTGACATATAACTACTTTAGCCAACTAGCTAAACTTCAACAAACAAGATCAGTCAAGGATTATATTCAGAAATTCTAAAACATGTCCCTGAGAGTTGATACAATTTCAAAGAAGAACTTGAATGACTTATTTTTGGGTGGTCTCAAGGATCACATCCAACATGAGGTCTGCATGTTTAGCACTAATTCTATATCTGAGTCTTTTGTTCTAGCACACAAGGTAGAAGAGAAGATTTTATTTCCTAGAGGGCAAGGGTTTATTGACATAAGAGAGAAGAACTTTTCAACACAACCATTATGTCAACCCACTAGACTAACTTCTCAACAAATTGAAGAGAAAAAGGCCAAAGGGTTATGTTTCAACTGTGATGAAAAATATGGTAAAGGACATAAATGTGATGAGAAGAAGTTCTATATTGAGGCTATGTATCATGAAGAAAAAGATGAAGAATAGTCGATGGTGGTGGTAGAGGACTTTGAAGATGTCCAACCAACTATCTCTTATCATGTACTATCAGGTATTAGAAACTCACAAACACTCAAGGTAAGGGGTTTCCTTAAGCAACAAATGGTGACAATATTGGTTGACTTAGCGAGTACATATAACTTCATCAACAAGAAACTAGCAACAAAATTAAATCATTTTGTCTACCCTACCCTTGAATTCCAGGTTATGATTACAGATGGTGGTACAGTAAATTGTTTAGGGAAATGCCATATATTAAACTCACCATGGGAGACTACATGATAGACATCCCTTTGTTTGCTTTACCCATGGCTGGAGCAGACATTGTTTTGGGAGTTTAATGGATTACTACTTTTGGCATAATTTTGATGAATTTCGATGAACTATTCACGTGCTTCTACTCAGAGGGTAAAAAATATGAGCTAAGGGGTTTAAGTGCAAAGATTCCACAACTGATAAGTGCACACCAAATGAGGCTAAAAAAAGATGCAAATAGAGGTATGGCTCAATTATTATCAATGTAAGTGCAACGACCAAAGATTCTTGCATCACCTTTAAGGCAAGTAGTTACAATTTTGGATCACAAGTGTGCACCTAATTTTTATGGGTCTCATAAAGGTTAAAAAAGGACTGACAACATAACATTCAAATTGAGTTTACCCAAGTCAAAAAAGATATAATCTTTCTACCAGGTCTCTAGCTTGGAGAACGTTAATAGACTCAAAGTTCCATCCCAGACAGTGTTACCAGAGCTCGATAAAGAAGGAAGAATTATTATGGGACCTCAACTAGTCTACCTCATCTAGCAGAAGAAATGGCCAATTGAAGACACCACATGGAATGATGAGGATTTTAGTCAGAAACATGCACACTTGATTAGCGTTGAGGACAACGCTTCTCTGAAGAGGGGCATGTTACACCCTTAATACTATAGATGTATATGGCTATGAATAGTCAACTTATGGCTACCTTAAATCTTAATTACGACACATAATCATTATTATTGTCAATTACAGGTTATTAGGTTAGCCTAGGGGTTATATTTAAGTATATAAGTCAACTGGGGTGGCAGCCAGGGCATAATTAGGTATATATAGGAGCTAGTGGTAAGTTCAAGTGAGCATCATATTTTGAATTGTGTTCTTCATTGGAGACTTTTGGAGGTTGCCCACTTGAAGTGGCAAATTATTATCAAGTATTTATAGCATATTTACAATTATGGTCAGTTGTTGTGCAAGTTGTTTTATTACATTCACCACTTGTTCAAGGTTCTCTTTGGTGGATTTCAAATCCTTTTCTAGTGCTGCAACTCTCTCATTAATATCCTTTTTCCAACTATCCAGATTGATCAGTTCCTCCTTTAATTCGTTGTTGAGAGTTGTCAAATCCTTCTCAAAATTTTCAAGATTCGGGATAGCCTCCCATCGCTACATGATACTTCAATCTTCATCCCTTTGTATCTAATTTTGACTCCCCATCCTTTTATTTAGAATATCTTGCTTAATGTTTGTGTGGTTTATCTCAACGTAGAACCATTTCATCATCATGTGTTGAGACACAACCGCCTCCCTTATAGTGCCCAGAGCTTCTAACAATTCCTTCATGTTAGCATCCTTAGAAATGTAAGAAGTGGAAATTCCTTAGGGATTGAAGGAGTAGGGTTTAGAATAGGGGGGAATAGGGTACGAGATTTGTTAACATACATAGAGAGTATGGAAAAGATATTTGGGAAGTAATATTTGAGATTAGAATCCCTTCATGATATACTCTAGTATGTAGTGTAGCAATATGGTGCTACACTCACAAACCCAACATCACAACTTGGAAAGCATTTTCAACTCTTACACAAACTAGGTATTTACTAGAAGGAGATTGGAATCTCACTCCATACTATTGTGGAAACATAGAACTTGAGTCACACCTTCAAAATTCCATCAGGGAATAGACCAAAAGGAGAGAATATGATGAAATACTATACACCCAACTTTTCTATTGGAAATTATCGCCCGTTGCAAAAACTTGGTACATTAATGAAGATAAGGGAGGAGAAACTAGAAGTGTTGATAACTGAGAGGTGGGGGGGTGAATCAGTTATCTTAATTATTTCAGCTTTCTGAACTTTCTTAATAATTAGTGCAACATCAATTCAAACAAGCAAACATAACCATGAAATGGAAATACACATGGCACAATATTTTTGACGTGGAAACCCTGTTAAGGGAGAAAACCACGGGGTGATTAACCCAAGATTGTATTCTCTATTAGAAGAATAGAATTACAAAATGGCACTTGCCAATTAGGGCTCACTGCCCGAGCACACTGCTCACAAGAGGCTCACTGCCTACAAAAAGACTTACTGTATACACGAAGAAAACTTGAACTGATGAGAAGCATCCACACATGCTGAAGTTCAGTTCCGGTTAAGCTCAATAGACTGATCTGCTGCACTTCATTCTTACTCTCCTTAAGTGCTGCTGTCCTTTTACATTATGAATCTGCTTTTCTGCCTTTTTTTCTATTCTACTTTTATTCGCACTTTAATTCATACACAACATACACATTCACATCTAAATCTGTCTTGTATATATATCTGCACAAGTGATTTCAACACTTTTCTAGTCGGCATCTGGAATAGTCAATATTATCTTAAACTTTAGTCTGTCGGCTGAATCCTTGCTTCCAAGTGAAGTAGATCAAGGATATACTTGTAGAAGTCATCAATCATGTCGGCCAATCATAACTTATGCCTTAAGAATCTTTACCATCATCAGTAACGCATCCGGAATAATGTCTGATGTTCTGCCAGTCAGTTCTTCCTCTGTCCACACTGCCAATTAGGAACCTGACGCTCACGTATTCATATCTTTTTCTTCATTTATCACCAGAGGCTAAATCCTTGGAATCTATCAATCAAGGTAGTCCTCTTAACTTCCCCAAATCCGCACTTCACCAAGATACTTCCTCTGAGAGATCCGGAGCTGACTGTTGGACCTCGCCACATGCTCTGTTCTTGCTTACCGAATCACAATACTCTACAATCTACCTTCCGGTAGAGACTCATCATGTCCTACAGATGTATGGGTTAATCTTTGTTGCCATCAATGACAACAATAATGAAGCTCCAATGTGTCTCTTGCCAACAATCTCCCCCTTTGGCATTAATGGCAACACTTAGTGAAAAATGACTTAAGTGTTATACTATACTCCCCCTTAGCTGATGCTCTGTCTCTATGTACATTTTTCGGAGCTCCCCCTTAGCTAGATACAACATTTTTCACAGCTCATCACTCCCCCTTTGACATCAATGGCAAAGGGTGGGGTCCGCACACCAAAATTTTCAAAATTTCAACTATACTTGGCCACATAAGTATATACATATGGCATACTTACATATACTGAAGAATGTCTGCAAAAGTTGTCTTCAATTGGACAAATTCCGTTGCCCAACTTTGCTTCATTCTATCCAAAATTGATATATGACCGCTTAACAAGAATGCAAACACATCTGCCCTTTTTAGATCTGTCGGATCACTGGTCCGGGGTGTGATCTGGGCTTCTTTTATGGCCTCATGCATGGCCTCTAACTTAGGTATAATTATTCCTCTAAGTTCATTCAACCTGTTGATTCTATTTTTCTTCTCTTCTTCAAGCTTTTTAATTTCATTCAAAACTGCAATCGTCTGACATTCTTGATTTATTATAGATGTGGTAAGTGGATCAAAATTTTGAGAAAGTTTTGTTAGTTTGTCCTCCTATTCTTTCACTTTCTTCTTAATCTCCACTGTTGCTTTAGACCAGGATATACAAAATTTGTATACATCTCCTTCGTCCTTGAGAGCATTTTCCAAGCTCTTTATCCCAATACCCATTACTCTCCTATCATTTGCTATTAGCCCTTGCAAATCAGAGAATTTCTTATCCAAAAACTCTTTCCTAACCTTCTCCTCAGCTGATTTCTCTAGAGAATTGAAATGTGTACTAATACTATTAATCAGAGATTTGAGATTACTGGATGAGGAGGCTGAGGGATCCTTCTGAAAAGATGGCATGATCTTTTCTAAAATGTCGGATGCAGCTTCTATTAGCTCACAGTCTTCCATGTGAGACTTTAGGAGTTTTTCTTTTGCCTTTGCATTGGCAAATGAAGCTATCTTCATTGTTTGAACCGGGGAGAGAGAGTAAAAGTTAAATGGACCTTGAAGTAACTCCGGTTCATCAATCTCCAACATTTCTTTTGTCAAGAAGTCCTTGATAGTTTCTATAGTGTCTCTTGCCGGAGACAGAGATTTCTTCTCTTCTTCACTATCACTTATGTTCTTCTCAGCTTGACTTTCTTCTCTTCCTTTCGCTTCTTCCTCTATTCTTTCTTCTCCTTTAGATCTGGAGACTGTAGGGGAAACTGGAGGAGAGATATTTGTTTGTTCATAAGCCACCTCTTCCGGAGTAGAGGATTCTAAGCCCTTGTCTTTACCTTCACCGGAGTCCATTACTTCTTCTGTCATTGCCTCAGTAGATTCCTCTCCAACACTTGTGGCTGAGGGATCAGCACCCAAGTCCTCTATGACAGGAAGATTGAATCTTTTAAAGACATTTCGGAGGATCTCTTCTGTTTCCTTGGCTACCTTGTCAGTCTCACCAAGCATGAGCTAATTCATTCTGGCTTTGCTCCGGAATTCATCCTTACAATCTTTGAAGATCATACTAATTTGCTTTGGGGTGATTGAAGGATATAGCTGAATAGCTATCTGCTCTTGGATCTCCATATCCTTCTCTTTGGCATTATTCTTCCTCAATTCAAGTTCCTTCTCAAGGCTTTTAGGAATTAAAGATACAATCTCAATGAAAGCCTTGTTGTAAATGTTCAGATACTTAACTGTGGCATCCTGCAGACTCTTCTTATTAGCTTCACTGTATTTATCATAAAATTCTGTTAATGGCTTCAGATTTCCATCCACAGTGATTGCCTTAACTATATCATCTAACGACAGGGTGGCTCTTTCAATAAACTCTTATGCTTCTGCCTCCTTGGTTTCACTGGATATCTTCTTCTTTTTCCTTATTTTCTTCACCTCCTCGTTTGATTCAGTTTCTTCATCATCCTTCAGGCTAACATAAGATCTTGTTGCCTTTTTCTTTGTTCTCTTTTCTCCTTTGCCAGATGATTTTGCTTCTGGTTTTGATGTCCTTGAGCTTTTAGCAGCAGCAAGTACAGATCTCTTTGATGATCTTGTTCGGGTGGAGGATTCTACCGGAGCACTTTCCTTACTTCCCTTTTCTGCCTCTTTCTTCTCTTTCTCTGCCCTTTCGACCTTTTCTCTGTTGGCATCAAGAGCTTCTTTTGATATGCCATATCTTTTGGCAATATTCTCTACTTCTTTTCTCACTTTTCTCTTTACCTCTGGTTGTCTAAGTTCCACATGAATTTTTATACTCAATTCTTCAAAGGTTCTAAATCTTTCTGCTTTGGGATCCTTGGGTTGACTAAGCATGTGTTGGACATGCAGCTCCACAAGTTTCTCATCCACCTCATACCCCATTGGCATGATCCAGATTGTCCTTGGTTCCACAGCTTCCATTTGGCACTGATCAGTTTTAGCCATGAAACAAACTGTATCCTTATACTTTTCAACTAGAGATTTGGGAATTCTCTCTCTTGCTTGCATCAAAATTTGGAAGTTCTTGAAATAACCCCACAGAGCTGTATTTCTTGTTTTGGCATCTCCAAGCCCATGCAAATAGTCTCTGATTTGGATTGCAACAGGTCTGTCATTCTGCCAAACCCAACCACTTGATCTGGGCAGCTCACTTATGAAGTAGAAGAACAGACACAATATCAACCCACCATACTTGAAGGCATTTTTCTTATCCTTCTTGATCTTTTGTAGATTCTCCAATAGTTGGTTTAGAAGAAGTTCACACAGATCATAGTCAGCATTTTCTTTTAGCATCTGATAAGTTGTATAAACTGCAGTTCCCGGTACTAAATTTTCCCTACTGGAGTGATAAATTTTGTAACCAATTATCATGGATGCAAATTTGATATCCGGATCAGTGATATCTTCAATTGTCATAGCTCTCTTATCAAATTTTGATCCGGTTGCATCACTCACTGTCTGATTCTTGACGGATTTGAGAACATGTATCCCACCGGATGAATGCAAACTAGTTACTGCCCTAATTGCATCTTTGGTGATCTTAAATGGTCTATTCAACCATAGGAAGTTATCATGTACTCTGCTCAACACATACCAGACCCATTCATCTTCTTCAAAACAGGGGAAATGAATGCACTGTGTAAAATGCTTATCCCGGATGGCCTTGAACTGAGGTTTGAGCTCAAAAGAATCATCTATTAACTGATTGTGATAGATATCAGCTAGCTTAGATTCTCCAAATTCTTCAATATTCGCATGAATATATGCCCTAACATCTTCTACATGCAGAACCCCATGCAGAATGCTTGAAAAGCGTCGAGGGGATCAACTTCTAGGGATTTATATGGATGCTTCTTAAATTTAGGTCGTGGCCTATCAGAGATCTTCACTATATTTGGAGTAGTCATCTTTCAAAGATTTGCAGAGAGATATTTGATAACAGAGAATACCTTTTGCGCCTTTCGGTTTCACGGAGTTAGTCGGATCGATTTCTGGATGAATTGACTTCTGCAAATGATCTTTGATGAGCTTGAGGAATTTTGTTGCAGAGCTTCTCTTTTCATTTCTTCTTGAATGCAGAATGAACAAATGTTTAATGAGAAAACCCTTATATTGCTCTACAAACCCTAATGTCAAGTTGCAATAAATGCTCGACCTAAGTCATTATGGTTTGCCTTATTCGGATGACTTGAAGAACTGGATCAATCTTGATCTTAAACATCTTGCGGATCTTCCAAATCTTAACCATAGTTTATTTGGATGTTTCTCTTATGGACCCTTTAATCCGCAACTCTTCTTGTGCCAGTTCCGGCACCAATTGACTGGCTAGGGGAACAAGGTTTTCTTTGTATCTCCCCCTGAGCCAGAGCTCACTATTTAATTTCTGGAAGGAATATTAGCACCAGAGTCTGGTGCGGATCCATCCCCTACATTCTCTGTACTTTTCTTCACCCAAATCTTGTTCATCTCACTTGAACTTCATCCGCATTCACTTTTTGTTTTCCCTTATCTTGATTCTGATTATGATATACCGGACCTCTTTTGTCCTGATTCTTGCTTCTACAGAATTTTGCAATATGACCGGATCTATTGCAAATTTGGCAAACAACATTTCTTTGCATATTTGATTGATATCCTCTTGATCTGCATTGATTAGCCATATGACCCATTCTATTGCATGCAAAGCATCTACCATTGAATGAATTGTTTATTTGCATATTTCTGCATTCATGAGATTTGTGACCATACCTTTTGCAGTTGAAACACTGTCCGGAGAAGGATGTATTAGTCTGATTCATTCTCTTTCTGCACTGATTAGCTTTATGACCAAAGTTATTGCAGTTGTGGCAGTATCCATTGAAGGATGGATATCTTTAAGCATTAGGCTACCTTACCGGAGGTCTTCTAGGCCTGTTCCTTGGATTTTCTGATCCAAAATTCTTCTGACCGGATCCGGAGCTTTCACCTTTTTCATACCCCAGGCCATACTTATCATCTACTCTCTTTTGGCTTTCAAGAAGAACTTCAAGTTGAGTAGATCTTATCTTAAATTTTTCTTTATATTCATTTGCTGTTTGAAGATCCCTTTTAAGAGAGACAATTTGATCCTCAAGTTTTTCTTCATTATCTTTAGCATCTTCAAGATCAGATTCAAGATGTCTAATAATTCTATCCATCTTGTGGCAATCTTCTGATTTCTCCTTGAGAGATTGTCTTAGGTCTTCTTCAGTTTTTCTTTTCTCTTCAATCTCTTGGGTAAACTTCATAACTCCTGATTCTATTTCATGTCTTACCATAATGATTTCTTTTGATAACTTTTCACATAACTTGGTTTTCTCCTTCAGATCTTCACTTGTATCATTAGCTTCACCTTGACTTGCCAATTACTGAAGTAGCTCCTTTCTCTTTTTCATAGAGAGACTTAATTTGTCTTTTAGTTCTTTCATGAAATCATCAACCTGTTTGAGTCTTTCCTTTAATTCATTGACTTCAAAGTTTGACTGCTCAAGATCATCAAGGGCAGTCTTGAGTTGCTCCCTCATACCATATACATCCATTTGAATTCCCAAATCTTCCTCAAGTTGATAGACTCTATTAGGAGGAACTTGGCTCTGATACCAATTGTTGATAACTGAGAGGGGGGGTGAATCAGTTATCTTAATTATTTCAGCTTTCTGAACTTTCTTAATAATTAGTGCAGCATCAATTCAAACAAGCAAACATAACCATGAAATGGAAATACACATGACACAATATTTTTGACGTGGAAACCCTGTTAAGGGAGGAAACCATGGGGTGATTAACCCAAGATTGTATTCTCTGTTAGAAGAATAGAATTACAAAATGGCACTTGCCAATTAGGGCTCACTACCTGAGCACACTACTCACAAGAGGCTCACTGCCTACAAAAAGACTTATTGTATACACGAAGAAAACTTGAACTGATGAGAAGCATCCACACATGCTGAAGTTCAGTTCCGGTTAAGCTCAATAGACTGATCTGCTACACTTCATTCTTACTCTCCTTAAGTGTTGTTGTCCTTTTACATTCTGAATTTGCTTTTCTGCCTTTTGTTCTATTCTGCTTTTATTTGCACTTCAATTCATACACAACACACACATTCACATCTAAATCCGTCTTGTATATATATTCGCACAAGTGATTTTAACACTTTTCTAGTCGGCATCCGGAATAGTCAATATTAGCTGAAACTTTAGTCTGTCGGCTGAATCCTTGCTTCCAAGTGAAGCGGATCAAGGATATACCTGTAGAAGTCATCAATCATGTCGGCCAATCATAACTTATGCCTTAAGAATCTTTACCATCATCAGTAACGCATCCGGAATAATGTTTGATGTTCTGCCAATCAATTCTTCCTCTATCCACACTTCCAATTAGGAACCCGACACTCAAGTATTCATATCTTTTTCTTCATTTATCATCGGAGGCTAAATCCTTGGAATCTATCAGTCAAGGTAGTCCTTTTGACTTCCCCAAATCCGCACTTCACCAAGATACTTCCTCTGAGAGATCTGGAGCTGACTGTTGGACCTCGCCACATGCTCTGTTCTTGCTTACCGGATCACAATACTCTGCAATCTGCCTTTCGGTAGAGACTCATCATGTCCTGTGGATGTGTGGGTTAATCTTTGTTGCCATCAATGACAACAATAATGAAGCTCCAATGTGTCTCTTTCCAACAAGAAGATGGGTCATGATAAAAAATTAATTTTGTAAAACATTTGCATTCTATAGCAATAAAAAGTTGATCCACAACATACTCCAAAATATGTAGCAAATAATTCTATCTCTAGAAGAAACAATTATTAATAAGGAACATTAGGCTATACCATCAAAGGAAAAGGGAATTTAGAACTTGATAGAATGGATGGATAAGATTGAAACCCCACCATAAAAGTTATGTGGTACTTCTAGAAAGATTATGGAACCCTAAGAAGAAGAAAACCCTCAAAATTTAAAAATAGAAGTGGAGGAAGGAGAAAGAGAGATAGCTACCACTAATGCACCAAAAAATAAATACCCCAATGAGACATTAAAGACTAGAAAAGAAAATATAGCTTTAGAAGAAATCCCTAAGTTGGTCAAAATTGGAGATTATTGGGACGAAAGATAAGTGATGCAAGTGGCAGGAGTATTAAAAGAATATGAACACTTATTTCCATGGACTTTTACTAACCTAAAAGACATTAAAGAAGAGGTAGGATCAATGAAAATACAAATTAGGGAAGGAATGAAACTACAAAGAAAGAGATGATACCAACTGAATCCTAATGTCAAAACAAGATTGAAAGTAGAACTAGATAAAATGTTTGTAAGAGGTATCATCAAACTGGTTGAAGATGCAAAATGGACAAGCCCTATGGTGGTTCAACATAAGAAAACCAGTGAGATGAGTATATGTTTATTTTAGGGAACTAAATAAAGCTTGTGTGCATGACCCCTCCCCACTCCTTTTATAGAATAAATACTAGAATCAATATTAGGAAGGGAGATCTACTCATTTACAGATGGATTCTCAAGATATCACCAAGTAAAAATCTAGGAAGAATACCAGGCAAAGACTACATTTATGGTCGAATGGGGATCATTTATGTATATTGTAATTCCATTTGGTTTAAAGAACACCCCTTTAATATTTAGTAGAATTATGATAAACATCTTTAAGGACTTTATTCATAACTTTTTAGAAGTATACATGGATGATTAGACAATGTATGAATTAATTAAAGATCATATTAAAGTACTAAGGCTAATGATAGTACAATATAGAAGCCTACAAATTTCATTAAATTTGAAGTAATGTATATTTATGGTACCTTTTGGAACACTCTTAGGTCACATAATATGCAATGAAGGTTTGATGGCTAACCTGTTAAAATAGCTATAATCTTAAATGTAGTAGCTCTAAAGATAGTAACAAAAGTAAAAACATTTTTGGGATACATTGGATACCATAGAAAACTTATCGAAGGATATGTGGCAATAGCTAGACCAATAGCAGAACTCAGGACTTAAGAAAAAGATAAGAAAAACCTTCCAATGGGTAGACTAATGTCAAGAAGCCTTTGACACACTAAAAAAGAAGATTGCAAAAGCACCAATTTAAGTTTTTCTAGAATGGAATATCCTTTTCTATGTACATGTGGATGCATCAGGCACCATAATTGGAGTAGTACTAACACAACCAAGAGGAAACAAAGACCATCCAATTGCCTATGCTAGTTATAAATTATCACAAGAAAAATGAAATTATAGTACCATTGAGAGAGAGGCACTAACTATGGTATATGCACTATAAAAGTTCATACACTATCTCCTATCCACCCCATTTATGTTCTTTACAGCATAAGCCACTTAAGTATTTGATGAATAGACCAATAATACAAGAAATAATATGTAGATAACTACTGCTATTCCAAGAATTTGATTTTAAAATCAAACTAGGAAAAGCATATCAAGGACTAGACTACCTATCTAGAATTAACATAAGAGAAGAGCCAAGACAAATAGAGAAAGAATTACCTAGTGTAAATTTGTTTAGAATAAATGTGGTACAAGAAGAAATGATAGAAGTAGCACAATTACTATCCATGGGATAGTTTCGAGAGAATTATTCCAAAAATGACATACACATGATTTTGAGGAAATCATAACCATATACCTTAATTGAAGGAAAACTACACATCATAGGCATAAATGAAATTTGAAGATCAAGATTTATTTTAGAACATGAAAGAATTAATGTTTTAAGAGAAGTACGTGAAGAACTATTAGGAGGACATAATTCAAGAGAAGGCATTGCAAGATAGGTGTTCCTAATAGGATTATGGTGGCCTACACTATTCAAGGATGCAAGTAAGTATTCAAGACAATGTGATGTATGTCAAAGAGTAGGGAAACCTACCATGAGAGATGAAATTCCCTTATGGCTAGTGTTATCACAACCCCTATTGACCCCCAAAAAAGAGATCAAAATAAAGATTCATCATAACAGAGGTTGAGTATCTTACAAAGTGGACAAAAGTTGAAGCAACTAAATATTGTATTGCTCACACCACTGCAAAGTTTATTTACCAAAATATTATCACAAGGTTTAGTTATCCACTAAGCATAATAAGTGACCAAGGAAAACATTTTGTCAATAGAATAATTATAGAGCTTCTATACACCTTTATGATAGCATATAACAAGAGCATCCCCTACCATCCTTAAGCAAATGGAGCAAGTGAAGCATTAAACAAAATTATAGGCACCACACTTATAAAAAAAAGCAATAGCAACACCACAAATTAGGACATCAAGATACTAGTAGTATTATAGACTTATAGAACAACTTATAAAAGACTATTTTTTTCCATTTGAATTAGTATATGGAATTGATGTGGCACTACCCATTTAATATATTGTACCAAATTTGAGACTAGCTAATAACATAAGGATGAATAAGTAAGAATCTTTTAAAGAAAAGATTAGATGAACTAGGAGAATTAGATGAGAAAATATTGTTAGCAGCCTTCCATAAAAGTTTAGAAAGAAAGTGCCAAGAAGCATGGTATGATGTAAATTTGCAATAATTTTTTTTTCCAAATAGGTGATATAGTTCTCCTATATGATAGAAAATTTAAGAAATGGGAGAAATTAAAAATGTGATGGTTAGGACCATATAGAATCATGGAGATAACCAAGTTTGGAGCTATCAAATTATAAAAACTACAAAATAAACCACTAAAAGGCTATGTCAATGGTGTAAGACTTAAACATTATCATGAGGAAACATAACAAAGAAAAATCCATGGAAAAAGTGACAAAAGGATATAGTATAATGTAACATTAACAAAAATTAACATTACGTGCAAAACACTCCAATGAAATAAATGGTGCAAACAATATGGGTAGGTAGGAGCAATAAATGCATATCCCTTGTCAAAAATATATAAATTCGAAACCCTCCAAACAAAATCACTTGTAAAAAATTGTGAAGATCTTCGGTGCAAAAAGAAAGAGAGAAGAGTCTGGAAGAAAGAGGCAATTTCAGAAAAGGGAAAGAAAGTGAAAATAGTTGGAAATATGGAAACCTCCATTCTGGTTGATGCAACCAATAACACACATTCAAAATACAAGAAATATCCTTCCAAGGCTATGGAGATAACCTAACCGAAGCATTCTCAAATGTTCTCACCGATGTCATACATGCAAAAGATGTGTTGAAGTATATACATGCCAATATGATAGAGATTGATCACACCACCTTTGAACCCCTCACAAGGACATTGTTGAACCCTAGATTAGAAGAATACCTCTCGTAAAACTATAAGATTACTAATTTAAAGTTGGACACATGGATTGATTTCCCAGATTTCTCAAAACAACATGATTGGATCCACCTAGTTCTAAGCCACATCCATGGTGATTACGTATACCTAGATCATCCCCACCAAATTATAAAAGAAGAAATCCATGTAGTCATGGGTTTGTGCATAAGAGGGATTTACTCTCAAAGAATAAAGTAAGCAACTAGAAAGTAACCCAAATCATGGGAGGAAGACTAAATGGGAGGAATCTATCCATCTAAAAAATTATAAACCCTATGGTAAGATATGCCACCTAGGGCATAACCCAGAAAATATATTACACAAACTAAGAAGGATATGCAACATGAATGGCTATACTGACTACATATGAGATAGTGGTCCAGGGCAAAGAGGTTGATTTGTGTGAATACCTCCAAGAAAAATTGATGGAGAATCTCACTAAGATAAAGGGATCTGACCACTACCTATTCTGGTATGGATCTCTTATTATTTTTTTAGCTTTCTATTTCTCAAATACACTTCCAAGATATGCTGGAAAGATATGGAAACAAGATTCCACCATTATGGCTCAAATAAATGAACATGTCAAACATTTTCAAGGAGTTGCCTTATATACCAAGGTAACTTGGGTTTCTTTTAAGAATTTCAACAAAAGATTTAGGCAAGGGATATAATTTCTTATGACACGGTGAGGAAATATGCACAAGATCTCACCTTCATCATAGACAAAGATCACATTTTCATGGAATTAGTCAAGTCAAGGACATCATGGATATATAAAAATGATAGGGAATTACTAGACCTTACTAATGATAAAAAGGTGCCAAGATTTGGCACATATCAAGAGTTCATAGATAAACAAACAAAATAAAGGGTTGACGAACACTTGGAAAATAACAAAGAAAAATTGCACAAAAAGTAGGGAATACTAAAGGATCCCACCCCACTAGAAGTTATAGAAATATTTGATTCACTTCTCTCACTTGAAGTAGGTCCATCACAAATGTGGCACTCTAAGCACCTAAAATCAGAGTCCCTAAGGTTTGAAATAAGAGATTCTCAGATACACCAACCACTAGGTAAAGAAGAATTAGAAAGCAGTCACCACATATAACCACAAGGAGAAGACTAAATATTTCATTACCACAAACACAAATGGAGATAGAAAACTCACTAAAAGGAGAGGCCACATAAGCTTTGCTATATATGAGCAGCAAAAAGAAGAAAGGAGAGTCATCACTGGCTAGAAAGAAGTAACAAGCAAAAATAAAGTATATCTCAATAGTAATAATATAAACTACAAAGATGGATCTGGAAGTAGAAGAGGAAGAGATAGCTTCAGTATAGCCACCTCCAAAGAAACCCCAAGGCATAAAATCAAAGAACACCCACCACAACACAAGGAGAAGAAGGGATAAAGAAAATAGAGCAACAAGTAGAGATGAGGGGGAAAGGTAAACAAAAGGAGATGGACAATGAAAAAGAAGAACTAATAGATGGAAATAGACTATTTAAATCATTAGTTGATCTAGATATGCTACACACCACTATGAAGATGTATCCACAAGTTAGTATAGAAAATAAAGAGATAATTGTAAAAGTAATGATATAATATATCGTTACATCACTACGAACCCTTGCAAAAATAAATGAAGGCTTCCCTAAGGAGCTAGCAATAATTTTGAGATAGAAGAGAGACGAGGTAGAGAAAATAAAAGAGGATACAAGGAACCAATTTTTAGATGTAGTAGCAACAAAACTATCACCAAAGTAGAAAGCAAAACTAAAACAACTACAGAAAGAGGAAAAGAGGAATTAAGGTCAAAACACAATGTAGACATGTTCCTCTCCCAAGAGAGAGAAGCCATAAAGAAAGTAAAACAAAATATGACATAAGCAACACAAAAAGATTGCATTGCATTGATGTAAAAAGAACAAGAAGATAAAATATAGAGAGAAAAATAAGAAAAGTTATAAAAAGAAAAAGAAGATACATTGTGGAAGAAAAGGGAGGCACAACAATAAAAAAAAAACAAGAGGAAAAACACAAAATAGAACAAGAAAACAAGAACAAAAATAAAAGGTAATACAAGAAGAGGACTGGGTTGAACAAGAAGGACCACAACAACCACCTACCCCACCTTTTTTTCCCTCTCCATCCCAACATATATGAATCAAATCAAAAAACAATTACAACCACTTTTATCTCCTCCAATCTTGTAACTTCCAATTAAAAATTTGGCACAAATATCACATCTAGAGAGATTTCAACTATGAGATATACTATAGTCTATTGCAAGAGAGAAATTACTCAAACAACTTGTTGATATAGTAGATACAATAGGGAATGTTATAAGTACATTACAAGCAACATCCCCATAGCTGGTTAGAAATATTTTAGCTACTCTAGGCCAACAACTCAAGTGATTTACAAAGGCCATAATATAGAGGGTGCAAAACTAAGAAGATGCGGTAAGGGAAAGATAGATGGAAGAAACCAAGAAGAAGAAACTAAAATAAATGTGGAAAAAGTGTGCCACAACACACACTAACTTAGAAGTGGAATTGAGAAATATGCAAACCACATAGTCAAATGCAAACTCCTTGTACCAATTTTGTTTTGGATAGCTAGTGACAACAAAAGCATTGAAAGCGCAACTTGAGTAGATTGAAAATTAAATTATGTAGAAAGCATCAACATATGATGTCTAACAATATCAAGATAGGAGTTGAGATCCTCTATAATCATTGCTAGTAGGTTCAGAACCAAAAAGAAGCATATAGAGCTCAAATAAAATAATTTAGAGAGGTATTCAGCCTCCACCTTGCTCATCTAAAAACCCTACTAGCAGAAGCAAATAAGATCACAACATAAATATAGATACCAAAGAGAATAGAAGAAGGAGAACAAACTTTGCTCAATATTAATGGAAATATAATAATCCCATAATAAGGAATCATCCAACGAGAAAATATTTATACTCAACTTTAGGGGATATATAAGAATATTCTTCCATGAAGTATAGCAATCTTCAACAATTTTGTTAAATCCAATAGGATAGAGCCAAGATGTCTTGAGGACAAGAAATATGTGTAACCAAAACCAAAATAAAACCTTATAGATTAAACCCTTATTTGACATCTAATTATCACCTCAGTTAAAGCATAGGAATCAACAAAGAACAAATCGAATAACATGAAATATTAATCAAATCAACTCTTGTTGTACCGTGAATGTACTTTTGCTCAAATATTGATAGATGTGGTTGCTCAAACCAACAACATGACATTGCAGTGATGGTTGATGATGAAAATGGCTCACATAAGGGTCCATTTATAGATTTTTGGATTGGACGATCAATGGTCAAGATTGATTGAGAATTGGTTGAGAGATTAACTATGAGGATCGAGTTGGTAGGGTAGTTGAAAGATAGATGGTGGCTCGGATAAAAGAGATTTTTTAATTTTATTTTTAATTTGTGGGAGATGGTTAGAAAATGCGTGGTGGAGAATAAAAGAAATTTCTAATTCTTTTATTCACTTTTTAGGAAGTTGAGTAGAAAAAGAAAGATTTAATAAATGAATATTTATTAAATCATGTGAAGTGGGAAGGGGGTTAAATAAATAAATAAGATTTATTTATTTAGGACTTAGGAAAAGTGGGATACATAATTAAATAAATTGTTTAATTTATTTATTTAATACGATAAAAATGTGGTAGGCATGGCTACGATAGTAGATGATTTTTAGGTGTCTACAATTTATACTTAGCTTTAGGAGATATACAAGAGTATTCTTCCATTAAGTATAGAAATCTTCAACAATTTTGTTAAATCCAATAGGATAGAGCTAAGATGTCTCGAGGACAAAACATCATTCAAAGGGGGATGTTCTTAGCAAGATAGAGCTGATACTAGAGCAATAATAACCCACCACAAAAGGATAGGGTCGGTAAATTACCCAAAGACATAGGCAACACAAGGATGCACATCATTTGCTTATACTTGGGTCTAAGTGAAGGTGCCACAAAGAAAAAATAAAGAGAGAGAGAAGAAGAAAAGGACATAAGAAGGGAAATATATCTTATAGAACATGAAATAGATGAAAGTGTAATATATGTATGGGACATATGTAGTAGATAAAATATAGATAAATACATGAGTATGGTTGTAAGAAAGATTAGTGAATGATAGTGTATCATTTGAATGTAATCTATTGTTGATATATAAGACACTATAAATAGTTGGGACTCACTTGTGATGTGTTATGGTGTGTGTCATAGTTGTTAATAACTTCATTTTATTAACAAGTTATAGTACATCACTCGAACTCCCCTCTTATCCATAACACTGGGGTATAAATATAACATTTCAAGTACCTAGGCACAAAATCTCTGATTTGCACCCATCCTTACCAATAAGGAGACTTTAGATCATGAGCCCTGAAGGTTCAGTTGGTTAGAGTCATTCTTGAGGTCTTTGATGGACCCAATCTTTATTGCAAAGATTTTTTTGACTTGCCCCCTTGCATGGGTAGATTTGCATGCTTGTGTGCATATTTTTTCTCTCTTAGGCTCCCTTGATGGAGCAAATTGTACATAGACATCTTAGAACTTATGACACTAGACTTAGATTGGTTTTAATATATATGTACTCAAAATGATGTTTTATACTTTACTTTCCCTCTTGTGCACATAGTTGTATAGAAATTTTACTAATGTTATTATGATGATTATGAGTATTTATGATGATCACACACGGATGATGATGATGATGTTGTAATGCCCCAATCTTACGTTGAAGACATTAACCAACAAAAATTGGATGAACAAATTGTTTGTGATACAAAAGTGGTATTACATAAGCCACACTACACACCTATGTGTCCAAGGTGTAATAACAACCTATAATGACACATTTGGCATGCACATCAATGCATAATGCAAGGTGACACCAACAAAAGACTTAAAAGAACCATGAGATAAAACACCATGGATGGAAAAAAAATGAGACAAGGAGGAAAGTCAAGATTTCCAATGTCACTAAAAACCCTTAAAACATCCCTACTAGACCACCCCTCTAATATCTTAGAGATACGACAAGAAAAAAAAGCAAAAAATGCCAAAGTTTAAACTTTAGGAAAAACTTGCATAGGGTCGAGTTTTAGACCCAAGTTACAACATGCAATTTGCACACTAGCTCAGATTTGAGCTTCGAGAAACATTTGAAGTTTGCAATCCTGCAAGTGTGAAGACTCATCAAACTCCAGGCTTCAAATAACTTTGGAATTTGGGAATCAATTACAACTTGCACTTCAAACTTTGAGTCTAGAAAATGCAAAAGCCCTGTAAAAGTCCAGAACAAGACAACATCAATGATTCGATCCTTAGGGCTTCACTTGCAATTTCAACTTGCAAAGTATCATCAACTTTAAACCCTAACTCCCTAACAACTCAAACTTCAGAGATTGATTGCAACTTGCACCTACAATGTGTAATGGGACTCCAAACTCTTGGCTACCCATAAGCTCAGAATCAGAAATAGATGGCAACTTGTAACATGCAATGTGCATCATACTTCCAAACTCCAAACCTCTTGCATTTCAAGTTTTGAGGTCTAATTGCAACTTGCAACTTTAGACTAGCAAACCCATCACGCACTACATTTCAGATTGTGATCTTGACTTGGAAACAAACAATAGAAAAAAACTCAGAGGCAAGGAAAACAAGGTTTAGTTTCTTCACTCAATGAGGCATAACTTCCTAGATTTATGAGTTGTTAAGAAATGGTTCGAGAATAATGTTCAAGGGATCATGGGAACCAAATTAGCCACATGAGAGCCTCCTAAAGGGCATAGTTCCCAAGGAATGAGGAGAAGAGAAACACTTGCTCCAAACACAAGGAAAATAAATTACTAAGTAAAACATGTTTAAAATCTACAAAATGTTGTGCATGTTCGACACCGACATCAACACTATAAGCACTAAAAAATTGCATGGGCCTACATGATGATCCAATGATGAGTTGTAATCCTAAACATGTACATGTAAGCATGTAATTATACCCTCTCAATAGTATGCCTCTTGGTGACACATGGATCAAAGTTTTTCATCTTGTTTGTGTTTCATTAGTCCCCTAGCTAACCCACCTAGATCCTTGTTCTTCATCCTTCACCCCTCATCAACAATTTGTTTATTGTCACTTTATAGCCTTGTCAATTTGATCCACTGGTGTTGAAATATGGGAAACACACTTTCCCTAGGCCCATTTCATCCATTTCAACATCCTAGAGGCCTCCAATTGACTCCCAGATCATTCACCATTATCATTTTTTTGTCTCCCTTTTCTTCCTTTCTGGGTTGTTATTTCTAGATCCCCCACGTGGCACCCTGGTTCTCCCCTAGGGAAGACTCACTTTCCTTGTGTTTTCAATAACAACTAATAGCACCATTGCTTAGTAGTCAAAAAATTATGCAATTTCAAGAAAAGCAATACCCAAAAAGGAGTTTGTATGTGCCTGAATGAGCTCTCGGAAGTCCTATAGGGTTGCTTAAGGTGACTTGACTTGCTAAAAGGGGTGACCCCTAGTCCATAGGGGGTGACCAACCCAGTTAGAAGGGGTTACTGAATTGTGTTTTAAAATGTGTGATTTCTTCCAATTCTAGCCCAAAATTTCTCCAAATTGATCTCTGATTGTGTGAGTCACCTTCCCTAACTGATCATTTTAATTTCCTAACTGATTGAAGACTCCCAATCACTCCATTTTAACTCTAAATCAATTCTACTCATCTTTCAATCAATCTCATGCTGACTCTATTCCTCCTTGAGTGATAAGCTTTCATGCCTAGTTCATTCCCTAATCAAACCTTATCTCTCCTCAATCAATAATGTTAACTGTCCAATCAATGGAGTTAGCCCTTCAATCACCTCCACCATATGTGATCCCTTCCAAGCTATGAATACCCATCACCTCTTAATTATTTCTCAAGTTGGAGAATGCTCTTCTTATCTTCACAAGATTTTTAAAGCTTTTTCATGGGCCTTTGAGCCTCTTTGTTCATTTCTTAGTTTTCATTTTTCAAAGCTTCAAAGATTTCTCATGGGAGGCAAATTCATTGTTTGAGCCATTTGAGAAGCTTTGTTTTGCCCTCCACTAGCATTTCCATGCTCATGCAGGACTTGTGTGCCATTTATTTTATGCTTAGGATAGTTCTCCAAGCTTTCTAAAGCTTTCATAGCATTGATATGCTCTCAATTTTCTCCCATGCCATAGATATTGTGCTCTCATAGTGTATATATAGCACTCATAGCTCTCTAAGCTCTCTCAATTTCATTTTAGCTTTCAAATCTCAAGTCATTACAATTTCTCCCTTTGTCCCTGTTGCCAAGAGAAAGTGGTTTCCAAATACAAGGATTTCTAAGGATAGTACGAAGCTCACACGCCAAATGATCTAATTTTTTCATGTTTTTGTAGCTAATTAAATCATACTTTGTCTTTGGATCGAGTAATCCTTTTATTGTGATTTGCTTGATAGGATTTATTTCAAGTTGATTCGATTAGCATTGTTTAAATTAGTTTCATTGCAATTCATAGATTATATTTCATTTGAGTATTTTTAATTCCTAGTTTAGATTCAAAATCATCTCGAAAAACACAAAAACATAGCTTAGATTGTATTTGGGAAAATTCATGTTAACTTGCATTCATATTTCAATTCCTAGTTAATTAAATCATTGTATTATTCATTCGAAAAAAGAACAAAAAAATTGTTTTGCATTCATTTAGTTTACATACATCAAAATCCAAAAACATTAGGAAAAGAGAAAATCAAAACAAAGAAAGTGTACAAAACCCTTGATTTCATCAAGAGATCAATTTCAAAAAATAGTCTTCAAAAAGCAGTCAAAAACTCCTTGATATCATCATAAGGTCGAGTCATAGAAAACCTTTGGTCACATCACAAAGTTGAAGTTAAACAAAATTTAACTCTTGGTCAACTCTAGTCATCTCTCTCTTATCCAAACATACGAATGTGCCCAAGAGTTAGAGGTGAGTGGGTTAGGGCTATCCTTGAGGAAATAAACTCAATACATCTAAGACCCCAACACACTTAACAGATGCTAGAAGAAAAAGAACACACCCTTAGGGTCATACACCAAGCAAACGAAATACAACAAGTCATACATGTTAACAAAGAAAGGTTACATCATTCTAGGCTCATCAACGAGAAGAACAATCTACCCACTAGACATTGGAACTTTAGGAATCCAAATAGGAGATCATCAACTAGTGAAACTTTGAGTCATGGGGTTTTCTCCATTATAGAAAAAAATTGACACAGACCAGGCCCCAGGATTGGCCAACTTCTCTCCATGATGTTTTGCTTCCACATAAATAGAACTACCCTGGGTTATGCCTTCACTAGATTAGATTTTTCCATGAGAGTGAGAGTGACATGGAGGTTTCCATCAGCAAGGAGAGGGTTCATGTGCTATATCGAGGCTGACTCATTCGTATTTGTGATTGAGTCACATTTTGAGTACAGACACATGCCAAGGGAAAAGATGGGACCATTGCTAGCTATATGGTTGGAATGTAATCCAACAACAAGGCATCCATAGAATAAATACAACATATATAAAATAGGACATGGAGGTTGCCATCAGCAAGGAGAGGGTTCATGTGCTATATCGAGGCTGACTTATTCGTATTTATGATTGAGTCACATTTTGAGTACAGACACATGCCAAGGGAAAAGATGGGACCATTGCTAGCTATATGGTTGGAATGTAATCCAACAACAAGGCATCCATAGAATAAATACAACATATATAAAATAGGACTCCAACGTCCCAAATTAATCATTTCTACACATAAGATAATTTTCACCAAATGATAATTTCCTTCCAAAACAAGGATCAAATTACAAGTAAACAAGATCATAACATGATTACAAGTTAGAAGCTACTTCCCAAACATGGAAGGATCCCACTCCAATACATAAATGATATATAGAATATTATTAAATCAATAATGAGCCACCACCAAGGTGCTTCAATAGTAACAATTCACCACATGAAGTTTTGAACAAGGAACTCCTCCATCTCCCACAAGATCTTCAAGAATGGACCAATGGGGAATGTTTCCCACCTCCCAACCATATTACCATTATCAAGCACAATATATGTCTATGCCACTCTAGGCAACCCCTAAGCTATGGAGAAGATCATTGACACACTGCTATCAAGGCCAAGGCTCACACACATGCAAAGAATACATGCCAACATTCATGCCAATCAATGCACACAACATCACATGTGGCAACTCATGCCAAATAAAGCATATAACATATCATATGGAACACACACCAATCAATACATAATAGTTACCCACAAATCATGTCAAATACAAAATCTGAGGACAGTGAAGGATGAAGATTCTAGCAATAAGACAAGGAGTGGTCAATGTAGTAGAACAACAACTATGTGAAATTAAGTAGAATTAACCTTACTCAATGACATTCACCAAATCCTAGAGTTGTGACATGTCCCATGTCACTAAGACTGAGTCTCTATGAACCTCCAGATCATAGTGTAGATATCTTAATTAAACATTTTATTTACCTAATATGAATTATGTTATCACTTATTAACAACTTCCACCTATTTCTTAGTCAATCCCTTTGTATCATGACAACATAGGTGAGATCCCACTCCTTTCCTTCTCTATTCCTCAATCCTAACATTCCAACACCCCTAATTTACAATTCGGGTGTGGCATGCAAACCATTGCAAATATTTATGACACATTGCCAAAAGACGTAAACTCAAAAAATAATGAGATAATTAATTTCACAAATTAAAGCATTCAGATGAGTCCTAAATGCAATTTTTACAATTTTCCTACATTGTATGCAAAACCATAAAATTTTCCCAACTCCATTAATGGAATCACATGATACCTTCAAGAATTAATGAAAATTTCTTTTTAAATATAGGAAAATCTTCAAATTTTGAAAGTACCATTTTGATCCAAAAATGCACAACAACCTACTTCTACAATCAATTTTTACAAATTTTCAACACACATGGTTTTAGAAAATTTTGGCATAAATTGGCCTTAAAATCTAAATTTTCAAATTTTTAAATACAAATTTTTAAGGTAAATATTAAAGCTAAATCTTTCTCCTAATAGCATGGTCATATGACTCCACCTAATGTGGGCATGGAAAGAGGAAGAAAACTCATTACAAATGCATGAAAAGAAGGAAAATACCTTTCACAACAAACTTGGAAACCATGGAAATCGACCTCCTTCAAGAACACAACCAAGCACTCCAATCTTTATGCTAATCCACTTCAATGCTCATACAAATCCAATCCATCATCAAGAAAATCCAAGCTCCAACAAATTCATTTCATTTCCTTCCAAGAAGAGGAGAGGAGGAGAGGGCGAGGGGAGTTCAAGACACAAATATGAGAAGTGAGGAAAAAGTCTCTTCTTTCCTTTTTTTATATTTTTCCCCTTTTTATTTTATTTTTCTCTTTTCTATTTCAAATATTTTCTTTTTTTTCCAAACCAACATTTTCAAAATAGATAAATCAATACATCTATTTAACTACCATGCAACTAATTTAATTTAAATAGATATTTTCTTAAAGCATGAAAATAAAATCAATTAAATTAAATTACATTTTAAAAAGCAATTACTTTACTAAGCCAAGTATTCTAATTTAAATAAATAAATAAATTCATATAATTATTTTCTACCAAGAATATAATAATGCAATAGATCTTTTCCTACTAAGGCATAAATATTATCTTTTCGACGCAAACATTAAATATTTTGCAAACACGAAAACACACATTTCAAAAATATTTTATATATAATGCAAAAGATAAAATAAACATACGTAAAGGACTCAACCACACTTTACGAGTTTTCATAACATATGGACTCCAAAATCACCATTAATTCAGATCCAGGTTTTCACAACACAAGGACAAGTAAGGTGGAATGGATAAACATAATCCATGCCAACTTCTCCACATCCAACCATTGATCTAACACCTATAAATTTATTGCACACTCAAGTCAAACATCAGGGGTATCTGCTCCACACAATAATAGCCAAAGCAACATAATCCATAATGTTGAAACAAATACAATAATCACAACTATATTAAGTATAATGAAAATAGTGAAGCTGAAACAATGTAATGATCTAGCACACACAGGCACACCATATGCATCCTATAATGTATAGTTGAAAATTCAATGCTAATACAAAACCTCATCGGAAACACCTTGATGGCACAACAACCTCATTGGCAAGTTCGATGCAATGACTTATAACACAAGAATCATGTAATACACTAATGAAACACTAAATACAACATATATTATATGAATCAAGAATCACACAAGAAAAACACAAGAGTGGGCATTACAGGTGTTGTTTTTGTTATCTTCTTTGCTTATGATATGGATGCAATGGATGCATTTATGATACAATGAAAATTCAAAACTTTGTTTATTTATGGACACCGTGAATTATGACATGATGATTTTTTATTATTTTTTGATAATATGCATATGGAACAAACATTGTGATTTCCCTTTAATAGAATTTTTAACCTAGGAGATTATGGATTGACATAGCATACGGTGACCTACTAAACTATTTGGGATATAATTTATTATGGAAACAAGTGGGAATGGGGAAGGAGATGGAACAATTTTCACATTTATCTTTTACATAAGAATGAATACTGGTCCTTATTTATACTAACCACTTAGGCTAGCTTTCAACACAGAAAAATCAACAAAATTTATAGGTGCATGCTAGAATTTGTTCCAAATATGGCCAATAAGTCAGATATGGGGTAAAGGATTTAGTACTTAGCACAGATGACCCTAGAAGACAAGCTAGACTCTTAGTTACCTAGTTTGTGTATGTGTGTCCTTAGTTTATAAACTTTTTTTTTGCCACTTCCTAGAGCTTCAACCTTTTGGGTCTCCCCTTTGTTAGTATATATATATTGTCATCACCTACATAGCCTAATCTCATGCAGCTGATAAGATACATGGGATCATCACCAAAGATTAGACTAGGTAAGTGTGGGCTAGGAGTTTTGACCCCCTTAGCCTAACTTTATTCTACCAGGAAAAGTGAGGGTTCATCACCAAAGACTGGGCTATAACTAAAAGAATAACCAACTCCTAAATGTTGTTATATGGAGCCTAATCAAACTCAGAGGTTAAATTTTCCCCACTTTTATCGGCGTGGTTTCCCCCCAAATTCCTACGGGGTCAAGGGGCAGCGCCCCTTGCGGGGGTTTAGGGGCAGTGCCCCCAAGACGGGGTCAAGGGGCAGTGCCCCTTGCGGGGTCTAGGGGCAGCACCCCTGGCGCGCTCCCTATCGGTATATAGGGCGGGGTTGAGGAGCGGTGCCCCCGTGAGGGCTTGCGGGCAATGCCCTCGAAACCTCACGCGATTTTTTATTATTTTATAAAGGCACTGAGAGTTATTTTTCATTGACCGACATAAGAAAACCCTATTTCTGTAACTGACAAAAAGCTTGATAAAAGCGGCTAAGGGTTAGGGTTTTGATTGATATTGTATTGTAGCATTTGCAGCGATATTAAGTTGCAGGGATTGCTAGTTGTAATCGGTTTGATTTACTAGATAATAATATTAGACTCTCTATTTGGTGGATGTAGCCTGAGTTTGGGTGAACCACGTTAAAACTTGTCTCTCGCTGTTATTAATTTTGTGTATTTCTATTCCTCTATTTAATCTTTATTTGCATTTAATTGATATCTTCTATCGGCTAACCCTAACACTAAAATTTCCCTCTTGCTAAGGAGAATTGGGAAGATGTCTATTAGCTTTCATTAGGTTCTGTAGGTTATTAAAACTTGATTTGTTTAGACTTGACTAGATGACAGTTAAGATTGGGATAAGTAAAAAGATTAGTTTGACTTCATTTTAAATTTGTTGGGAATGTAAAGGAAAATGGATAATGATGAATTTTGGGAATCTCTAAGGATTAGTAAGAATAACCTATACTAGACAATCTTTCAAACTCCTTGCTAGGACGAAAATTGAACAACATTAAATCACTAACAGATGCAAAGATGGATAGAATGAAATGCATGTTTTGAATATTTTGATTTTTCTATTTTAAAGTAGATATAATATTTCTTTAAGTGAAAGGCGTTAATCATTTCAATAAAATTTCACCTTCCATTGTGCACAAGAGATAAGTGTCATTTCCAACACCTTCCTTGATTACATAAGGACCTTTCTAATCTTCTTAGAATTTTATTTTGTTCTTGCATCTTTAATATTTCATGCTTCATTTCCAAGCACTAACTATCCAATTTTGAAAGGTCCATTGTTTCTTGTTGATCTGCAAGGATACTTGTGCTCACTTGTGAATATTGAGCTATTGTGAGGTTAGCTAGGCATTGATATGCTTGTTAATGAGACGGGGTCTAGTATAAGGCTCTAACACTTGCTAATAGCTTAGTGAGAAGATCAAATTCATCTTGCATGTAAAATTTGACCTCAACTCTTTTTGAAACGCTTTATAAGAAGTGTAATAAGTCCTAGAAAGGGGTTTGTGGCTCCTTTTTCTCTTCCAAAGGAACAAAACTTAGGCTTGTTTTTCCATTTGGTTCTGTTTGTAGGTCTATAGGATACCCTGTATGCTTTTCTAGCAATTCAAGAATAGTAGGGTGTTCTTCCCCAATAATTATACATAGCTTCTTTTCTTTTTTAAACTCTCCGTCACTCACCTCATCTGTAGACTCATTGCCAATGGAATTTGTATGAATGTCTTTAGAGTGTATTTTCATTGGTGATAGAGGATTATATGACTCGCTAGGAGGTGTGAGAGGTGTGTAAGAATCTAATAGCATTAGGGAGTGTAGGATTCACTTAATAAAGTTTTCCTATATGGTGTTAATGGGGCATATCCTTTTGACAAGTCTTCATTTGCATTAGTGAAATCATTAGGGTCTATTCTTGCTAAATTAATTGCCTTTAACTCAATTATAAGAGGAGCTTCACTCATTTGATTTGGTTTATTCAATTGAGCTACTTTTTACTCTTTTTCTTCCATCATGTCTAAGGGGAGTTAGATGGGGTTATCTATCTTGAGTAATTTCATGATTTTTTTAGTTGTTTCATTTGAAACTATCAATCTTTGTTTTGATGATTCCCCTTTTTCAAATATTTTAATTCCTACGTCAGTTGCGATTTTGACTTGTTTATCTTTCTTCTTCAAATATAGGACTTGCAGAGTTGGTTCATGTATTGCAATTTTGTTGTTGGATAGTTCATAATCAATTGGGATACCAATCTTTTTCTTTATCGTATCAACTTTCAGCATGTTGAATGGCTCAAGGTCTCCCTTTGCAACACAAACCTTCCCAAGATGTAGGAAATAGACTTTTTGGAATAAAGTTGAAGAAATTTCCTTCATTCTATGAATCTAGGGCCTTACTAGAAGCATATTATAACTTGTGTCTTTGTCAATTACATAAAACATAGTTGGGATGGTTTTTAGTTTGAAAGAGATTGGAAGTGTTATCTTTTTTATTATTTCCACTTTTAGTTGTCATACCCACGTGAAGTGTCATAGCAGGTTGCTATGTTGGTATGTCCATATCCCATCCTTTCAAGAAGGAAAATCTAAAAAATGTTTATAGCTGCTCCATCATTAACTAACATTCTTTTTATACAGGTGTCATCAATTCAACCTATAAGTATAGGGATGGATTCCCTTCTTGGTTAACTTAGCCTTGATAGGTATTGTATGAGGTCAAAAAACAAACCATGATATTGCAATTCAATGTTTGGGGGGGTTCAAAGCTAAGTCCACTTGGTTTATCTACTCATCTAGAGGTAGAGTGACGTGATCAAGGTATTTTAAACCAATAGCCTACAAACGGGTTGTGTGATGTGAAGGTGAATTTATAAGATCTACGAAGGAGATCTTCACATAATTTCTTTTTAAGATCTTCAATAAGCTCATATGAACCAATTAGAGGTGGCGTGTGATCTACTGTTGATATGGCCTTGCCATGGTATTTAGTTTCTTGCACCACACTAGGATTTATTTCTGCATCTTCATGAATTATTTCTACTACACCTAGCATATTTGTTTTTCCTTTTTGACCTAGTTGAGAAGACGTACTTGGTTCACCTATGTTTGGAGTGTCGGTCTATCTTAAATTTGATGGGTTTTGCATATTTGGCTCATTGTTTTGATGTGCGAGAAAAGGGCCTTGGAAATCTCTCATGTTTGCATTCTATGGGGCAATTTGCATTTGTCAACAATTTTTTGTTTCTAGGTGTCACCTATTGTGGGTTGAGGAACATTTCTATAAACAAACATTTTTTATCCTCTAGAAATCTTGAGATGAACCTATTATATTTGTAGCATGATTATGTGATATGCCCTCTCACTTTGTGGAACGGGCAAAATTAGTTTGGCTCAAATGACCGACGATATGTCTCATATCAATTGTCATTATGATTGGCTTGTTTCTGATTATTTCTTTGGAAATTATTACCATTTCTAAGATAATTAACAACATTGATGTTTTGAAGGAAATAATACCTTCTATTATGTCCATCGTCGTTTCCCTTATTTTTACAGGGGTATGTTAGTTATTATGTTTGCTATTGCAGTACAATTGTTTTCCAATATTTTGATAGCAAATGGGTTGCTTTCGCTTTATAATTTTGTGTAATTAGCCATCCATTTGTACCATATGTTTTTTACCCACTATCTATGGTTGCTTGACATATTCTTAGGGGACTCTCTAGAGCTTCTTCATATGATTTGAAGGGTAAATGTTTCACTTCTCTTGTATCCCTCCCTATTGAGGACATGTAAGAAAAGGTCACAAAGTTCTCTATGGTCCATGTTCAGGGCACTTATTGAAGAATATAAGACTTGCCTCCATCATGTAATCAAATGTGCCATAGACTCATTTATATCTTGTTTCGTGCTTAGAAATTCTCAGATTCCTATTTTCACTAGCTTGTTCATGTCAAAAGCCACAACAAATCTACTAATGAGTTATTTGAAAGAATGTATCAAAGCCTCAAGAAGGTGACAATACCAGTTAAGGGAAATTCCTTCAAGTGTTTTTAGGAATATTCTTGATACGAATCCATCTTGAGAGAGGAGTTATCTTATAGATGTGGTGTATGCCTTCATATGTGAATTTCAATCACCCTCTCCTTTGAAATTTGGTAAGTTTGAGAGAGGATGTGGAAATAATTAGAAATTATGATTGTTGTAGTCCAAGGGTTTTTCAGGTATTCTAGATATGTCCTTGTGAGTTGGTTTTGGGAAGTTACATTTGTTCCAACGAACATAAGCCTTGTGGGTGTGACAAACTGATTTTGAAAAATTTCCTTATATCCAAGTATGACTAGATAGACTTGTTGAGTATTTGTTTATTGAAATGTAGGTGGCATCATATAGTTTTGTGTTGTATGAATGCCACTTGGTTGTATTTTGTAAACTTGAATTTGTTGTGAAGGCATAAAACACTCATTACCAATGTTGCAAGTGTAAAAGTTTAAATAGGGGGTAATTGAGTTGCCTTTGGTTTAACTCAAATATGTGGACAAAAATATTTTCTTGTAACCTAGGTCTTTCAATTTTGTTTTAACAAGGTTGTTCAATACCTCTAGTCTCAAGCATCTTAATTCGTTTGACTAGGGTTTCTATTGTGCTTGTAGGTGTGGCTTTCTTAGTTCTTTAAGCTTTGCCACCTTATAGTGCATTTTATTGCATTAGGGATTGAGTGGCCCCACTTGTTTCATGAATATTTTCTATCCACAATTAATGTGTCATAATCTTTCTACTTGATACACTATGTGGAGGGATTCTTGTGCCTCCTAAGCTTCTTGTAATTTTCTCTCTAAATTATCCACTTCATTGTCTATTTGGGTGGTCATTTCTCTATAGCTTGTAATGGGATGACCAAGTTGATGGATTTCAAATCAAATTCATCATGGTCAGTTTTGATAAGGAAGACTAGGTTGAATCACTATATCTTTTTCCCAAGCTGGATTGTTGAAAGTCAAGGATCTACAGGGCTCTTGATGGCCACATTCATGATTAGAGTCTTTGTAATCGAAATAGTTTCAAGTTGGTGCCAATGAATCTGGTGGCACATACCTTTTGAAGGTAAGAGTGAGAAGTTCACTTGAGGGGGAACTCCCTTGAGGTCTATCATATTTCATCATATTCAAGGGTGCTAGAAACATAATAGAATAAATTGAATGGTCATAGAAGACAATGAAGGTAGAAATGAAGAAGTAAGTAGAAAAAATGCAAAAATCTTCACCCAAAAGGATTTACTCATCAAGTTGGATTCACCAAAATATTTATTCAAAATATGACTCAGACTTAATGTGAGTGAGTCAAACTCTAACACAGCACATGCAATTTTTATCCTTGTAGAGGTGACCTCCTAGTCACTTCTACTCTCATGTCAAGAGCTAGCTGAGTGACATTGAGGGGTGTCCTATTCTTGAGGGAGTAGAACGTCACAAATGGTAGTTGGGTTGATCATGTTTGTTTTGAGTGTTTTGTTGATTGTTTTTGTTATCATTATTATTGTGATGTTGATGTTGAAATCATTGGATGGGGTTGTAGTTGTGATTCTACTGTGAGCCAAGGGGTTGTTTGCTCTAATTCTATTTAACTCATTTTTTTGCGAAGAGGTGAAAAATGTCTAGCCTCCTTTGTTCATGATCAATCAGTTCCTTGAGGAGTCATAATTCTTAGTTGTGTAACTCCTCTCTTTATCTTTGTTCATTTCTTGTTAGAATATCCTCAAGATCACTTCTTCTCTTGGGTTGTTTATTCTATTTGGATTGGTTGTTGAGGGAGATTTTCTCTAACTTTTGAATCCAATCTTCCCTAACACCTGGGCACATTGAGAAGATGGGCATTTTTTTATCATTATTTTGTTTTCTTGACCTAGTGATGAAATCAATGGTTTGAACAATGAGGAAATTTATACCTCATGATGAAATAAAGGGCTTTTCTCTCTTTTAGTTTTTGAGTTTAAAATGAGTTTGAAAATGCAAATAATGCTAATTGCATGCAAAAGTTTTGTTCTTTTTTCTAATTTTAAGATGAGCTAATTACTAAGAAAAGGGAAATATGAATGCAGCTTAACTGACTTTTTCTAATGCAATTTGTCTATATTTTATGTGTTTTTAGATTAATTTTGGATGAAACTATTCTAACAAATAAAATTTTGAATCTAATTTAACAACTCAATAAGTTTAATCTAGATCTAGAAAAAGTAATAAAACTAAAAGGAAAATAAAACAAGTTTTACTTCCTCAAGGGCAAGAGTGTTTGCTAATTACTATTCTTGATCTAAAAAGAAATAAGGAACCTGTAGTCTAGTATGAAGGTACCAGTGCCAACATACGTCCTTAGAGAGCCAACTTTGTGGTAACCTTCTTTGTAGCAATCAGGTCCTCCACTTGGTGATAGGAAGGCATGGGGATTTGAGGAGATTTGCAATAAAAAAGCTTAGAAGATTTGATAAATGGAAAGAAATAAAAGGATCTCAATGTCGTATAAAGAGCATAAGGATGCTAACAAAGTTGCTATGCATAAGCTTGGAAAGACAATAACACATGAAAACAACCTCCTAAAGGGAAAGCTTTGAAGCTTTGCAAACTAAAACTAAAACAAAATTTGAAAAGACTCTCAAAGTTGTTGAGTACTAGTGACTCAAATTACAGGTTCATTGGTTCCTTGGTTATCCTTTGTTATCGGCTTGACAGAGCACTATCGGTGGTTATCCTTTGTTATCGGCTTGACAGAGCACTATCGGTGAGAGTGAGAAGCCGTTGAGCAATATGCAAGGTTTCATATTCATATCAGTGAGAGAACTATTGTCGGCTCAACATTCTGAAGTCTCCCCGATGCTACCAGTCATCCCGATGGTAGTGACCATCGGAAAGACTTTCACTATCGGCAAGTGTTAGAAGTCTGTGGCCGATATGCATTAGTCTCACCGATGGCATTTGTCTATCGGCGTAAGGTTTTGTCATCGACAGATCTTAAGATTGTCACTCCGACTGATTGAGTCACCCCGATGGGAGTTGGCGTTGGTAAGAGTTTTGGTGTCGGCGTGAGCTTTGCTATCGGCCAAACTTGGAGGAGTCGCTCCGATGTAGATTGTCTCCCCGATGGCGTTTGGCGAAGCTTTGGGCGTCGGCAAGAGAATCACTGTCGGCCAAGCCTTGAGTCCTCTCTCCGATGGACCTCGTTACTCCGATGGATGACATTGGCTTTGGCATCGGTGGGACATTGGTCTTCGGCGAAGTTTGGTTTAGTCTTGACGATTGTTGGTGTCTCTCCGATGGAACGGTCATCGGCATGACAATCCTTGTCGGGCTGACATTTGGAAGTTTCTCCGATGGGCATTGGTCACCCCGATGGAAGTTGGTGTTTGGCATCGGCGTGAAAACTTCTATCGGCTTAGCCTTGAATTGTCACTCCGATGGTAGAAGTCACTCCGATGAAGAGTTGGCGTTGTGTTGGCGTCGGTAAGACAAGGAACTGTCGGAGTGAGTGTTGAAGTGTTCACCGATGATGTTGGTTACTCCGATGAGACTTAGTCTGGAGTCGTCGGCGGCAAAAGTGCCGATAGTTATCTTACATGTGTTCGGGCATTTAAACCCGGATGTCCAACTCGAACCTGTGCATGTGGGACTAATGTCTCATATGAGAATGCGAACGGTTAGAGTCGACAGCTGTGCGACGGTTGGAAGACAGCATTGCTGGGCAGTTGGATCAAACGGTCGTTTGCATGAGAATCGATTAGATTGCTAAAAGCAATTGTGTAATCGAGTCAGATGTGAGTGTGAGAGAGTTCTTCTCGAGAGGGACCTCTGGTTTTCTTCTTCTGTGAAGTCTTATGCTGTATGCTGTATGCAGCATGTGAACAGCATGTGAAGGGACTGAGAAGAGGATGAAAACAGAGTTCAAATGAAATTGTTCTGGTTGAGAAGATGTAGTTCTGTACTGTGTGCTATTTGTGGCATGATCACAGTATGAAGAACCAACCAAGTGTTGGAGAACTTTGTGCAGGGTTACTGTCAGTTATTCTTCTAAAGGAACAAGATGTAAATCTTCATGAAAGACTTATTGCCAGTTTTGTATTGTAACTATCTTTCTGTTGCTGAATAATACAATGGTGATCTGGGCTTTTGGAGTGTGGGGTTTTTTTTCCCGTAAGGGTTTTCCCCACGTAAATCTGTGTTCTTGTTCTGTCTTTCATGTTTAATATTTCTGCTGTTGAAACTAGTTAATGTTTGCTTGTGCTTTCCTCTAAGGTTCAATGTAGGAAATGTTCTATGTCAGTTTCCGCTTTAATGGCATAGTTGTGTGTGTTTTTGAAGAAATTGAAAAGAATTTAAATCTGTCGAAGACACCACTGTTCTCAGAAATACGTTCTGAGATGCCCTCATTTCCTTTCAAGTGGTATCAGAGCCTTCTTCTGGGATATGCTTTGTTGCTCACATATGTACATTTGTGTGCTGCATGTGTTTGCATGTAAGAGTTCCTGGTGTATAAGGTCTGGGTATTCCTTCTGTGATGATTTCTTAGTGTGACAGGCTTGAGGAAATCTGAAGGAAATGTCTGTTTGTTTGATCCTTGTTTGAGTGAAAGTCTGGCAGTTGATCTTGTGTTTCTGTTTCAGCAGTGCTTGAAGGATGGTGAAGAGACTGGAGCTGGTCATGATGTGGCCTGAGGCTCTTAATTGACAGTATTTAATCTTGTTGCATGGGGTTTGCTTTGAGGCTGTGTTGCTGCAGTAACTTTCATATTGGGTGTCTGTGTGAGAGGCTCTCTAATGATATGGAGAAGTTTGTGTTACTGCTCAGCCATGGAGTATTGTGCTTATGCTGGGTGTTCTATTCCTAGTATTGGAAGGCATAATTTTTCTGTCACCCTGATTGCATGCAGGCTTTGGAGTTGATCATTGGATGATCTAAGAGCTTCTGTAATAGCCCGATACTCTCAGATGCATGTGCATGTTGGTGGTTTGAGAGATTGGTCTACAAGTGGGCCTGAATCTCTTGAACTGTTGTTTCCTTAAATGGATATTTTGTACTTGCATGACTCAGATTCATGATTATTGGATTTGAGGGGTTTTATAGTTTTTCCTTAAAAACTATGGTTTTGCATATTCATGATGATCCATTATTCTGGTTTAACTGTTATGGAGTTTTGTTGCAGACTTTTTGGGTTTCCAGATGTGAAGTGGGTATGGATGTGCATGGGTGTTTTTCAAACACAAGTGGTTTTGCAGGTTTTACACGGTCAAAAAGAAAAACTTGTGGTTTTGTGAAGCTGCAGTTAAGTTATTTCTAGACCCTGGCTTTTGGGATGTTACTGGATGATATAGTTGCAGTTTTGCATGCATGCTATGTGCATGGTGTGAGGAGGTGAAATGCTTTCTCTGCATGGGAGTGCTGGTATGTGATATGACACTCAGCATTTCTATGGTAATGCTTCTAGTTTCTTGACTATGGTGCTCTGGTTGTGGACATGTTGGGCGAATCAGTGAAAAGTAAGTTTTCTGATGCTTGAGTCTTGTTGTCTACATTGTTATTTATTCCTTGAAATCTCAGTTTTGCAGTTTCCAGTGTGATAGTGAGTTTGCATGATACATTGGTTGGATCTACGAGTTATGTAGTTTTGTGGGCTGATCACCTATTAAGCTACAGTGAGATGACTCGGATGTAGACTGTCTTTATCCACAAGGTTGTTTCAGTGTTTATGCAGATTTGTTAGTTGGCCTTGTCTGTGGTCACTTGTGCATTGGTGTGACTCTTTTGGGATGAGAGGATGGATGTTGTAGAGTATCTGAATAGTTGGTTATGGAGACTTGTAGTATGTATATCATGGTGTCATGTACAGCTTGAATACACAGGTTTGTGTAAGCTATTGACAATGATAGTTTAATTCCTTGTTTTGGAGATCTTGGTGTCACTTGGTTTTATAGTCACATGGACATATTAATTTGTGGACCTGGAAGATTTTCAGATTAGGAGATGTTTGGTCAGGATGCTTGGAAAGCTCTGTTGTTACAGTTCAGTGGGAGCTTTAGCATTGACTGTGTGTTTCATCACTTAGTGGTGAATGATCTTCTTTAGTGTTGCAGATGCTACTAGGAGGAGCTCTTTGATCCTGTTGCTGCAGAAGGGTTCTTTCACATTTGCAGGGGCACTATTTGAGGATGAGTAACATCTTGGAGTCATGGGGGATTCATGAAATTCTTGGCTAAGGTGTTGGTGGTGCTTGACAGGTGATGTTGGTTTAGAATTTTGGTTTGTTTCATATCATGATTTCTGCTTTTTGAATTTTGGTATGATACATTGATCTAGAGACAATGGTTATGTTCACCTGGAGCATGGTATCTCCTAAGGGAGATGGTAAGATCATGATGTCATGATAAGTTTCTTATTCATATGATTGGAGCTTTGACAATGGTCTGGTTACTTCTCTATGTTTGGGTACATTTATCATTTGCTTGATTACTTCATAGTGTTGTAGTGATGCAGTTGGAGTTCAGCATGAGGTGATTGTTCAAAGGTACTCATGGATACATGGAGAATAAGGTGAGACTGTATATGTTGTGCTAAATCAGAGTTTACAGCTGGAAGTTCGAGGAGTCTTTACCTTGGTTGAATGTGAATTCAACAAAAGATCTAGAGGAGATTGTTCTTGGAGAAAGTCATTGGGACTTGGGTATCTTGGAAGAACATTCTCTTTCCCACTCTTGGTCTACTCGACAAGTTTCATTTGAGAGGTATAGCCCATTGTTTCTCTCAGGTGTTTTATGCTTTCTTTCATAGATATGGTTCTGGTGGATTCATTGTGAGAAATGAATAGCATGAT
Organism: Cunninghamia lanceolata; assembly: GCA_027924645.1. Taxonomy (NCBI): domain Eukaryota; kingdom Viridiplantae; phylum Streptophyta; class Pinopsida; order Cupressales; family Cupressaceae; genus Cunninghamia; species Cunninghamia lanceolata. The sequence continues at coordinate 5,472,943 of BSBN01000066.1, forward strand.
TATCTCCTTGTGCATTTGAGTTTAGAGATATCATTCATTGATGAGGACTGTTAGGAGATGGTTAATGGGCTAATTTCCTGAAATGGGAAATGAATTAGTTTGATCTTCTTTGGTTTGTGAGGCTTACATCCATGTTAGTTGATCTTGGAGATTGAATGTTTGTTTGGATGTTGTTATGCTGTTCTTCTTTGGGGTGTTTTGAAGGAGATCATACTTGACACAGTTGGCATTCAGAGGTGTATGTAAAAGGATTGTCTATAGGTATATTATGTGCAGTGTTCCTCTTGGTCTCAATTAGTTTCTCTGATGGTGTGTTTCACACTACATTGTTTTGAGATTTGGTTGGAGCTGATGGTCACTAGTTTGTGGTCATGTGCTTTCACTTATGTTGTTGGGTGACAGCATGAAGGTTCTGTCCTGTTATCTCTTTCCTTTGTTGGATGTGGAGAAATTGGAGAACTATGGACTGGTCGTGAGGTGTTGTTCTTGCAGGATTATTTGCTTACAGTTTTTGCATATCATGGTGGATGTTTCCTTAGTACTACATGATATTTACACGTTCTATGTAATGCCATTGGTGGATTTTTTGTATGCCATGATCTTTTTCAGATCTGCATTACCCATGCAGTGGGAGTTCTTGAAGTGTTTGGTCTTCTTCGACTGGCTCACACTTTGAGCTTGTATTTGCAGTTGATGGGTGTATATGTAGGTGGCATGAGTCTACTGATGTTCATACCTTTAAGGTATGTGTGATTGGGTGTTTAGCACTGGCTGTGTGTGCTATTTTCAGTCATGTGGGTTTTATGTTCAGTTGGATGGGTACAGTTAGCTTACTGATTGTTGTTCTAGCTGATGGTTTATCTTGTTTCTGGAGGATGTTTCAGGCTATGTTCTGACAGCTTTGAAGTTGATGTTATGGAGCTTCTGTAAAAAGCTTGTGAGCACAGTAGAGTGTTGGCAGTATCAGCTTTGGTTCTGTGATATGGGGCATTGATGGTTTCCTGTAATTCCTTCGTCAAGACTCTCAAAGTTGTTGAGTACTAGTGACTCAAATTACAGGTTCATTGGTTCCTTGGTTATCCTTTGTTATCGGCTTGACAGAGCACTATCGGTGGTTATCCTTTGTTATCGGCTTGACAGAGCACTATCGGTGAGAGTGAGAAGCCGTTGAGCAATATGCAAGGTTTCATATTCATATCGGTGAGAGAACTATTGTCGGCTCAACATTCTGAAGTCTCCCCGATGCTACCAGTCATCCCGATGGTAGTGACCATCGGAAAGACTTTCACTATTGGCAAGTGTTAGAAGTCTGTGGCCGATATGCATTAGTCTCACCGATGGCATTTGTCTATCGGCGTAAGGTTTTGTCATCGACAGATCTTAAGATTGTCACTCCGACTGATTGAGTCACCCCGATGGGAGTTGGCGTTGGTAAGAGTTTTGGTGTCGGCGTGAGCTTTGCTATCGGCCAAACTTGGAGGAGTCGCTCCGATGTAGATTGTCTCCCCGATGGCGTTTGGCGAAGCTTTGGGCGTCGGCAAGAGAATCACTGTCGGCCAAGCCTTGAGTCCTCTCTCCGATGGACCTCGTTACTCCGATGGATGACATTGGCTTTGGCATCGGTGGGACATTGGTCTTCGGCGAAGTTTGGTTTAGTCTTGACGATTGTTGGTGTCTCTCCGATGGAACGGTCATCGGCATGACAATCCTTGTCGGGCTAACATTTGGAAGTTTCTCCGATGGGCATTGGTCACCCCGATGGAAGTTGGTGTTTGGCATCGGCGTGAAAACTTCTATCGGCTCAGCCTTGAATTGTCACTCCGATGGCAGAAGTCACTCCGATGAAGAGTTGGCGTTGTGTTGGCATCGGTAAGACAAGGAACTGTCGGAGTGAGTGTTGAAGTGTTCACCGATGATGTTGGTTACTCCGATGAGACTTAGTCTGGAGTCGTTGGCGGCAAAAGTGCCGATAGTTATCTTACATGTGTTCGGGCATTTAAACCCGGATGTCCAACTCGAACTTGTGCATGTGGGACTAATGTCTCATATGAGAATGCGAACGGTTAGAGTCAACAGCTGTGCGGCGGTTGGAAGACAGCATTGCTGGGCAGTTGGATCAAACGGTCGTTTGCATGAGAATCGATTAGATTGCTAAAAGCAATTGTGTAATCGAGTCAGATGTGAGTGTGAGAGAGTTCTTCTCGAGAGGGACCTCTGGTTTTCTTCTTCTGTGAAGTCTTATGCTGTATGCTGTATGCAGCATGTGAACAGCATGTGAAGGGACTGAGAAGAGGATGAAAACAGAGTTCAAATGAAATTGTTCTGGCTGAGAAGATGTAGTTCTGTACTGTGTGCTGTTTGTGGCATGATCACAGTATGAAGAACCAACCAAGTGCTGGAGAACTTTGTGCAGGGTTACTGTCAGTTATTCTTCTAAAGGAACAAGATGTAAATCTTCATGAAAGACTTATTGCCAGTTTTGTATTGTAACTATCTTTCTGTTGCTGAATAATACAATGGTGATCTGGGCTTTTGGAGTGTGGGGTTTTTTTTCCCGTAAGGGTTTTCCCCACGTAAATCTGTGTTCTTGTTCTGTCTTTCATGTTTAATATTTCTGCTATTGAAACTAGTTAATGTTCGCTTGTGCTTTCCTCTAAGGGTCAATGTAGGAAATGTTCTATGTCAGTTTCCGCTTTAATGGCATAGTTGTGTGTGTTTTTGAAGAAATTGAAAAGAATTTAAATCTGTCGAAGACACCACTGTTCTCAGAAATACGTTCTGAGATGCCCTCATTTCCTTTCAAAAGTCCTACAAGAAGCTTTCTTGAAGCTTGTGATTACATAAAATGTGTGTGTATACAAAGAATGTGTAGAATGGGGGGTATTTATAAGTAGAAATGTGTGAGAGAAGGATTAGATAGCATGGAAGAACATAAGGAAAAAGAGCTAAAAATAAAGAAGAAAAGTCAAAACTAGTAGAACTTTTGCACATTAAAAAATGACAGGGTCACCCCTTTCGGGAAGTGGGTTGCCCTTTTTTCTAGGGTTGGTTGCCCAGGTGACCCTACAACTTAAAGACAAGTTGATCGAGAAACCCTGAAGGTATCTAAGGAAACCCTCTAGAAGAGGATCAAAAAGGTTTGACAAGCAAAATACAAAGTCTATGAATTGAGATCAAAGGTTGAATAAGGTGGCTTAGAGGCTAAAGAGGTTGGTGGGTGCGTCATCAAGCTTGATATTGCTAAGAGAAGTATGATTCACATCTTCAAGGGTCATGAGCTAGACCACCACATCATCATCAGATTGCCATGTAGGCATGTGCATCTTTTTGGTGCTTACAATGATAGAGTTGAATAATGATCCAAACATTTAATATTGGTGTTGTTAATCATTGTTGCATTCTCCATGGTCAGTGTAACATGTTTCCAAGAAACACACATCATTGTATGTTTGCCTATAAAAGGAAGAGTCTGATATGATTTGAGGAGAGCAGAGCAAGTAGCAACGATTGGGAGCAAAATCTAATTTTTGAAGGAATTAAGAGAAAGGTCAGTTTCTAGAAGGCCAAACAAAGATAGAATATCAGGCATAGTTGGGGTTTTGTATTTTTAAAGATCTTAATGATCTATTTGTAATCTAACGGTTGATGCCTAACATGTTACAAGCTCATTGGAACTTCATTGTAATTTCATTAAAGAATATCAAGTACCATCAATCACTGACCTATCTCATATTTGAGTAGTTGAGTTCCACTATGTAATGAGATTTGGAATGAATGTTTGTGTGTTTACTTATTGTTGCATGGTTAAATAGTCCCTAATTGAACCCTTTAACCTAGTATTGTGTCAGCTTCTTAAACTGTTGACCTTATGAAAGAAATAATGTATATTTGTCTTGCTAGATGTTAAGGAGGCATTGCACATGGATTTGACTTGATTGGAATCTATCTTCATCCCTCCTTGAAAATGATGTGCCCAAGTAATTTCCCTTCAATAACTATAAAAAAATACTTTTTAAATTAAAAGAAGTCCCATATAATCTACATCTTCCAAACACCATGGTTAGATGTTTAGATGTTGAAAGTGATTTGCTTGCTTCTTAGAGAAAACCATGAGATCGTCTAAGTAAACAACGATCATTTTGTACTTTAATTCACCAAAAAAATGTCTATTGCTTTTTAAAAAGTTACACCCAAATTGATCTAAATAACATATGCTCGTATATAAATGTTCCCTATGGAAAGGTGAAGGTTGTCTTTAATTGATCTTTTGGCACTACCTCAATCTAATTATAACCTAAACAACCATCAAATAAGGATAACATATCATGTTAAAGGAAATGATCCTTTAAACATTATAAAGGTTTTAAATTCTTCTAAATGTTTCTTGAAGGGCTTCTGTTTTGTTTAAAATAGGATCAAATACCCTCCACTATCTCCAAATCTGCTTTGATTGCTTCAAAGACCCTCAACATGTTTTCAAAAGAGTTTGAACAACTATTCTTAAATATCATCCATTTCAATAGTCAAAGGTTAATTTTAGCCAATAAAAATAGAACAAAAATTTATTACTTTTTGTTGTGAATGAGGTGTAAAATTGCTATTGACTATTTGACTATTAAAATAGATGATATTTAAGCATAGTGAGTTTGAAATCAGCGCCTCGCTATCTTTATGGATGGAAATCACTTTGGCACAACTTCAAATGTTCCCTTTGATTACTCTTAGGTGATGATGAAAGAATATTCAAGCGCAAAGGAAAGATCTCATGTTTCATAACAACAAGTCTTCATGGCCACCATTTTTACAAAGTGGAGATACCTTCTCGCAGCCAACAATTGTTTACACAGAGGAATGATAGAGAATGAAGCAGGAAGAAGGAAAGCGCAGAGATACAAACTGGTGGAAGAGATAAAAGGAAGTTTCAGAAAGCTGCAAGTCATGGTGCTGAGGATTTACCAGGCAGTCGAAGCTCTACTGTCGAAATAGTGCCAAAGAGAATTTGGAGGAGGATATAGAGGCATCAATCTTCCTCGCAAGTCATTGCGATACAAAGTCTCCAATCCAAGATTGGGTACTCGTGTACGATGCAAAAGAATTCAGACATGACTGAGGCTCCAAAATTATAATTTCCTAAGCAAACAAGCTTGAGACATAAACGACTTGCGACTTAATTTACTGAAATGGCATACTGAGTAGAATTTCGTAAACACCAGCAGACCCATGCAGAGGGTGAAGGGAATCATCCTTGAATGCAGAATATCATAGAACCCAATACTGGTACAAAGAACTAAAGCTCCTTCATCTTTCCTCATCTAGACGAGTGGTTCCTAGAAATGATTAAGGAGGAGGTAGAAACCATTAAGGATAGGTTAACTTTGCCCCATGCCTCCATAGCTGCAACCAAGACAGTTTTTTCATGATTTTTTTTCTTTTGAAGTAAGACACCTCTCTTCAACGGAAGCGGCTACGGGGCATTCAGAATGGCCATTTGACTGTATTTATTAATTAATTGAAATTCAGAATATACGGTCAAATGGCCATTAAATGGCCATTCTAAATGCCCCGTAGCCGCTGCCCTCTTCAACTCTCAACATCATCTAGTTCCATGGTTAAACAGTACTTAATCTAAACTAAAAGTACTAAATAGTTGTCTTATTTTTATTGGTCAAAATTTACTTTTCACTAATGAACTAGATGACATTTAAGAATAATTGTCAATTAAATCCATGGAGTGAAGCAAGTTTTCAATGTCATCATTGTTACGAAGGTAAGAGGTTGAGTGTTGTTCACTCTACTCAAATACCAAGAAATTCAATGGTCAAATAGTCAATAGCAATTTTACACCTCATCAACACCAAAAATAGTAAATATTTGTCCAATTTTTGTTAGCCAGAATTTATTTTTGGTTGTTGAATTGTTTAATGTTTAAGAATAACCAGTGTTGTTAAAGGTAGCCAATATGGCTTTATCACTCATTTGGCATAGAACTAATAAACAAGACTCTTAACCTTGTGGTCGTGGGTTCAAACCATGTGATCTCTCTGTCAACACTATTAGTTTGCAATGCTCAATGGAGGAACTTGGGATCATTTCCTACGATAGTAGAGTTTGCACCTAAGGGAGTTTGGATCATTAGATGTCACTATCATCATCTTAGTCATAGAAAAGTGGATTTTGCCTACAGACAGAGCATCCCCTTCTAGATGGATTGAAGCCATCATCAAACTGGATATAAAGTTATAGTTGTGTTTGATGTATTTTTGCACTAACTTTATATGTTTCAATGACATGTTATATTTTCAAAGTGACATTGTCCACTTTTTATATTTGGGCCCACCTTATATTTTGAAAATGACTTTAAGTCACTTAAGTCATTTTAGGGTTTAGGCGGTTTAATAGTTGGTTAGAAAGTTATAACTTATAGCTATCCAATCTTGTTATAAAAGGACAATATTAATCATTTTTAATCATTTGTAGACGTATGAACTTCTAACATCAAAAAGAGGAGAGCATTGAAAGAATTTATTATTTTGTAAAGATATTTTTCCAAAGTAATATATGCATATTTAGCAAGTTTCTTAGCCCTTGAAGAGGTTAATTTTGTGGATGTTATATAGTTTTGCATATTCTTTGCTTTATTTCTGTAGAGCTTGTACTTGTTGGTAAATGAAACAAGTCATTTCAACTTGGTTATCTTGTTTATTCTAAATGAATCATTCATCTTGTACTTTATGTAAAATCCCTACCCAGATTTTTGACCGTAACCAAATTTTTCACACAAATTTTCTGATTTTCAGTATGTTGGCATTTCGTCAAACACTTTGCATGCATTCTATTATGAAGTAATTTTGATTGCAAACACTTTGAACATCCAAGACTAAATTTCTGAATCATAAATCCATTATAAAATCATGACAATACTTGCAGATTTCAAATATGTATTTTGTCAAACAATTGGCAAACCTTTATAGAGCTGGAAATGGAAATTACATACTGCTGTAGAAAATCAGAGTTACAAAGATGTTGACTATTTGATTCTAACCTTCATAGAATGTCACCAGGAACACTCGGCAAGTATGATATATTGTGAATGCTCAATACATATGCTAAAATGGTTGAATGACATCAATCTAAATTTGTAGCAGCAGATAAAACTTCCAAACAACACTTGAAACAAGGTTGCAACTAAATAGATGGCTAGGCAACTAGCATATAAAGTCAAAGACCCTCTAAAAGGGCAGCGATTCACCTCAAACTACTCACGCCTCCTTTAATCACATTAAACTTTGCTCTTAGCCAAGGTTCAACTCCCTTATGTGTGACATCTTCCTTCAACAAGTTGCGGCTAGCTGAATAGGGGTTGCAGTTAGGGTTTGAGACCCCTTAAACACTCAAAACATCCCAATACACCTTCATATGAGAGGCGACCTTCCTTTAATTGGTGCGGCTATATAAAAGAGGGTTGCGACTCCAATAAGGAAGCAATAAATCTCCATTCAAGTTCTAATTTCTAACATCACTTCATTCATATTTGATATTTGCCTGTAAATCCTTCAAATATGTAAACCTTCAGCACAAGCATGAAATCTGAATGACTCCACCTGCAGATTGACTAGGGCAGATATTTCACTTCTGAAATCAATATTCCCAAGGGTTCTGGTTGAACAAACTCAACTCCACAATAGCTCATAGAAGAAAACATGTCAAGAAGAAGCAAAATGAGTCTCTAACCTCCTTTTATATTTTCCCTTGGAACTTTCCCGAAGGTATAATTTAAAATTACCTTTTTAATAAACCTTCAGCACAATATAAAGTGACTTTATAATATTTTTCTTTTTAGCTCCCGCTAAGTCACTTTTAATAGCATTATTAGTTAAATACAAGTTATTCATAAAATTATAATAATTTGAGAGAGGATTATTTAATTAAATGAATTATTCCCTCTCTGAAACTCAAAATTAGCCTACGAGAATAAAATAGTCTAAATGGTTATCTTCGACGCCTAGATCGAAGAAGAGGACATTACAGTCCTCCCTTCCCAAGGTTGCTTGCCCTCAAGCAATTGTAAATTCAAATGCTGAAGAATCTGTTCTCCTTCCCAAGAAGCTTCATCTAGGGGCAAGTCGCTCCATTGAATCAAATAATCCTTAATCACTCTACTCCTCAGTTTCCTCTCTCTGACATCCAAAATAGCTTCAGGGTCCAATATCAATCCTCCCTCTTCATCCAATATTGAAAGCTCAGGAGATGAAGTAATATGCTACCCTACTACCTTTTTGAGGCATGAAACATGAAACACATTGTATATTTTGTTGTTCTCAAGCAACTCCGATTCATAAGCAACTTCTCCTACTCTCTGCACAATCCTGTAAGGGCCATAAAAATGAGGCTTAAGCTTCTCTGCCCCGCTCTTCTTCAATGTTGACTGCCTATAAGGCTGTAAATGCAAGAAAACCAAGTCCCCTATCTCAAAGGACCTCTTAAACCTATTCTTATCTGCATAGATCTTCTACTAATTTTGAGCATGGTGGAGGTTATCCTTAAGTGATTTAAGTATGTCCTGACTCTCCTGTATCCAATTTTTGGCTTTAGGAGCCCTGTTGTCATCAAATACCAAGTCTACAAATGACAACATCATAACCATATAATGCCCTGAAAGGAGTCATGCCAATCGACATGTGATAGGTGGTATTATAACAATGCTCTCCTAGATATAACCACCTAATCCAAGCCTTCTACTGCCTCGACACATAGTTACGCAAGTAACCTTCCACCCATTTATTCGCAATCTCCATCTAGTATCAATCTATGGGTGATAGCTAGTGCTCGGGTTAATTTAGTACCAGCTAATCTAAATAGTTCCTACCAAAATACGCTGAGAAATCTACTATCCCGATCACTGACAGTGTTCTTGGGAAGACTGTGGAGTCTGAACACCTCCCTAAAGAACAACTTTGCAACTTGAGGTGCCTTCTACTTAGAGGATATGGCAAAGAAATGTGCATATTTGGTCAACCCGCCAACCACTTCAAAGAAGTAATCTTTACCCTGCACTCTAGGAAGACCTGTAATGAAATCTATCGATATAATTTCCCACTTGTACTCAGGAATAAGCAATGGTTGCAACAAGCCCACTGGGAAAGTATGCTCTAACTTGTTTTGTTGAAAAGTCATGCACTCTCTAACATGATGCAAGACATCATCCTTAACACCCTTCCAAGAGAATCTCTCTTTGATTTGTTTGTAGGTCTTGAAATAACTCGGATGTCCTACTAGAGGGGTATCATTGACAACTCTCAAAATTTTCTCTTTCATTAGGGATCAAATAAATTCTATCCTTATAGTAGATAACATCATCAACCACCTTGTACTTGTCATTCTAAACCTTACCATCCATGAGCTCACAAGCAAAAGTATTTTTGGAATACTCAACCAAAAGATGAGCCTTCCAATCTGCTGAAATCTCTATCATAGAACACAAAGTGGGCTTTCTAGATAAAGCATCTGCTACAACATTCCTCTTCCATTTGACATACTCAATATCAAAGCCATAAGCCTATATTTTACTTACCCACTTTTTTGTCTTTCATTCATATCCTTCTGCTCCAGGAAGGATTTTAGACTGTTATAATATATCCTAACAACAAACTTGCCTACCACCAAATATTGATTGAATTTTGCCAACGCATGCATGATGGCAAGCATTTATTTGTCATGGGTGGAGTACAATCTCTTTGCATTCCTAAGTTTCCTACTCTCATAAGCTATAGGATGCTTATTCTGCATATGCACAACTCATATCCCCTCTCCTGATCCATCACACTTCATAACAAAAGGCTAAGAGAAATCAAGAAGTGTTAAAATAGAACAAGAACTCATTACCTCCTTGAGTTTGTCAAATGTCTATTGAGCCTCATCCATCCATATGAAATCTTCTTTCTTGGTGAGATCAGTAAGAGGTGCAGCCAACTAAGAAAACCCCTTAACAAACCTCCTGTAGTAACTGCAGAGACCAAAGAATCCTCTCAAATCTGACAATGTCTTTGGCAATGGCCAATCCAGAATGGTCTGAATCTTCTCCTGATGGACATTCACCCCATCAACGCTAATCACATGCCCCAAGTATAATATTTCTATCATTCTGAACTCACACTTGGACACTTTTACAAACAAGGATTGTGCCTCCATGATGCCCAACACCTCATCATTGTAGTTGGTGCATTGGTCAAACCGAAGGGTATAACCAAAAAATCGTAATGGCCATAGTGGCATCTACAACATTTCTTATGTATGTCCTCCTCTCTGACCCTATTCTGGTGGTATCCTGAATGAAGATCAATCTTCTAAAAATAAACTACTCCATGCAACTCATCAAGTAGCTCATCAATCTTGGGAATAGGATACCTAATTTTTATTTTCTTCTTATTTAGAGCACGAAAGTCAATGCACATCCTCATGGTCACATCTTTCTTCTTCACTAGAACTACTGAAGAAGCAAAGGGACTTGAATTAGGGCTAATGTTCCCCGTGTCCAACAACTCCTTAATTGCTTACTCAATCTCCTCCTTGAACCTCTTAGGATGTCGGTAAGGAGTGGTAATGACAGGCTTAGATCCCTCCTCCAACTTGATCACATGCTCAAATCCTGTATCAGGTGGTCTACCTGGAGGAATCTCACTGAATACCACACTATGCTTATCCAATATCAATTGGATATCCACATGATACTATCTATCTCCATCTGGAGAGGGTTTGGTGGAAACAAAACATTGGGCTGCCCATGCAACCTCACCATGTCTAAATAGTACCTCCATCTTCTTTGCAGTAACCACTCTTGGTACTCCATTTGCCATAGAATGAAACACTACCTCTTTATCGTCATGCTTGAACTTGAGTTCCATAGTTTGAAAATTTTGTGAGTATTTCCAAAGTGAGTGCAACGTCCACTGGATGTCCAAAACCACATCTGTCTCACCAATACCCACAACATATAAATCACCTGTGACCTAATGATTGCCTAACATAATGCTCAACTAAGATATCTTCTTAGTGCAACTCATGGTAAAACCATTTGCAACAATCCTCTACTTGAAGACTTCTTTTCATCACCAGGCCTTCATCAATAAAGTTGTGGGTTGCCCCACTATCTATGAAAATCGTTACACGCTGACCTTGCAAAACTCCTCTCACCCTGAATGGATGATATCTAGGAGTACCAGAAAGAGTATCAATAGGACCACCTGAATGTTCCCTGTCACTTTCTCACGTTCAACCTTTTCCTCATCATATTCACTTTCTGAGCTAGTTTTTTCTTTCTCCTCATCATCATCATAAATATCATAAGTAACTCTATGTAGTGAACCTTACCTCTCCCAAGGCATCTATGTCTAGGTTCTTAAGGTTCCTTGCACGAGAAACAAAGTTTCTTCCTTCGAAGCTCATTTTTGAGCTCATTGTCTAAATTTGTCTTCTTAGGCCATTCCTTCTGAAATGGTTTCTTGTTGTCCTTCTTTGATGGAAATAATTTAGTCTAAAACTTATTCTTTGAAGGTGTAGAAAATTCCATGTTCCTGTCTCTTTTGATTGCCTCCTACAAAGAAGGTGGGTCTAATGCTTTCACCCATCCACGAAGTCACTCCTCTAATCCCTTAATGAAAAGATAACCTATTTTCTGACACATCCAATACCATCACTAAAATCTTATAAAAATTAGAAACATAAGCATCAACTGTATCTTTTTGCTTTAGACGGGCCAACTCTTTGAAATGGAATTCAGGATCTTTCTTGTCAAACTTGTCGATAAGCCTTTGAGTAAAATCTGCATAAGAAGTAATAAGGCTATGACCCTATGTAATCATCTTGTGATATCGCCATTCATATGCATCACCCTCCAAATGCAAAGTAGCAAATTTGATGGCTTCATGATTTGAAGATTGGCACTTAGGGTATTGATGGCTGAAGGTGATTTGTGGGAGTGTTAGAGTGTTTTTGGTTGCTAATCATACAAGTCGTACTTGTACCAGGGTTGCATGGGTTTTCTAGGCCAAGTACCTGTACCTGATATTCCTTCATTTTTTGAGGCGTCTAGGATGGAAATGAAAAGAGTTTCAAGCATTTGCTATTGTAGCCATTGTAAGGGTTTTCTAAGGGCGAACTATTGTTGTTTCAATTTGTAACAGACCTGCAATATTCATAACAACAAATGGGTATGCTCTTAATTTAATGTTTGTGTGATATCTACATCTGAGTATTGCTAGTTTCCATTGTTGTTGTAATTTCCTTCATATATAAGCATCTGGGTGTTGTTGAAAGCTTTATATTGTTTATATTTGTGTTATGTGCAATGCAAAACAAATGCAAAAAAACAATACAATAAAATAATCAACAACAAAACCCAAAAAAAAAAAATTAGAATAGGGGTGTATGTTACACAAATCATACACCTTAGCCATATTTTGATATATGTGTCTAATTGTATGGAAAATTTGTGGAATAGTCATAGCTTGTAAAGTATGTATGTGAAAGGTAAGATATGCAAATGTATAAGCCATGTGAATGGTAGGGGTAGAGTGTGGAAAAGTATCAAAGATAGATCACATGGAGGCACAACTAGAAGTCCTTGCTATCCTTAAATATAATAAAAGGGGGAAAATGGGCAATAAAAGCATGTGCTAAACCCATTGATGAATGATAAAGGAAATAAGATGAATTAAACCATCGTAAATCTCTAGCCCTCAAATGAAGTCTAGATGCACTAATCAATGAGATATCATCATCTAAATACTCATAATTAACATGTAAAAATGATTTGACATGTGAAGATGCATCAATAGAACCTTCAAAATCATGATTTAATAACTCTTCTTGAAGAGTAATATTATAAATATGTATTGAATGAAGTATAGATATAAACTAATATCATAATGCACTCTATCATCATGTAACATGTGTTACTAGGTGCAATAATATGATGAGTATCATGAGATGTAAAAGTATTATCATCAAAAAGTATATCAATGTGAATGAGGAAAAGTGTCTCAAAATAGAAGGAAAAATAATGGCAACGTCCATGAAAGAGGATGAGGTAGATATGCATGAAAATAAATCATTCATGAAACATGAAACATCATAAATATGGAAGAAGGATGCCATATCATCAAGGATCCATGGATATAAAACGATAAAACATGACAACACCTTATAATCCTTGACATATGCATGAAGATAATCTAAAAATAATGATTCATATGAATCCATGATGAATGGTCTATCAACAAAGCACAATCCAAGGATGTGTGGGTACAAATCAAATTAAGATAAAAAAATAAAGGATCAAACCCTAATTAGATATGTAAGAAATGTGAACTACCAATAATGTTAGATTTGAAACCCTAATGTAGAAGGAATATGCCCTAAAGCCAAACCCTATGGGGTGAAAGATAAGTTAGGTTTTCCATTTTATGTAAGTGAAAAATCACACTCACATAAACAATCTAAGTTAATTAAATAAATGCAATTGGCTAGAAAACAATTAATCTAGATTTAAGAGTTGGAACTAATAATCAAAATAAATGTTAAATTAAATGTTTAAATACATGTGGAAATTGAATGGATTAAATGCATAGATAATTAGCTTTATTTTGATGTAAATATATCTATCCAGGTGCCAAGAAGCCACTCACCAAGGTGCTAAAATTTTGTAATTTATCATTGACATGAATTTGACTATGCAATGTACGGGTTCAATTACATGACTATGGGAGTGATATCTACAAGTGTGAACTTGAATTGATTGTGCAATCTAAACCTGTAAGTTATGAATATGATCTGGGACAATTATATTTATTTGAACCTATTCATCTTGATTTTTGGTGTCAACAAAATTTCCATAAGGATATGTGGTATTTACAAACACCTCTACAGGATTTGTCAGATTGTGAGGGTAATATTTCTTTGGTTAGACTTGGGTAATAAATCAACTTTATGACTCTCAACAAAAGATCAAAGACAATAAGAAAGAATGCAACAAACCTATTATGATGTGCTCTAGCAATACTATGATAAATGCTACTAGGATGTTCTCATAAATATTCTATTAGTATCCCTTGAATGATCCTTGATAATTCCTAGATCATTCCTAGATAATTTCAAATTAATGGGTGAATGTATTTAAATATAAAAACCAAGCACACAAATCAACATAATGTGCACTAAGTCAACTTGCAATAGCTACTAAAATGGTTGACATGGTAATAATTGAATATTAAAATTTGAAGTTTAGGGTTTAGTATTGCGAGTACACAAGTGACTTAAGTTTATTCCACACCCATAGATCTGATCTAGAGTGATGAAAAACGGATCTAAGGATCAAGAATAAATATTTGGTGATCAAAGATAATTGATATTGGGATGTGTGATGTCACTAGCCAAATTTATGCAAGAATATTCCACCTATAAGCTTGTTATTATATTCAAGACACCTTAATCAAAGTGAGCCAAAAATGTAAAGGAAAAGGAAATGGGTATGCAATTTTCACCATTAGAAGGTCTAATCATCTCAATGTAGGAATACAAAGGAAAATAAACTTTTCTTAACTCTAGTCTAAGCTAATCAAAAAGAATGCATACACATAAGAATATGCTAACCTAGATTAATAATTAACAACTGTGGGAGTGATAATTGAACAATTAAATGCTAAATTAGGAAAGTAAATGTTGATGATAATGGAACTTAGCTCTATAAGGGTGAATGTTGAATGTGCTTACTAGTGCACTAGAATCTAAGTTTCTTGAGACTAGAAATGATGTATATCTATCTATACTTTTCTTCAAGATTTGAATAGGATTTGCTCTGTGAAGGCTTAAATCTATAGGTCTAGGTTTTTTTGTGGGCATAAATGTGGTCTTTGCCCACAAAAATGATTTGGTTGGCTATGTGCTCCTACTAGATCACTAATGGATAAGTTCTCCTAGGTCAACCCTAAAAAAAAGCTAGCTTTATGGTTGTGTGAATGATCATAGACAACAAATTTTGGTCATGCAAATTCCCTATAATGATTATACATATATGTGCTCTTTTTAGTGCTCCAATGTAAGTATTCCTAGCATGCTTTTGTAGATGATAAATCATTTAAGGTTGAATGAGATAGGATGATGAGATGAATGTAGTTGAATGCCTTTAAATACAAGGACATGGCAATAAATCACACAAAGATTTGTCTAGTTTGCTCTTAAGAAAAAAGGAATGGGCAAGAGTTAGCTAAAATTATAATGCATTTTAAATATTTGGGGCTCATATTTGTTGCTATAGGATTAATCCTATTCTTTTAGAAATGAATTGGGACACGAGAAGGGTCAAACTAAGCTAGATAACAAATGTATGGGTATGGGTGCATGTATAGGCATAATAAATGCTTAATATAGGTGGATATACCAAAATGTGTGTATTGGATAAGGTGGGGGTCAAGTGTGTAGTGGTGTGTACAAAAAAGTGAGTAATGGCATGGGGGAAGTATCTTGACTTCACACAAGATTGTGCCATTTGTCAATATGTAAATGTATTAAGTCATTCTCTCAAAATGGGTACAAAACTATATGAGAATTAGCATGGGTATGCAAATTTCACCATCACATTTTGCCCCCACTTTGAGGTGCATAGTCCTAGAATGACCATGCATCTTAAAGTATGTAGCACTTGTAAAGTAAATATTTAGACATAAAGGGATGACCAATTACATATAAAGTAATGGACACTATTGAATATCATCATGTTTAATTCCATCTTCTGCGTGTGTGCTCCATGGGAACTTGCAAAACAAAGGAAAAATATGCCACGAGTAGCTTATGCCACACAAATAAAAATGAAAATGATTAGAGATTGCATTTTATTGTCAACAATCATGAAAGAGAGGGGAGAGTGAGTGGGTTTAGAAAAATTCTTCCTCTATGGAGAGTGGTAATGCTCCTCTTGATTCAGTGATCATTGGATGACAAGGCATGTTGGGCATTGGTATGTCATGCGGCAATGATCTATCTAGTCATGGTGACAAGTTGTTGTAATGAACTCTAATTATCTACAACCTCTACATGATAGTGTTGACAACAACATATACCTCGGGCCCTTCAATTGGTTACATCCATTAGATGCGAGGAAATGAAGCAGAGGGAAAACAAATTACATGAAACATAAATGTAAGCAAAACATTTAAATCATGTAAGATAATAGTTGTAATAAAGGGAATATGCAATAAGCAACTAAAGTATCATGAATAATATGTGTGGTAAGCACATGAGGCTAGATATGATTGTCAAGGAGTATAGCTTTGCCCCTACTAAAGGCAAACAAAAATGGTGGTGTGGCCTTCCATGGCCTAAAACACTTGTGTAAGCACATAGGACACTATAAAAGGCATATGCCCCTATGTGGCAACACGAGCACACAATGGTCGAGCTAAGGCAATAGGTCCCTATTGATGATAAAGATCTTGATAGTGGCATAACATGTAGTTGATAGCACTAGAAAGGTTATGTTGTTCCTAATGTAACTCTTAGAGCACAATCAGGTCATGTGTGTACACAATGTAACAAGGAAGGCACAACACATGATGCCTTTGATGTGGTGAATTGGCTCTAAGAACATGGTTAGGTCATGCAAGTGCAACAATATAAGATGTGATCATGAGAGCACGTGTCAAAATGATTGTCCCTACATGGATGTGAGCGCAATGTAAACAAAAAGTGTAATGGGCATGAATCATAAACAATGTATAATCACTCAAAAATGAGCTAAGATGACTTTGCAAGGCCCAATAAACAATATGTGATAAGTAGTAATAGTTGATCATGTCAATAAATTAGCATGCAAGTGTGACTAATTAATTTTGTGATTGTGAAGGCATGTGTAATCTAATGTTTAGTTCTATCATGTTTCTATTCTTAAGGTCCATGATTGATCTTACAATAAGTGCATAATGATAAAATTTTAGCAAAAACAACACATGTGTGATCCCCAAAATGTGTCAATGTGAATAGATAAGCATTATGAGTCAAATGGGTCTATCATTAGGTGTTTTGGGTCAAAAATATTGTTAATGTAAAACTAGGGTAATAACAACTGTGTGAAAAAGTAGTTGAAATGTGAGTAGGTCATTTGTGATTATCAATCGTATGTCATTTTTAGATGTTTTTATGCTATGGTTTATATTAGTTTGTGTTTTGGTTTTTTCTATGTAAAGTTCATATGTATGTATGCATGCATGTAAAACATATCATGAATAATAGCACACATGTGATCTATGGTAATTAATGAACCTTAATAATGTAATGGAATTCTAAAAGATAAATCAATTAAAGACCTAAAATGAATTCCATAAGCAAGATCATATAATAAGTGAACAAGAAGCCTCATTAGGATCTACACTCAGTTGAATCTTAGGTTGTTTTCCTTTTTATTTTCATTCCTTTAACCATCATGTGATAACTTAAGGTTGGTATCCTACTCCATGGTGTCATCTAGCCTATTGTGGTTCAACAAACCTAGGTCATTCTTGCCTAATCATGCACCTTTGTATCCAAGTTTATGCTTGAGTTTGTATCTAGAACCATAAATTTGTGTAAATGATAGTTTATGAGGAGGTGATGTTTTGTTTATAGATGTGTAATTTTCAAAATCACTTTCACACATACATGCCTCTTTTGCATCATTATATGCCTCAAGTGTTTTATCATAAATAGATGGATCCATATAAAGAGATGGGATACCATAAGCTTTAGGATCAAAATAACATTCCTTAACACCACAAGACATAAAGCCTAGTGGACCCTAGTCATCACCTTGTAAAGGACTATAGTGGTGGTTTAGAGGATGATTTTGTGTAATAAAATTGTTAGATGTGTCTATTGGTTTACATCTGTTATATGGTTGAGGATTTATTAGCATGCAATACAACTTTCATTTATACAAAAAATTAACATATTGATGCAGTGTTCATGGAACAACTTTCATGACATGTAACCATGGACGCCTAAGGAAGAAATTGCAAGTTAACTTTTTAAACATCACATAGAATAATGTGTATAGTTTACATGGTCCACTTTGAATTGGAAGAATAATAGTACCTATGCAAGATCCAAACATATTATCAAATCCTCTAATAGCAAGGTTTGATGATTATATATTTTATATGTTTACTTTCAATTGTCTTAAACAATCTTTAATGTATATGTTAAGGCTATATCCATTGTCAACTAAAGATCATTTAATTAATAGTTGGCCCCACTTCACCATAATGTGTAAACGTATTTCTTCTTTAAGAACCTTCTTGCATGTAATTTCATGATCCTCAAATGATATAGCTTGATGTTTTTTGTGGCCAATAGATTCAATCAAAGATGTTACTAATTGTGGAGTAGGGTTGGACCCAACTTGGATTTTCTCTAAGGCCTTTTGCATTATATCTCTATAAAAATGTGATATAAACACTAAGTTACATAGAGGTATTTTGGCTTGGGTGTTTTGCAACCATTGAATAATGTCAGATTCCTTTGTTTTAGATTTAGCTTGAGGTTCAAAAGATAAATTAAGTGCATTAGATTGTAAACTAGAGGTGGCAAATTAACATCTTGGCCTCTTTGTAATCTTTGATAAGTATGTCCCACAAGATCATAATCATGTGAATCGGGGGCCACATGAAAGGTGGGTATAGGAGAGACATAAGCCACATTGATAGAAGATGATTTGGGATCAAAAGACAAATTGAGAGGGTACTATGGCTAGAAAAATATGCAGTAAAACACATGAGCCAATTTCATGAAGGAAGTGTAAAGAAAACAAGACAGATCAAACCATTACAAAGCCCTACCACTTAAGTTTAATTGAAAATCACTAATCAATAAGGCATCATCATCTAAATGTTCATAATTAGCAAGTAAAAATTGACTTCATGTGTAAAAAGGAATATGTAGAACTATCATAATCATTATGTAAAAGTTCTTCACTAATGTTCAGAAGGTCATTGTATAATGAATGAGAAGGTATAACATCATCACTAGCATCCACATGAATAACTGAAGATGTATCACTACAAGGTATGGCATCATTCTGGGGCGTATGAGTGGAACAATCTTGATATGCAGAAAATTGATCATCACGTACAAGACATGAATGTCATCTGAAAAGTATGAATATAGATGTAAGATCATCATGACATGTGAAAGAAATATCATGAGATGCAACCATGTCTCGAGTAGATAAAAGAGGTAAAACTATATCGCCTATGCTCATCCTACAAGGTGTATCATAAGGTAGATCTTCACTAGGTTTGTACTCTTCAATAGCACAATCCATATGATCACAATCAGGCTCATGGATAAATGACATAAGTGTATATAATAGACATGGATTTGCACTAATCAACTCCATGAAGGCAAGAAAAGATGATACATGATAAAGTAAGATATCCATAAAATACATATCCTATCCTTATTATACTGTGTCATAAGAATATCAAGGATAGATGAATGATGTGTAATGAAAGATAAGAACCTAGAAAAATCTTAAATGTATGCATGCATGTTAGTCATGGAGTAAGATTGTAATGACCTCAACAACCTTTTATAAAAAATATTTACCAATTTTTGATCACCAAGATCCTGTGAGGGCGAGGTGAGAGCATACAATGAGTAAATATTATTAGTTAACACTTTTTGATCACCAAGATCCTGTGATGGTGAGGTGAGAGCACATGGTGGATGAATAATGATTTATATATATTATTCAAACAAACAACAATCCCAAAAGATGTAGCAATAGATTGCATGAACAATACAAATATGTTGGAGCTAAATAAATATATTCAAATATTATTAAATTAACAATATATACATATGAATCACATCTATTATTGATGATGGATTGCTGAGTGTGACTCAAAATAGCAATTCAAAAAACTTCTATGCAATTTCCTACCAGAAGCTTTACTATTATAATTACAATATGTTGCTACTCCAAATACAAATGTTTGCTGAAAAATAAAATAAAAGCTTTCAACACAAATACAACCTTTGAAAGAGATTGCCCTTAGGAAACCAAAGGAGTTTCACCCTCCAATCTCTAAATCTAAGGGTTTTCATCTTGTAATCCTATAGCTGAACATAAAGCTCAAACTATGACACAAAAGACTAAATAAATTGGTAGGTGTCTCAAAGGCAACCAAGCACCTCAATATATAGCACAAATAGGGCACGAATTTTGAACACCCCACTTTCCCTCTTAAAGATAACAATTTAAATATTAATGAGATTCTTTCCACAAAATAGCCCCCACTTTGTTATGAATACCAAATTGTAACTCTATGTTAATGTTTTGTCATAGAATTTGTCATGAAGAAGCTGGCAAGTGTCTTGGGGCTACCACAACCTTTTTTATGGCAACCCACACCCTCATACTATTTATTATTATTTTATTTATTGCTACTAAACCAATGGCCCTTTTATTAAAATATTTTTATATCCCTAACGAGAAATGAAGATAGGACCCATATAAATTATTCAATTAAAAAGGGACATTATAAAGTTCTAAAAGGTGTCATGATAATAGAATATCCTATGGTGTGATGGTGGAAAGAAATGTAGATCATTATTTATACCCAAACCCTAATTAAAATGAATGATCAAATATGAATAAAACCCTAGAAAATATGAAAATAGATGTTAAATCATATTTATATCAGATTTCAAAACCCTAAAAGTGATGAGGAACCATGGGAAAAATTAGGTCATGTAAAAGTGGATAATTCACCAAAATGTAATGGAAAATAAACTTTCCTTAACACTAATCTAGGCTAATCAAATGAAATGTGTACACATGAGCATAAATTAACATAGATTAATAATTGACTGTTGTGGGATTAATTTGAGCAATTAAATGTTAAAATAGGAAAGTGAATGCAAAGAAGGATAATGGCACTTAACTCTAGAAGGGTGAATGTTTAATATGGCTATTGATGCTTTAAAATTTGAGTGTCTTGGGAGTGGAAATACTGCATCTCAGTTAGTATTTTGTCTCGAGATCTAAACAATTGATTTACTTTGGGAAGGGTCAAATATGTGGGTGTGGATGTGATATCTACTTGCAGAAATTATTTGGGTGGCTATGCATTATTGCTTCTTGATTTACCAAATTCATTATTCTTTGGTCTACTATATAGATTGACACTTTTTTGTAATACCTTTAGAGGGTTGCCAGTTTTCTAAAACACAAGTTTTCCTAGGTCAACCCTCGAAAAAGTCTAGCTTTATGGTTGTGTGAATGATTAAAGATAGCAAGTTTTAGTCATGCAAATACCCTAAGATTATAATGCAAATTTGCACTTTTTAGTGCTCCAATTTAAGTGTTCCTAGCATGCTTTTGTAGATGATAGATCAAATAAGCTAGAATGAGATAGGATGATGAAATGAATGTCTTTAAATATAAGGACAACAATAAATCACACAAATGTGTATTTAGTTGGCTCTTAGTTAGGAAAGGAATTGGTAAGAGTTGGCCAAATTTTGAATTTGAATTTTAAAATTTCAAAGGTCAGATCCAGGACTAGAGGATGATCCAATGCAGATGGATAATGAATGCATGGCAATGGGTATATAGATAGATATAATAAATGTTTAATTTGAGTAAATATATTGAAATGAGTGTGTGTATAGCTTTCCATATTCTTGGATTGTTGGTTATTAATTCTATATAGGTCGAGATCATATTATGAGATGTATATGAGAAGATGATGTCTTTGACATCCTAAAAGCTTGTCATGATGAGCCATGTGGGGGTCACTTTGCAACCAAGAGGACAACATTCAAGATCTTAACAACAGACTATTATTGGCCAACTCTTCATAAGGATGCAATTAAGTATATAAGGAGTTGTGACAGATGTCAGAGAATGGGCATATCAACAAGGTTAGATGAGATGCCTTTGCAGCCACAGATGGCACTAGCACCATTTGACAAATAGGGGCTAGATTTCATTGGGCCAATTTCACCAGCTTCTAATAATAAGGAGTACATTTTAGTTTGCACTGATTATCTGACAAAATGGGTTGAAGTCAAGTCCTTCCAATTTGCCAGAGATGGGAATGTAGCCAAATTCTTGTATGAAGAGATCTTCACTAGGTATGGAGCACCAAGAGAAATTGTCATTGATCAAGGTCCCCAATTCACTTCTGAACTCATTTCCACATTGGTTAAATAATATGAAATTAGGCATAGAAAATCAACACCTTATCACCCCTAAGCCAATCGGCAGGTGGAAGTTGCAAATAGAGAAATTGAGAATATTCTGACCAAAACAGTGAACATTCACAGAAAGGACTGGGCAGCAAGATTAGTAGAGGCAGTATCAGCATACAGAACCACATGGAAAACAACAACTGGTTTCACACCTTATGAATTAGTGTATGGTAAAACAGGAGTTTTGCCAATAAAATTTGAATATAAGACCCTAAGAACTGCATTAGAACTTGACATGGATCTGACAGCAGCACATCAAGAAAGATTCAATATTCTCAATGGGTTAGACGAGACTAGAATGGCAGCTATGCACCACACGGAGACGGTTCAAAACCAAAGAGCTAAATGGCATGATCAGTTCATCAAGAATAAAGAATTCCATGTGGGTGACTGGGCTTTGTTATATGATTCCAAATATAAGGATCACAAGGGCAAACTGCAATCAAGGTGGTTAGGACCTTATGAAATACACCAGGTCTTTTTCTAATGGAGTTGTCAAACTGCAGACCATAGATGAAGTTAGTTTTTCACTATTGGTTAATGGCCACATATTAAAGCTCTATACCAAGCTAGCAATAAGAGATGATTTTCTAAAGTAATGCTCTATTCCTAGCCCTGACTCAGATATTGCTATATTATCACCAAGTAGTCACATGGAAGTAGACCCTGCCGGTTGTCAAAGTGACTCAGCAGATGAGCTACACAGCTCACCACCTGAGGTCACTCAGGTATAATTTCTTTCCTTTCTTCATGTGCACACATAGCACCGATGCCACAATCTTCATGGAGACCATTTCAATAAGCCGTAGGGACCTGTAGAAGGTAACAAAATACATGTTGCCACAATACACATTGGGACCTGTTAATAAAGGAACATGCAACAACTATCCGCCAACTCACATGCAACAACTATTCGTCAGCTCATTCAAATTTCGTGCCATTCACTCCACTTTTCAAGCGCATGCAGCCGCCATTCGTTATCTCACCACATGCAAGCTTCATCAACTGGTTCACACGTGCTAGTATGTCATTTCCACCATTCCTCATAATAATGAGTCCCGTCCAATCCAACTTATGTTGTAGACACATTTTCCAACGCTCTGCTCAAGCAAAGTCTAGTTCACTTCATTACAACATGTACAAATATTAACTTTCCATTATTTGACGTAGATATTTCAATGCTTCTATATGTGCTCGCATGTAATAATACAAAATTCTCGTTATTAATCTTACATCCATATACTATACTCCTTCTCTTCACCCGTACAATGCCTTGAAATGAGGCCACTTCAAGATTTTAGTTGGGGGAGGGATAGTGTATTATGCTCAAAAAAATGATTGTTCGCCACCATCAATTACAAAACATAGACAATACAACCTTTTCTTCCTTTGCCTTTTTACGTTTATGACCTTTTGTTTGTTAATATCCTACAATCTCAAGTCAGTTCAGGCTGGTTTGAATTGATGCACACAGGTATAATATAGCAAAGGAATGTACAGAGGGTTATTGAAATTAAAAGTGCAAGTAGATATAACAGAGGGTTAGTGGAAGGGTTGTGAAGAATTTGAATTTGAAGTTTAATTTGGCAACATGGGAGGAGACCTTATTAGACGGGGACCTACAGTGCTTAATGTAATATTGGGAGACCAGTTAACCTTGCCAATCTTTACACAAGCAGGATGGATTGACTCTTAGAAGCTCACAGAATACAATGAAGGTATGACGAGGCAATTTGGAGCCTCACTCTACCATGATGAAGCCACTATCAAGGGTTTGACAATGGATGCTTTGGAAGCTGCAATTGCTGAGGTATCTGGTTTACCTAGAAATGGAGAAGAATTCCTTGTCAAGGCAGATGCCATAGCTACAAGAGATGAATCTAGTGAGGCAGGGGAGCATCTGGAATCAACGTCACAAGGTAGTAAAAGACTATCACTTCCACAATTATGGGCTTCTTGTGCTATTCATATTATCAAGTACCTTACTTGTGATGGTAGGCAGTCCATGTTATATACTATCATTTTAAATTGTTGAGTCATCTTCACCATAACAGAGTAGTCAATGTGCCCAATTTCATGTATAATTTGTTAAAGAGAATGGGATATGAATACCAACGGAAGTCAAATAAGTCAACATTGTCACACAATTGTTTGGTCACTCTGTTCGTAAAGAGAAGCCTTAGGGTTCAGTATCCACAGGTACCCTAGAAAAGATTTTTGAAATGCAAAAACATTAATGACATTCTTAATGAGCCAACAATACCAGGGAATGTAGAGTCACTTGCTGCATCTTTGAGTGAAACCCCTATTACACATGTTGCTTCACCTACCCACAGCATGGAAAAAATAAGGGCGCAAGATGTGCCAATTTCACCACATGTAGCATCTAACCAACCTGTAGTGGAAGAGGTAAATCAAACCCCATCTCTAGTAGAGCACCCAACACCAAAACACCAAGAACTAGGAAGAAGAAGGGTGGTTCTTCTTCTGAGCCTACAAAAAGGCCAAAGGAGAAACCCACACCATTAAGGCGTTCACACCACCTAAAGAAGAAAAGTGTTATGAGGGATGTTGTTGAGAAGCCTAGAGAAGAGAAAGATGATGTTGTGGCAGTAGAAACTGACCATGAATAAGAGGCCAATGTGACTGAGAATGTACAAGTCCCCATCAAAAGAAAATCATATGTATCTACTACCTCAGAATCAGAAACAGAGGATATTTTTATTGCTAAGAAAACTAGAAAGAAAACCCTAGATAACCCTGACAATGAGGGTTATGAGTCCATAGGGAGTGGTGATGAACAACCTTTAAGGGATGAGGAATTATTGATTGAAGATAGGAATGTTAGAAGAGAATTGTGGGAAGCCTTTGAGAGAATAAAGCAGATGGAAGAATTGGTCAAAACTTATGAGCAGAGGGACAAGGAGAGAGAAGCAAAGATACAAGAGTTGGAAGAAAAAGTTAACACTTATGATCAGGGATCAAAACTAGATATCCTTGCAGAGCTAGCCATAGTTGTTGTAGGAAATAAGGAATTAGTGGCTGAAGAGAAAAGACTCCCTGTTGTCAAAACCCTGACTTGTCATACAATTGTGTCCCTATGATATCAGCTATGGAAGGTTACTCAAGATTTTTCTAAACGAGAAGAAGAGTGTAGGAAAGAAAAAGAAACCATGATTACAGAACACACTAGGCATTAGAAAGGAAAGATATTGAGTTCAGAAGGCTAGCAGTCAAAATGGAGGAGATAGCAGACAAAGTTGCTCAAATTGTTAGATGTAGACCCGCAGCTAGGACCTATGCCTTGTTTCAGCAGGAGAAATTTCTGATTTACCAGTTTAGTAAATTGATCAGTAATAAACTAGTTGCAATGAGTGGAAAAATCGCCTTTCTAATAGTTTTTGCTACCGCCACACCTGAAGAGCAAGGCCAGCTATGTGAGTATTAATTACATAATTATGTTGTCTCTAAGGATGCTAAATGGAACCCATTGATTTATGTGGGGAATTTACAAGTGAGAGCACTGGCCTCCTACTTCAAGAATGAGAAATTAAGAGGTGAAATCATGCAAGCATACACAAAGAGAGAAAAATCAATTTCCCTCCCAATAAGAAGAGAATCTGAAATCCCTGAATCAATCATTGCATAATGGAGACAGCTCTTGGAACATAAAGGTATGGGAAGGAAGATCATGAATTTAAGACTATAGGATTATGATAGGATTCAACATTTAATAGTTGGGCTTATTCATCACTCTCGTCAGTATGTACAGGACAGATGGAACAATTTGACTCCTAAACTGGAAAAGAAAGAACCCCTCTGTTCATAACTTCATGGATGACATTGCCAAGGGACAAGGACTGAACTGGATACCACTTACTTTCTAGCCCCCAATGCTTCTATATCCGGTGCCACATTGGACTAGGAAGAAGAGTGCAAAGTGTGAGAAAGCAGAGGTCACCAGAATAAACAAGTTGGCATATAATAATGGCTTTTATTTAGAGCAGATCAAAGGAGTAGGTACTGTTGCAGATTTCAGGGAGATCACCTTGCATTATAACCTACAGCCTTAGTTGATTTGCTTGAGGACAAGCAAATGGATAGTTAGGGGGTGTGATGAGCCTAGTTATTAGCATGTTTTCTTATAGTTTTATGCAAGTTGAAAGACATTCTCAAACATTATTTTAAACATATTTCTATATTATGTTATCCCTTATGATCATTATGCAGACTTAAACATGGTTATTAAGTATATGGAAATATGATTATAATATGATGAAAATTGTATGTTATGCGTGGGAATGTATGGATTGTAGAGAATGTTTGTGTTGATTATGGTTGTTAGTATTTTGTACATGTTTGTGGACTAACTCTTGTAGCTAAAGAAGAAGGATTGTAACCCGCAGCAACTGAAGGGTGCAGCCTGCAGCCACAACATTTCCAAGCAACAGAGCAGCGAAGGTTCCAAACTCAACTCTGTGCAACGACCACTGCATGATGACACTTGATGGAGATAATCACGCATCGTGATGGAAATCAATAAAAATGATTAAAACTTTGAAGGATTCTATTGCAACTAGAAGACCAACGTGACTGATTCAACTAGTCTACATTCCTCTGTTTCAACAAAGGAGTTCCAAATTTATTAGGACTCTTCTTTCCTTCTTTTTCAGTTATTGTTGTTAAAATTCATCACACTCTAGTTTGTACGGAGTGGTGTTTTATGATTTCAATTAAGAGACTTATGTCAATAAACTCCCTGTGCCTATATGTATGGCTCAGTGGTCAAGGTAGTTAAGTTGTTATTTAAGTTTCAAGTTGAATAGATTGTTCTATTGCAAATATAGCTATCTGAATCTTTTCTAGATTTATGCAGATAATGTTGTTATTTTGATAATGAGTTTATGAATAATATAGTTCAGTAAGATTTTATGTGATTTGAGAAGACTATGTAATGAATGAGTTAGAATCAATATGACTGTGTTAATCTAGAGAACTAGATTTGAGTTAAAAGTAGTGAGGCAGTCACCTGAGCAAGGGCCACTCAAGATAACTGTCCTTCACTTTATTTCTTGCATTTTATTATTGTTGTAGCAGTTATTTCATGAATTTAAGATCAATTAGATTCTTAAGTTGTTTTAGTTCATTTGACTTGTGATACTCCGGAGGGTAGGATAAGTTATCAATACCACTTGCTAATTATTAGAGTTTATTTCTTAACAGTCATTGTTACAGTCTTACATTGCAAGTACTCGTAGCAATAGTAGAAGTATTACTTTCTTTTGTCATTGAGTAGTTTGATTTATGACACTGTACTAGATGAGTTAGATAGTTTGATCTTTGAAAGCACATACAGTGCCAGTGCCATCACAAGCTTACTAGCCCTGGTCGATAATTCAATGAAGGTCTTTCCAATGGTTATAGTGGACTGTTCAGTAGGTTATTCCTTTGAATTGTGTGATTACCACCAAGTTTACTAGACATAGTAAAGACACTATAATCAAGTTTGGGGAGGATAATTTTTTATAGGCCGACTCGCAAGAGTGGTTCCTTCTTCTCATTTGTGTTATGCTTGTATATAATGTTATCCCCATATTGTGATGATTTGTTCTCCCTTGGCACCCTTGTTAGCACAAAGGTACAAGGAGTAAGAATGTGTTGTGTCATTCTTCTATCTATATCTTCATTCTTCGATATGTTGTGATGTGTAATTTTATTACTTTTCCTTGGATGATTTAGCATCCTTTCATGTTGCTTCAATGTATGTGTATGCGTATGTGATCTTTCTTCTGTCTATGTGGCACCTTGTAGCTATGCTCGGCATCATACCATGACTACACAAGCCATTGCGTATCATGCCCGTAAACATCGCCTTGGTTTGCTCATCTTGGGGGCAACCCCTTGTTGCGATGTAGCTTTTCGAAAACACATATCATTTGGGCATGTGCTTTTCAAAAGCTCTTGTGCTTGTCATATGTTTCTCTCTCACTCTACCTTAAAGGAAATTTCTCCCTGATGGAGTTAGCAATCACTTTAAGGTGGGTACATGTATCGTTCTATAAGCCTTACTCTCTTCTTACTATCTAGACACTTGTTGATTATCTTTGTTACTACACTTTCTTGGAAAGGATTACGACTAACTTGGAAAAATGACTAACTTGGAAACAAGATCTTGGTTCTATCTTGTTCTCCTAAGTTGAAGCTCCTTGCATGTTTAGGAGAAGGGTTGAACCACCAACTAGAGTTGGTAGTAAGGTCGCTTCACCTTCTTATTATGCAAGACTTCATAAATTCTTCTCGCGGGAGGTAGCTTGATGTTTTCCCTTGAGTGGAAACACTTTCCTTTGGAGATGGTGTGTATGATGTGTTTATACTTCTCCTATGCTTCTTCTTATTTCTAACTAACCCCTTAGCATTCTTCTTTATTGCATTTTGGGGAATGATGCATGATGATTGAGACATCACTTAGATTGAGGTCTCCTTTGTTGTGCTGACTCAAGGTCTTACATATTATGTTTCTCTCTATGAAAATATTCTCCTTGAGTGTTTCATCATGTATTCCATGTGTATATTTCATGTCAAGCGTGTATACTTTATCTACGACATGTATACTATGTGTACGGCGAGTATACTTTGTGTATGACATCTATGCTCTGTGCATTATGCGCATGCATTGTGACTTCCCAAGTGTATGCTTTGTGTATGCCTTGTGTATATCCTATCTCATGTCTTCTATGCATTTCATGTATGTGAGTGGATTATGTTATGTACATCTTATGTGTATTCATCATCGACTCCTAGAATTCTAAACTTGGGGGCTTGATTATCGCTCAATTTTGGTGACATTCTATGGCTTCTATGATCTCGTGTGTTTGTAACCTTAGAATCCTAATCTTGGGGGCTTAATCACCTCTCAATCTTGGCAGTAATTCTTTGGGCTTCTATCTTGTGTGTTTTAATCCATTCTTTAGTATGAGTTTGAACATAAGTTCGTACCCACACTAAAGTGGGGGCTAAATGTTGAGTCATAAAATGTGCACACTAGAATTTTACCCTTAGTTTAGCACTCGGATGGACCTAAAATATTTACACTTGTTAATTATGACCTATTTTAATACCATTTTGAGCATTAAACATGTAGTTCTTGATCCTGATGCACGAAACCCGAAAAAGAATAATAAGGCGGGGCTAAGCATACTTTAAGTGCCCTCTTTTGGGAGTATGTGGCTAAAGTACTAGGGCACCCAAGCACCCTGGGCCCTCCTTTAGCCCTACCCTAAATTGTGGTCTTGTCAGCTTAGGCCTCTTAAAACATTACTAATGTCAGCCTTGTGTGGTTTTATTCTCCAAAAATTGACATGAATGCATATAAAAGTAAGTTATTCTATTCATATGAACATCTAACTCTCTCTGGTGAATCTTGACACTCTTGCACTCTCTCTTTCTCTCTTAGGCTCCCTACGACTATCTCTTGTGGATCATTGTTGTGGTACTAACATAGTGCAGGTCTTGTGAAGATCTTTGGAGGCTACACCAACTTCTTGAGTCAAGTTGTGACACTGTCTACAAGCATACAAGGGTTTCCATGCTCATGGTGACTTCCCCCCTTCATGCTTTTTCTTAGCATTCCATTCTACTTGAGATTTACCTCTGCCCTCCTCGGGCATGCACTCTTTATCTATCAGCTTTGCTATTGTGGAGGTGGAAACACCATTCATGGGGCTTGACTGAGTCAAGCTCCTAAATAGCACCCAAACTTTTCCCTCTTTTTGTGTGTGCAAATCAGATGAACATGTTTTGGAAGGTGATCTCCTGGAAGAATACTAAGGTTGTTGTTACAGATGCGACATAAGAATCAATTTCTGGAAACCCTAATTAGGGATAAGGGTGCCCAAGCGCCCATGTCTTGGGCATTTTGACCTTTGAAATCAAGTTATGAATTAATCACTGATCTCTGTTGTCCCTTTGGTTGTTGGGTTTTTGGTCCCAACAATTTGCTATATTTTGATCTTTCTCAACTAGGGTTTTATGTCTTAACTCTAGCTTGATTGATTGGATTTGGTTAATTTATTTTGTATACAACAAAAGGGCAGAACCCCTGTAGTTTGGGCCTCCTTAGGTAGAAGCCAATCTTGGTTTGTACCCCAATGTTTTGTAGAAGAGGGTTTGACCTAGTTTGATCTAATGAGCTAGTCTCACTTTTCTACATTACATAATGCTCCTTGATAATTCCTAGATCATTCCTAGATGATTTCAAATGAATGGGTGAATGTATTTAAATATAGAAACCAAGCACACAAATCAACATAATGTGCACTAAGTCAACTCGCAACATCTACTAAAATGGTTGAAAAGGTAATAATTGAATATTAAGTTTTGAAGTTTAGGGTTTAATATTGCGAGTACACAAGTGACTTAAGTTTATTCCACACCCATAGATCTGATCTAGAGCGATGAAAAATGGATCTAAGGATCAAGAATAAATATTTGGTGATCAAAGATAATTGAGATTGGGATGTGTGATGTCACGAGCCAAATTTATGGAAGAATATTCCACCTATAAGCTTGTTATTATATTTAAGGAACCCTAATCAAAGTGAGCCAAAAATGTAAAGGAAAAGGAAATGGGTCAGCAATTTTCACCATTAGAAGGTCTAATCATCTCAATCTAGGTATACAAAGGAAATAAAACTATTCTTAACTCTAGTCTAAGCTAATCAAATAGAATGCATACACATAAGAATATATTAACTTAGATTAATAATTAACAACCGTGGGAGTGATAATTGAACAATTAAATGCTAAATTAGGAAAATAAATGTTGATGATAATGGAACTTAGCTCTAGAAGGGTGAATGTTGAATGTGTTTACTAGTGCACTGGAATCTAAGTGTCTTGAGACTGGAAATGATGTATCTATATCTATACTTTTCTTCAAGATTTGAATAGAATTTGCTCTGTGAAGGCTCAAATCTATAGGTCTAGGTTTTTTGTAGGCATAAATGTGATCTTTGCCCACAAAAATGCTCTAGTTGGCTATGTGCTTCTACTTCCTAATTAATTAAATTCATTATTCTCTACTCTACTATTTAGATCGGTGGTATTTATGAATACCTTTATAGAGCTACTAGATCACTAATGGATAAGTTCTCCTAGGTCAACCCTAAAAAAATCTAGCTTTATGGTTGTGTGAATGATCATAGACAACAAGTTTTATTCATGCAAATGATCTATAATGATTATAGAGATGTGTGCTCTTTTTAGTGCTCCAATGTAAGTATTCCTAGCACGCTTTTGTAGATGATAGTTCATATAAAGTTGAATGAGATAGGATGATGAGATGAATGTAGTTGAATGCCTTTAAATACAAGGACATGGAAATAAATCACACAAACATTTGTCTAGTCTGCTTGTGAGAAAAAAAGAATGGGCAAGAGTTAACTAAATTTTGAATGCATTTTAAAAATTTGGGGCTCATATTTATTGCTATAGGATTAATCCTATACTTGTAGAAATGAATTGGGACACGAGAAGGGTCAAACTAAGCTAGATAACAAATGTATGGGTATGGGTGCATAGATAGGCATAATAAATGCTTAATATAGGTGGATATACCAAAATGTGTGTACTGGATAAGGTGGGGGTCAAATGTGTAGTAGTGTGTGCAAAAAAGTGAGTAATGGTATGGGGGAAAGATCTTGACTTCACACAAGATTGTGCCATTTGTCAATATGTAAATGTATTAAGTCATTCACTCAAAATGGGTACAAAACTATATGAGAATTAGCATGGGTATGCAAATTTGACCATCACATTTTACCCCCACTTTGAGGTGCATGTGAGTCCTACAATGACCATTTATCTTAAAGTATGTAGCACTTGTAAAGTAAATATTTAGACATAAAGGGTACCCAATTACATATAAAGTAATAGACCCTATTGAATATCATCATGTTTAAGTCCATCCTTCTGCATGTGTGCTCTATGGGAACTTGCAAAACAAAGGGAAAATATGCCACACAAATATAAATGAAAATGACTAGAGATTGCATTTTATCGTCAATGATCATGAAAGAGAGAGGAGAGTGAGTGGGTTTAGAAAAATTCTTCCTCTATGGAGAGTGGTAATGCTCCTCTTGATTCGGTGATCATTGGATGACAAGGCATGTTGGGCATTGGTATGTCATGCGGCAATAATCTATCTAGTCATGGTGACAAGTTGTTGTAATGAACTCTAATTATCTACAACCTCTACATGATAGTGTTGACAACAACATGTACCTCCCCTTCAATTGGTTACATCCATTAGATGCGAGCAAATGAAGGAGAGGGAAAACAAATTACATGAAACATAAATGTAAGCTAAGCATTTAAATCATGTAAAATAATAGTTGTAATAAAGGGAATATGCAATAAGCAACTAAAGTATCATCAATAATATGTGTGGTAAGCACATGAGGCTAGATATGATTGTTAAGGAGTATAGCTTTGCCTCTAGTATAGTCAAAAAAATGGCGATGTGGCCTTCCATGGCCTAAAACACTTGTGTAAGCACATAGGACACTAGAAAATGCATATGCCCCTATGTGGCAACACTAGCACACAATGGTCGAGGTAAGGCAATAGGTCCTTGTTGATGATAAAGATCTTGATAGTGGCATAACATGTAGTTGATAGCACTATAAAGGTTATGGTGTTCCTAATGCAACTCTTAGAGCACAATTAGGTCATGTGTGTACACAATGTGACAGGGAAGGCACAACACATGATGCCTTTGATGTGGTGAATTGGCTCTAAGAACATGGTTAGGTCATGCAAGTGCAACAATATAAGATGTGATCATGAGAGCACGTGTCAAAATGATTATCCCTACATGGATGTGATAGTACAACAGACAAATAGTGTAATGGGCACGAGACATAAACAATTTATAATTGCTCAGAAAATGAGGTAAATGACTTTGCTTGGCCCAATAAACAATATGCGATAAGTACTAATAGGTGATCATGTCAATAAATTAGCATGTAAGTGTGAACAATTAATGATGTGATTGTGAAGGCACGTGTAATATAATGTTTAGTTCTATCATGTTTCTATTCTTAAGGTCCATGATTGATCTTACAATGAGTGCATAATGATAAAATTTGTGCAAAAACAACACATGTGTGATCCCCAAAATGTGTCAATGTGAATAGATAAGCATTATGAGTCAAATGGGTCTATCAGTAGGTGTTTTGGGTCAAAAATATTGTTAATGTAAAACCAGGGCAATAACAAATGCATGGTCTGAGTGAAAAAGTAGTTGAAATGTGAGTAGGTCATTTGTGATTATCAATCATGTGTCATTTTTAGATGTTTTTATGCTATGGTTTATATTAGTTTGTGTTTTGGTTTTTTCTATGTAAGGTTTGTATGTATGTAAAATATATCATGACTAATAGCACACAAGTGATCTATGGTAATTAATGAACCTTAATAATGTAATGGAATTCAAAAAGATAAATCAATTAAAGACCTAAAAGGAATTCCATAAGCAAGATCATATAATACGCGAACAAGAAGCCTCATTAGGATCTACACTCAGTTGAATCTCAAGTTGTTTTCCTTTTTATTTTCATTCCTCTAACCATCATGTGATATCTTCAGGTTGGTATCCTACTCCATGGTGTCATCTATCCTATTGTGGCTCAACAAACCTAATCCATTCTTGTTCAATCTTGCCTAATCATGCACCTTTGTATCCAAGTTTATGCATGAGTTTGTATCTAGAACCATAAATTTGTTTAAATGATAGTTTATGAGGAGGTGATGTTTTGTTTGTAGATGTGTAACTTTCAAACTCACTTTCACACATACATGCCTCCTTTGCATCGTTATATGCCTCAAGTGTTTTTATCGTAAATAGATGGATCCATATAAAAAGATGGGATACCATAAGCTTTAGGATCAAAATGATATTCCTTAACACCACAAGACATAAAGTCTAGTGGAGGCTAGTCATCACCTTGTAAGGGACTATAGTCGTGGTTTAGAGGATGATTTTGTGTAATATAATTGTTAGATGTGTCTATTGGTTTGCATCTGTTATATGGTCGAGGATTGATTAGCATGCAACACAACTTTCATTTATGCAAAAAAATTACATATTGATGCAGTGTTCATGGAACAACTTTCATGGCATGTAACCATGGACGCCTAAGGAAGAAATTGCAAGTTAACTTTTCAAACATCACGTGGAACATTGTGTATAGTTTAAATGGTCCAATTTGAATTAGAAGAATAATAGTACCTATGCAAGATCCAGGCATATTATCAAATCATCTAATGGTAAGGTTAGATGATTGTATCTTTTGTATGTTTACTTTTAATTGTTTTAAACAATCTTCAATGTATATGTTAAGGCTATATCCATTGTCAACTAAAGATCATTTAATGAATAGTTGGCCCCACTTCACCATAATGTGTAAAGGTATTTCTTCTTTAAGAACCTTCTTGCATGTAATTTCATGATCCTCGAATGATATAGCTTGATGTTCTTTGTGGCCAATAGATTCGATCAAAGATGTTACTAATTGTGGAGTAGGGTTGGACCCAACTTGGATTTTCTCTAAGGCCTTTTGCATTGTATCTCTATAAAAATGTGATATACACACTAAGTTACATAGAGATATTTTGGCTTGGGTGTTTTGCAACCATTGAATAATGTCAAATTCCTTTGTTTTAGATGTAGCTTGAGGTTCAAGAGATAAATTAAGTGCATTAGATTGTAAACTAGAGATGGCAAATTAACATCTTGGCCTCTTTGTAATCTTTGATGAGTATACCCCACGAGATCATAATCATGTGAATTAGGGGCCAGATGAAAGGTGGGTATAAGAGATACATAAGCCACATTGATAGAAGTTGAATTGGCTTCAAAAGATGAATTGAGAGGGAACTATGGCTAGAAAAATATGCAAAAAAGCATGAGCCAATTTCATGAAGGAAGTGTAAAGAAAACAAGACAAATCAAACCATTACAAAGCCCTACCACTCAAGTCTAATTGAAACTTACTAATCAATAAGGTATCGTCATCTAAATGTTCATAGTTAGCAAGTAAAAATTAACTTCACATGTAAAAAGGAGTATGTAGAACTATGATAATAATTATTGAAAAGTTCTTCACTAATGTTTAGAAGGTCATCATATAAGGAATGACAAGGTGTAACATCATCACTAACATCCACATGAATAACCAAAGATGTATCACTACAGGGTATGATACGATTCTGGGGCGTATGAGTGGAACAATCATGATATGTAGAAAATTGATCATCACTTACAAGACATGATATGTCATGTAAAAAGTATTTAATATAGATGTAAGATCATCACGACATGTGAAAGAAAGATTATCATGAGATGCGGCAATGTCGCAAGTAGATGAAAGAGGTAAAACTATATCATCTATGCTCATCCTACAAGGTGTATCATGAGGTAGATCTTCACTAGGTTTGTACTCTTCAATATCACAATCCATATGATCATAATTAGGCTCATGGATAAATGACATAAGTGTATCTAATAGGCATGGATTCGCACCAATCAACTCCATGAAGGCAAAAAAAGATGATATACATGATAAAGTAAGATATTCATAAAATACATATCCTATCCTTACTATAATGTGTCATAAGAATATCAAGGATAGAGGAATGATGTGTAATGAAAGATAAGAACCTATCAATATCTTAAATGTATGCATGCATGTTAGTCAAAGAGTAATATTGTAATGACCTTAACAACTTTTTTATAAAAAATATTTACCAATTTTTGATCATCTAGATCCTGGGAGGGCAAGGTGAGAGCATATAATGAGTAAATATTATTATTTAGCACTTTTTGATCACCACAATCCTGTGAGGGTGAGGTGAGAGCACACAATGGATGAATAATGATTTATATATATTATTCAAACAAACAACAATCCCATAAGACGTAGCAATAGATTGCATGAACAATACAAATATGTTGGAGCTAAAAAAACAAATTCAAATATCATCAAATTAACAATATATACATATGAATCAAATTTCTTATTGATGATGGATTGTTGAGTGTGATTCAAAATGCCAACTCAAAAAACTTCTACGCAATTTAGTACTAGAAGCTTTACTGTTATAATTACAATATGTTGCTACTCCAAAAATAAATGTTTGCTGGAAAATAAAATAAAAGCTTTCAACACAAATACAACCTTTGAATGAGATTGCCCCTAGGAAACTAAAGAAGTTTCATCCTCCAATCTCTAAATCTAAGGGTTTTCATCTTCGAATCCTATAGTTGAACACAAAGCTCAAACTATGACACACAAGACTGAATAAATTGGTAGGTGTCTCAAAGGCAACCAAGCGCCTCAATATATAGCACAAATAGGGCACAAATTTTGAACACCCCACTTTCCCTCTTAAAGATAACAATTTAAATATTAATGAGATTCTTTCCACAAAATAGCCCCCGCTTTGTTATGAATACCAAATTATAACTCTTTATTAATGTTTTGTCATAGAATTTGTCATGAAGAAGCTGGCAAGTGTCTTTGGGCTACCACAACATTTTTTATGGCAACCCACACCCTCATACTATTTATTATTATTTTATTTGTTGCTACTAAACGAATGGCCCCTTTATTAAAATATTTTTATATCCCTAACGAGAAAATAAAGATAAGACCCATATAAATTATTCAACTAAAAAGGGACATTACAAAGATCTAAAAGGTGTCATGATAATATAATATCCCAGGGTGTGAGGGTGGAAATAAATGTAGATCATTATTTATACCCAAACCCTAATTAAAATGAATGAGCAAATATGAACCAAACCCTAGAAAATATGAAAATAGATGTTAAATCATAATTACATCATATTTCAAAACCCTAAAAGTGACGAGGAACCATGGGAAAAATTAGGTCATGTAAAAGTGGATAGATTCACCAAAATTTAAAGGAAAATAAACTTTCCTTGACACTAATCTAGGCTAATCAAATGAAATGCATACACATAAGCATAAATTAACCTAGATTGATAATTAACTGTTGTTGGATTGATTTGAACAATTAAATGTTAAATTAGGAAAGTGAATGCAAAGAAGGATAATGACACTTAACTCTAGAAGGGTGAATGTTTAATATATCTATTGATGCATTAAAATTTGAGTGTCTTGGGATTGGAAACAACACATCTTAGTTAGTACTTTGCCTCAAGATCTAAACAATTGATTTACTTTGTGAAGGGTCAAATATGTGGGTGTGGATCTGATATCTGTTGCAGAAATGATTTGGGTGACTATGCACTATTGCTTTTGATTTACCAAATTCATTATTCTTTGGTCTACTATCTAGATTGACACCTTTTTTCTGAATACCTTTAGAGGGTTGCCAGTTTGCTAAAACACAAGTTTTCCTACGTTAACCCTCAAAAAAGTCTAGCTTTATGGTTGTGTTAATGATAAAAGATAGCAAGTTTTAGTCATGCAAATGCCCGAGAATTATAATGCACATTTGCACTTTTTAGTGCTCTAATGTAAGTGTTCCTAGTTTGCTTTTGTAGGTGATAGTGATGGAAATTGATTGTCATTGATGTCAAAAAGGTGTGAGTTGATGATGCAGATACATCATAATGAAAGTTATATTGGTCTTCATATGACATGAATTGGATCACGCTTTCAGGAGTTCACAAGAGTTCACTTAGTGAACATGCTTGATGAAGTTGCTTTATGTTTGTTCATATCTTGATGATCATGCTTCATATGTGAACATTTGATTTCTCATCTTAAGGAGTTGTTGTTTCATGTTGCTTATGTTCTGATCTCAAGAGTTCACACAATATGATGTCCTTATATTAGGATATGCATTGCTTTATGTCAAAATGTTTATTGAGGGTTTGAGTTGATGATCTTGCTTAATGTTCATGCCTAAGGATGCTTCATAGCTTATGATAGGGTCTTAAGAGATCTCAGTTTATTGTTGGAGTTGAAGGAGTTTGTTGCTCATCAAGATGTTTATGATTTGCTTCATGTAAATGGTTTGTTAGTTCATTCAAAGGTTTGGTGTGGTGTGTGTTGTGATATCTTTCACAAGAGGTAGTCTTTGATATCTTTCACAGTGGGGGCTTTCTATTTGATGTTGATGCATTTGCTGCTTCATGTTATACTTCATGGTGCTTGTATTGACCTTCAAGATGACACACAGAACAAGGAGTTTACATGATTTGGTGATTGTTCAGGTTGATGTTTGTATGCATCATAAGAATATTAGTGATAAAGGTATGGCAGATTTCATAGGAGTCAAATGCTAGTGGTGTTCAAATGATAGGTTGATGTCAAAGGTTCTAGTTCATGATTCATTCAAGAAGGAGGAGTAGCTGGTCATAAGGTCTTTATGTTTCAATGTTGTGTAGGAGGAGATTCATGTTTCTCTTACTACATGCTATGTTAATCATTATGTTTTGTCTGGCAGAATGCTTATCATGCAGATGACAGATGGCAGTATAGTGTTGGCAGAAGTGTTCAATGATCAACGACCAATGTCAGGAAAATGGTTTCACAAAAAGGATCAAGGTTTTAATGTGCCTTAAATAATTAGACATCTAATACAAATCCTTATACAACCTATCAAGAGGATATTGCACTTTTGTTTTAAAATTATGTTGACCTGCCATTGCAGGTAATTGTCACTTAAGTGATTGGTTGAAGGGTCCTTAAGTCATAGACAAATTGACCCTCTCTACCACTCTTACCAACTTCTTTAGTCTTCCTCTTTGAGTGGTCGGGCGAGAAAAGACCATCAATGGTCTAAGTTTAATCTGTGGTGAGTGCGCATTTTCAAATCAAAGGCTATAATTTAAACTAGGACCCTGATTTCTTTGTGTTGCTTTTGACGGTCATTGGGACGTCAAGAGATTTATGACTGCATATAAAGCTATATTTAACATGTTTTTGAAGGAAGATCTTATCGGTATTTAAAGCTCTGATTTTTTGTGATTCTTTCTATTTTAAATCTCTCCACTTGGTTGTTTTTTTTTTATGGAGGAGCTTTTATTTTTTAATAAGAAAATTCCACTAAAGAAGAGTGAGTGGAGATTTTTTATTCTTTCTAATTTTTGGTCTTCCTAAAGAGGAATTTTGGTGGTGAGAGTTCGAAGGAAAGTTTTTTATTTGCAGATGAATTTTTGCAGAGATAAGGGAAGATAGAAAGATGAATATGCAGAGAAGATCAAAGGTCTATTTATTTTTTCAAATGGATTTGAAAATCAAAGATTTTTGTAGAAGGGTTGAAAATATGCAGGGAAGAGGAAATGAAAGATTTTTTTATTTATAACAATTTTGCAGGTGGAGAAGAATGTCAAGAGTCATTATTGTTGCAGGTGCTTGTAATATTATTGTTTTTGTAGGAATGATATTTGAAGATGAAAATAAATGTTTTGGAAGATGATGATGAGATATATGGTTTTTGAGAAGAATGTGAATAGATTTTGTTTGAAAATATTTTTGAAAAGAGGAAAATGAAAGTTTTTTTGTGAAGGTGAAAATGAATCAGAAGAATGTGAGATGAAGGTGAAAAGACATTCAAAATTTATATAATGATATTTTAGGTGCATTGATGGTTGGAGTTGTTGTGATGTG
This sequence comes from Cunninghamia lanceolata, assembly GCA_027924645.1. Lineage (NCBI taxonomy): Eukaryota > Viridiplantae > Streptophyta > Pinopsida > Cupressales > Cupressaceae > Cunninghamia > Cunninghamia lanceolata. The sequence continues at coordinate 5,512,890 of BSBN01000066.1, forward strand.
GACCAATATGTAGTGTTGAAAATATTTTTGTGAAGATTCTACAGATGAATCATGATATTGTATGTGAGATCATGTTTGTGCAGGAATGGATAAAACACTGTATGAAGATATCATGCAATAAACTTTCAGATTGAACCATATCAAGTATGAAGACAATATGCAATTAATTGTGTAGAGATAATCTGAATCAGGTGAATTAATTTTTGTAGAGAATGAAATGCAGTATGAATGCAAAGAAATATGCAGATTGAATTGAGTATGGTTACAGAGATATATGCAAATTAAGGGGCTTGTATTGAAACAAAGAAACCCTCTGTATTACTTGTATTGTTTTGATTTTATGTGCCAATGAGGCTATGGTCAGTGAGACCTTTATGTGCCAGTGAGGCTTGTATGGTCAGTGAGACCTCTTTGTAGCTAGTGAGGCTTGTCTGGTCAGTGAGACTTGCTTGTAATTGGTGAGGTTCTTGATTAAGCTAGTGAAGCATTTCAGAGTGGTTTTTCTTCCCCTAGAGGGTTTTCCACTCATCAAAATCTCTGTCATATCTCTTTCTTGTGGTTTATTATGTTGCACCTATTTGATCATCTTTATTTAAGTTTTGCATATCATGATGATTATGTTCTTCAGTGAACTCCTTTGCACAATATTTTTGAATCAAGTTTTGAAATGTTAAAAATTATACAACACTGATTCACCCCCCCTCTCAGTGTTGTATTGTACTCCAACAAATAGATCAAATAAGCTAGAATGAGATAGGATGATGAAGTGAATGCAATTGAATGCCTTTAAATACAAGGACAACAATAAATCACACAAATGTGTATTTAGTTGGCTTTTAGTTAGGAAAAGAATGGGTAAGAGTTGGCCAAAATTTGAATTTGAATTTTAAAATTTCAAGGATCAGATCCACGACTAGAGGATGATCCAATGGAGATAGATAATGAATGTATGGCAATGGGTGTATAGACAGATATAATAAATGTTTAATTTGAGTAAATATATTGAAATGAGTGTGCATATAGATAAAAGGGAGTGAAATGTAGACAAATAGGTGATAATAGGTGATAGATAAAAGGAAGTGAAATGTGTACAAATAGGTGAGTTAGAGCATGGAAAAAGAGCCCCACTTCATACAAAATTATACCGGTTATGGATATATAAATATATTAAATCATTGGACACCGAACTAAATGGGAATTGACATGGGCATAAAAATTTCAGCATTACAAGGAGGTAGTATTTATTATTTCCTGCATAAGTTTAGATTTGAGTTAATAGGCCCTTTTAAGTGCGATCACGTTTTGTTAATGCTTTTATTTCTAATCACTAAATTTCCAAGGCGAACACATGACGAGTCTTGGGCAATTCACGCTGGAATTCTCAATTTTTTTTTTTCCCGGTATCTTGTCTCGAAATTCAGCGGAAACACATTTCAAAACCAGCGGGGACTGAAGAGGCAAGCCTACATTTTTCCTTTGGAAGGGAGAGGGATGGAGAGAAAAAACTAGCGAGCTAAGCTCCTTTAAAGTTCATGTTCATGTTCATGTTCATCCTCATGCTCGTCCAATACATAAAAATGTGTAACAAGGTATCTTCTCAACTCAATGCCCAATTATGTCATGTTAATTTCACATAGAAGCTCAACTGTTGCCATTATGGTGGGTCAAAATGTGTTTAGGCTGTGATGCTTACGCTTTTACAACCATCTTAATTTGTAGGTTCACTACAACTCTGAGTGTGGCTTTGTGACTTTGCATGGCTCTCTGTTGTAGACAACCTCAATCTGGTCTCTTTAGTTTCTCATTCCATTCTGTTGGTTTCGGACATTTTAAGGGCACTTAAGATCGATGGTCTACAAGGTACTTAACTTATTTAACTATATTTTCCAGTTCCATGTGTTTTATCAAGTCGTGTGGAGCAGGTTAATTGGAGCCGTTATCACTGGGGTTGCTCAGATTTGGGTGTTTCTGATTCATTGTTTCGAGTTGGTCGGAGATTTACCGTGCTTCATCTGCAGTTTTTGCATCAATCGAGGGGCGATAGATTTCTCAATTGCGAGTATTTATTTCCTTTTTCAATCAGTTTTAGGATGAGATTTAGCTTTTTAAGTACTGGGTTGTCTGAATTTGCCGGTATTCGGGTTATTTGAACACTCTTTGTTCTTCATCTCTTTTTTGTAAAAGAAATCAGATAGTAATTTTTGGATCGATATCACTTGTAGACATTGAGACCACCTAATGAATTCCTAGATTTTTGTAATTCATTTTCAACCCTAACTAAGGGGTCTTTCCAAGTTTTTTTCTATTCTTTCTTCTTTTTGTTTTTCACTTCATCTGGCCGTCTTCAATCTTTACCCATTGGGACTAGATGTATCTTTTTGGACCTTTCTTCACTGCATAGGTAATGATATGCTATGATTCCGGGCAGTTTAGTTTCGAGTTTCAGTACACCCACGGTTTGTTTACCGTGCAGACTTTTTAGGCCCGGCCTTTTGTTTTAGTTTTGTTGGTCTCAACTTCTAGCAAATTAGACTACAACTGTTCGGTTATGCTATTAAGTGTTGGGTGATTTTAATGTGTAGGCATTTTGAAGAATTCTCTCGCACCTTACCGATTTGTGACATTAATTTCTGAGCATTCTAATCTTTGGAGAAGATAAGATGGCCAGGACTGGGAAAAGTTCTTCTGGATCAGTCAAAAACAAACAGGCATCCTCAAATACGCCATCAGAGAGGCCCAAATCTCCATTGCAGAAGGCCAATAATTCTGGTATTATATCTGGAAGGATGAGAGAAAGAAAACCACAGACACATGCACAAACGATTTCCTCAGTTCTCACTAAGAAAAGAACAGGTGAATCATCCGAATCAAGAAATGTTTCCATAACAGAGGAGCAAAAATGTCTAAGCAACAGTAAAAGGACAAATACTAATACTGTAGCTGGGAAGTTAGTTAAAAGGTCTTTGCAGAAGGCCTCAAAATTAAATTTGATTAAGAATGAGAGTCAGAAAAGACCAAGAAAAAGTTCTGCTTTGAGATCTTTTGCTGCAGGAAAATCTGAGCGCCCACAACAAAGAAAGACTAGAAGGTCAAAATGGAAGAGTGATTCTAAAAACACGATGAAGGAAAAAGCTGAGGGAACATGTAGTACAGAGGGGATGAAGAGGAGGCAGCAGAGAAGAAAGCAGAAAAAGAAGGCACAAAATGTTCCCCTGGATGAAGTGTTACGTGTAAATCGAAGGATCAAATATCTCTTCATCAAATTGAAACTGGAGCAGACCCTTATTGATGCATATTCTGGCGAGGGCTGGAAAGGCCAGAGGTTTGTTAAATGGAACTCCTCCATACTTTTCACAAATACGAGGCAAGGTTTTAAAATTTTCTTTTTTCAATTTTTTTATGAACACATTAATCTTGTGATGTTCATGTGAGTAATTGCTTACTTATGTGAACAAATTACATAATTTATCTCCAATGCAGACATTTTGCAGGCAGGACTTAGTTCTTTATCAGCACACAACTTTATTACATGCCTCTAACTAGAGGAATGTTGGAAATCTACTAGAACGGCACAATATCAATTTGTTAGTATTTCTTTTAGTTGTTGTAAATTTGTAATTGTCAGGTAAAAAATCCATTGCCACATTATAAATTTTGAGGCTATCAGCTTGTCTTGTTTGGAGCAATCTTACCCATTAGAACTAGGTAATATTCTTCATCCCTGTCTCTGACTTGAGTTGATAGGTTCTCTTGCGAAAACAAAATCCACTTCCACTTTAACACTTAATTAATTTTGATCTTTTAAGTTCCTATTCTTGAAGTTTTTCCACCAATTCTCTGAACTTGTAAAAAACCTTGCCTTATGGAGCCTTTACACCTCTGAATTTTCTGATTTCTAGTGCTTTGACATTTTGTCAAACACTTGGCATGCTTGCTGGTGTAACACTGGTTTCTTAGTTTCCTTTGTTTGAATGCTTGTTTGGATGTTTATTTGTAATGGTTTTTTCAGTTTGTTTCATACATATATCTCAATGAACAATAATACAAACACTTCACATGCATAGTCCAATAAACAAGATCCAATGACTGATCTAACATTTATAACAGCAGATATAAAGTATAATATGTCTATTCAAATTAAAGATTTGAATAGGTGTTATGGCTGTTTAGAAATTACATCTAGTAACTAACATACCAGGTGTGCTTCCAAACAATGTTGATTGTACAAAGCCAAACTACTGCTGTAGATGCTGATCAACTCAAACTCTGTCAAGATTCCAACAAGATGACTGATGTATCCCCCTTTTAGATGCTGCAATGACTTCACAGCACCCTTCTAGACTGTGCTGCGATCCCTCTTCTTGGCTGTGCCTGTCTTAGAATGATGTTATTGTAACTGTAAAGGCATAAGACAGCTGCAATGAAATCTGAGATGAATGTTTGTAATGTCCCTTACCTGGTTTGCCCTAGAATTCGCTTGTGGATTAGATTTAGGGTTTCTTCTCTTTAAATATTCTCTTGGTATAGTACCTGTAACAACATATATATACGTACAAATCTATATTGCCATACGTCAGTTCTAATATCAATTTCCCAGCAATTCAACATAATCAACTTACAAATGAAAACACATAAGAAAGAAGAGTCACTCAACATGCCAGGGAGGAGAAGTCATAAATCCTTAGTAGCCTAAGGCCTACCACAGTCCTATTGCCCGAACCCTTGACGAGGGCCTATGGGGGCTGGTCCTTTTGCCGAATCCCTCGTCTGGGCCTATGGGGGCATAAACCAATGTGGGACCCCCATCCCTCCATGGTCCAAACCTTTGACTTAGGCCTAAAGGGCATAACACCCAATCCTGGTCTCGGGCCTATGGGGACGTGTTGATGTGTTTTCCTTGCACAGACAACGCAGCATAAAATACTCGCGTATTTTATCCTCTCTTGAACAAAATCACTCAGATGCTGAATTTTGTGATCAACTGAGTAGACTCCAAGGTTCCTTATCGTTAATTCTCGACTTGGGATAGCTTGTTTGGCAAAGATGTGATTTGCTGTTTCATACAAAGGGACTTACACTTTGGTGTTCAACGGTAGGAAAATACCGTTTGCACTCGCACAGGTTGTAACAATCGCTTCAAGGCTACACGCTATGATAAACTTATGATACGGCAATTCAGCTCTTAATCCTACTCTTAACAATGTTTTTTCAAAAAAAATGCAAAAGACTGGGTTTAGAAAGAATATCTAATCTAAGTGCAAGCTATTATCATCAATTCCTGGAAATCTCAACCACGCTTTGCTTCGCCATGAGGCAACAACTCCACAAAGGTGATGCAATCTTCTAAGGATAAGCTAAAGGTTTTCAAATTGTTCAATAAACAATCGAAGTGAAGCTTGTGATGTGTTCAGACTAACCTTACACTACAACTTGCCAGCGACAAATCATAAAAGGTATGAACATATGGAGATTTCACTAAGTAATCGAAAGACAATAACTTCTACAGACTAAAGCAAACAAACTTTGAAAGAAATAAACTAAGTTAAAACATTGAATGCGAGTGAGTACTTAGCAACCATGCAACTTGCAAAGAGAACACAAAATCACCATGAATAGCTCAACAATGAACTTGTATTGATCTCAGCAAAATCTTAGCAACAGCTCTAATTTGCTCAAAACTCATTATGCAAAATGAAGAGGAATGAGGCTTATATAGCCTTCAAAATACAATGGATGGCCAGGATCAATTTGGATTCGATGGCCCAGATCATGCCACATCAAAGGTGGTTATAACAACTTTCTATTATTAGAGATATACAAGAAGCAATAAAGGCACGTTTTCCAAGGTGACACCTTGGCGCCTGTGTGGACTGCCAACGTGGCATTTATTTCTTATGTTTATTCTTTTCAACCAATGCCATGAACTTTGGAACAACCTTCGCCATGTCAGCAACTGGTACACTTGGCGCGTTCCGAATGGTTCCTTCTGCCTTCTTCACATCTCATGTATGCTCATCAATTGTCCTCTCCCATTCTGCTAGACCAACCTGCTTACCACCAACTAGTGAGATCAAGGAGTAGATGTTGTTCAGCTGTTCACCAGAAATGAAGTGAATAGAATTGAAGTAATGAGAATGTAGGTAATTCTTCACGTCATGGAACGCTACCTCTCCTGAAAGTACACACATATCATCCATTACACCAACTATCTTATTATGAGCTCTTTGAAGCACACTATCCACTTGAACACAATCCATTTTAACCTTGTCAAAAAGCTGATCTCTTATGTCCATAGTGAAGTACCAAGTAGAGAAATCATACGATGAACCCTCTTCAACTACTCCTTCCTCTATCAATACTGACAGTGGAGTGTTCATCAAATCTTCCAAGTGTGGCATATATTCTCTTTTGACAGCATCGAATTGGGAACATGCTGCTGAAATTGCTTGAAGTCTTTCCAACAACTGAGCAACGGTTTCATACTTTTGGATGAGTTTATCAATGAATGTATCTATTTGATTTCTGACTCTTCCTATCCAGCTTTTCAATTCTTGGGACTGCGATTTCATACCTTCCAACTGAGCAACAGATTCTTGTGAAAGCATGGGAGGTGGAGTAGACGTCCCTTCACGTTGTCGAATTGGATTCATCAATTGCTGGATATACTGCTTGAAGGCGAGGTTTTCTTTCTCCAATCGATCTCCTCTTTCCCTTTCACGCTTCAATCTTTCTCTGACCACAGAAACTGACTCCTCCAACTCTTCAAACTCTTGCTCTTCTGTTGTTGGTCCCAAATCCAAAGTGGTCACGTCGTAATCTTCAGGAGCAATATCATCAATTGTTTTCTCTACCCTGGGCGTTGCAATATGCACTTTCCTGGACCCAGAACTGTCTCTTGTAATCTTGGAGAATCTAGTCGCCTTCTCCTTTCCTTTGTCTCGCTTGGTTCTACCTAATAACTCTTGTATATTGACCTCTGGCGCTACTTCCACGATTGAAGTTTCCTGTACTCTCTTCCTCAACCATTCTGGCAAGGCAGACAAATCTTCCTAAACATCTTGTTCTTGAGCTTCAACTTCTAATTCTGGTGACGATGCTTCCTCATCAGACGGTTCAATGTGTATATCCATTTCAGCTTCTTGATCTTTGGAGGGACTCGATCGAACTTCTTCTTCTAGAATCTCATGCATGTGTTCTTGATCTAATGCCTGTGGATCTCCTTGGTTTTCTCTTACTTCATTCTCCACTGCTGATGTTACATTCATATCTTGAGAAGGACCACCTTCTTGCCTGGAAGAAGTACTAACCTCGTGTTGTGAACTCAACTTTGTCTTCTTTCGACTACTTTCTCCATGTGAGTCATCTAGACGCTTCCTCTTACTAGGCTGAGCTTCTTCTCTGGAGCTTATGCTATATCCACTAGACCCACTGTGATGTTCGCTGCTAGATTCACTATCATCCACCTCTTGTGATTGCTGCGAGTCGGTCCCTCCCATCAAGTCATATGTCAAGTCCTTGTTTGCATTCTCGAGCTTCTTCACTTGACGATCTACATACTTCTTGGTGATCTGTATAACTCGTTGTATCCAATCATCATGACCATTTTCTCTCTCAGCCCAATTAATAATGATAGGTCCTTCCTTGTCAAACATCTTTTGCACAAAAAACTTCTTAGTTTCTTCTAACTGATCAGGAATAGGCATTATATTACAAGACCTCACCAAATCCCAAGCCATTCTGGAACACCTCTTCTCTCTGATATGCTCATCATCATCCGCATCTGCCCAATGATCTTCTTGGTGCTCTCGGTGTCTAAACCTCTTCCCAAATGCCTTCCGAATCGTGTTAAATGGATCGAAGTGATCTCGATTCGTGTCATGAAGCACAAGATTGTAAGCTTGAAGTTCATATTCTGAATGCTGTGCAGCTTGCAGTGTTGGGCAAGTTTCCAACTTTCCAACTGCTATCGGAAAATTGATTCCGGCTTTCTTGTTATCTTTCTGAATTTTGTCCCAAGCCAACAGTTGTCTCGTCACCTCTAGTAGTACCATCTTGTCGGTAGGATACCTCGGCAAGCGGTAAGGATAAGATGAAAATCCTTGGATCCTCAAGTAGGTGAACTTCGGAAATTGGATGTACCAGCATCCATATTTGCCAATCAATCTCTTTGCATCCTTCGATAACCTCTCATGCATGTTTCCTTGAAGCTTCCTTACGATGAACATGAAGAATGCATCATTCACACGCTTGTAATGGGCGATAGACTTTAGCTGCAACTGCGGGTAACAATCATACACGCTGAATTGTTCGGGGCCATAACCTATGTCACCTCTGCAATTCAATCCATCATACTTTCCACACATTGCGAGGATATAGATGACATAGGAGCTCATGTAGAAGGACTTAGTCTCCTTCAGCTTGATCATCTGCTCATGAATATTGTTGCTTATGATGCCGGCCCAATCAATCATCACTTCACCTTTGTCGATTTCTTGCATGAATACGAACATCCACGCATCAAATGTTGACGATTGTTGACAACCCATGATTCTGTTCAAGAAGATCACCATGTAGCCATACTCCGTGATGAAATCTGATTTATGAAGTTTCTTCGGCAATTTGCTATGATGACTCCTTGGTTGTTTTACCCAATTGACGTTTATCTCTTGCTTACACTTACTTATCGCTCCTTCAAACACCCTTTGAGTTTGCTCTCGAGTGTAGACGGTGACCTTCCTATGCTTCGGGATGTTGAATGTTTCGGCGATGGCCTCCCTCCTCAAGTGAGCTAAGACTTCTCCATTGGATGTCTCAATGCATCTAGTCTCTTGGTTGTAGTGATCAGCACACTCCCACATAAGCTCGGCACTTGGCAAGGTTGGCGGAAAACAAGCGGCTTGGACGATCCCATTGCGAAGCATCTCATGGATAACCTTGGAGTGAGTTGGCTTGTAGAGCTCCCTCTTGATCTCCTCCATGTCGATGTGACCCAAGTTAGTGTCACTCACGTTCCTCCACTTGGACATGATCTTCGTCTCCGGCATGACTCCTTGCTTGTCGCTCTTAATCAAGGCTTGCCTTTCTTTCGCATTCATCCTCTACCTCTTCCTACAAGATAAGACAACACATGTCACTAGGCTGATGTGACCTCTTAAAATATGAATTTTTTACTATTTATCCTATCTCCTTGTGCATGTGGGATAAAAAAAAACAATGAATTTCAAAATAACATACCTTAGAAAAAGCAGATTTTCTAAAAAAATCAGAAATTTGGAAAACTTGACTTGAAAAAATTTGTGAACTTTAACCTTTTCCTTGAAATCTGCTGCTGCTCCTTGCTGCTCTGCTGTAAAAATCAGAATTAAATTTGGATTTGAATTTGAGGAAAATGCAATTTTAATCCTGCTTAAATACTAAATTTTACCTTTACCCACAGCAGGTCGGCCTAGGGTGATGAGGTCGGCCTAGAAAGAGATAAATTTAATGTTTTAGATTCCTTTGTGATGAGAGCGCCCATCATGGGCGGGTTTGGAAGGTGAATGTGGATAATTTCATGTGGAAACATGAGATGACATTCTCCATGTGTGGGGTCTAAATCCGCCTAGGAAGGGCGGGATCCAAGGATGTGCATGGATTTTTATCTAAACCTCGATTTAGATGTTCAACTCCTCCATTGAAGTTGAATGACACACTTAGAGTCTTGAATGCCTTTGTCCATGAGGCATGATGAAACCATTTGATAAGGGCGGCTTTAAAGATGATAAGTGGATGAAATGGTGTGGATGACTTGGTGTTGTCTTCGTGGAAGGCTCAAGGCTGCCTTGCATGGGTGGAGTGAAAGGTAGAGTGATCATTGGCTGTTCATTCCTCCCATTTGATAAGTCTTCTCTATCCATTTAAACACCTAGTGAGGCTTGAGATGCTTATGAATTGAAGAGATATCCTTGATGTTGGAGAGTGATGTCCATGTGTCTTGGTGAAGTTCACCTAGCAAGAGCGGTCTTGAAGAGGTTGTATGGAGTGGATGATGCAAAAGAGGTGAATGAAGATGAAAGTCTCATAGTCTTGAGAATGTATATGGACTACTTCCCTTAGCTCATCCTTATGAAGACTTCCTTTCAGCACCCTGGGTGGTTTTGAATGTAGTACATGGAGTGATGCATATGAGAACATGGACTTGTCCACCTGTCATAGTAAATACCGCCTAGGTGGGGCGGGTTTAGATAGGTGGTAGGGATTTTGCAACATTTGAACACTTCTCTATCTTAACCCTTAACACTTTGCCTCCATCTTCATGATTTAGTGACTTTCAAACTTCCTTCTTCCTGGAATGACCTTCATTATCTCATCTCTTGAGTATGATCAGAACTTGCAAGTTATCCATATGCCTTCTTCTCTCCTAGGCGGGTTTGAAGTTGATGCATGGAGAGATGTATGTGAAGAAATGAATGAATCCAAGACCCCTTCTTGAGACCGCCCAGGAAGGGCGGGTTTGGGCACATGGTGTGGATTCACTGTCTACAACATCTTTTCCTAACCTTGATGATCTCCTTTCAAACTTGTCCTTATCCACCCTTAAGGATTTCCACTTATCATAGTCTCAACCTTGCAACTTATGTCATTCTTCACCTTGGGCGGGTTTAGGCATGTTAGGTGGAGAAAATCATGTGAAAGGAGGTGAAGTTGTCCACTTGGGGCTCTTGAGGCCGCCCAGGTAGGGCGGGTTTGAGGATGTAGTGTGGATTTTGGCACTTAAGAACTTCTCACCTCTTGAGCTTGACTCTAACTTACCCCTCCTTGGCATACCTTGATCAAACAAACTTAATAGTGTGTGTTACCCTTCATCCTGAGCGGTCATAGAGGGAGTGCACGGAGAATTTCATGTGTTTGGTGATGGAATCCTTAAAGACCCCTTGAGGCCGCCCAGGTAGGGCGGGTTTGAGGGTAGCCCTTGGATTTTGACTCCTAAAGCATTCTAAAACCTTCAAATTTCCATCAATCTTTATCACCTTCTGATGTTTTGTATTGAAACACTTTGAATTTTTGATAATTCTTACTTAGGGCGGTATTGAAGGCACTGTCTGGAGAGTATCATGTGGTGATGATGACACTGTTCAAGTGTGACACCTGGAATATTGCCTATCAATCACTTAACTTCACTCAAACTCATCAACTTGACTTACAGATCAGCATACCTTAGTGTTTTATACATGAAAACCTCAACACTTAACCATTTTTTCTCTAGGGCGGTTTTGGGAGCAGTGTGAGGAGAATTTCACGTGGCAGGAGACATCATCCATGAAGACCCTGTGAAACCGCCCAGGAAGGGCGGGTTTGGACATGACCTCTGGATTTTCATACTTAGCAACATTTCACTGTTGTCAATCTTGGTAATCTCACTCTGTGAATGTCTCTTCTTTCACTCTTGACCAAATAAACTTCCAAATTGAACCATTTACACCCTGAGTGGTCCTGGAGGCAGCAGGTGGAGAGTTTCATGTGACAGGTGATATTGTCCAAGACCACCTCTTGAGGCCGCCCAGGTAGGGCGGGTTTGAGGGTACCCCTTGGACAACTCTTCCAAATGGTATGCACTTTCATCAAAACCTCAATAAACTTTATAGAGTGCTCCTTGGGCGGTTTTGAAGGTAATGCTTGGAGTATTTGATGTGGGAAGTGAAATAGTCCATAAGGACCACTTGAAACCGCCCAAGTAAGGCGGGTTTGAAGACACTTTTTGGATTTTACCTTGAAAAGACACTTGATGCCTTCATCTTTATGTTTTGTGCTGAGATACTTCAAAATTTGCACATTTTCTCCTTGGGCGGGATTGGACACTGTGTGTGGAGAAATCCATGTGGCAGGCGAAATTGTCCAAGACCCCCTCCTGAGGCCGCCCAGGTAGGGCGGGTTTGGACATGACCCTTGGATTTTGCCTCTTTTAGCTTCAAACTGACTTAAACTCAGAGCCAAACATAAAGCCCTTCCTTCATAACTCAAAACATTACAAGCTTTAACATCAGTCCTTTCGCATGAAGACTCTGACCGAGGAGATATACTTTGTTTACTCCGATCTTGATCACTCAAAGTGTCCTATGAGACATTCTAAGGTATGACACATCTGACTTATCCAGTGTCCCCCCCTGCATGTGTTGTGAACCAGGACCTAGCTAAGACTCAGAAACTAGACCGAACTTAAGCAAAAAAATTAGGGGGTCCCCATTTGCAATGGGGCGATGTGTGATGAGGTCACAACAGGACGGAACCTTAGATGGGGTTTATAGGCAATCTACTAAGACTTATGCATTCACCCCTCCTGGCTGAATCACAAATAAAATATATGTAGTTTCCACACAGTTCCAATTTATACAATTTGCCTTTATCGCTAGGAAATGAATCCTATAGTAGTATATGATGCAACATACGATATATTAGAGTGCAAACAGTTTCTAGCCAGTTTCAAATATGCAGTTATTCTTTTATCAATTTTCATTCTACTTCCATTATGCTATAAGAGATTCAAACATAAATGTAGATGACAGGACAAAAACAATAATCAGAGAAGTTATATTTATTCACAGTCATCCTTCTTATAGTTTTCTAGTTTTATGGCTTCATTCTGATACAAACTACTATACAATATAACAGCCATCATTTATATACACTTGCAGATGGAAACTAGTACCTAGACATATCATAATGATCTACAGTTATTATCCTAATGAAAGTCACAATTGCCATGACACAATTCCCTTATTTCCTAGTCCCAATTTCCTCACAGCATATGAAATAATATTATTGTTGAATAGAGGGAACTAGATGCTAGGACTGAGTGAGGAATCTCACCTGAGCCTTGATGAACACATCATCAATTTCTTACGTCTCATATGAATATGCTGCAATTATTGTCTTTAATTTTATAATATAAATATATATATTCTAAACTCAAGAAAATATATATATCTTATTCCCTCTTGATGCTGGTATGCTTAGTTATGTACTTCACTTTAGAATATATATACTCTTAATTTTAGTAAAGTATTTTATTCTCCTTTATCCTTTTCCTGTTGAATGATGATCGATGGTGATCTAACTTCCATTGCATTTCTATTTTGTGTTTTTTTATTCTGATGAGATATCTTCACAATGCCCACCAATATTATCTTTATATCTTGATGGATGCCTTTTCATCAATAGTCACCACTTTATATGGTGATCGCTGACCTATTTGTTCATTCACTGCTTAGTTAATATTATTTAATAATAATCACTCCTTTATTAGAGTGTCTACTCTCGTATTCGCTGCTTGTAAGGAATATTAATAGTTACTTAACAATTACTACTTTATTCTCTTATATGAGATATTTGCTGCCAAAAGTCAAGTCTTATATTATATATATAAATATGTTTATTTATATATATTTATAATGTTATAATAATATTTATTTATATAAGATTATATATATATTTAAATTATAATATTGGATATTTCATATTTATGCTTATTTATATATTTATAATATAAAATAGTCATAATGATGTTATATTTATATATTATAAATTATATAATAGTATTATTATATTATATAATAATACTTAAATCAATAATACAATAAATATATTGTATTTTCATAATATTAATTAATATTATTATATATGTTGGTTAAATATATTTGACCAAAGCGATTTCTCTGTCCATGATGTTTAAATCTTTAATTTAAACAATGCCCTAATATGGGGACATGACAATGTTGACTGTCAAACACTTGCTGGGCGGACAGCTGTTACAAGACTTCTATAATAATAAAGAACTCCTCAAAGGCTGCAGTTGGTGTGTTGGAGCTGCGTCTCTTGAAGGGCACGTCCCTCAATATTCAATGCTGGGCGTCCAACTTTATGGGGGCCACATTCCCATACGAAGGAAAACTATTTCACAAGGCTGCAAACACTTTCTAAAACCCCACGATCCTCCCAACTTAAGCGCTTCACCAATTTGTAGTTATGGTTGTTTGATGAGGCTGTGGCTAGGGTAGGTGCTCCTTAATCTCTAGACGCCTTCACTATGAATTCAAATCAGATGTTAGGGTTGTAGAATATCTCCGAGTCTTCAATGATAAACCCAATACAATGATGGCTAAAATGTATCCTCCAATCTTGGCGTCTAGGGTTTAGCATAAACCCACTATAAATCCTCAAGGAAACTCCATAAAACCATCAATGAATTGCTCTATAAAACTCCTCACAAATCTGATACTATACCTGCAATTGAAAACCTCCAGCAAATCTGAGTATAATTCCCAAATTTGTATTTGGAACAAATCACAGAAATTTGGTAGTCTTCTCCTTCAATGTAAACCTGCAAAATATATATTTGAAGTTCTCAAAACTGATCAATGAAGTACAATGTGAATCCTGAAGTGAATCCACCAAATGGGTAGACTTGGGTTTTCGTCCAATCCACCTAAAATCCCAAGGGTTTCCGTTCTAGGGTTTGCAGAACCTGTAGTTGCAGCTCACAAGGAAAACTCCAATATGCAAATAACAATTCAAGATATAAAAATGATTTACCTTCACCTCTTTTTAAAGCCATAAGTGAATCTTTTTGGCTGACAAGCTTCACATCTAGAAGATTCTCTTTTTTCTTTATTTTATTTTATTTTATGTATCCCTTCTCAAAAGCGACTTATTTTATAATTTCCCAATAACTTATTACAAAGTCACTTTTTTACAAATAAAAGCCCAACTAATTAATTAAATATTAATAATCAAAAATGACTTAGGATTATTTAACTTTTAGTTAATTAAATCATTCCCTTATAACTCTCAACTTAGCCTATGGGAATAAAAATAGGCTAGTGGACCTCGCTGGATGATCACCCAGAAAATGGGGATATTACAGAACTCCTAGCAGAACCTTTCAAAGAGAGATGAAATACGTAGTTTTGGAATGGAAGGAGGTCATAGCGAAAAATTATCAAGTTTTTCCCCATAAACTCTAAAAAAATGTGCATTAAGCCTGAAAAGTTGAAAACCAGATAGTCATTATGGTGACTGGAGCAAAAACTTGCTAGTTGTAACTTAGCTTTAATGGTTTGAATGCCAGAGCAAGTGGTTAGACAATTTGGAAGCTTCAAAAGACCTAACTAAATATGAATATAATCAAAGCCTTGTTTTTCATTGTCCAAAAAGCTCAGAAGCCGTAGGAAAAACTATACTCCCTAATAGATTTTGTTTTCATCTGATGAGATCTTTGGTTGGAAGATAAGGGACCTGATATACTTTTGTTTTGATTCTTGATACGTAATATGTATAGTGTTTCAATTGATTCTAAAGTTTTCTCTTATTTTTTTTCTCATCAATACCTAGTCTTTCATTGTCGATTAACTTGAGAGGCCATAGGGATAGATTCCCTAATTGATATTATATTCATCTGCTGAGATCTTTGGCTGGAAAGAGGACTTGATATACTTTTTTTTTGATGCTTAATCTGTATAGTGTTTCAATTGATTCTAAAATTTATTCCATAATTATTGGTTACGTCACCCTTTTTGGCATATTTTGATGTCTGAAAAGAGATATTAAAAAGGTTTATGCCTCGTAGAAGTTATGTTGAAGACTGGAGATTTTTTGAAGGTCCTCTTGGCCTTTACTCATTGTATTGACAGTGGAGATGCTTGTATGAAACTTCATTCTTCAAGAAATAAGTGCAAAAAGATGAAATACATTTCAAAATCTTAAATATCTTGTTAGGATTTCCCTTTATTGTTTGTGCTTTCCGTGTTTTGGTTTTTTCTAATCAGCAACATTTGTGACAATGTTTCATAACACCTTTGTTAGCAATGATCTCATCACTTCGTATTTTTCATACTTTAGTTCTGAGTTACTGGTTCAGGTTTGGGTACGCTGGTTTGACACAATTGTTTTAGGGGTTGGATAGGTTTTAGGTATGTCCATAAAAAATAAATATAAAAATGATATATATACCACACACTACACAGCATACATATAATAAACAAAACTACCATAAAAATTAAAATACTACTTTGTCAGTATGTCAATTTTTGCACATTGAAGATTATAAGCCATCATGTGAAAGTGTCGGGACCTACACTAGCATGTGTTGGGGTAGCCTTTTGGACTTGTTTTTGGCTTTAAAGGTGACGGTCCTGAGATGGTGTGGTGCAAGTCACCATTCCTCATGTAATAACTCCTTTAACCAAACTTCAGTCTACTCTGCTTGGCATGTACACTTGTTCATTAATTCCTTTGTCTGTTCATAGATCCTGATGCACATCCAATTGGCCTCGGACTTATAGAAAGACAAATGGGACTCAGTCTTGAAGAGCCTTCAAAATGTGAAAAGATACCATAATATGTGGTTTCTGAGTTGGCACTTTTTGTCATGTCCCTTTTCCCAAATTAGAGTCATAAATAATATCAAAATAAAAAGTGTTTTTAAACAGTAGGGAAAAAAAAAAGGATTAACAAAAAAATAAAAATAAAAATAAAATTCAAATAAAAGTATTTTTAAATACTTGGTGGGAAATTGGGACCCAAGGGCTCAAATCGAAAAGGGTATATCAATAAGTTCCCATCTTCATTTCCATTATCCAATTTCATTTTGGCATTCTTCAATTTGAGATCGAATTTGGTCTTGCATTCAAGGACGATACCCCTTGGCTGCAATTCTGTGATCCAGGAGGACAAAAACCCTCTTGGCATCACTGCTTCGAGAGGTCTGAAGATAGAGATTTGCAAGCAAATTTGAAGAAGTACTGATTTACATAGTTACACTACATAATTAGGAAGCCTGACACCAGTGCACAGCCATTCATGTTGGCATTGACATCTTGATACGAGCACTATTGGAGTTATAGAGTTCACTGGGATACTAAGTTGCCGGTTCTGGTACGGGAGCAGATACGGGAGCGGGGTTCTGGTACGCCGGTACGGCGTTTTTTTTTTTACTGTGGGTACGGCTGGGTATGGCTGTACTATATATATATATATATATAATTTAATATTTATAATAATGTATAATATATAAATATATAATATAATATATTATAATTATATTATATTATATATTAAAATACATACATAAAATTTAATATTTATAATAATGTATGATATATAATATATTATATAATATATAATATTATATTATATTATTATATATTATTTATTAATAATATATAATAATATAATATAATATAGAATATATAATATAATAATATTATATATTATATTATTATTATATAATATATAGTATTTAATAATTTATATAGTTATTAGTTTTTTAAAATAAAATTTGTAATTTAAAAAAAATCCCAGAAATGCCCCTGGGAGCGCCTGAAGGGCCTGGGAGCGGCCCTGGCACCCCAGGTTCCTTGTGGGTTCTCCGTCGGAGAACCCACAAAGAACCCGGGGTGCCAGGCCGCACCCGTCGCCACTTCCGCTCCCGTCCGGTCTGGTACCCGCCCCCAAAACAGAAGAACCTGGTAACTTAGCTGGGATACATACTAAACATTGCTAAGCCTCAGCAGCGAGCGACAGTGGGAGACTTTATTTGCAGATCGCTAGACTTAGCCACCCAGATCTCATCACTAAGGTGACTCCAACTCTATTGTTTGGCCGCTGTAACTTATTTACCCGCTGGGCGATCCATTGGGGAAACACACCTAACTGGTACATTGTTGGGGAGTTTAGATTGAGGGAAGATCTTGTGAATACAGTCAACAACATTCCACCTGGAGGTCGTGGCTTGCTAATCGTAGGGTCAGTGAAGATAATTCATCACAAAGCACACCTGGTCATGGTGCTAAGGAATCCAAGAGAATTGCGGGTATATGTATGTGAGCTGCATATTCTATCTTTCCGATACATTGTGCAACAATCAACACCATAGCCATCGAAGTGTGACACGTTACTGGAGGTCAATACAAGCATTCAGGGGATTTATTACATCCTTTATTCCGCATAAATAATCTTTGTCAATGGGCGTGATATTTGTGTAGTAAATCATTTCGCCAATAACTCTATTAAGGAAGTTGGTTGGGAACTGTTAGCGGCACGATCTGTTGCTGGTCGTGAGATCTACATTATTGAGGAGTGTTATAGCATCTATCTACAGTTAGTGGTGAAGAGAGGTCTGCACAACAGTGTCGCCAGCCAGGATAACCCAAAACAGTTGCCAAGTTTGAGCATCATTTCACATTTGATAAGCGATGTACTACTGCTGAGTGCTCTGGTGCCTGGTGCTGTGCCATTATATAGAAAATTGTATTTACCAGTTGTACGTATAGTAAGCTGTATGTTCCAGATCTAAGTTTAATGAGATAAGACAATTTGAAATCTGTTTCAGTTTGGGCGCCATAAACTGTGACTATTATTCGAGTTATTGTATTTATCAGTTGTATGTTCCAGACCTGAGCTTTAATGATATAGGATATTTTGAAATCTGTTTGAGATCATCAGTTTCTTTTTAATTGATTTTAGTTATACTGTTTATTCACATACAAAAAAAAGAAGAAAAGAGAGATCAATTCCCTAAGGCTGCATCAGGGATATTACACTTTTAGAGAAGGATTGCTCTAGTTTCAAAGAAGAGATAGTCGAGAGAGTGATGCAGAGCCTGGAGTGAGAACCCACAACAGACTGGGTATGAACCGAACTAGGATCCAGGGGTTCTGCAGGCCAAACCTATAACATAGCTTTAGTTCTTTCAGCTTTTTACATAGGATATGCTGTAAAGCCAATAGTTTGCTATAAATTCATAAAAAATTCGTTTGCATTGTTACTCTGTAATATATGTATTTTGAACTTACAGTATGAAAGAGTATTAGATAATTATTGTAATTAAATTTCCAAAATTTGTCCATGAGACTCAAAAGAATGGCCAATTGGCAACAATGCTAGCAATAAAAGGAGTGTCTAGACCATCTTCTCTGTAAGAAAACAATAACAAAGGATTCACCAAAAAGTGTAAACCCTAAAAATGAAAGTAAACTTTTGAGTACTACATGACACCTTTTATAAGTGTGTGGGGCTTGATAGATACAACATAGAAAAGGATATAGAGCACATATAAAAAACAAAAATTCCTTAAATTGTTTTGGAAAAAAACATTATAACCATTATGCTATTGGTTTTAGAGACAGCCATTGGTTATTATTGCTCCATCAAATATCCAAGTTCTACATAGTTTTGTTTTGTTGGACTCGTTAAGTGTGGCCTTGGGGCCACTCCCATTATATTAATATCAGAAAATATGAATAGTACATTTTGAATTCCACCTTGACTACGGGTGCTAACCATCTAAACTGCCTAAACTACCCACAACTAGTGGGGGACCCAGTTCCATACAATGCAAAAAAGCAAGAGAAACATTACAAAATTCCTGCAGAGGACAAAGAAACTGGCATACATGACTAGGGCTTGACCACCCTTGCTAGAAATTATGAAAAGGAACCAAGTATATTTATGTGCTGCTTCTATAATCTGAGTGTCATCCTGCCCTGAGCTGCACAACAAGCATGCTTTTCAATGCTGGAGTTGGATTCTTCTTCAAATGCAAACTCCAATCTATTTCACCCACGTTTACTAGCCCAACCACAAATTTGAGGAATGCTGTTGCCTTCTTCACTGTATCAATGCACTCCTTCTTAGCCCGATCATCATTGGAAATAAGGATGGGGACTATTTTTCCATCTGAAGAACCAACAACCATTGGGGGAGCCAAATTTGTGCGCAGCAGTCAAACCGAAGGAATAAGATAGCCTAGAGTTTCCTCCAAGCCATCAAGGAACTCCTTGATAAAGGCTTTAGCCAGCGACCAAGCAACTCCAATGTCTTCTTCCAAATCCAACAAAACGCCTATGATCATGGATGCCAAATCAGTATTCACCCTGTAACGATGTGTTGTGTGAAGAAGATTTTCGCCCAACACCTTCTTGATAGTGTGCAAAACAACCATTGCTTTGCCTCGAAAGGCTCTTAACTGTACGTCGGAGATCTAGCCAAAAAACACTCTTTCGTTTCTTGGAGACCAGGCACACATTGCTATCCATTTGTAGTGCTCAAGAAAATTGCCACAGTTCTAAGGAATTGTGATAAATGTTAGGAAAGGTGTCTCAACCTTGCTCCTAATGTTAAGATTACAAAAAGTGCAATTTTTAGGTTATAAAAGAGAAAATCTCAATTTCTTGGCTATAGAGTCACAGTTACTAGATACTCCACCCCCTCTCGCTTGGTACGCATATCACCGTATTGGATACGGATACTCATAGGATACGGCTCGGATACTTCTTGGATACCGTATCCAGCCGTACCAAAAAAAACCCTATTTTTTTCCCTTGCCGGGTATGCGCAGATGTGGCATTCTGATGATCTTTGTGTCGTATCGCAAAAATATTAAGCCTAGAATGTTAAAAATTGCCGCAAGCAATTGTTCCATGACCTAGCATGCTGATTTCTTGTTGCGGGGAACTACTCTAGACTAGCACGCACACGATGGAAATATGTCTTTCTATGCAATTGTATTTACTCAAATAATCGCATTCATTCTAAAGTTGGAGATATATTGTCAACAAGCAATGGAAGAAGAGGCAAATTTTATTAATTGGTGATAAATTTTTTTAATTTTTGGCTTTTTTGTTTTACTTTATATTGTAAACTTTTATTTATTTATTAAGTTTAATACATTTAACTTTTAATTTAAGTTTAATTTATTAATATATAATATATTTGTTAAATATATATTAGTTATATTAAATTTAAATTATTTAATATTATTTATTGCTAATCTATATATATATATGTCGTATCTAGCCATATCCATATTAGGGGTCTTGAAAAATAGCCGTATTCGTATCCGATGCCTTATCCGCATCCGATACCTTATTGGTTTTTGGCCAAAATAAAAACTCTAGGTTGTTCGACACCGGTTCTCAGGTGCTTGTCACGTGGACCTCTTTGAGCACTACAATTTAAAAAGAAAAGGGCTCAATTGACTTTGCAGATCAATAGTTATGGCCTTGGAAAGTTGGGCCTCTTGCATTAGAAATGTAAAAATATCTAGGACACATAAAGGAGTTGTAAGGTGGAGTTACACTTGACCATCTTATGATGCATGTTATGACAAATCATAAGGCATCTTTGGTTAGAGTTAATGGAGGCAAAATGGAATGCCCAAGTTGGTGAGTGGATTATGATGAGCTTATGATAGGTGGAAGGATTATGCTCTTTTTAGCCTGTGGACTCATCTTGGGATTTGGGTGTTGGATTCTAACTAAGGATTTGGGCACCACATTTTGAGTGGTTTTAGCTCATGATTTCTTAGTTACCATTTGATGGTTTCATGTATTGCATCTCCTATTTATTGGGTGCTTGAGATAGAGGTTTTGAGATAGTGAGTTTTGTAGGTATTGTTATGTTGTTGGAATTCCTCCAGATCTCTGGTTGGTGATACTCTTGTGAAGGCTTGCTTTGCAAGTGTATTGTAATTGTGTTGTTTATTGAATAATACATTGGGTTGCTTTAGAGTGTGGGTTTTTTTTTCTCTTGAAAGGGTTTTCCCCACGTACACCTATGTTATGGTATACTGTTTATTTTATGTTTATATGTGTTTCTACTTTCTAGAATTGTTAAAAGATTGAAATTTGCACAACACTCCTCGGAAGTTTAGTGTAGGAAGTGTTTCTGTGTATCTTGCTTTCTTTCATTTTGGTATTGGAGTCTAATCGCCTCGGATTCTAGGTGTTGGGTAGAGGGTTTTAGGTACTAATCTTCAGTTGAGTGGGAGCTTGCACAAAGAGGGTTTTGATCGTATTGGAGGAAGAGATGGTAAGCACATCAAGGATAGAGATGGAGAAGTTCTCAGGCACAAACTTTGAGTTGTGGAAGCTCAAGATGGAGGATGTGCTTGTAGACCAAGATCTATAGGTTGTAGTATCCATATCCAAACCTACATCTACATCACTAGAAGACTGGGACAAGATGGATAGAAAAGCAAAGGGTCTCATTAGACTTAGTTTGGCTGATTCAGTGTTGCTAAATGTGCATGAAGAGACTACTTAAGCGAATCTTTGCAGGATGCTTAGAGAAATTTATTAGGCTAAATCTTTGGTGAATAAGCTTTTCCTAAGAAAGAAGTTGTATACCCTTAGGATGGAGGATGGTGGGTATGTGGCCGAACATCTAAATGGCTTTAATATGGTAGTTACCTAGTTACACTTCGTGAGAGTGAAGATGCAGGAGGAGGATCATTGCACAACTTTGCTACGTTCTTTGCCAGATTCATGGGACCATTGGTTATGGCCTTTGGGAGCACTATCACCAAGTTCAAGATGGATGAAGTGGTTGCATCTTTGCTTTCTAAAGAAATGAGAAGGATGAGTTTTGAGTTGACCAAGGAGGCCCTAGTGGTTTGTGGAAGATCCAAAGAAAAAGGCCAAGAAGGACAAGAGGCAAGATAAGTCTAGATCCAAATCCTGTGGGAGATCCCTATCTCCTGGTAAGTTCAAGGTGAAATGTTGGAATTGTGGCAAAGCTAGACACCTTAGAAGCAGAGTTGCATGGATATGGATATGGTATCGGATACGGATAAGGTATCGGATACGGATACGACTATTTTTCAAGGCCCCTAATATGGATACGGCTAGATACGACATATATATGTGTGTATATATATAGATAGATAGATTAGCAATAAATGATATTAAATAATTTAAATTTAATATAACTAATATATATTAAACAAATATATTATATATTAATAAATTAAACTTAAAAAAAGTTAAATGTATTAAACTTAATAAATAAATAAAAGTTTACAATGTAAAGTAAAACAAAAAAGCCAAAAATTAAAAAAGTATCACCAATTAATAAAATTTGCCTCTTCCTCCATTGCTTGTTGACACTATATTTCCAACTTTAGAATGAATGCGATTATTTGAGTATATACAATCGCGTAAAAAGACATATTTCCATCGTGTGCATGTTGGTCTAGCCTGCAACAAGAAATCAGTATGCTAGGTCATGGAACAGTTGCTTGTGGCAATTTTTAACATTCTAGGGTTAATATTTTTGGGATACAGCACAAATATCATGAGAATGCTGCATCTGCGCGTATTCGGCATGGAAAAAAATAGGGTCTTTTTTGGGTATGGCTAGATACGGTATCCAAGAAGTATCTGAGCCGTATCCTATGAGTATCCGTATCCGATACGGTGATACGCGTACCAATGGAGAGGGGGTGAAGTATCCGGTAACTGTGCTTAGAAGAGATTGTAAGGAGGAGAAGAAGAAGAAGGTTGACTCTGATGACAAGTCTGAGAGATCCTTCGAGGATGATGGTGATGCTTTCATCACTACCTTGGCTACTCATGCATCGGAAGGTGCATGGTTGATAGACTCTAGTGCCTCTTTCCACATGAACTCACATCAGGGTTGGTTTACAAAATATGAAGAATATGATGGTGGGAAGGTGTAGCTTGGAGATGATTCTCATTTGAAGATTGTTGGCTGTGAAAGAATCCTAATTTGATTCCTTGATGAACAAGTGAAAGGAATCAATGGTGTATTGCATATCCCTAGTTTGGCATGGAGCCTACTTTTTGTAAGTAAACTTAATGATGCGGGTGTGTAGATTGTTTTCTCAAGTGGAGAGTGTAAGATGGGTAGAGGAGCTATAGTGCTTGCTAAGGGTGTCTAGATTGGCACTCTATTTCAGTTGGATGCATGCACGGTTCAGTGCAATAATTTTGTTCCTATAGTGAAGAGATTTGCAGAATCTTCACCTTCACCATTGGAACAAGCAAGAAAGAGGTGTGTTGTGTCTATTTTTGGTGGTTGTACTTTTTGGGTACCTAAGGGTGCTCATTTTTTGGAGACAAAACTTCCAACAGAGAAAAACAATGTTATGGATCCAAAGAATGGGTCATATAGGTGAGAAGGGTCTATGGACCTTGAGAAATAAAAATCTTGTTGAGGGGTTGAATGATCATAACCTGGAGTTTGATTTTTGCGAACATTGTGTTTATGGAAAACAAAACCGTGTTCAATTTTATTCTAGTTCTCATAATTCTTATGGGGTATTAGACTTGATACATTATGATGTTTTTGGTCTTGCAAGTGTTCCTTCGATTTCAAGATCTATATATTATGTATTTTTCATTGATGATTATAGGACATGGGTATATTTCCTTAGGAGTAAATCTTAAGTCTTTAGTTGGTTTAAGGAGTTTAAAGCCCTTGTAGAAAATCATAATGGTAAAAAGATTAAGCTTTGAGGACTAATAGTGGCGGTGAGTTTTGTTTGGCAGATTTCGACAAGTTTTGTAAAGACCATGGAATAGGACATAAGACAACTCCCTACACCCCTCAATAGAATGGAGTTGCAGAAAGAATGAACAGAACATTGATGGAGAGGGCTAGGAGATGCTTAGTGGGGCTGGCTTGGAACAAAAGTTTTGGGTAGAAGCAGTTGCCGCACAGCTTGTTACCTGGTGAATAGGTCTCCTACATCATCTCTTGTTGATAGACACACGTGGAGGTGTGGTCAGGGAAAAAGCCCTCATTGAAACATCTTCAAGTCTTTGGTTGTGAGGCATATGTACATGTGCCTAGGGAGAAACAGTCAAAGTTGGAGAACAAAGTTGTAAAATGTATCTTCATTGGCTATAGTGTTGGTTTGAAAGAGTACAAGCTTTGGGATCCTATGGCTGAGAGAGCTCTGTACACGACAAATGTTATCTTTACAGAAGTTAAGCCTTCTTCCATAGTATTGTAGCCAGAGAAGGATGGAAAGAAGGATGGGGTTCAACTAACCCCAAAGACCAAGAAGGTTGAACCAGAAGCCCACGAAGGACTTGAAGAGGAGGAGAGCTTAGATAGTTCAGAGAGTTCTAAAGAAGAGATAGAACATCCACCTCAGTCATTTAGGAGGTCCACTTGGCAAAGACAACAACTAGATATGTATACTCCTCCTGATTGGACATGTATTTTTGCTTTGATTACAAACACTGATGAGCCTAGGATTGTAAAGGAGGCTATGGGTATGAATGATGCAGAGTCCTATAAAGTGGCCATGGATGAGGAGAGCTACATTGAGGAAAAATGACACATAGGATTTAGTACCTTTGCCTAATGGACGAAAACCTCTTGGATGCAAATGGGTGTTCAAAAGAAAAACATGTTTAGATGGGAGTGTTGAGAAGTACAAGGTGAGATTGGTTGTGAAGGGTTATTCCTAGGTTGAGGGAATAGATTATGGTGAGATTTTCTCCCTAGTAGCAAAGCTGATATTCATTAGATTTTCATTGTCTATTGTTGTGGTGTATGATCTTGAGGTTGAGTAGATGGATGTGAAGACAACGTTCCTTCATGGTGATTTGGAGTCAGAGATTTATATGACATAGTTGAAGCACTGCATTGAGAAAGGTAAAGAACATTTTGGTTTGTAAGTTGAGGAAATCTTTGTATGGTTTTAAGCAATCTCCTAGGATGTTGTACCAGAAGTTTGATTCTTTTGTGTTAAGTTTGGAATTTCTGAGATCCAAATTGGATTATTGCATCTACTATAAGATGGATAGTGATCGCTTTTCATTATTGCATTATATGTTGATAATATGCTATTTTTCAGTAATGGGAAGGGTTTGATTTGTGAATTGAAGTCTCAGTGTTCAACACAGTTTGAGATTAGAAGAGAGAGCAAAAAGCTTTAGTTGGGCCAGAGTAAGTATGTGAACTCAGTGTTGAAGAGGTTTAGCATGTCAGCTTGTAGGGCATTGTGTGTTCTTGTTACAATGGGGACAGAGTTATTTGTTGAGCAATGTATGATTTCTCCCAGTGAGATGGAGTATATGAGTAAAGTACCTTATGCTACTATAATTGGGAGTTTGATATATGCTATGGTTTGCACAAGACCAAACATTGCCCAAGCAGTGGGAGTACTTAGTTGATTTATGGCTAATCCTAAATGGGTACGTTGGGATGCAATAAAGATGGTCTTCTACTATTTGCGGGGTACTTTCGAGTATTCCTTATGCTATGATGGTTATTCTATAGGGGACCGACATTTAGTTTGTATTCGTGGATTTGTGGATTCAGATTGGGTTGGAGATGTTGACAGTAGGAGATCCACCAGTGGATACATTTTCACTATGTTTGGTAATGCAATTAGTTGGATGAGTAAGCGACAGGCTGTGGTCACTTTGTCCACTACAGAAGCAGGGTACATGGCAGCTACTCATGCTTGTAAGGAAGCTATCTAGCTTAAGAGATTGTGTTCAGATGTTGGGCTAGACATAGGAGCCATTATGGTTCATTGTGACAATTAGAGTGCCAATGTTTGGCAATGAACCTAACCTTTCATGTGAGGATGAAACACATTGATGTCTAATACCATTTTGTTCATGATATGGTAGAGGATGGAAGGGCGATGCTGGAGAAGGTTGATACTTTGATGATTGTTGTAGATTTGTTGATAAAGCTTGTGGCACAGACAAGTTCAGGTGGTGTAGTGAGTCAATGGGCCTCTTGGCCTCTAGCAATTAGATTTTAGTGTTGTGAGTTTCCCCATTGCTCTTGCAAGGTGTTCAACAAGTGGGGGAACGTTAGGAAAGGTGTCTCAACCTTGTTCCTAATGTTAAGATTACAAAAAGTGCAAGTTTCAGGTTATAAAACAAAAAAACTCAATTTTTAGGCTATAGAGTTGGTTTTTGGCCAAAATAAAAATTCTGGGTTGTTTGGCAACGATTTTTAGGTGTCTATCATGTCGATCTCTTTGAGCTGTACAATTTAAAAAAAGCGGCCCAACCGGCCTCTTGGGTCAAAAGTTATGCCTTTGAAAGTTAGGCCTCTTGCATTGAAAATGTAAAAACATCTAGGACACATAAAAGAGCTGTAAAGGGGGAGGTACACTTGTTGACCAACTTATGATGCATGTTATGACACATCATAAGACATCTTTGGTTGGAGATAATGGAGCCAAATGGAATGCTTAAGTTGGTGAGTGGATTATGATGAGTTTATGACATGTGGAAGGAATATGCTATTTTTAGCCCGTGGACTCATCTTGGGATTTGGGTGTTGGATTTTAACTAAAGATTTGGGTGCCACATTTTGAGTGGTTTTAGCTCATGGTTTCCTAATTACCATTTGATGGTTTCATGTATTGCATCTCTTATTTATTGGGTGCTTGAAATGGAGGTTTTGAGATAGCAAGTTTTATAGGTATTGTTATGTTGTCAGAATTCCTCCAGATTTTGGTCTATTTTTTGTAATTGTTTAAAGATTGAAATTTGCACAACACTCTCCTCATAAGTTTAGTGTAGGAAGCATTTCCGCTTACCTCTCTTCCTTTCAATAAATTGCCGCCTTTGTTGAGCCACATATTAAGAGCATTTGTTAATGCCACCCTGCTCTCACCATCACATCTATTTGATTGAGCATTTGTTCTCACGAATGGTTGAGGTCATAATGTGAGATGAGGGTCGCTGCCACTATGATCATTTTGGTGGGTTCTTAAATCTGGTGTAAGTTTGCAATGTGGGATGGAAAATAATCCTTGTTTTTGGTCACCTCAATTAGGGACACAAGGAAAGCCATCAAAGGTTAGATTTGGGACCAAAGTTGGCCCAAGTAGCCTTGTTGTCAATTATGCATTCAACTTCGTGATCAATGGCATATTTTGCCAAAAAATCAGTTTCCCTGTTTATTACCCTATAAGCATGTTGAATGGAGTATGAAGCAAATGAATCTAATATGGGCCAAATAATAAGAAGAAAGCTTGTCATTTTCCAGCTCCAAGCTTGTTGTTTCCTAATTACATTAACAATCTGTCAATCAACATTGATTCACTCTCAATGCATACTGAAGAAACATTGTACTGCCTGCATACATGAAGGCCAAGGAGTAATGCCTGGACTTCAGCTTTGTTGTTGGTTCCCAGTTTTAGTTTTTTTCGGAGGTTGCACAGATCATGTGTCCCCACTCATGCCAAACCATGCACCCGATGATGGGCTAGGATTCCATTGAAGAGCTCCGTCAAAATTCAGCTTCTTCTAGCCTGTCAGTGGAGGAGTCCACTTGATTCCAATATGAGGGTGGACAGTAGATTAGCTCTACTAGTCCATTGAACAAGTGGGAGTTTTAAGTCCTTCCAATTTTGCAACATCTCTTTATCCCACAGAGAAAATTTTGTTTTTTCCAAGTCGATTCTAAACTCTTGAATTCACCACTTCCTCTATCCCCGTCTCAATTTTTTCCTGGAATGCAAGTTCATTCATAGATTTGCCCAAAAACAACCTTCTATTTCTTTCTTTCTAGCAGAAAGAAGGATGGAAAGAAAGAAAGAACTTTGTACCCAAGCTTAACCTTGTAGATACCAGACTTTGAGCAGCTCCATTTGATGGTATCCAACTCTTCTTTGATGAAAACCTCTCATGGAAAGTTCTACATTCAATGCATTGATTTGATCTTCAGTGATTCAATGGCTCCTGATTTTCTTCCACATCCATTCTTCAATTCCATTAGAGTAACTGAGTCATATAGTCATGAACTTTCATCCCCCAAGTCAAAGATAGGGTCTTTCGAGCCATAATTAAATCTGTCCTATCAACAAGCTGAGGATATCCGTTCTATGAGTCTTTCTAGAAATTTGCAGAGCATCCATTGCAGATATGCCAAGTTAAATGACTTGTTATCAAGTCTTTGCAAGAGAGCCTGAAATTCCATAAGCGTGACCCCCCCCCCCCCCCCAAAGGGGGTCAGAAACCACGAGGATTCAGGATGGGTTTGGGAAATCGAAATATTTGTGCTACAAGATTTTAGTCACTTCAAATTAGGCTTTGAGAACATTCTCCAAATTAGTTTTGCTGCTGTAGCCTTATTTTGTAAGGAGCAGTGCCCACAACTCCACTGTCTTTGGCAGAACAAGCTGTGTCCCAAGCCACTAGGGGGATTTTCTTGTTTTCCATGTTTCCTTGCCTTAAAAAAGGTTTGCATGATTTGCTTAAGGGTCTTGCTTGTTTGCATGGCATCTTGAGACATGACATTGGGTAGATAGGAATTGCAGAAATCACTGATTTCAACATTAAGATGTTACCCGCAAAAGAGAGCCAAGTTCCCTTCCATGATGACATCTGGTTCCTACAATTCTCCAATAAGTTTTTCCACAGTGCATGGAATCCAGCTCCTTTGAACAGCAGTACCCTCAAATATTTGCTAGGGAGTGAGCCAACTTTGTATCCAAGAATAACAGCAATTCGCTTTTGCATGCCTGTTTTCACATTAAAAAGGAAAATCTCAGATTTGTCCAGGTTAATGATTTGGCCATAGGCTATAGAGTATTTCTCTAGACTTTTTAGCATTTGATTTGCTTCTTTTGTGCTAGCCTTCCAAAAAGAATTGTATCATCTGCAAATTGTTGATGTGAGACTGCATTCACACCATTGGTAACTTGAATACCTTTCCATAGACCCACCTCACATGCAGCACAACTAGATCGAACTAGTGCCTTGGCCATAATAATGAAGAGAAAGGGCGAGATAGGATTTCCTTGTCTTGGTCCACGAGATGGTTTGAAAAAACTAGCCGGACTACCATTGACCAGTATTGAGATTCTTGGGTTAGAGATGCACTTGCATACCCACTCCAGTTGACCCTATCATATGCCTTACTAATGTTCAATTTCATCATCATGCTTTTTTCCTTCCTTGAATGCATCATGAAGGATCTCATGAGTAATGACAATGCCATTAGAGATCGATCAGTTTGGGACAAAATCACTGTGTACCCCTGAAATGATGTCTGGCGAAAGAAGTTTCAATCTGTTTCACCATTGCCTTTGAGATGATCTTGTGTGCCATATTGCATAATGATATATGCCTGAAGTCCGTGAAGGAGGAGATGTTTTCTTTCTCGGAATTAGGTTAATAAAGATATTATTAAAATCTTTCAGCATCGTTTTGTATTTCCTGGATTCTTCAGCAGTTGCCCATAATTCTTTGCCCACAATCCCTGAACATTTTTGAAAAAAGGCTGCCAGGAATCTGTCTGGCCCAGGGGCCTTATCTGGTTGCATCTGCGCAAGAGCCAACTTGATTTCCTCATCAGTAAAAGGTGCCATAAGCATTTTGTTCTGAGCCTTAGTAACAAGATGAGGAATATGGTTCAAAAGATCATTTTGATTTCGAAGGTCCAAACCTTTAGAATTGCTTAGCAAATTCTCAAAAATACCTGTCGCCTCCTCAAATTTCTGCTGGATCATCTACTACTCGGCCATCTCTGGCAGAGATAGGTTTTACATAGTTCTTGTTAAATTCAGTATCAAGAATTTTCATCAATTTTGTTTTCTATTTTCATTCCCCAATCCACAATCCAATATACCAGTCTTGGAGCTAAGTTGCTAACTACTATGTTCGTCAGGTTTGGTAGCAGGGATTTTCATATGCCTCATATAATTGTCATCACTTCTACTTGGAAATGATCATGTCCATAAAACTCTTGAAACTTCCTATTCATTGAGGGATTTTACCTGTGTGATCTTTCTAGTTATTAGCTTTAGCGCATTGGATCTCTATCTGTGATATCTTTATCTACCAACTTCAGGACACAAGATATTTAACAAAGACTCTTCTGTCACAAGATTAAAATTTATTGTGAAAGTTGAAGCCAAAGGAGACCAAATTTTGCAATAGCAAATTTACACAATATTTGTTCCGTCAATGCCTCTTTTCTATCTTATGTCAGACAAAAAATTAGTTTTCAAAAATTTAATTTTCAAGGCTAGTGGATTTGGTAGGTAGTCTACAGGCAGGCGTTAGACTTAAACTTGTTTATGAATGAGAAAATTTATAGCTGAATTATCTTTTTGTGGTAGGGTTCTTGCGGTCATCAGTAGAACAAAACTTTTATTATTAGCTCCGAGCCTAAGACTTATGTTAAAATAAATCACATATTGTAATTTCTGCAGTGCTTGCCTATTATTCTTTTTTCTACTTCCCCTGTTGATATTCATGTTATTATGAGTCACTTTCATGTTGATCTTGGTTCCCGTAAATAATGATCCCTCTTGTACACTTGGTCTAATAAATAAATTGTCTAATTTATTTGAGCCCTTCTTGACTGCATGTAAGTTAGAGTGCTAGACTATTTGAAGAGTTTTTGCATAGCCAATTCTGGGACAGTTTGCATAAGCTTGGCCTTATCCAATCAGCACTCATTATTATCCTTGTAAAACTATTAACTTATTGTAATGAAGACTGTATAATCCAGGAGGAATTGGGACGCTCAGGAGTGCATAACTCCATCAGCACCAACGCATGGCTTTCATGGCTCCGTTGATAACACAGTCATCACTTGCAGAACACATGGCACTAACATGACAGTCTAACTCCTCT
This sequence comes from Cunninghamia lanceolata, assembly GCA_027924645.1. Lineage (NCBI taxonomy): Eukaryota > Viridiplantae > Streptophyta > Pinopsida > Cupressales > Cupressaceae > Cunninghamia > Cunninghamia lanceolata. The sequence goes on from BSBN01000066.1 coordinate 5,544,293, forward strand.
CAGATCTTGTCACACACATATTTGGTGCATCTATACTGAAATATTTGTTCCGTTTAGACAGTTGCTGTGCCATTCCTGAGTAACAATGACACAGTGGATTCTCATGATCAAGCCAACACGCAGGTAGTCTTGTAATTGCCCAACGCTTGTTCACCCTTTTCATGTATATTGCTGTAAGCTACCATTCTTTGTAACAAGTGGACAATTGGATAACAAGTTAGTGATTCAACTAGCTTACTGGTAGACAAGAGGATAGCTTAGGCATTCAATACATTCAACCTCTCAGATCATGTACAAAACTCTTGCATGATAAAACTTTGCATTATAGTTCTCATTTAAGTGTCTAAGTTGTTTTGTTATTTGTTTTCCCTCGGCCTTTGCACCTTGATGTAGTTCTTGACCTCCCATTCATATTTACACTTCTACCATAGCACATTTAGTCTACCAAGTGTGTCTATCCATCGGATATCATAATGGGCCCTAGATTAGTGCTATCAAAGCAATCCACTTTGTATCATGACCAATGGTATTGAAGTTCACGTTTGAATTGTGTCTTAGTTTGCATGCCCATCCATACGAGGTTAGATTATGAGAATTTAGGGCTCATGATCTAGAGCCTTCTTATAAATTTCCTCTCTAGCGACCCAAGATGGTAGATAGAGTTCTAGAGATACCAACTATGGGTATGCTCCAAAAATGATAGAAGATGTGTTACGATGACAATGAGAAGATTTGGAAAAACAATACACACGTGATAGAGCAAGCATTGCCGATCACTTTGCCCAACCCCTTGAGCGCACTCAATGTCCTAGAGAGCTCTTTTGCCTCCAAAGTCTTTAGAGGTTCCACACTATACAAGGTACAAGTCAATCTAGACATCCCTATTTTCGAAGGCAAAATAGATGGAGATGCTTTAGATATCTACTTCAATCTCCTTTGTTCATACTTTATGGTAAATTAATTCTTTGACAGAGAAAAGATTACCTTCGCCCTTTTGAAAGTTTACTTGTCAAATAAGGGTGGCAAAACTATTGTGCATCCCTCGAGAAGTACATTACGCCACAATCTTTAGGCACTTGGACTGGTTTTGTTGAAGCCCTTAAAGAGACCTACTACATGGTGGGGAACTACAAGGATCAATACATCAAGGTTGCACAACTGCATCAAACAAAGGATCAATTTGTACATGAGTACATTGATATCTTTACACTTTTGTTTCCAAGCTGTGCATTGAATAGATTGAGCATAATCTCATTCTCAAGTATAGGTTAGGCTTGAGACCATACATCCAATCAGACATGGATTTCCTTTAGATCTCCACCCATTGAGAAGCCTATGGAATTGCTTGCAAATTTGAGGCCAAGGTCAAGCAAAAGACCAAGAGAGTCTCAAGACAGAGTACAAATGAAGAACACCATGGTGGAACATAACAAAGTTCTAAGCAAAGGAAAAGGACCTTTGTGGAAATCTTAGGACACCGCCTGACGAGTAGAAGAAACAATCCAAAATGTGGTGCATAGTTCACAACGTTGGCTATCACTCAATTGAAGAGTGCTGTGCTAAAAAATCCTTGCTTTGCAATTGGATTCCATTGATACTACCATTGTGACTCTTGACAAAGGCAAGTAGATCATGGATATAGAGCCTAGTGCCATGGATTGTACCACAAACATTGCCTCTTCCTGCAACACTGACTTAGAGGAAACATAGAGGTTGTTCCACTCAAATGTGGGTTAATGGATAACTAACACTTTATAGTCAAGAATGGAAGTTAGGAGAATGCCCCTTCTCTTGAAGTAGTTTGTAGACTGAACTTTCAACTAATGCTTACCTTCAACCATACATTGTTGGATGGTTTAGTTTAGGTTTAGAGAAACATGTCAATTAGTAGTCACTTGGTAAACAAAATCAATCCATTCCACAATGCAGTCCTTTGTGATGCTGTCCCATTAGATGTATATGATGTTTTACTTGGGTAACCTTATCTCTTTCATCGACATGCAACCTATGAGGCAAATCTTAGTAATGTTATCATAGATGTTGGTGAGAATAGATAGCGCATACCAAAAGTAGTTCCTAAGTTATTACTCATTATCGCCAAGCAATGTAAGAAGCTTGTTAGTTCTAGTAGAAAGTTTATCCTTCTCATGGTTAGATTGGAGGGTAACAACGTCCTTGTGGCTTAAACTTAGACTACAACTTCCTCAACATAGTCGCAACAGATGAACAACACGTTGAAGGAGTACAAGGATCTTTTTTAGTCACCAAGTAGAGTGCCTCAACATTGTGCATTAAAGCATACTAGGGCTATCTCTACCTAATGCATCTTTGTACCACAAATTGTTCCTTGAGCATGAAGAGATTAGGTTGCAAATCCAAGAAATTGTGGACAAGGGACACATCAAGCCCAACCCTTTGTCTTGCAATAATCTAATTGTGCTCGCACCAAAGGATAGTACACGACGGTTGTGCATCAACTACAAAGCACTAAACAATGCCACAGTGAAAAACCTCCAACGCATGTTAGTATACTGACACTAGTTGGTATTTGCTTCTTGCCTTGGTCGCCTACTATGGTCTTCGTCATCTTCCAACACTTTGAGGGGTCCTCTTGTCGCACAACTATTTATAGTTGTACTTGATTCAGGTTATTGTTCTAGGTTCCCTCTCACCAGTCTTTTTATTTGTTTTCTTGCTTTTCTTTGCTTTAATTCTAGGGCCCTTATTGCCCTAGTATTCGCTATTGTAATACTTGTAGCGTCCAGTGCCTTTGATCTATTCTTGGTCACTCATGGACATTAATATAATTTATTTTCTTTTTATATGTTTCATCATTAAGTTGAGGACCCAAGTAGGGCTGTATATATATATTGCGACCATGATCCACACTGGGTTTGACCCAAGGAAGTTCCTTAAAATTCTCCAATATAAGGTCTAGGCAATGAGCAGTACAAGGAGTTGAAAAGAGAGATGGGTGCCTCTCAATGAGAAGTCTACTTGCAACAACATAATATGTTGCATTGTCTACAATAACTACACAACATTGACCACGCCCACCTTTATCACAACTTCCTCTAAAATCTTGCAAAGGAATTCTGGATTTTTCACCTTCCTTGAAGCTTTAATGGATTTCAAGAAAACTGTTCCACTCGAGGAATAAACAAGGAAATTCAAAATCTTGTTTCTCTTATCTATCCAACCATCATACATGATGATGCAACCCTTCTTCCACCATATCTCATGCTGTTCATCAATTATGGACCTACATCTGCAATCTCATTCAAAATTGTGCCCCTTATCTCTTCATCATTAGGGACTTTGAACCCCCCTCCCCAACAACAACAATAGCATCCACCAAAATTTGCCAATAAGTAAATTTAAAGAAAACAAGTATTCTAAATTTAAAAAAAGCACTTTTATATATTCAAGAGACAAATAAATTAAAATCATTTTTTAAAAACAAAAATCAGACCTAACTACCAGGCCACATGAAATGGAATCAAATAGTAGAATCAAAAGTCCCTAACTGCACTTTTTGTGGCTTGGTGTTTGTCTATATTCCGACCTGTGTTCTCAAGTGATGGTTGGGAACTTAGAGAAGTGTGTGGTACAATATAGAAATTCAATCCTGTATCGTGAAGTCTACAACCAAGACTAGTGCTTGAACTCAAAGGGAATAGAGAATATTGAGGAGTAGAAATATCTACTTAATCCTTGGTTGCCATCTCTTCTCTTTGCCTCTTTCCACTGTCATTTTTCTCAAAAGTCTCTTTCAGGCGGGCTTGTGTGCACAAAAGAAGCATCTCAACCAAGTATATGGGCACAAAAGAATTTTAGGCAATTAATTCTTTCTCCAATAAATTTGGTTTTTCAATAATTGTAAATTTGTGTTGACATTATGGTGATTTGCAAGTTGCCTGTGAGAGAAAAAATGAAGCAAATTTGTTTACATTTTTACTTTGTACACAAGAAAAAGAATAGATTAGGGAACAAGAAAAGAAGAGAAGAACAAGTTATCTTCATTTTTCCCTCTTTTTGTTTTTTGTTCTATAATGGAAAGAGGAGAAAGGTGGTGAAATGGAATGGTAAATGAAAAAAGAAGAAAAAAGACATACCTATTCAAATTTGATGCTCCAAATTCGCTCTTTGTTGCTCCAAATGCACCATGGGCTGCTCCAAAATTGGAAATGCAGCCTTTGATGATCCAAAATCATCATTTACTGCTGTTTTTTGATATGTCTTCTTGTTTTTGCTTTGTATTATGTCTTATTCTTTTTCTTTTTGCTTTTGAGTTATATATTTTTGCTTTTGGTATTTAGGTTTTTAGGGTTCTATTTTTTTAAATGCATGTCATTTTAAAGTTGAAGGCAGGTCCTGCCAACGGGAGTCACGAGCTTGGCAGTGGTCAGTGATTCTAACAAAAACTCACATATTTGGTTTTATGATTGGGAAGGCCCCATATAGCTCCAAAGAAGTGCATCATTGATCCCTTGCTTATCGTTGCCTAGTCACAAGTTCAGAGTTAACAAGTGGAAAATGACTTTGATCTGCAGGAATGATTGACAATGTGAAAAGTTGAAAACGATTAATATTAGACCCCTCTAAATCCCAGCCAGATCAGCATATATGTAAGGTTTTAATCAGATGTTGTTAGCATCATTACCTGCTTGTAAAAAAAGCTGTCCCTCATTGATGCTGCCTAAGGCTTCAGCAGACAAAAATGAGAAGGTGGCAAAATTGTTAGGATAACGTTAGTAGGCAGAAAAAAACGTCCAGTGGATGACAGGAGCCTATGTCTGAAATGGTTATTAGAAATGTGATAAAACAGATGCCCAAACCATTAGTTGTTGCTCTACAAATACATTCAATTTTAATCATGCCCTGATCTTTTGACATTTTTTCCAGCTGTAGAGATGAAAATGAGCAAGAATCAGCAGGGCACAGCAAGTTATGCTGCCGAAGCAAACTGTAGGGGTTCTTACTAGTGCTGCCACACTCCAAAGATAGAAAATTATTTGTAAGATATAATATTATACAAGAAAATAAATCTGTCACACTTTTTAGTCGGAGTTTTCTTCTTTTATGTGGTTTGTCCATGTAAAATTGGTGTCTCTGTTTTGTGCGTGAATATCTTTTTTGGTATTTATTTGCATTTGGTTTTCTTTGCTGTGCATAAGAGATGCCATTTGAGTACCAATTTTAGTGATTTTAGCTGGGTTTGCAGTAACATCCATCATATGTATCCTTATCTAGAGTTAAACATTTTTTTGATTTGTTAAATTCTCCTTGACTTAGACACAACTGGTGTCATCTGTTTGTGTGGTGTCTCTTGGGGATTTGAACCTGAGGCTCTGCTATGAAATGTTTGGTAATATAACATTTTAATTCATCCCATTTGACAACATTTATTGCATCCATCATGTATCAGGCAAATTATATATCAAATTTGGTATCATAGATCTTCTCTTGGTATTGTGGTAGCATAATAAGTGTATGCTTTTGGCTCAGCAAGGAAAAGGTTGTGAAAATGGCGAATTGGAGACATACAAATGTAATATCCCTAATAGAATCTGCCCTAGAATTCTGAATTTCTGCCCTAATTTTCTGATTTAGTTTTCTGCTCAAACCCTAGGACTGAATTCTGATTTTTATTTCTGAAGTATAAACACTTATGGGCAGCAAATAAACATGTGCCAAACATTCACATAAATATGCCAAACATGTAGATAACATCAACCGTGATCCCAACCATGTAAAACAACCATCCAAGTGCCAAACATATGACCAAATAAACTGATTTCTGAATGTAGAAGTCTGCTGCTACAAATCTGAATATTCTGAATTGGATTTACAACAAATTCATGGGCTCAAACATGCCAAATCATAGCCCAGCTTTCTGCTCATATAAATCAGACCTAAATTAGGTTTATACATACCACAAAATAGCAAAATAATGTTCACACATCAAAATCACCCTCCTTGGGAAGTGGTGCTCAACCTAGGATAGAAACCCTAGCAGCAATCTTCGTTCGAAATCCTCCAAAATGGGCGCTCAAATCTGCTCCAAAGAATATGCCATGAATGCTCAAGAACTCCTCCAAATCTCCAATGAAGTGCAAGTGTGAACTCCTTATGAATTCACCTCCAAGATGGAATTGGGTTTTCGTCCAATCCACCACTATTCCTAAGGGTTTTCGTCCTTGTAATAAGCTGAAATAAAAGTGCAGCCAAGAGTAAAACCTCCAATCGATAAATCAGATGTGAATGAATGATGAAATGACCTCAAATTGACCTTCTTTTATAGCCAATATTTTCCCAATTCAGCCCTAGCCGACCTCCTTTTGGTATTGTATTTTTATTTTTATTTTGTCTTTTTCTTTCCCTCCACCTGGGTGACTTCCCTTGGTGCTCCTCTTTTCTTTTATTTTTATTTTCTTTTTTCTCTCTCCTAGGTCGCTCACCTCCTTAGCAATTTTCTTTATTTTATTTTTCTTCCCCAAGTGTCTCATAAAAATATTAGAAGTCATTTCACATCTCAATTTGGTCCATAAAAATTAGATAAATTATAAATACTTAGTATTTAACCAATTAGGTTATCCCCTAGCCCTTCCGGCTTAGCCTACGGGAATAGAATAGGCTAACCGACTCTGTTAGGTGATCACTTGGAAAAAGGGGACATTACAACAAACTTGAAATTGGAACGAAAGGATGAGAATCTTGTTTTGCAATCTTGAATTTACAACCATGGTGGCAAGAGAATCTGAATATGAGGCTTGATTTGCAAGATTATCAGTCATTGCTGCCCATTTGGTCTCTTCACAAGCTAGTCTGGAAAGAAAAGAGGATAGAACACGTGGAATCCAAATATAACATGCAAAATGCTGAACTATGGAAATTTCAAAACTTTAAAATCTTATGCTGTCTCATAAGTGCAGTGAGCATCCAGATACCCCCAGTCAAATTGACTACCTGTATCATCTAGGATACTAATATTAATGCTGTATGAACTCATATTTTTTCAGAATCACCCCTATCATGATGTTAATGTTTCATTTTCATTCACTTTTGTGTTAAGCTTTATGTATGCAATAATTTGCAATTATGAACTCATGAATGGTGGTGCAGAAGGAGTTATTTAGTGGATTGTTTGTTTTTTCAGTCGGGAAAAAATCAGGCCAGAGAAGGAGTTGCAGAGGGCTGAAAGCCAAATTCTGAAATGCAAGCTTGGAATTCGTGAAGCTGTGCATCAGCTTGATCTGTTAGGCTCAGAAGGACGTATTGCTGATGCTGTTGTTGATCCAGAAGGACGTGTATTTCATGAACATGTATGTAGGGTTTGAACTTGCTTTGTGTGCTACCAGAAGTAAGACTTGGATATTATAGTTCCATTGTTGAGGATATTTATTTGTTTCTTCATGGTATAGTGCATTAGAAGAAACAGTAGCATGATTTTTTCATATGGAGTAAACATATCATTTCTCACAATTTATCCTTGAGATTCTTGCTTCAGAGATGTCTGTCATCCACTACTTCCTCTCTTTTCACCTTGATTCACAGATTTTTTGTGCAAAATGCAAAACGCAAGATACTTTCCCAGACAATGACATAATATTATGTGATGGAGCTTGCAACCGTGGATTTCATCAAAAATGTCTGGATCCACCTTTGGCTACCGAAAATAGTAAGTGAATTTTGAATTGTTTTGTAGATAATCAGTTGTGATCTGATTGTTTTTTATTTGTCCTAATTTTTTATAATTTTTGAGGAATTTGTACGTTTAAATGAATTGTTTAACTAGCAAGAGAAACATTGTTGTAATGGAAAGTATTATGAAACCCTTGAGAGCAATTGAAGTTAGTTTGGTAATCATAGGGATACTATTATAAAAAAGAAAGTATTATATTTATCATTTATGTCAAATTATTTTTTTATGATTGATAGGCAAATTAACTCTGGAAATGTTGTTATTCTTTTTGTACTGCCACATGCATGCTCTATGACAGGCTAATTAGTATGTCTCCATTTGTAAGCTATTAATCTAGTTTTTCATGATGGCTGTTTAGTTACATCTATGGTGATGAACTAGCTTCATTAATCTTTTTAGTTGTTTGCTGAATTAATTTCTCATCTGTTATTGTTTGTAATCTCATTATAAGAAGTATGAATTTTAGCGCTATAGCAATTGTTACTTTATCGATGCATGCATTGCACTTGAGTTCCAGGGCATTTTAAGTAATAGAAGATGTTCAGTATTTTTTGAAAATTCTTTTCCTTAGATCATATTTAGTTAGGGTATAGTCGATGACTTTTTAGTTGACACAGATCATTTGTTGAGCATCTTTGTTTTTGTCAGTTCCTCCTGGAGATCAAGGTTGGCTTTGTAAAGTTTGTGAGTGTAAGTTGGAGGCACTAGAAGCCATCAACGCTCATTTGGGCACACAGTTTACAGTTGAAAATAGCTGGGAGGTGAGTAGCAAAGAAACAGATTTGTAAGGATGCTATGAATGTCCTAAGCACAAGGATTTCAATTTGTATGCAATGTAATCTCCATTATATGTGTATATTTGTATTGTGTATTCATGTTTTGAACCTTTTAATGAATTTTGTGGATACATGTTTAATATGTTCAGGAAATTTTTGACGAAGCAGCTAAAGTTGCTAATGGGGAAAATATGCCTGTTGGAATTGGTGAAGAATGGCCATCTGATGACTCAGAAGATGATGACTATGATCCAGAGAAGCAAGAAACTAGGAATGAAACAGGCTATGAGAATGATACAAATAATTCTGAACGTTCATGTGGAAGCTCAGATTCTTCTGACACAAGTGACAATGTATCAGAAGCCTCCTTAATAGATGATCTAAATGGATACATCTCTAAGGGAAAGAAGAGGCGCAGATACACTGATGAGGAAAATGAAGAAGATGCCCTAATTTGTTTGGATTCTGATGTGAATGGTGGTCCAGAATTTTCGGTTCCAGGGAGAAGACAACGGAAAGATGTTGATTATAAAAAGTTGAATGATGTAAGTGTAAATCCAAAATCACTACTTTTGGTATTTAGAGACAAAAAAGGATCAAGTTATGATGTATTTCATTATTCAATTTATACCTTACATAGCTGTACTTAAGATTGTCTTTTGAAGTTCTAAGGTTTTTTAAAATGCTTAAGCTTAGATCTTATTCAATCTCATCAGAAGGAAGGTTGTCTATGATTGGCCTTTCTAAAATCTTCTTGTTTGCTTGGTGCTTGAATTTCTCCCTTAAATTGCGAGTGATGATAGTTCCTCTGTGATCCTTCAACGTTCTAGACAGAAATTAGTTTTAATTTAGCCAGCAGCAAGTAGTTAAATATTTACAAGGATCTTGAATGTAAACAGAATACCACTAAGCTAAAGCCTATTATAGATTCTAAAATACTTTGTTCTCCTCTGGAGTATACCAGCCATCTTCACTCAGCAAAACTTGGTGTTCATCTGTTAGGTTGTGCAAATGGCTTGATACCTAGGATTTATAATTGATCAATGTGTCATTGTATAGACATAGTGGACACCCCATAGATATGCTCGTATCCACATCATAAACTGCTTTTGCAGTAAAGCTTTCTTCCTAAGACATGTGATTGGGACTGTGTTCAAACTCAAGGTGCCTGACAAGGCCATGGACATAAAATGAGAAGGCAAAACATCATGGTAGAAGCTGTAAAGTAGTAAGCTTAATTTATCATTCCCTTGATGGTAGAATGTGGATGTATGAAACAACGAGCGTCAGAACTTGTATTTCACACGCCAAAATACAAGGCAACCGACCAGTTAACTTAGTGCCTAGGTCGAACTAAGTTTATGCATAGATGCATTCGTAATATTTGTTCCAGAGCGCTCTCTCTCTAGCTGTCCTCAAAATTTAAAAAACAAAAACTGCCATCCATGAAACTGCGCCGCCCTGGTCCTAGAAAGTCAGAGAAACATTGATAGCAGTAGAAATTTTCTATAAACGTGACATCAATGTCTAGGCACCACTTGTTTATTGAAATAGTAAGTCATTGAAATCCACTACCCAATGAATTTTTAGTTTTACCGAGGCTATGATATACACACAAAATCAAAACAACTTTCCATAGGGAGTACCAAGACAAGAGTCAATAACTGTTTTTGGATCCTGAGATGTTGAGTAGGAAGAATGGAGCTCATCTCTTTTAAGTATAAACTTTTTCCATGTGCAACAAAGTGGTGGGAGGAGGAGAGGATGGGTAGGATAAGAGGAATGAAGAGAAACAACAACAGGAGGTGGGAAGTTTTGTGGTTTATTATAGTAAGCTTTCGAGGCAGCAGGAAATGTCTGTGATGGTGTTGGAACTTAGTGATGTGGTGGCTGGAACAATGGGAGCAGGAGGATGTTGATGGGGTTTCTTGTTCCTTGTGACATCACAAGGACATCAGGAATGCTCTAGCGTCCCATTGGGGTCCTCCATTGATGACGTTTCCAGGAGGCGCCCTCCATGCTGAGGGGGCATTCCTGGGACATTCCCAAAATAAGGAGAAGAGGGGAATGGGATGGGGATGTTCTGTCTCTATCTGCCCATCTCCAGATCGTCCCGAGTACCCGAAACAATAAAAAACTCCCTTGGACGCAACCACGGGGAACGCTGATTGCTATGTGATGGGGACAAAGGAATGAGCATAGATATCGGGTCTGGCCAAATAGGGTTAGTACTTGGTGTGACACAAAGTTTCAGGATGTTCAAACTAGTCCAGCTTGGTTCGGACCTATTTGCTCATCTTGTCTGTACTTTGAAGATATAAATATTTAATATAAAAGATGGCAAAAAATATAAGCCTAAAATGCAACAAAAACATGAATGAAAACAATTAAATCCTAAATCAAAATTACATTCAACTTTCTCTGACTATGACCACTGCAGACTACATTTTAGGACCTGGAATCAGACCTTAAAATCTCAGGCTGCATCCCAGGATGATCGCTTGTGGTGAAGGATGGTATTGCAATCAGCTATGCACATTCTTTCTCGTCTCCCAGCACTTATAGAAACTTTGACTTTATGAAGGTGTATGGAGGTTGATTGATATGGAAGGGGGGTTTACTCCTATGTTAAAGGAATTATCTATCTTTTAGTCTGTAAGAGTACATTTTAGGTTTTGAAGTTTATATGGCATATAAAATAAATTAGCTTATATCGTTTATTTTGTTTGGTGGATGAAGGTTTACTAGCTTGTCGGCCAAGAGGATACAAACAGGGGTTGGCTTGTCTTATTATTGTTTCCAAAGGTTGAATGAAGCTCTTCAACCTATCTCATGGTGCTAGACAAAGGGCTAAAGCAGGTTGTGAAAGTAGAGGATGGTGAAGCATTGAATATCTCAAAGTAGTGATTGGTGACGATGGTCTCCATGGCCCTACAAATGTAGCTACCCTACAGAAAGTGTTGCGTGGAAGATCATGATGGAGATGCATGGATATATCAATGAACTTAGTTTGAAGTAGGATGGGTTCATTTATCAGGTGGTAAACAATAGCCCAAGGGCTTCTTCAAATCAATACCACTTAAAGGCACACATGCAGGGAACTAAGGAATATACCACAACAGCTAACCCACCTCCATTTTGGAATGGCTATTTCCAGATCTGAATAGGGACTAACCCCTCTACGATTGTGTTTTACTGACTCATAGAGATTAGTAGAACTACTTGAGACTAATTTCTAGCAGCTCCTCTTCTCGCTATTGACCTCCTTTTTAGGAGGAAAGCAGCATTGCGACAACCCTTTTTATGAGAAAATATTTGGTATATTGTATTTCCCATTGCCAAGCTTTGCAAAAGGGGTGGTGGCACTGCCAGATGTTCTCCTTTTGGTCTTGGGGGCTCGTCAAGGGCTTGGTTTTCTCTTTATAGGCTTTTGGTTGTAAACACCCTAAAAATTCAGCCTTGATTTTTTAAATAGAAAAGTAGACATGACTTTTAAGAGTTTAAACAGTTTCCTAGCATAAGTTCTGGTGTTTTTCTGACCAAGAGCTCCACATTTATACATTTTAGATTCTTTCCTTTCATTTCGTTAAGTACAATAGAGAATTCACATTTAACTCTCATATAGTTTCAACTTTACTCTATCATTATTGAAGTTAAAGTTCTGTACCTTACTGGCAAGATGACTCCTTTTCCATATGATGGAATTCAACACGAAGTTGCCTAAGTGAATGCCAGGGAGTTAACTCCGACATTCATTTGTGCACTTAATGTCAAAAATGCCATGCGATTAGAACCTCATGGAGTCCATGCTTTTGTGATGCTGATCAGACATTATGAAGTTGGATCGAGATGTCAGATCATGCAACACAACAGTGTAGAGATCATGCAGATTAATTCCACAATGCCACCCACTTTCATTCTAGGAAGAAGAATTCTTTACCTGAAAAGTTTGCCTATAACAGTAAGGGTTTACTTTATCAGAATTCTGATATAGAGATTGTATAATAGGGTTCAAATCTTTTGTAATATAAATTCAACTTTCTTACTTATTTCGTTTAGTATGAACAGTTTCTGGTTATAATCACTTGTTTTGTTATACTTTTCATTAATCATCTCAAGTTCATATGTTTATCATCACACTTTGCCATTAGTACTTGGCAGATATCACATAAAAAGGCATGCCGAAGAAATACTTTTGATTGTTGTGCGAACAAAGATCATAATAGAATTCGGTACTTTAAGACAAATGTCTTAAGCTGTCATCTTTATGCACTTAGAGATAGCTCCCTTTATTAACATGCTAATTCAAATACAATATTACTATCATTTGATTAAGAATCAAATATCAACCCAGTCATAACCCAAGTCATAAACGAACCAATCCATAAATGCCCAATTGTCACAGTTTAAACAAACTATACAATACCCCTTACAAGTCATACATTTTGCTAGACAAAATAATAATAATCTCTTGCTCAATGTGTGATGTCATAATACAAATTAGTGTATACAATAATGGGCACTTGTTTTTAAGACAAAACTGATTCCTTGTGAAATGTCCACCCTAGTTTATAACTTAATAAACTTGAATAAAAAATTCATTTATGACTTCTGTATTAACTTAATAAGTCTGATTTTCAATAAAATAACACTGCTGGAGCATTAAATCTAAACATAGGAAGATTAGAAGTCACCCCATACCTCTGAAATTCGTGATCCATGAAGCTATGAAGTTGTAGATGATGAAATGGATCCTTAATCAATGAAGAACCCCTTAGTTTGACTCAGAAATGACTGAAACACAGGTCTGATATAAAAACCAGAGTGCTGGAAAAAACTCAGAAATCATCAAACTGCTCAGAGCATTCCATTCCCTACAAATATCATTCTGGAATCATTGGCAAACACTTTCAAATCCCAAAGTGTCCCCATCCAAGCCAAAGAGCATGCTTAAAATGAAGCAATTTGGTTTGTGGGAGTCACGTCCCCTGTAACATTGTACCGTACGGGTTCCCTAAATCCTTCCTATCTGCTTAAATCTCCAACGAAACTCTTGCTTAATGTTCTTAGGATGATATCATCCAACTTGCAATGAATATAATAAGAAGTTAAGCCACCAATATTGGTCTTCTATCCTCACGTGGGTCCGTATGGTGCTACAAGGAGTATGACGTGCCGTACGGGAGGCCTTCCTCAGCCTCAAGCTGCTCTCTCAGCAGAATGTTGACTTTTATGCCTTTAAAGAGACCAAATAACCTTTCCAACTCCCTTCAAAAAGTAATAAAATAATTTCATACCTTTTCCCTTGTACAGCAGCTACATTAAGAACATACAGAGATGGTAGACTAGTACGGCAAAGGCCAAAAATTCAGAATTAATGCTAGAATCTGATTACCACTCAAAGCTTTATTACCAAAATCCTCTGAATACACACGGCTCCTTCATGTATCAAAAAACATTAAACTCAGACAGATTCATGAATGCACCAGGTGATCTTCTGGGTGAAAATCACTCCCAGCTGACTAGGGCAGATGTTTCACTGCCGAAACCAGCAACAAATAGGTTAAACAACCCTGAATGAATTCAAGCTAAACAACTCTGATTCATAGAAGAAGAAAACTCCATATTCATCTCTGCATACCTCCAAAACGTTCAACTCCACTATAAAAAGCTTTCCCGTGCATGCCCCAAATAATAAATTATATTATTTCATATAGTGGGCATATTAATGTACTTTATGACCACTAAGTGAGCACTCCAAAAAGTAATAAATTATTACTTTCTTTCCCAACGTTCAGCTCACTTTAAAATAATATAAAGTTGCTGACTTTATAATGTGAGTAGAACAAGGCAACTTTATACATCATTCTTATAACTCCCAAGTGAGCGCCACAACACTTCAACTTATATTTCCATGTGCTCAATAAACATTTATATCCACCTTATAATTAATATTACACTAAGTCGCTAATACTAATTCCAACCCTTAGGCGACTCTAATGAAATATTAATTAAACTGCCAGAAAATAGCCCCGACCAATCCAAGAACGTTGGAGTTCTCCCGAACATGCTGAATAGCCTCCCGAAGACTAGGAACAAGCATAACGCGTGCAAAAAGTCTATGCGCCAAAAGGGGACATTACACCTTGATTCCATACCAAGCATGTGACAGAAAAAGACTTGGGCCCATGCTAAGTTAATTAAGACTTATTCACAAGTATTGTGCAAGATGAACCCAACTGCATACCACCACCAAGCTCCTCAGTCAGGGCAATGATGTACTATATTGAACAAAGTGCCAATGATCACCAAATTAACATTACATTTTGAGGTACAAATGCCAGAGATATTAACATCCCATCAATAGAGTTAGGCATCAACCTACCTTGGACTCCCACCAAAAGGTCAACCATGTTGTGGCCTTGTGACGATAAATCAGGATGCTACAGGATGATAGCTAGCATTGTTTGGATAGGGTACAATAACCCTTTATACCCGTACTTGACAAGCTTAGATTTAACACCTTATATTTATCAATCATGGTTTTAACACAATGCACTCAACAAACACATGTTTAGTATAGTACATTCAACAATCATATGATCGACTCTATGTATCCAAAAACCTCCATTCTCAGGTATCAATAGAGAATGAGATTCATGACCCTAAGTGGGAATAATACTATTCCCAATTGAAACCCTAACTTTGTGAACTTAACCAAAAAGCCAAAGTTACAATGCAACAATAAGAGTTATAGTGCAGAAGGGTTTATGATACCCATAATCAAATTGTGGGACCAAATCCCAAGCCCTTTGTCTAATCACAATTTTAAAACAATCCCAAAGAATAATGACTAAATACAAGCCCAAATGAGCCAACTATCCATCATATTTTTTGATAAAGTCAACAGTCAACAATTATAGGGTCACACATAGGATTTTCAAGGCTAGAAAAAACAAGGATATTGGCACTATTGCACAAGATGAAACAAGGAGAGAAT
The DNA here is from genome assembly GCA_027924645.1 of Cunninghamia lanceolata. Lineage (NCBI taxonomy): Eukaryota > Viridiplantae > Streptophyta > Pinopsida > Cupressales > Cupressaceae > Cunninghamia > Cunninghamia lanceolata. Next base: position 5,559,774 of record BSBN01000066.1, read on the forward strand.
GTTTAGTCAATCCAAGGATTGTACTTAGATACAAACCACTTAAGTCCAAACCCAAGTCTATGCTCCTTCAATTGATGTCCTAAGATTGAACACGAATAACTTTATAGTTCACCGCAATGTAACCATCAAAGGCACAACCTCAAGAAGACAAGAAAGAGACATCAATGCAATTATTTAGACTACAAAACAATGCAACAATTTCTTAGAAATTCCCTAGTCCTTTTCAATATTTTTGTATAATTAAACATAGAGAGTTTAGGGGGTCTCAGTCACAAAAAGGATTTAAGAAGCCATATTGTTACATATTAGAAAAAATCTAAGTTGCCGAATTGGAATCGGGTATGGGTATGGGTACGTGGGTATGGTATGCCGGTACGACATAAATTTTTCCTGGGGTTGGATACGTATGTACAAGAAACAAATAAAGATCATAAATATATACATATTTGCAGCTGAAAAACAATAAATAAGTTCAGAATACCCCATATCATGCATATGCTAAACAAAACTACCATAAATATTACAAATTTGAAATACAGTATACTTATTCGATCTCAATTTGTCAAAACTTGAATGTCACAATAGATATTCATTGTTTAATATTAAAATAATACAATTAGTAATCAGCATCATATAGGTTATCATGAAGAACAACATCAACATCATCATTGACATCAGATGATGTAGGTAGATTAGAAGAAACATATGCAACCCCACTGCCACTTGCAGTAAAAGTATGCTAGGTATCCGACTCCACAAAAAGTGAAGATTGTGTGGCAGCAGAAAAATCCAAGTTAGTTCGCTTTGGATCTACATCCCACAACTTTGTTGCCCTTTCCTTGTACTCATTCTTGTTTGTGAGTAGGAAGGCACAAGTTGGAATGCACATAAACTAGCTCCTTTGCTTTACTTGCTGTCAATTGGTTGTGTTTCATTGAGTGGAGGGAGGAGTATGTACTCCAATTTTGCTCAGATAAAGAGGAACTATCAACCTATTGAGGCAAAGTGAGAGAGTTACAGTTATAAAATTGTAAATCAAACTTCAAATTTGAAAATAATAATTTTATTATTTTAAAAATGAAGAAAATTCAAATTTATAGAGTGCAATAAAAAATAAGAAAATTGCGATAAAATTTTGATTTCAAGAATCTGAAGGTGTGGTGATGTATGGCCATTGAGGTACCACCAAGTGTGAGCATCCTTCCTATACTTGTTGTGGAGACTACAAAATCAGTAATCTCAGTTGTAACTAAATCCTCCATTTCGATATCGGGGAATAGTTTAGTAAGTGCTTTCCTATCCTTTCGCTAATTTTTGCATCTCTGTATGATGGCACCCTTGACGACATAGCAAGAATCTCGTCGTAAAATTTGGGAGTCAATGCAAAGGCAATAAGATGTAGTGGGGTTGTCAATTTGTTCCCTCGGTCATTATAAATTGAATGCACCTCAAAGAAAGTTTCTTCAGGATCTTGCTTTTTTTCACTAATGATGGTTTCATCTTGTGTAACAATGGCAGCATTGTTGTCGTTTTGGACCAGAGAGATGAGAAGATGTCCAAATGAAATAACATGAGTGATTTGCACTGGTCCAACAATCTCACTTCTCTTTTTCAGACTTTGGATTCTACTAACATTCTCAGCAAGATGATCCTGTCATACTCACTCTATAAGGGTTTCCCATTAATCAACAGAGATGAATAGCTTAGAGACCCTAATTTCTATTCCCAATCTACACACAATAACAATGAGAGTTTTTTCTTTCTTTCTCCACATCCTTTAGACCCTAGCTCATTCATTGATGCATAATGGCTGCAAGGTGGTGGAGGTCTACCAATCTGGCATGGCTTTGCCATGGCCAGTGGCCTCCAATCTCTGCATGAGCAAGAGTAAACAAAAATGAAAACCAAAGGCATTTACCAATTTGCTAACCCCTCACAAACCCATGTTCAACCCTAGTTCCAGCATGTCATTGGTAGCTTCTCAAGGAAGTTACAATAAATTTTAGTAATGACCTTTCAAGGACTTTAGATAGAAAATACCATGTCTTTCCTGCTCAAGCCAAAATGTGGCTAGTTAAAACTTCGGGAAAATAAAATATTTGACCAAGATTATTGTTCTAGACCCCATTTGAAGGGGTGATCGGTTAGAACCTTCAATTTTAAGTATTAGGAAAATAAACGTTTAGGGTTTAGTTTTAACTTAAGTTAGTCTGCCAAAAGATCATCAAAAAGCTAAGACATAAGACCAAGCTACAAGAATAATGATACCACACAACTGGTCAAGAACACAAACAGCACAGAATTAGAATTGCCACATAGACAGGTGGTGACTATACATAATATAGGACAATGGTGATCATAGGCACTTTATGAAATCCACTCCATCGTTGCCCCTGCATCTCACACAATACAATCAACCACAAATGTCTATCAGCAGAACCAACTCATGTAACAGATAATCAAAATAACATCATATGTGCTTCCATTCAATATAATCAACACAGACATATATAAGTAAATCATCCCATAATAAAACTGAAATAAGATATCCAAGCAACTGCTGCAACATCCAAACTAGAGAACAACATAATTTAAGGGCTTGCAAAATTGGGGATGTTATATTGGTCCAATGTGATCCTTATGTTTTAGAGTTGTTCATCTACTTGCATACCTTTTGTTACTCGTAGGATCCCTTAATAAACCAAAGCCGAGAAATTCATTCCTCAAACAATCTCAAATAACCTTCACTTCACTTTCACATTGTTCAATTTACAAGCTTTTTTGCACGCCATAACTATCAACATTGGGGTTTTATAGGTCACTATAGAAATCCATCATAGGACTTTCACTTTGCTATTGGATCTCTCCTTCATATTTCCACATATAGTCTCTTCCACATATAGTCTCTTAGGTTTGCTAGTAGTATTCAGTCAAGCTGTTCCTGCAAGTCTATGATAGATTGCACACCTTTTCCTCCCCTACATACTGTTATTTAACCTCAAATTTATTGGATAATGGTTATGACCCTACATTAGTAGGGTAACAGTTTTTGATTTATTTTTATTATGCATCATTGAGAGTTAGGGCTGCATACTATTGTCTCAAGGATATAGACTTACATTAGGGCTTTATTTTTTGTCTCATTGCTAAGTTTCCTTTTATATATTGAAAAATACTGAAAACATTAGTTAGATTTAGACCACCTGGATGCTTTGTTTTTATTGATTATTGTAATAGAATGGAGATTGTTATTGCTGGTTGGTCCGCTATTTATCCATATTCTAGATTTACCCTTGGTGATATTGGTGCAACTCTGTTACAATGGTAGCTAATGAGTATTCATCTCGCAGAAGTTATTCTAGTTTTTGGCCACTAAGTTTTGGCAGGCTTGGTTGGACATCACTCTTGTGCCCTAGCTTTTTTATTGATCCATCCTTTTCACCTTTCTTAACTACTCTGATCCATATCTTTCTTAGCTGTATTTTTTGGATCATTTGAGCTAGTGTCATCAGCTATATATATTTTTTCCTACCTCTTGGCTGTTGTTTGTACTTCTTGCAGCAACGGGATGACTTCTCTTGTAATTCAGCCGGGGATTGTACTTAACGCTTATTTCATGGGAAATTTATGGCTCCACCACCTCTTTCTCTCTGACACATCCGTCAATCTTTGTTTGATTTTGAGCTGTCTGTTTCTCTCAGACTTCCAATTCTTTGTCTTCTGTTTCTGAGTTCTGCCTGCATGTGTCTGATTCCTTTCACGTCGGTTCTTGCCATGGCACTTCTTTGTACTTCCTTTGGTTGGTACTGTCACCATATTTGTGGTGAAGGTCTTGAGATCAATAAACTTGGTATCTTCATCCACCATAAATCTGTCCAGTCTCTCAGCAATATACTGCACCCCCACTCTTTTATTGGACCAGGTGTATTTGTGTTGGAGAGGTATTAAGTCTTGTAAGTTTGCAATCCCAATGATGTCTTTGACATATTCTTTGCATTGTGAAGGCTGCCTTTTTTCCTAGAATTGTGAAGGACAAGATTAAGATATCCACCTATGATTAGGTTTGAAGGTTTAGTATACTCAACCATGGCCAAGATGGAGTGCCAACATGCTTTTTTCTGGTCAGGGGAATTAGGAGCATAGACATTTATGAAGGTAAAATGTAGATTAGAATCAAAGTTGAAGAGGATGAAGAGCCAGTGATCGCCTTTCTTGATGCTGATCATACTTAGTTGAGAGGGATCCCAAACAGTAAGGATACCACATGAGGCCCCTTTAGCTGTGACTGTCATGAAATCAGAGTTACACCAAATGTGTTTCTAGATTTTTGAGGTAGTTTTTCTTGAAAGGGACATTTTTTTGAGGGCTTTTTGTGTTTGAAGAAAACCTCCAAAATCACACGAGTCTTGGCTATGACATTTTTCTTGGCCTCCTAGGTTCTGAGCTCCCAATTTGGTTTCTTGCCCACCTCAGCAGTAGATCTGATTTGTGATTGATCTAAGATCTGTCCAGAAATGGGACCATCCTCTAAAAGCTTGATGCGACTCTCTTGTTGGGTTTCCTTAAGTGGGGATATATGGCTTGCTTCGGCCGTGTTCTTGATGGTTTCACCTATGGGAACTTCAACCTCAAAATACCTCAAGGCCCTTAGTGGCTTGAGTAGTCTCCATGTCAAGATTAGTATTATGATCCGAATCAAGAAGTTTGAAGGGATTAAATGCTTTAGGACATGTAGGGTTAAGATCTTTGTTGGGTCTTGGGCACTTGCTTCTAGATCTTCTTTTGTTTCTTTTGCTTTGGGCAGGCATAAACCCTTAATCATTCTGGTTTTGGTTATTTGTAGGTTGAGGAGCTGCTGGTTTGTTAGGACAATTCCTTGAGAAATGCCCATAAGTGTGGCAAGAGAGTCATTTCAAGGGAATGTGCTCATAATCTAGACTGTGGGTGTGAATCCAATCCAGGAATTTGATGCCTATCGTTTCAGGGAGTCCTCTTTTTTAGGTTAACTTGGACACATTCTTCCACAAGAAGTGTTAGGAGCTTTAGGGGGAACCCAACCTACAAATTTTCCAATATGATTGCCTATTTGTTCCATAATCGTTTATTCCATAGATGTAGAGGAAGAAAAGGGATTCTTACCTAGATTGGTACCTTGTTGGGCACATCCACTCGAGGATTGAAGTGTGTAGTTTAGTGGTAGAGGAACTTAGGGCTTGATCCCATAAACCACCGTTCACCCTGAAAAATGGTGATCTGCTCATAATTGCAATGAAGTAACCTCTCCCGCATAGCTAGAGTTCGGAGGAGGAAATTATGGAGCCCCAAGCTTTCGAAATCCATTTTTATAGTTCCAAAGGGGTTGGCCACAACCCAATGAAATGGCCAATCGATGCATTTGGGGAGAGATTCCAAATAGAGTGTTTAATGCTTTCAGGAGCTAGCTCAACCAAAGGTAGCTCATTGAGCTTAGAGATGAACGAGCTAGGTTTGGGAAGCACAAATGGATAAGAGGCAGCAAAGTCTGCAATAGAAGAGAGCTTAGGAGGGAGCTTAGATTTGAGCAACTCAAGAGCAGCTGGATTGAATGGAGGAGGAGAGTTGAAGAGAGTAGAAACCTTGGCATCAGGAGAGCGCCGCTCCATAGTTTTTTTTCATTGCAAATAAATCTGAAGGCATCAAAGTCATTGCTCATATATTCTCCATTATCACTATGGTTAATCTTTGATGGATCTCCCATACTAATTCTCGATGATTGCTTTCAAGACAAAATGCTCTAAAAATGATTTTTGAATTTCAGAAAACAGATTCATACCTTTCTAGACTAGTCATTGATGAATGTGAACATGTACTTCACATTGTCATACAAAGAAACACTTATTGCACACAAATCTAAGTATATCAACACCAACAATGAAGATACTCTATGTGCCTTTGCTTTTTGGAATGCATTTCTACGATATGTGCCTTTGCTTTCTGGAATGCAACTCAATGATGTTTTCCGAGTATGCAATCTTCACATAGACCACTAGCAGGTGAAAGAAATGAAGCTAATCTTTGCATAAAACCTTTCTTACACTTGAAACAAAGTGATCCATAGTTTAGATGTCCCATGTGAAATGCCACAATTTTCTGCTATCATCAACCTTGGCAGGCAAGGCCTTCCTTTTTTTCTGAGTTTGGCCTCATCATCTACAATCCCTATAGCAAAATCTTGTAGTTGCCCTTCTTGTCCTTGATGAATACCCTATCTCCATTGAATTCCACCTTCATACTCGTCTCATAGGATAATTGGTATATGGAAAACAACTTGACATTAATCTTTGGATCATGGTAAACGTTTTAAATTTACCCTTGTTTGTACTTCACATCTTCAGTCCCCTTGATGTAAAGACCCTCATCATTCACTGTTCGAATGACCACACCAGCATTCTTTCCATGCTTACAGTCACAAGATGAGTCCTTCATGGACATATGATGAGAAGCACTTGAATCTACATACCAATCATGTGAAAAAGAACTCTTATCAGAACAAGCAAGTACCTTTTATTGTGAAGTCCAGGCAAACAAGTTCCTAGCACCCAAAGATTCATCTTTCCCATATTCAAGGTCCTTCAATTCTGCTTTAATGTCCTTCAGTTCTTTCCCAAAGTAGCCATAAGTCAACCGATCTTTAGGTGCTTTCTTCTTGCCTTTGTCAAACTTGCCATTGCTTTCTGCTTTCATTGAGAATTGCCTTCTTCCTTGGGTATAAGAAACTTGCTTTGATGGACTGTGTTGATGCCTCTATACACCACATCTTGAAGAAGCTCTTGAGGTCTCCTTAGGGTTGGAAGCTCTCTTATGGACCCAAGCTTCAAACTGGTTTGTGAATTGCATACCAAATGCCTATAGCTTGAAGGCAAATTGTCAAGGGTTCCCTGAACATCTTCCTTCTTTGGAGTTTCCATTCCATTTGCAGCTTTGGTTTTGGATTGCAAGTGAAATACATGATTAAATATTCCATTCTTAGATCCAAAATTTTGCAATCTCATCAAATGGAACTCCTTGTGTAACTTCCCAATCTTCTCAGCTGAAGTCTTTCCATACAACTCTTCCAATTTGACCTACAAATCTCTTAGTTTGAATATATGCTCTTTTGCCACATACTCAATATCTGAACTCATGTTCATGGCAATGTAGGCCCATTTAGTGTCCTTGTGTTCAACACTTGGTTTCATGGTTGGTGTCTTCTTCATGCAATATTCAAGATTATTGGAAATTAGAAGCAACCTCATCTCTCTCTTTCACTTTAGGAAATTATCCCCATCCAAGGGTTCCTTTAATGTTTAGCGAGAATTTGGCATTTCGGGAAAGTGTGCACCTCTCACTAATTTCCAGGTTTGATTAACAAATTTCAGAATGTGGTCAGCCTCAAAGCCAAAACTATAAAAAGGAGGACTCATATGATCTTTTATGAACTTTCTGAAATGTAAAAGAAAAAAAAAAAATTACTATTCTGGCCAGGGGAGCAATTTTATTGGAAATCCTAAAATCGCAATAACTTGGCCAAAACAGATCATAAAAGCTTCAAATTTGGATTATAGCTTTGTTATGCAAATCCCCAACTTCCGTGTAATTAAATCATAGAAAAATTTGCAATGGTTTGCGGAAATGTGCAATTATTTGAAATTACTAATTAGGGTTTCTTTTAAAAAAAGATCAAAAGAAGCCTAATCCTCACAATGGATGAATGGTGAATGATGATTTCACTCCGGCTTTGATACTATGTAGGATTGTGCAATCCTTGCCACAAAATCAATGACCAAATCAATTACTACAAGAATAAAATGAAAGAAGATATGACCACTGTATTATGAAGTGTCATAGTCTACCACTATAAAGTGTCATAGTCTACACTTGAATAGTAAATATGAAAGAAATTAATTGCATAAAAAAGTTTAGATGGGTGACATATATATAGTTAACCACAACAAAGGTATGATTTGTGTAGATGTGCCTAATTAAATGTCAGCCATTAATCATAAAGATCCAAATAAAAAATACAGTAAACTCAACACATGGGCCTTGATGTGTTAATTGGTCCAATATGCTACAATTTATTCTACTCATGAGTTAGCTTGTTCAACGAAGTATCTAATGAAGACACTATATAGTTTGTGAATTGCACCTAAAGAAGCCTTAGTGGAATAAAAGGTAGATACTATTAGTGTTTCAATTTGTACCTTTCGATACAACACAAAATGAAACAGCGAGTAAGGATAAACCTTCCTTCTAATTAGAAGGGGAAGCTCCCTTATAACAAGAAACAAGACAAAACCCTAGAACCTAAGGAAATGACCTCTAGCTTTTTACAATATTTACAAGTTAAATCTTGGGTTTTTGAACATGCATTGCAAACTAACTAACTAACTAACTATATATATATGGTTCTCGGTTAAGGGCATAAAGCTTATCAGCGCTTCTACTCACAAAGAGAGATTTTAATATCTTTTGCCTGAAAGTAACCATCTGCATTAATTAAGAAATGCTTATGTTGTCTAGGTAAAAGTGGACACTAGAAGGCATGAGTACAAACTTAAATTAGATTTAGAGCAACACACACGAATCAGCAAACTGATGAAAGGCGAATTGCATACAAAACTACAATTCTCTACTTTTGTGAAAACAACAACACAAAGCATGCAATCTCACACAAAGTTATTCAGTCTACGTAAACAACACAAAAGCTTGAACAATAATCTTAGTAGCAAGTAGGCGTAAAATTACTATCCCATGAAAATATAAGTGCCAAAAGCACTTATTTAAAGTGTGTACAAAGTTTTGCATGAGAAATAATAAAAAAACTAACTATAACTTTTACGCTATGAATAGTTTGCTTGTGCACAAAGCAAGCTTATTATACGATTTGGTCCACAAACCTATAATTTCAATCAAGAAATATGCAAATAGATTTCTGATAAGGATAACTTTCAACTAAAAATAGACCTAGAAGGACTCCTAAAAATGGCCCATCTGTAAATAGCCAGTTGAAACATAGATATCTCAGAATATGATTATCTTCTCAAAAATAGCCTCAATTCACCAACAATCTCTCCTAATCTAACAACTAGTAATCTATATGACTCCCAATCAATGTAGATGAGACTGAGTTATAACAGCAAATTCAAGTCTCTAATGGATAGCTAATACTTACTAAATGTCTACAATATCTAGAATATTCTAATATATTCTGTAATTGAACTATTACAAAGAAATCCTATACTATTACAAAATAACTTAAGTTGCATAAAGACCATTGAAAAAATAAGAAAGAGGTGTTGGAAAGAATGTGGAATGCTTTTAAAAGCATTTGATAAGCTCATTGTCCATTTGAGTGTGAATAAATATAAGAAATTTTTTGATGTTGTTAGCGTTTTAATTTGCACCTTTTGATGTTCTTCAAATTAGAAGGGGAAGCTCCCTTTTGCAGATTTTTAAATATTGAAGAAAAGAAAATAAAATCTAAACCTATCTTTTTGTTTTCTCAGTTAAGAGCACAAGGCGTTTTCAACACTTCTGTACTAGATGAGAAGTTTTTGAATATTTCGATTCTATTATTGTAGAAAATAAACTATTACAGCTAACGATGTTTATGATTTTTGATTAATTTCATAGATCAAAAAACATAAATTGACACAAGATGAGAACTAATAGGTGGAAACAAAATATGTGAACACGACACACGAATTAAATACGATTAATTGTGTACAAAACCGCAATAATTCTTTTCACAATCTTAACAGTACAAAGCTTGTTAAAACTAATGAAAATACTTAATTCCCAATAAACAAACAATTGCAATAACAACTTAGTGAACTACAATTTCAATAGGAGCAAGTTTGATAATTACCATTAATTTTCTAAGTTCAAAGAAGGAACTTATTTATACTATCTACAAACACTTGCATGAAAATAAGGATATCTACTATTACTTCTATCTTAAAATTAGCTTTGCATGCATGCAAGCTTCTTTTTTGAATTAATCCTATCCACTAAATCAAAATCTAAAACATGCAACATCAGCTGAATTGATAGTTGAATTTACTACAAAAATATTATGCAGGATTTATAATTTACATGAAAAGGGAAATCCAAAAATAGATTTTCTTTCATGAACTAGCAATTCTCAAAATAGATATTCTGAAATAATTGGATGGGCTAAAAATAGCTATTTTGCTTCTACACTCAATTTTCCTAATTTTTAAACTTGCAAACTTTGAAGAAATTCCTCAACTTTGGCTTTCCTTGGTACCGCCATTGAATCTAGGTGCACAATCTGTCTTTGAAGAATTAATTCAGCTTCTGGAATTAATTTGTTAAAGTCCTTGAAGTCCTTTACTACCTTCTGAAATTGCACTATGATTGCTACCAAAAGATACATTTTGTCAGCTTGTTGATCGCTGCAAAACTTTTCCCTTATCAACTGCCAAAACTCTCCTTGTACCTCATCCAAGCAAACAGGATTGCCATTATGAAAATATTTACATGGAATTTGCTATACAAACTCGAAAACAAACTTATCAACTTGCAACAATTTGCTTTTCCACTCTATGAAAATAGGCAAAACCTAATTCAAGATTTTCATGAGGAAAACATACTGTTCTTTCTGTTGTGACCTCTTTACAACATCACCCCCATTGCAAATGGGGTCCCCCTCTTTTTTGGCCTGGCTCGAGTTTTTGCTCTGTTTCCGAAGTTTCTGCTCGGTTTCCATTTTGATTAGGAATGAGGTTCCAATAAGCTAGCTCGCAGGGTGCTCGAGGCAATGAAGGTGAAGGATTTCCTCCTGCATATGTTTGAAACCCTAAAAGGCTGTCCTTAGGCGGACTTGACCAGTCCATGGCAGGGATCCATCTTGTCAAAGGATATGAACCCTCTCACCCTCTTACTCCCGGCATGAAGCCCCGCTCCGAACAAACTATCCTATTCTAATGGGCGCAGTCTAGAGGGTATCTGCTTTGGATCCCGCCCCAGGGTCCATCCCAAAAGCTCCTAAGGCCATGATTCGGAGGGAATTCAGTAAGAAAGGTTCCGAGACTTAGTAAAATTTCAAGCAATGAATCCAAGAGTCATTCCAAGACCCACACTCTGGAAGGAATTTTACTTGGAGGAATGATTCCAGTTCAAACTGGAAACTGGAATATGCGACCTAGGAACTGGATTCCTGAGCAGGGTGAAATATGCACTTTGGAAGGAAATTCCCTGAAGAGGTGAAATATGCGCTCTGGAAGGAAATTCTAGTTCAAATTGAAATATGCGCTCTGGAAGGAAATTCCCTAAGCAAGTGAAATTTGTGCTCTGGATAATCCTTCCCTGACCCTCTGGAATCTGCGCCAGAAGTCTGGAATTCCAGTTTAGACTGGAAAATGCGACCCTTTGTTTGGAGGAATTCCCGGAGGGAGTTCCACAAGTTTTTTCCCTGACCCCCTTAAAAGTGGGCTCTGGATAGTGGATTCCTGAACAAGATGGAATTTGCGCCCTGAATCATCCTTCCTGAACAAGGTGGAATTTGCGCTTAGTATAGGAAAATCCTTGACCCTTGGGAAAATGCGCCAGAGGTCAGGAATCCTTGACTAGATGGAATTTGCACTCAAGGTAAGTTTTTTCCCTGAGCACTTGGAAAATGCGCTCAAATGATGAAATCCTTGTGGCCATGGAATGTGCGCCCTGGGATGTGAAGCTCCAGTGAATACCCAAAATGGCGCCAAAACGAGATCCACGATCAGGAAAAGTGAAGTCCACAAGGTGACCTTCAACTCAGGGAGAGATTCGCTCAATTCTTCAAAGGTGAAGCAGCCTGTAGATTAGTCAGAAGACCAGCTCAAGGAGTCATCCGAGGCTCTAGGTTAAGGTTCATGAATCCTGTTCTTGCAAAGTTCTAGGACAAAACGAGGGATCTCCTTGACCAAATTATGAACCCCTTGTCCAACTCACAAAATCCACCTCCTCAGAGGAAGTACGCTCAAGAGGCATTTGTCTGAGTTGCAAAATCCAGTACCCTCTGGAAAATGTGCCTGAGGGAAGAGGAAGAAATCAAAGCACAATGAAATCCTAGACCCATCCAAAATTGCGCCCAAGCCAAGGAATAATTCCACGACGCAATGAAATCCCCGACCCCTTCAAAATTGCGCCTTAGACAAGGAAGAATTCCATGACGCCTTTGAATCCCCGACAACCTTGAAAATGCGCCACCGCCTGGGAGGAAAAAGACAAAATAGCTTGTCGGCCAGGAGAGTATTTTTATGGCGGTTAGTAATAGAAAATTAGGCAAAAGGAGAGGGTCGGCCATTCCCAGTCGGCTGAGTGGCAAGGTGGCTTGTGCGCCTATATAAGGGAGGGCGCACAAGCCATTTCAAACCAAGTCCAAAGCAAACCCAAGCAAAAAAAAAAGCAGAGGTGAACACCAAAAAAACAGGTTTCAACATTCAAGAGGCAGATTTCACCATTAGGAGGATAAATTTCATCAAGGAGCAAGCAAATTTTAGTATTTCCAAAGCAAAATCCTTCAAGGAGCAGCAATTTCTGTAGGATTAAAGCAGATTTCTGCATTCCAAAGGCATAATTCATCATTCTAGGACCAAATTCTTCATGAAGGGTTGAAATTGCTGAAGTTGAAGGGCAGATTTCTTGGTACAAATCCATTGAAAATTCAGAAATTTCTGCACAAATCTCAGAAATACATCAGAAAATTCATCATAAAATTATAATTCTACATGAAAAATCAGAAGTTCATCCTCTAAGGACAGGTTTGTGCAAGAAAGGGGTAGGTCTCTTTTCACCTAGAATTTTCTTACTCTTTCCTTCCAATGCACTAGGCTTCATGAAAGTTAGTCCCACATGCACGAATTGACCTAATTTGCTCCACTTGTTTGGAATTTAGCCTCTTTTCCCGCCTTTGCTCTTACTCCTTAAACCTTACACCTTGTCTTTTTCCTTGATTCCACAGGGGCATGGCAAAGACCAAGGCCGGTTCTTCAAGACAAGCTCAAATGCGGAACATCCTCAAGGGAACACTTTCGGAGTCCAGGATCGTCTCAAAATGGGGGAATGTTGGAGACACCAACATCAGCCTGTCAAGCATGGAGGAAATCAAGAAGCGGATGTATGGAGTAGATGGATGCCCTCCATCCAAGCTCGTGGCAAAGCTGGTTCGAAGTGGAATTGTGCCCGCCGCATGCTTCCCGCCTGTCATTCCTTGTTCCGAGTTGATCATGGAGTGTTTCATGCACTATGATCCTGAACACCGGATGATTGTCGGCCTCAACGACACAGTGATAGCCTATTTCTCCAAGGAGAAGATTGCCGAGGCATTCAACATTCCTATCTATAGCCTCGCCGAGTACATGAGCAAGGAGGAAGCATCCGACATGTTCAAGGCCGATTCTGCAACCTGTTCAAGAATCATCAATAACTCATGGATGGAGAAGAAGAGACCTCATCATTCCAAGCTGCCTAAGGGACCCCTCAAATCCGACTTCAAACAGGAGTACGAAGTCCTCGTCATCATGCTGAATAGGATCATGGGAAGTCCTCAGTCTTTGACCTTCGAGCCATGGATGTTCTATTACATTGAGGAGGTCACTGCCGGAGTGAAGATGATAGACTGGATTCAAATCCTCAGCGATAACATTGATGAACAGTTCCGGAATCTAGAGGATTCGAAGGCATTCTACATGAGTTCTTATGTAATTTACATGCTGGCGAGGAACGGTAGATACAAGGGACTATCATGGAAAGGACACGTCGGGAATTTCGAAGGACAAGTTAGAGTCTATGACTGTTATCCACAGCTTCACTCCAGAACATAGCTCATTTCAGAAGGTATAATGACGCATTCGCCATGCACATCACAAGAACCCTTCAAGGAGGCACGGTTGTGACCCGAGTCCAAGCAGTTGATCAAGACATATGGCTCCTGGTACATCCAATTTCCGAAGTTCACATACATTCCTGTGCAGGGATTCTCTGCCTTCCCGTATAGACTGCTGAGGTATCCTTCGGATAAGATGGTCCTGCTAGAATTGACAAGGCAACTCTCGGCGTATGATAATGTTCAAAAGAAGAAGAAGGTCGGGATAGCTTTCCCAATCTAGATGGAGGACGCAGTCGAGGTGTGTCCATCCCTCCAAGCCGCCGAGAGATCCAACGAGGAACTACAGTTTTACAACCTAGTGACCCATACCTCGCGAGCAAACTTTGATCCGTTCAATACCACCCAGGTGGCATGTGGAAGGAAGCATAGACATAAGGTGCACGTGGAGGATCACTGGGCGAATGCTGAAGATGACTTCGAGGTTTGGAGGAGGATGTGCTCCCGGCTATCCGTGGACATGATTAGGGCAACCAAAGTTTTTTCAGTTCCGAATCAAGTCAAGGAGAATGGAAAGCAAGTTTAGCCTTCCTTCGAGCAGGAAAAGGATAAATCTCTTCAACCCCTTATTTGATCTGAACCTGAGGTCACCCACTTGGATGAACTAATGGCACCCGTACTAACAAGAACACAGAAGTGGATAAACCAACAGACGAAGAGGTTGCATAAGAAACGCACCCGCCCAACTTATGACTTGATGGGAGATTTGGAGTCTCAGTCTTCCGAAGAGGACATGACCGAAGGGACACCCGGAAAGGAACAAGGCACAGGGAGATAGGAAGTGAGAAATAGACCAGCAGAGGATCCACTGGCAAAGAGAATAAAGGCCCAGAAGGAGTCTATTCGGAAGCTAGCCTAGGAGGAGTAGAATGCAAGTAGACCTCATTCCGCCAGCACTTCTTCCGTCCAAGAGATCGATCTATTCTGCAATGACAATTTGCAAATAGCTAAGGATAGAGGGCCCGTGGAAGAGGAAATGATCCTGAATGAGCACGGAGAGAAAGAAGACAATGAGTCCATGGATTCCGCCCAAGAGCGGACTCCCAGCCTGGTTGTAGGTGTGATAGGTAAAAATCAAGTTAATAAGATCAAGCATATAATTGAAAACCTAATCCTACCACCATCAAAGAATCGAATCCAAGTGAAACCAAAAGCATGCAATTCAAGAACAAGATCACCTAGATTATGTGATTCCTTGTTTGTGATGTTGATTGCTTCTCAACAATGAACAATTATAAAAATCAAAGCTGCCATGATGGATGGATGATAATGATAAAATGCTAGATGGATGCTAAAGTGCTCAATATGCCCAGGATGATAATGTAGACGCTATATAAAAAATGATGGATAGATCTAGTATGGAATGAGAGGGGTGCTTATATAGACCTCAACCAAAATCAATCAACGATGGAGATTTGGTGGCTATGTGAACGGTTAAGATGAATTGATAATCATAGGTGAATGTGCAAATGACAAGTGGATGGAAGATAAGTCTTATGTGTGACCGTGTACATAAAAAGTACTACATGTGAAAGATATTAAATAAAAGATGTAGTACCACACATGTTTTTTTAAATAAAAGATACATGTCGGCTCATGATAAAAGATAAGTGATAAGAGAAATTAATTAAATAAAGAAAATTTATTTAATTAATTGGAAAGTGGGCTTATGAAGGAATTTTAATTAAATAAATAAGATTCATTTAATTAAAAATAGATGGAAATAGAGATAATTAAATAATTAAAGATTAGAGAAAATAGAAGAAATAGATAATGAATTAATTAAATAAATATAAATTTATTTAATTAATAGAAGAAATAGGTGATTTAGATGAATAGGGAAATTGCTCAAGTGTGTTAGGCGAATGCAGATGATAGATAATGCAATATTTGATACTAATGATAAGTAGGTCAATTTTGGGTGTCTACAGTAGGAAATCATCCTAACCTTTCCTCACGGAACCCAGGAGAGGTCCGAATTGAGGACATGCTTCATCACCCTGATCTAGAATTCCTGAATGAAGAGTTCAATTCCGGTGAAGTGCCAATACCCATACCACAAGTGGACCAGGAACCACCAAGAGAAGTCAATCCATCCACAAGACCCAAGTGGCTGCAAGATAGATTGAAGAAGAAGTCGGTCAGGAGGAATGATCCTTCCGTCGAACTTGGAGACTTCCTGGCTAGGATAGGAAAATCCGCGGACCCGAAGAAGCCAAAGAAGTATTCCAGGATCATTAGAGATGAATCAGGGTCTCGCTAGGTAGAGATTGCAGTTCCGAGAGTGGATAAGGCGAAAGAGGATATTAATCCTGAAGATTATGATGTAGTGACGGTCGACTTTGGACCAACTACGAAGGGACAGGAAATGGAGTTGGAGGATTTTGTTGTCGCTGTCAAAGAAAGATTGAGGAAGGAGGAAGAGAAGAAGAACCAGCTGAAAAGGGAGAATGAGGAGTTGAAGCATTACATCCAGCATCTCAAGGGCCCACTGTAGTCTGCCCAAGGAATAGCAGCCCAACCTGCGAGCATAACCAGGGATTCACTAGCAGAGTTCTAAGTGTTGAGATCCGCTGGTCATGCAGCGAAGGAATGGATGGAGGTCTCGGATAGAGCTCATAAGTTTATAGAGGATCTCATCCAGGTGTACGGAAGAGTTGTTGCATTCATGGACATGACTCAGGCAATTCTGGAGGTTTGTCAGCAATTCACTTTTGTCCGGGAGGAAACCATCCCAAGATTGAAGGCATTAATGAACACTCCAAAAAAGGACTTAGTGAGAGACAAAGTAATACAAACAAATTCAGCCTACGATTTCCTCAGTTGGTACTCTGCCTTGGTCATGAAGAGGGACAACCTTGAGAAGATCGAGGGTGACACTACCCAGGCCCACGCCATGTTGAGGGAAATCCAGGACAAAATCCTTGTGTCCATGGAAGCCTGGTTCGATTTGGAAGTAGCACAGGATGGAGTCATTAGCTTGGAGGAGTTAAGAGGCAAGATGCGGAACATATACTTCAAGGCTGATTATCCTACCCAGGGGTCTCATCTTGAGGATGCATCTTCTTTCCTAATCTTCATGAACTGTATCCAGGCGCTGAGGGCGGATTGGGAGAATGTCCTCACCGCTTGTGCCACCACCTCGTCGGTCATGGAGTTCAGGTTGGAAAACATGCCCAGTATTCCTATGGAGGAATTGGAGGTTGTCCTGACTAGGTTCGTGGAAATAGAGACCAAGGAGCAGGAAGAAGTTCCAGAAGACCAAGACTGTCCTGTCCAGAAGTCCTAGTCAGCATAGGCACCCCGGACAGGTGGCAGTCATCTATTCATACATGCTGGCGACCCCACCTACCACCTTTAGGGTTTCTGCCCTGGGCACAGATTTCAAGGAAATTAGATTTCCTCCCCCCTCCATGTACTTTGCTTGCCTATATAAAGGCTTGGGTGCCTCATTTGAAGAGGTCCCCTTTTTTGGTTGCATTTCATTTTCTTAGGCTCTCTGAGCATCTAGTTCCTTAGTATCATTTCTGTATCACTCCATTCTTGGAGCAAGAAACTCCAGAGGATTAGCAAGATTGTTGTAAAATGTTTTCCAAATCAATAATATGAGCATTGTGGATTGGTGTTCATAACATTCTTGGATCATGACATGGTTTTCTTGATTTCTTTGAAGCAAATCTTAAGCTCCAAGTTTTGAAGTTGTCTTATTTCTTTTTATCTTTTAGCTTTATTAGTTAGAATGATGGAGATTGTTATTATTGATGCATGATTGAAACTGATTGTTCACACCATTTGTGATCTGTGGCTTGCAAATCACAGTGTATGGTTGGTCTGAACTTATTTCAAGTCTAACTTCGATTGTTGCTGCATGTTTCAGTTCAATGTCCCTTGCAGGAGCAGTTTGAAAATCCTTACTTCCCCTCAGAAGATAGCACCATCTCTGCCTAGTTGTTGCCTCATGACGAAGAAGAAGCGTGGTTCAAGTTTCTATCCTCGGCAGTAGTCATTTCCATCGATTAGATCCCTGAAACCTTGCTCATCTTTTGCATTTTCTTTTAGATCCGCGGTAGGAATAGTTCCTAGAAGAGCTTATTGACAAATCATTCTCCTGTTTGCAGAGGTAGAGCTAAGTGAATCCATACCTTTCCCCTACAATAGATTGAAAAATCCAAGCATTTCCCTTGCAAGAAGCAGAAGAATCCGAATCTAGCCTCCGGAAGTCATAGTGAAATCCAAGTCTTCCCTTCCCTGCGAAAAAAGAGCACTGAGTTTCGCGCGTAAGTCCCCCTCGTGATTACCAACAAATCACATCATTGCACAGAGCTTTTCCCACATTCGTCAAGACTTGACACAAAAGGAACCTTGGAGCAGTCTCATTCGATCACAAAGTTCAGCGTCTGAGAAGCTTTGTTCAAGAGAGTATAGAACACTCTGTCTTTATCCTAATGTTGCTGTGGTCGTAAAACATGCATCAACACTTTCCATGTAAATACTTTTATCTCTTTGCTCGTTGGTCAAAGTTAGTGATTTTGTCTTATTCAAATTTTCAGCAATTTCTTCATATGAAGGAATCATCTCTATCATGCATTTCTCAATGTCTTCTATCCCTTGGATGACTTTTCTCTCATCCACAACTAGCTGAAACAATTTTCCCAATATCTTTGTGCCTCGATTAGAAAAGTCAAGTCAATTTCTCAAGTTTTCTCATATACAACCAGTTGATCTAGTTGTTTTTGGTCATCGGGAGAATCTAAAACTTGAGACAAAAATAAAGTAGGCTCCAAAGTGGAGCACAAAATGTGAAGTATATTCTCTTATGTGCTTCACCTCAGCCTTCAAGGCTACTTTGTCTTCTCCATCTTTGATCACTCTCTCCTTTATGCTTCCTATGACGACTTGCAACATGTTGACGTCTGTGTGCTGCGTACTTGGGCTCAAATCAGCCCTAGTGATCTGAAAATCAACATGCTCCACATCCAGGATGGTCATATCTTGTGGAGGGACAACTGTCTCTATAACCAAATCTCCTTAGGTTGTTTTGGTCATCCTGATTTGATGCTTAGGCTTCTTCGCCACAAGTTTTCTAACCATCTTATCAAGGCTACCAAAATCAATTTGGTACGATGGTATCTTCTTCTTTCGAACCACTTCTCATAGTCGTGTAAGAACCACTTCTCGAACTTCTACTTCCTCAACTCTCGAGGAATCAAGTGGTGTAGAAACATTTGGTGTTGGAAATGAAAACCTCAGTTCTAATTTGCACTGGAGTGGGCATTACCTCCTTAGCAGAAGGCTCTACAATCGATGATGGGGTCAATGTCAGCTGCTCATATCGGATCGGTGAGGCGATGCCAATCCTTTGCCTTTGAATCTCTTTGAACACTCTTGGCTTAGTATTATTTTCAACCTTTTACTTTTCCATTGCATCTTTTTCCCTTAGCTTTATCACTGGCCTAGGAGGTGGAAATAGCATCTTTTGTGATGTTAGCTCTGCAACTGGAGTCTTCTCCTTTGGCGTTTTCGTTCTCCTTGTCATCTTTGAACTCAAAAAGAATTTGTTGTGTTTAAGGACTGCACCGACTTTCTCTTGATTTTGAAGTCATCTCCTTTATGAACCAATTAACCCAAGGCAAAGTTTGTTGCTCTACTTTGTCTTTCATGAATTGGGGTGATAGGACAACCTTCTCATTGTCCGAGATGCCTTAAACATCTTCTAACAAGAAATCAACAATCTGGCAAATTGTGAGACAGCTAAAATCTCTCATGCGCACCTCGAATTCATCATACAATTGACCCAGTAATCTTCAATCTTTGGAATGTGCATAAATTTGTTCTCGAGCCTTGACTGCACATTCTCCTTAGAATCATAGATACACTTTTTATAGAGAAATTTGAGATTGAATTTAGCCATCTCCTCGCTAATGGATTTTGAATCCGTTGCCATCTTGCATTTGTAGATCCCTAGTTGGATTGGAAAACCAACTTCAGGCTTATGTCTTCCTCTCCAGAGGAAAACTCCAGAAATTTGAATTGTTCTGTTTGTGTTTGGGTGAACTGCTTCAACATTTAGGTTTCTTTCCTTGTGATGTGAGATCTTGATTGTCTGTGGTGTTAGGGACCTCATCTTGAATTGCTTCTTCTTGTTGAAGCATGTTCACTAACTCTTCAATGTAGGTTTTGTGCTAGCCATATTCAAACATATTACAAACACTCAAAAGCAAGGGGATATCGCTTTCAAGACAAATGCTACAAGAGAGTCATTTGAAATCATTTCCCCCTGTGTTACCGGGTTCGTTGGTGCAGGGGGCCAGTCCAGCACCGACCGGGAGTGGGTCCCAGAGCAGCGATCGGAGCAGGCACGGCATGGCCCTGCCGCCATAGGCGCTCCCATGCGCTCCGGGCGCTGTTTTTTTTAAAACATATTAGAACTATTTTTTTAATGTTTTTAATGATTTTTAATAAAAAACAAAAGCACTTTTATATAAAATTTAATATTTATAATAACGTATATCCCGCATCGGCCGGGAGTGGGTCCCGGAGCGGCGATCGGAACAGGCACGACATGGCCCTACCGCCACAGGCGCTCCCACGCGCTCTGGGCACCGTTTTTTTAACATATTAGAACTATTTTTTTTTAATGTTTTTAATGATTTTTAATAAAAAACAAAACCACTTTTATATAAAATTTAATATTTATAATAACATATAATATATAATATTTTATAATATATTATTATATATTATGATATATTATGATATATTATTATATATTATATCATATAATATATTATTATAATGTATAATATATAATATAGTGTGATATATTAATATATTAATATTATTATATATTATATTACATTAATATATTATATTATGTATTATATTATATATATATAGTACAGCCATACCCAACCGTACCCAAATCAAAGAAAAAAATTTGCTGTACCAGAACCCCGTTCCCGTACCAAAGCTGGCAACTTAGATTTCCCTTAATGCATGGAGTGATATTCTCAACTCTACTTCTCTTCTCAAGAATCCTTCCAATTTCTCACCACTTTGCATTTTCAAGCCATGTGACTTTTAAAGTGAAGAATCTGATTCTGGTTCTTTGCTTCATAAATGGTTTTTAATTTATCTCATGCTTCTTGGGAAGTTTTGGCTGTTTTCATATGAGGTTGTAACTCATCTGTGACACCAAACAATATGATGAGTTTGGCTTTATCAAATCTTTGTTGTTCATTGGCATCAGTTGGGGTCTTGTGACAGTGCCATTCACAATATCCCATAGGTCTCTAAAACTCTTGCTGGGTTTGGACCTTTGTTTTCTAGGCTGAATAATTATCACCTCTCAACAATTGAGAGTTCAAAAGCATTATCTTAGGAGCATTTGAAAGTTGAAACAATTGCTATTGATTATGAGGGTTCCTTATCTCTCCAAATAGATTCCCCTTTCTATATACTTGCCTGACCACTATACCAAGCCTCTTGATATACTTTTTCCTTCCTATATACCTGTTGGTATGTGGAAGAAGCTAGTCCTTTCTATATACTCAGTGGTTTGTGAAAGAGACCTTAAGGCACGCGAGAGAAAGATGGTACATGGTATCTTGGTAGTAGATAAAAGGGATCCGTGCTGTATGTAGAAGGACAAGCTTCCGATATACTTTGTGAAGACTTGCTTTGACTTTTATAGCCTAATAATAGTGCATAGATGGGTGGGAAATGGAGTGAATTTTTTTCATATGATTGGGACCCATTTCTCCCCAATTATTTATATGGTTGATGTGGTAGATGCCATTGTTGCAGCTTTGTTAGGCATTGTATGTGGTAGTTTGTCTTGACAGCTTTACCTGTAAATGCGAACCAGAGGCATCACTGATGCTGAATGCTGCTAATGTTGTTATGTGACATAACAAAAAATCCTTATTGTATTGTATTAATTTAAAAAAAATGCTTCGTAAAAGAAAAATTTCCTATGCAAAAATTAATATAGTTTCCTTATTTTTTCTTAACTATATTAAATGCTTTTTTACTTTGCACTTACATCAAATTACAATGACACTGTCTTATTTCTTCAATTAATAGTGAAACTTATGCTATTTTGAACGTGGGATAAAGGCAAAATTGTGTATTCTGTTTAAAAAAGAAATGAACTGCTGCTTGTCATGTACGGACAAAAAGATTAAAAATTGCACCTTCTAACCTTTGAAAAAATGTGCAGATTGTATTGGCTGCTGATTTTTTGTTTTCGTTCGCCCTTTAATTTTTATCTGTGGTTTGCTTTGCAATTTTCATCTGTGGTTTGGATGATGGCACCGTTCACCAATCTCAATCACACCCCATGGTTTGGGATTTATGCTTCTAGGACAGCATTTTGGGAGCACTGTCTGTTTATATGGCAGCATTTGGGAAGAATGACATTGATTTTACTGAGGATGGCACTTCATTGGCAGTGTGTTCTACCTCCTTTGGTGCCGCTTCTTCTCTCAGATTTGAATTGTCATCTGCCCACACTATATGTACATACACATTCAGCCTGAACCTTCACACAGCTGGAAGTGCACAGGAGAGAGGAAACCACACACTATAGATAATTAGAATCGTAGTCTTCATAGTGGCAGGACTTTAAGTGCTCTGATACCATATTGCAGGAGAATGAGTGAATGCATTATTGATCAAAGGTAAGAATAAATACATTAGGAGGGAGTCAGTTAATAAAAAACTGATCAACTGCAAAAACTACCATCAGTGTAAATAACAATAATAATGTTAGATAACAGTATTATTATTGTTAATTAACTTTTACATGGTGTAATATTTATTATTCTAATATGTTATACATTTCTTACAGGTTGTTAAAGGGTACCCCCCATGTGAAAAGTGGAGGGACTTAGGTCCTGCATACTGCCTCTAACCAATTCGCCTTGAAAAATCATAGGTTCAACAGCCACAACTTGCTTGAGTTATATTTTTGCTTTTTCTAAGTTCGCTCGCTACATAAGTTATCAAGAATTTATCATGAACTGAAATGAATCTTATGTTATCGTAAGAGACATATGAAGAACCAGTGTCAAGCCAGTACACCATTTTGCATCTTTGGCACGGACTAGGGATTTGGATATTTTTGTATTACATTTGTGTTTTATCCAAGTTGTCTTCCTACATAAGTTGCTTTAATGTTATATTTGTGAATTCTCTGTTGTTTTGCTACATGAATTGTCAATAATTTATCATGAATTAAATGAGTCTTATGTTGTACTTATTTATTAATGCTGTTTACAAAGGATGAAATTTGGCAGGTATTTTTATCCTAAGCTGATGCACAGCAAATGTCTCTTGATGGTTTTGTTTATTTTGATGAAGAAGCTTGTTATTTTAAGAGAACATATGAAGAAGCAACTTTGTGTCTATTCAATCTTATATCAGCACTGACTAGATGGACTATGAATTTCAATGTGTAATTTATAATATAGAATTACATTTTGTGCTTGCAATAAATGAAATTGCTTGTTGCTTTATCCTTTCCTTCTCTATTATTTTATTTTGTTATCACAATAAATGAAATTGTCCTGTTTGTTTATCCATTCCTGATCTGTTTCCCACTACAATTAAGTTTCTTACAGGGATTTGACTGGTTAATGTTTCATTTGGTATTTCTATTAGTTCACAGTACTTGAAAAATGTAAAGCATGTACAGTCAGGTCCTATTTTGAAATATACAAATTATCGTTGCAGCTCCAGTTTATGGAATAAAAGATGGGCTGAACATCTGATTTTATCCTTGATTTCATTCATACAGGAAATGTTTGGCAAAGATGAATCCAATAAAGATGAGCTCAGTGAAGACGAAGACTGGGGGCCGAGCAGGAGATCTAGAAGGGGAAAGCAGCCTGATATAGATGCTGCAAAGGATTCTTCTGTAGAAGCTAAAAAACACACTAGTAACGAAGGAGAGGAGATTGGGGGAGTGCGTGCAGCTGGTACTATGCACGATAAAAAACGTATCATCAGACTGCCAGCTAAAGCAGTTGAGGTACTAGAAATGTACTTAGCTGCAGAACAGATGAATACCTTTGGGATTTGAGCTATTTAGTTTGTCATATTAGTGTACTTTGAATTTACAGAGCATATGACTTATTTGTTGGATCTATTTGTTTGAGATTTTGCAAGTTAAACTGGAAAGGGGGCTTTTACCATCCATTTTGAGCTTGTTTACATGCTTTGTTTGTATGTAAGATCTTACATGTCTGACACCCAAACACCGTACTAGATCTGTCAAAATTGGAACACAGAGCTTCCTCAGGTATTCCTGTGCACTATTTCCTTTTGGAGTAGAATATCAAGGGAATTATTGAATGATGCATTACCCACTGAGTGTTTGTGGTTCCTGCTTCTCTTGATTTTGCAAAAGTTTGGCATTGGTGTTGGAACTATATTGGGTCCTCATGCAAATTTCTGTTATAAATGAGAAACTTGATTAATACAAGTAACAAAAACTTGCTTTTGCAAATGATTCTCTTGCATATCAAAGTAAGCATCTATAGGAGGTTAAACAAAAGGCAGTTAAAAACTTTAAACTAAAGGCAAGATAAGAATTATGTTAATCTAATGCTAAAAAAAAAGCTTTCACTTCAATTCTAATCTAATCTAATGTTCCTATTCTGTGTTAAACCTGCTGTCAACTTAAATTGGGTTTCTACTAGAAGCTTTCACTTCAGGTCAAGTTGACAGAAAACATGGAGACACCTGAAAATTTTATCTTGTTGCTTCCAGCTCCACTATAGGAACTCCTGGAGTAATATTGGTGAAATGTGCAGTCATTTCGTTGTTATCTATCATAAGAGCTTAATCTCTACATCGCTTCCTATAATATGTAATATCCCCAATGGGATCTGCCCTAAATTTCTGATTTTATTTCTGCTGAAAACCTAATTCTGAATTCTGTTTTCTATTTTCTGATTTCAAACAATTTGCCACAGCGAACAAACATGCGCCCAAACATGACAAATAAACATGGCAAATGATGCTACCAATTGATATTCATAACACACATGAAATCCACCATGAAAAACACAATGTAGGGCATCCAAATGCAACAACAAATCTGATTTTCTGTAGAAGACTTCTGCTGTTACAAATCTGAATATTCTGGACTGATTTTTCAATAAATTCTAGGGCACAAACATGCCAAACAATGCCCAGATTTCTGCACTATAAATCAGACCTAGAAAGTATGATTGTACATATCAAATACATGCAAAATAGATGACAAAAGTCCAACCCTAGCTGGGCGAATCCTCCATGAAGTGCGCCTAGGGTTTACTGCTCCAAAACAAGCCAAAATCACCCTCCAAGATGGGCGCACTAGTCTGCTCCAAAAGTGGCGCTCAAGTTAAGGTAAAACCCTAATGCAAGATGCTCACAAAATGCCACCAAATGTGCTGTTCCAAAACTGATCTTCAAATCTGAATTTGCAATGATGCTCGAACTCTCCAAATGTTGCCAATGAAGCACAAGTAGAACTCCGTGATGAGTCCTCCACAATGATGAGCTGGGGTTTCGTCCAACTCACCACATTCGCAAGGGTTTTCGCCCTTGGAATGAAAGCCCAATCTAAGTTGCAGCCAAAGAGTATAAACTCGAGAAAATATGATATGAATGATGATTAAATGACTCAAAGACATCCTTTATTTATAGCCCACCAAAATAACCTCCTCTAGGCCAACCTCCTCTTGGCAATTTCCTTTATTTTGTTTTATTATTTTCTCCCATAGGGCCGACCTCCCTCTAGGTGACCAAATGCACAAATAAAATACTTATTTTGTCTTCTTTCCTCCACCTTGGCCGACCTGACAAGGTATTTTATTTTTCTTATTTTTCCTTCCATCCTCCAAGATGAGCGAACCATATAAGCATTCCATATTTCATGTTTTTGACCTTCACTTAGGTCATCCACCTCAAGGGAAATTATTTTAATTTATTTTATTTTTCCTCAAAACATCCCAAGGTATTTCCATCTTTTTTCTCCTCTTTCATTCTTTTTTTCTTCTCTCCTTGGTCATTCATCTCTAGGGCAAATTATCTTATTTATTTTGACTTCACCAATAAGCTCACAAAATTATACCAAGCCATCCTCATCAATTTGCCCTAAGAAAATTGACTAAATATGATATCTAGTCAATTAGGTTTTTCCCTTAGCCCTCCGGCTTGGCCTACGAGAATAAGATAGGCCAACCAACTCTATCAGGTGATCACTCGGAAAATGGGGACATTACTGTTAATTTTAATAAACAGATTGACAGTAAGATCAATAAAACACTAATGCACACAACACACACATATACCCTGGGAAAACCTCCCTCTTGGAGGTGAAAAACCCAGCACGAAAATCTCAGATCTGATTTATATTAAGAGCAGAAACAGATTACAGTTTTGCTCAGCTAGAGCACAAAATATAGGCACCAAAAAATACAGCTTATCTGAATTTTAGTTTTGAAATGAACTAATTATAATGTTCAGAATGAAGTTCACTTGCACAGTAAGCATAGAGGTTCAGCAGCCCTAGATAATCCTGTGAACCCGTTGAACTGTCGCACCAATTGAACCATCGAACCAATTGAACCATCGAACCTGTTGAACCTGCGAACCTGTTGAACCGGTTGAACCTGAGAACCGGTTGAACCTGCGAACCGGTTGAACCTGCGAACCGATTGAACCTGCAAACCTGTTGAACTAGTTCAACTAACTGTGGAGCCCTTGCACTGTGCTTGTAGTAGATCGCTGTTGGATTAGATTGCGCAGAGCAGAATTTAGTGAGAGAATGATGTGTATTGTGACTACAAGTCACTTTTCATTTATATGAGATCGCCCAAACAATTTGGCGCCAAATTACATATACGTTATATTTGAAATAGGTCCTGACCTATTTGTAATTTCAAGATACATAGAATTATGAGTTCACCCAATTTGGGGCCTGCCTTAATCGGATAATATAACTGAGTTCTCAAAATGCTAAGGCCGATAGGCCATTTAGCATTTTATGACTAAGTCGGTCTCTAGAAGGGATCCGACCTAGCTACCAAAAAAATCAACACTCCCTCTTAGCTAGGGAGGATTCCTTCATAAGGATCAAGTCACATACTGACTAACATCATGGCTACTCCCATGGATGAAAACATAAGTGCTTATTGTCATCTCCTCATGACGTTTACCATAGATACTCCCAGAGGGTGAACAAGCACATCATGGAATTTCTCCCATGATATCCACCATACCTACTTGCAGAGGGTGCCTCCACCATGCCTACTCGCAGAGGGTGGAGGGCTTTCACCCCAAACTTCTCCCAGAGAAGCGTGCATTACCACCATGCCTACTCTCAGAGGGTGGATCCACCATGCCTACTCGCAGAGGGTGGAAGATACAGTATAATGTATCACTGATGCTGAGACTCCCTCTCAGCTAGAGCTTCATTCTCCACAACTCCAAGCTTGTCTCGAAAATATGCAAGCTTCACTTGAGCAAGGGGTTTGGTGAGAACATCTGCTGTTTGCTCATCAGTGCTAATGTACTTCAGCTGAATAGCATTCCTTTGCACCATATCCCGAATATAGTGATACTGAGTTTCCACATGCTTTGATCTGTCATGAAACACAGGATTGACAGAGAGCTTCACACAGCTCTGGTTATCACTGTGAATAATTGTAGGCTCCCAGGGTTGTCCAAACAAACCTGCAAGGAGTTTTCGAAGCCACACTGCTTCTCGAGATGCCACACAGGCTGCAATATATTCTGCTTCAGCAGTACTCAATGCTACTGAAGACTGTTTTCTGCTGCACCAGGATATCATGGCGGATCCCAAGCTGAAGCAAACTCCAGAAGTGCTCATTCTATCAGTGACACTTCCTGCCCAATCAGAATCAGAATAGCCTTCCAAGGTAATGACTGTGTTGGAAGAGTACTTCAATCCATATCCAACTGTACCACGCAAATATCTAAAGATATGCTTGGCTGCAACAAGTTGAATCTGCCTTGGTTCGCACATAAACTGGCTGAGGGCACTCACTGCATAGCAAATGTCAGGTCTAGTGTTAACTAGATACATCAAGGATCCAATCAGCTGCCTGTATTCAGTGGGATTCACAAGATCAAACCTAGCTGCAGATTCACTCAACTTCTTTAAGTTAGTTTCCATAGGAGTAGGCGTAGGTTTACAATCTAGCATTCCAAATCTCTTCAGAATATCAATGGTATATTTTCTTTGACTTAGAATAATTTCATTGGGTCTTTGCCATACTTCTAACCCTAGAAAGAAATGCATGAGACCTAGATCTTTCATTTCAAATTCTGAAGTCAGTTCTTCCTTACATCTAAGAATGAGATGATCTTCTCCAGTTAGGAATAGATCGTCAACATATAAAACCAAAATCAACATTTCACCATTGAATACTTTGAAGTAAAGGTTAGGATCAGCATCATTCTTACAGAATCCTAGGCTTACCAAGTACTTATCAATTCTTTCATACCAAGCACGGGGGGCCTGCTTAAGGCCATATAATGCTTTCTTCAATCTGCATACATGAGATTCTTTCTTATGGATCACAAAGCCTTCAGGTTGCTCAATGTAGACCTCTTCTTCAATAACACCATTGAGGAAGGCTGTCTTTATATCCATCTGATGCAACTTCCATCCCTTAGCTGCGGCAATAGCAATGATAGTCCTGATGGAAGTATATCGAGCAATAGGGGCAAAGGTTTCCTCATAATCTATGCCTTCTTTCTGAGAGAAGCCACGAGCCACAAATCTAGCTTTGTATTTCTCAATACTTCCATTAGCAGCATGTTTAATTTTAAACAACCATTTGGAAGATACAACAGACTTACCTTTGGGTCTAGGCTCAATATCCCAAACATCATTCTTAATGATAGACTGATATTCTTCATCCATAGCATTCTTCCATGTCTGTTGGTTCATGGCCTCTTCAACGCTGGAAGGCTCAGTCTCAATGAGATTGCACATCAATGCAACATAGTTTGAGAATTTCTGAGGTCTCCTTTCTCTAAGTGTGCCTCTTGGAGCTGCAAACTTTTCTGCCTCTTGAATCCAGAGAGGTCTCTTCTTACTCATGGTAATGTCCCTAGGCCCATCTGTAGGATCCAAAGGTTCACTTGGATCATCATGATTTTCAGATTCTATAGACTCTCGCTGAATCTCAGTATCATGCTCAATATCCATGTCTTGAGGGTTATCATGGACTTCATTGTCAATTTCTAAACCATAGCCTTTAGATCTTTTGAGTGCAATATTTTCTTCAAAAGTGACATCTCTACTAACCTCAATAAACTTCTGACCTGGAATGTAAATTCTAAATGCTTTGGATGTTTCGTTGTAGCCCACAAGAATGCCTCTTTTGCCAGAAGGTTCCAACTTGGTTCTCTTCTCTTTGGGTACATGGACATACACTGGACTCCCGAAGATCCTCAAGTGACTGATATCAGGTTTGATCCCTGAAAATGCTTCTTTCGGAGTCATATCTTTCAATACACGGTGAGAGCATCTATTCTGAATGTATACAGCAGTCCTAGATGCTTCGACCCATAGGAAAGTCTGCAGATCCTGATCATGAATCATAGCTTTTGCTGCCTCAACTATGGATCTGTTCTTTCTTTCTGCAACCCCATTTTGCTGAGGGTTGTAGGGAACACAAAACTCCCTCTTGATACCTGCCTCAACACAAAAGTCATGAAAACTACCCGAGGTGTATTCACCTCCATTGTCAGACCTTAAAACTTTAATTCTTTTCCCAGATAGATTTTCAGCTAAAGCTTTAAATTCTTTGAATCTACTTAAAACTTCATTAGAATCTACTTAAAACTTCATTAGATTCTTTTGATTTAAGAAAGTAAATCCAAGTTTTCCTAGAGTAGTCATCTATAAAGATTACATAATACAAGAATCCACTTGGAGAAGCAACAGACATAGGTCCACATAAATCAGAATGCACAAGAGCTAATTTCTCTTTAGACCTATTTTCACTTTGATGAAATGGACTCTTAGTGTTCTTACCCATAGCACAACCTTTGCATGTATTATCATGAATATGACTAAGTTTAGGCATACCTTTAACTATCTTCTCAAGTGTGGGGAGGGCTCGGAAATGAAGATGTCCGAGTCTTCTATGCCATAGCTCGCTTGACTCAGGTGCTTCATGAATGAGAGCTTGAGCTGGACGTGCTGAAAGCTTATATAGGCTCTCATACCTATTCCCAATGACACGAGCTGATTTGATGCTGGACTTCGTAGGCCATGCAAGCACCCTTCCCTCAGAAAATGCAATCTGATAACCCTTATCTTCTAGTGCTGATATGGAGATAAGGTTTCTTTTGATTCCCGGCACAAACAAAATATCACTAAGGTGAAGAGAAATTCCAGAATCTAAATTAAGGGAAGTAGTACCAAAACCTCTCACAGAATAGCGAGCATTATCACCAATGACCACGTGAAGATTAGACTCTTTCTCCACTAAATCTGAGAGGTGCTCTCGATAGCCGGTGATGTGTCTAGATGCGCTACTATCAATCAGCCAAGTATCACTGTCTGAGGGTACATTGCTTGACAAAGCAGAAATGAAAAGGAAGTCTTTAGTATTGGACTGATTTGAGACTTCATTTAAGTTTGCTCCTTGTTTCTTAGATTGGGATAAACAGTCCCTTGCATAGTGACCAAATTTGTCACACCTGAAGCACTTGATGTGAGACAGGTCCTTTTTCCTTTTATTTGAATCATGAGGTGGATTAGACCTTTGATCTCTATTCCTCTTGAAATTGTTCTTCTTCCAATAGCCTCCTTTCTTCTTGAAAGACTGGGCAGCAAGGACATGATTGTCTTCATGAGTGTTTTTGATAACTCCTCTAGCAGCCAGTCGAGACTCTTCTTGGATACAGTCAACCCTTAATCTGTCAAACTTGGGCAGATCAGCTCTTGCACTAATTCCTTGAATGTAGGATTCCCAAGATGCTGGAAGACCATTGAGGGCTAGCATAGTTAAATCATTTTCATCAACAATCTTTCCAATAGATGAGAGCTGATCTCTCAAATCAAAAATTCTCATGAAGTAAGCCATGACGGATTCACCTTTAGCCATCTTGATGTGATGAAGCTGCTGCTTCAAAGCTAGAACACGACTAGTGTTGTTGATTTCATACATCTCCTCCAAGGTTCTGAACATTTTGCTTGCTGTATTCAGCTTGGAGATGATGAGAACAATGTGATCTTTTACTGAATCAATTAAGATCTTCTGAGCTTGAAGATCATTCTTCCTCCATTGGGTCTTTTCTCCTTCTACCTCAGGCTCAAAAGATTCTTTGGTCACAAAGTCTGCAAGGTCATTTTCATTCAACGCAAGCATGATGCGGACCCTCCATGATGTGAAATTGGAAGCCCCATCCAATCTGTCTTCAACCCTGAGATTGTGAGCCATTTTATCTGATCTTTAATGATAAGAGTAGAATGTAAATAACTGAATACTGCAAATCTGATTATACTAATTCGAACTTAGCTCTGATACCATGTTAATTTTAATAAACAGATTGACAGTAAGATCAATAAAACACTAATGCACACAACACACACATATACCCTGGGAAAACCTCCCTCTTGGAGGTGAAAAACCCAGCACGAAAATCTCAGATCTGATTTATATTAAGAGCAGAAATAGATTACAGTTTTGCTTAGCTAGAGCACAAAATATAGGCACCAAAAAATACAGCTTATCTGAATTTTAGTTCTGAACTGAACTAATTATAATGTTCAGAATGAAGTTCACTTGCACAGTAAGCACAGAGGTTCAACAGCCCTAGATAATCCTGTGAACCCGTTGAACTGTCGCACCAATTGAACCGCCGAACCAATTGAACCGCCGAACCCATTGAACCAGCGAACCGGTTGAACCTGCGAACCAGTTGAACCTGCGAACCGGTTGAACCTGCGAACCTATTGAACCTGCGAACTGATTGAACCTGTTGAACTAGTTCAACTAACTGTGGAGCCCTTGCACTGTGCTTGTAGTAGATCGCTGTTGGATTAGATTGCGCAGAGCAGAATTCAGTGAGAGAATGATGTGTATTGTGACTACAAGTCACTTTTCATTTATATGAGATCGCCCAAGCAATTTGGCGCCAAATTACATATACGTTATATTTGAAATAGGTCCTGACCTATTTGTAATTTCAAGATACATAGAATTATGAGTTCACCCAATTTGGGGCCTGCCTTAATCGGATAATATAACTGAGTTCTCAAAATGCTAAGGCCGACAGGCCATTCAGCATTTTATGACTAGGTCGGTCTTTAGAAGGGATCCGACCTAGCTACCAAAAAAATCAACAATTACAATCCTCCCTTTCTGGAATTGCTTGCCCACAAGCAACTGCAAGCCTGGATTTTGCAAAACATCCTCAAGTGGCAAGTCTCTCCATCCAAACAAGTGCTCCGTGATCGCCCTGCTCCTCAACCTATGGCTGTACCTGCCATAGTGAATATGAAGAATGATATGCAAAGTGAGTTCCAATGGCTAGCAATGAGACAAAGCCAACCATACACACTCGAACTCAATTCGGCTCCATCCCTCAAATTCTGAAATTTTGCTCTTCCTCCATGCAATCTATCTGTGTAGCTACGGGAACAAGAATATCAAATCATCAACCACAAGTGTCATCAACTCTCTTCCTTCGAAGGCCACTCTGTCCACAATTGCTAAGTCTCTATTAAAGACAAAGTATCATACGTATCGAAAGCCATGAAGAAAGTCATGCCTATCAACATGAGATAGGTGATATCATAATCTTGATCTTTGAAGCACAGCCACCTGCACCAATCCTTCCGCTGCTTCACTCTGATACAAACATAACTAAACCAAAGGTTGTGAAGCAACTCATCGAGATCCCAGTGAAGTATTGTACCAATCACAGTAATACTTGTATCCCAAACTATTACACCATCACACCAACTGAAAATGAAGAGATAAGTGTCTCTCATCATGTTATCATCACCAACTGGCCATCTAAATCTGAATAATCTCTTATGGATGTGAAAAGTGTCCATTACATGTGCATAAACGGACATGCCAATCCGCTCTAGGCTGCTGATATAAATCAGAAAAGCACTATGAAAACTGGAAATCAGACATATGATCATGCCCAAAATGCTTTTGCTAACATAGGATGACAGGATCTGTAATGTTCCCTTTCTCAATACAGTGTTAGTCTATCATTGGGTTCCCGTAGACTAACCAATTTGGTTAGGGAACCATGGTTGGATTGGTCTTGGATGGGTTATTCAGTGGTGTAGATGTGGTTTGGGTTCAGTGGGATCCAATTGGCAGTTTCCAGGGGTGGCTGTGCTTGCTATTGCCCATACTTGCTATTTTTAGTAAATTCGGGAATGGTGCCATTTCGGGATTTTCAGACTTGGAGTGGATGCGTCTCGTCAAGACCTTTCCGATGAGCTATAAACACTGGATTCCGATATTATCTTGGTTCTCGTTTTAAAGTCCGAAAGTTGATTAATTTATTTAATTGGGACTTTAGTAATATTTGATAAAGTAACATGAAACAAACGAAGGAATCAAAAGTGTCACTTAAGTGACTTGGGCGCCGACCTCTTGGGAAAATAAAGTATTTTAAAATAAAGATTTCCCTCTCATAATGCAACTCCTCATTTGGGGGAAATAAAAGAGGAAAAGTGAGTCATTTGATATGCTTGTTATTGTGAAAATTGCTTGCTTTGGCTTTGCTAGTGTTTCGAGAGGGTTTGAAGTGATTTGAACCCAGTGGCTTTGGGAGACGAAAACCTCCATTAATAACAACATTCTATAGATGTGCAATACCATCCAAAGGTGCTATTGAGGGAAGATACATCCAGTATTTGCAGTTGTGCTTCAGGAGAGTTATTTTGTTAGGGTTTGTAGGAGCAAAACGGATACATCTTTGTGAAGATTGAATGCAGCTGAAAGCGATGGAAAGAAGACAGATTTCAGTGTTGAAAGGGAGATATTAGCAGTTGTGTTTCTTGTCCTTGCTGGCCGTACCCTCAAAGAAGGCATTTGTAGTTGTTTTGGCCTATCTTCTTCACTCCAATCTTGGCGTCCAAGGGCATTAAGACTGTGCAAAGATTTACCGCGGATTGCAGACCTGTTTTGGGAGCTTTCATTGCTGTTTGCTGTCATTCCTAGCCATACCATCTGGCCTGGGAGGACGTTGGGTCCTTGGGACTCATTTCTCTTTGTTTGTAGCCATTCTATTTCTCATTTTGGGGGCATTTAGGACCTCTTTGATCATTGTATTCCACTGTATGCACAATACTATCTTTCCCTGGTGTTTTGGAGGTGATCTACACTACCCATTTGCTGGTCCAACTACAACAATTGTACGAAGTTGCATATTTCCATATGGGTATGTGATAGTAATTCATTATATGGTATTTTATGATCTGGGTATTTAATATTTTGCTCATATCTCTTGTATCTTTTCTGGGTTTTCAATATATGCTCCATATTGTATTGTTCCGACAAACACATCTCAAGAAAACTGAAACCCCTTCTGCATCTTCTGTCTAGTCTGAAAAAACACATAAAAATAATAAAATAACACTATTATGATCTTAAAAAGAACCAACATGTACGACACATTACAGGAATTCATCATTATGCAACCTCCCAACGCTGTAGTGGCAACACCATGCATACCAACCCACCCAAACAGCTGCAAACCTCAATGAACAGTCTGAAAAATCCATGATCAGCAATGTAGAATAGCCAGCAATGATCAGTCACCCATGTGAGCTGAAACCCAATGGACCAAGTCTGAAAATTTTCTGCTCTCATGCTCATACCCATGACTTAGATTAATGTTCAACTGAAACCCAACATCTACTGTAATGTCCCCATTTTCAGAGTGATCACTATCGAAGACCTAATGAACCAATCTCCACACTATTGGTATTTTCGCCGGGCAATTTGAGTATAGGAGATGACTTGGCATATTTTTCTAATAATTATAATGTATTCATTTTGGGTAAAATAAATTGTTCTCACATGGAGCGAACCATCTTAGAGATGGTAAAGTGTGGAAATTTGTCAAATAGAGGGACAACTTGATTGATATCATTACATATGTTCTGATGTTCGCCCTTGGAGAAGATAAAGTGAGATTTAATAAAATAATATGCGTGTTTTAGTTCTATTTGTACATTTTAAATTTATGAGCAAATTTGACCTTGGTTCATATTGTCATAGGTTTTCTTTATATATTTAGTTTTGTGTGATTCTTCATGATCATAATATTAAGAACCCCACTGCTTTTCTTGAAAGAAAAATAGGCTAGGACCATGTAGGGATGGAAAGACAAATCTAATTGAAGGTTTTGGTTTATTATATTTGTTGCAATTTTTTTCCCAGTTGTCTAATTGAGATGGTACCATTCATGAAGCAACAAGAATGCTGCATTATTGGTTGCCATAATTGACAAATGAGGCAATGGGGATCTCAAACTAAATGAATGATTGGTTCTTTTAAGGATGTGATTTAGCTACATGTGTCTGATCTATATTGGTTCGTAAGGACTGTGTCATTCTCTGGATATTTACAGAGACGGAGTTAGTGAGTCACAATTTGTTCAAGTCTTGAACGTTGAGTTGCAAGCTATACTAAAGGTCGTTCTACTTTGTCTAAAGGAATTTGTTATGTTATTGAGATTGATTTAAGTTGTTTTTTTTGGGTGAAACAATCAGGCATGCAATCATATTGAGAATGGTTATAGGCCTAAAGTTACATTGATAATTGCCCAAAAGAATCGTCATACTAAGCTCTTCCAGGCAAATGCACCAAATGCACCTAGGAATCAGAATTTAATCATTACCTCCGCCCTATGTATGATAAAATTCAAATGTTGAGTAGTCGCAAATTCTGCTTCATTTGAGTTAATAGCAGACTTTGTTTGTATCGCTTTTTTGCAGAAGTTATAAGCATGGCATACTTATCTTAGTCTACTCGTTTCCATCTTTCTTGTGGCAATGTTCATCCTTTACATCCCATTTTTATAATAAATTCTTGTAGAATTTCAAGTGGTTTATATTTTTCTTTGAAAGACTTGGTTCCACAAAGGGCAACCAAATATAATGACTAACTGAACTAGTAATCTAAATAGCTACTTCTAAAGCTTCTAACCGATAAATAATCTCCATATTTTCTTTCTATATTTGAATTCTAGCATAACCATTATTTCAATGGGTGACTTTTAGTTATAACTAGAATACTAGAATGGACTTTAGAATAAACCCCTTCCATTTCATTGCTCCATTGAATTAGAATTTAATTATTACCTCTGCCTTATGTATGATAAAATTCAAATGTTTGAGTAGTCACAAATTTTGCTTCAGTTTATTGTTATATAAATTTATTGTGAATGTAGTGTGAGGGGGGAGTTGGGGGCAGGAAATGGCAAAGGAGCCAAATTTGCAGTTATTGCTTCTACAATTACTACAACCATGATAGGCCTTGTTTTTAAGCAATTACTATATTTAGAAGATTGTACCAATAGATTTTCTTACTTTATTTAAAAAGATAAAAAGGTAGTTTATAGGTCATAGTCAGCCATTCGCATATGAGACACGGGAATGACAAAAATAAAGTTGGTTACATGCTGACAGATTTTATTAAGGAAATCTTACACGCTTCAAATATCCATCTCTTATTAAGGAAATCTTACATGCATTAGAGAAAATAATATTACAAAAAGCTTTTGCAACATTTTATAGCGTTGCAAGGTTAATTGATCCCTAAAGCCTTCAAATTAAGAAATATGATTAGAAATACTGATGGCATACTACAAGATCTTCTAATAGATTCCTCCGAACCATGGAGACATCTAATTCTAAATAGGCCATTCACACAAAATATCCTTGCTCTCATAGTAAAAATGGCATGCTATGATTCAGTCGGTAGAGTACAGCAAGTTAATCCTTTAAAAAAATAGCTTAGAAGACCAACACCAATTAAATTAGAAAAATTCATTTATAGCATTAGATGGCCTTCCTAGAATATGTCAGATTCTAACACTTGTCATGCATAAAGGTCACTCTACTCAACATTGAATTCATGCATGTACACTTAGGGGTAATCCCTGTCAGATCTATATTCTGACAAAATAATGAAAAAATAGTTCCACCATGCTCATGAACACCTATAATAATAAACTTTATAATTGAGATGAACCTTGCATTAAAATTAAAAAAAATCACTATTCAAATTTGATTTCAGTCCTGATTTTTTTAATTAGCAATAATGTGACCATGATTACAATCTTCTACAACCTCCAGTGTATGTAGCCACCTCATAGATGCCAAGTTTAATTCACCTTTATGGTAATACATGGCCCCTGCGGTTACATAGATAGTCTTGAGCTGCATATAACACTTATTCCCAGGCAATCCCTTAATAGGTGCCATTTTCATTGTAGATGTTTGTACAGTGACCTGCAATAAAGAAATATGTGAATATTAGTGTCATGATTCTGTAACTCATGTATGACCAAAGCTTTTCAGATACATTCTATCAATGTATGGAAGAAAAACAATGCATTCTACTACAGAGCTTATTTTAATAAATACATTTTCCCTATGAAGACAAAAAAAAATAGAAAGCAATGTGTTCAACTAAAGATTATAATTACTACAGAACTCTGTAAATATTGTGTCAAACTTACAACATGTATAAGTATACAGGCATGACATGAATCAATAAACAAAAAAAATACAGAAAAAGCCTCCACATTGCTCCTCTCATATAAGCATCAAGATTATACAAAAGCAGCAGGGACCATTTCAAAATGTTCATACTTAACTATGAACTCTCAACTTGCTATTCTTGATCAAATTAGAACACATAGATTAAAAAAGAAGCATGTAGATGGTTTGCATTTGTACATATCAACCCTATTCCAATAAGCTGTATAATTCTGGATGAGCACATACAACAAGTGAAACCATCAACTAAATCAGACAATAGAATTTAGAAGCACACTGGCATTCTAAAAAGCTTTGGAAAAGGTACATCCAACAAAATTGGATTTCCACTTTTGTTAACAATGGTTAATCCAACAAAGTCGGATCTCTTCTTTTGATTTCTCATCACTAGTCTTCACTTGTTACAGGGGATTATATGATCAAACTTCAGAAGCAAAGGAAAAAAGCAGCTGGATAGGTGCTTAAGGAGGACGACTTAGAGGAGAAAAAGGATTTAAATTCAAATCTTTAATTTGAATTGGAGTGCTCAAGTTGGGTCGGCCTAAAGGAGGGAAAATAAGTCGATTTAAAATAAGATAATAACAAGCCTAGGTCGGCTAGGAGAGAGAATAAAAGTGTGTATAAATAAAGGATCATTGGGTGGCATTCAAACATATCATACATTCATCTTTTCAAGTGTGTTTTTACTCTTGGCTGCAATGGAAGTTGGGCTATTGAAACCAATGACGAAAACCCTTGTGTTTCATGGTGAGTTGGACGAAAACGTAGCTCATCAAGTGGAGGTTTTGTGACGGGAACCTAAGTGTGCTTTATTGTGGATTGATTGTGGAGAAGAGCAGAATTGTAAATCAGATTTGCAGATCAGAAGTTTGGAGAGCGTTGTGTGGCGAGTTTTGGGTGATATTTGACTAGGGTTTTCACCCTAGGTTTGGGTGCTACACTCTAGGATAGGAGCGACTTGCTTTGGAGGGTGAATTTGTTTTTTTGGAGGAGTTTGTGTTACATTTCATATTCAGATTTGGATCAGCAGCAGAGCATACCTATTCACCATTATTTGAGCAGTGATTTTGGTGCTTGATGTTATCATTGAATTAGGGTTTTGCCCTATGATTGGAGCGCCATCACTTGGAGGAGTTTGCTGAGTTGTTGTGGAGATATTTTCATCATTTGGAGCAGCAAACGCTAGCAGATCTATAGCAGACTTGAGCACCTCTATTTGGAGCAGCATTTTGGTGTCATTGTGTTCATTTGATTTAGGGTTTCAAACCCTCATCTTGGCGCCACATTCTTTGGAGGCGATTTCATCTTTTGAAGGTCATTTTTGCATGTTTGGTTTGTATAAACCTTAGGGCTTATTTCTGTTTTGTGGACAGCAAACTTCTGGGCATGTTTGGCATGTGTTTGCTCATGATTTGATGTAATTTCAGACTTTGCATTAATCTGATTTATAGCAGCAGAGATTTGACTCAGATTTTCAGTCATTGTGGTTGCATTTACTTGCTCCTTCATTGTGTAATTCATCTATGATGTTGGCAAACCATTTGGCTTGAATATTTGATGTGTCTGGAATAATTAATTGGCTGTTATAAGTCTTTGTTCAAGTCTTGATATAAAAATCAGAAGTTCAGAAAATTAGGGTTTGTAGCAGAAATCAGAAAATCAGAAATTAGGGCAAAAATAAGAAATAAAAAATCAGAAAATTCAGTGAATATTCTATTTGGGATAGTACAATGGTATCAGAGCTTTGATCTTGCCAGCCTACAGGGTTTTCTATATTGATATATTGATTTGGTGTTCATCTAATGTTGGCACTTGAATTTTGAAGATAGAGAATGTTAAAAGCTTGCTGGTGTTGTCATTGATGTCAACCCCTAGCATTGGAGTTGTTGGAAGCTGGTGCTGTTATTAGTGTTGTTATTGATGTCAACCTCTAGTGTATTCATGATGAAAAGTGTTTGAGGACGCTGAGAAGTGTTGCTGATGAAGATGGTTCACTTGGTTTCCAAGTGCTTTTGAGAAAATTTGAATGAAAGAGTGTAGTGTGACAGAGGTGTGTTCAGTGTTGTGCTGTAATGTTCCCATTTTTCAACCTAGTCGTCTTGGAGCCACTTATCCTCATTCCAAATCTTTGGAGTAAATATTTAATTATCAATTTTGGTAATTTGAGGAAAATTGATAATTAATCAGGGTATTTATATATTTGGTGCACTTAAGTTATAATGTTGTATTTTATAAGGTGACTTAAGTGTGGGATGAGGACATATTTATATTTCTCTCCTAGACTTAGTATTAAAGTGAGCACCACTTTGGAATGAGGACTTTATTAAGTTGAGGAGAAAAAATGATTATATTTTCAAGAAAGTGGAGTTTGTAACTCCCAGATGCCTTTATATGCTGACGGAGAGCTCATTTGGAGGGCAGGCTTGAAATTTGTATTGTTACTTTGTTGGATTGAACCTACGTGTTATTCCATTTTTCGTACCTTTTTGTGGACGGAAACCAACTCGAAGAAGGTCAGTTTCGGTAGTGTGATATCTACCCTAGCTGGTATTGATGGTTTTCATTCAGGAAACCACATTGCGCTGAATGGATTCAAGATATTGTGAAGTTTTGTTATGCTTCTTTCAGTTCATGACCTGGTGTGGGGTTTATTATGAAATTTTGGTGTGAGAATATATATATATATATATTATTTCCTTCTATACTGTGTATCTGAAAGGGCCATACTTTCTGGCCGTACCATGTAACTCGCTGATATTGTTGCAAAGTAATTATTCAAGTATTTGGCCTCAAGCTTTGTTTGAATGCTATTGTGAGATCTTATAAATCATTTTAAGACAATTTTGATTGGTTTTTATGCAGTATTCTATCCATTACATGGTTTTCTGTATTAGACAGTGCTGTACCTCCAAGATCCGTACGATTTGTGCTATGAAATATTATTGAGTTTTTTATGAAAATAAACCTTTGGGATGTCTTTATCTTGCTTAGGCGACTCTAATCAAGTGAAGTTTATGGGTGTTTTGAGCTTCATTGAAGAGTTTTATGCATTCCGTACTGCCATGGACCGTACATGCCTGTAGAGATCGATTGATCTCAGAAATTATTATGAGATTTTTGACCACGACTATTGTTTGTGAACTGTTAGTTAGGATCAGGCAGTCATACTGAACATGTCTTTGCAGTATTTTTGATGGATTTGTTGATGCTATAAAAAAACTTATATCCTGGTGAGCTATACCAGCTGAAGAGGTACGATGGTTGTTAGAAATCAATGTGGTATTAATGAAACCAAAGCATACTGCAATAACATTGTTGGATATAGTCAACTCTTCTAAGACATTTTTCTGTGAGTTTGATGCATTCTAAAATCTGTGATGAGGATGTCCGTACTGAAATTGTACGTACAACTGAAATGGATCGATTAGGAACTAGAAAATATTATTGATGATTTATGAAGTTAAGTTGTTTGGGATGTCTTTGTATGTTTTAGACGCTTCATTTAAGTCTATTTTCAATGACTTTGGTGGAGAGTTAAGATTGCTGTGAGATTCCCATTCCATCTAGGCCGTACAGCACTGGGCATGAATGTTAATTTGCTGATGACTGTATTTTCTTTCTGATTTATGAAAGGAATGCTCAGAATTGATAAGAATGATGTTTAGATCAGTTTGTGGGCAGTGAGAGGTTGATATAAGTCGTGTGTGAGTTTTGATGTTCTCAGCCTCATCCATGGCAGCCGTACAGGGGAAACAGTCCGCTGATTAGTCAATGACAGTGAACAGCCAGCAAGCATTATATTCTTCAGTCTTGACAAACATTCAGAGGGTTCATTTGCCTTATAAAAAGGTGCAGAGTATGATCTTTCATCAGTGATCTTCAGGGGTAGTATCATCAAGTTTAAATCTTGTGTTAATTGCATGTTATTGTATTGAGTTCACTTGTAATTTCATCATAATGCAATTCACATAATAACCCCTGGATGGTTTACCGCCAGTGAGGAGTAATTGAACCTTTTCTTTATTCTTTCTCTCCACTGAATAAGTGGATGGCTTTGTAGTCTTTCATGCTTGCTTCTTACCCACTGGAAAGTGGTGAATTCCCACAGCACGTGGATGCCCGCTGCAGCGAATGAATTGAATATTCATGATGCATTGTAAGCCAAAATCACTGTATGCTCTCACCTTGCCCATCATGGGATCTGGGTGATCAGAAAGTGTGAGGCAACTAGTTGGGTTGCATTTGAACTAACACTGTCATATCATTGTATGTGATTTTGAAATTTTTTTGGGGTAGCATCTTACAATGGTATCAGAGCTTTCAGTTATCCGGCCAGTCTGTTGGGTAACTAATCTTGCTGCAGTTAGACAAGCCACTTCAAAGTTCAGTTGGGTTTCATGGCTTTTGAGAGTAAGCCACTGCAGGCTTTGTTCAAATCACTGGAGCAAAATCAGCTTTTCATTGAAGAGGGAATTGAAAAATGGTGCAAAGACCAAGAAACCATCTCAGATTTTCAAGAGAAGCTTAAGATTGTTGGTAGGAAGCTTAAACATTTACCTCGGGCTAAAGAAATTCTTCTTACCATCTTGGATGAAGCAGAAGGTTGTTTGTGTAAGGTTGGCCAATCACCTTCTTAGGCAGTGCGTAAAGCTTTGGCTCTTTTGGTGTGCTCGATGGCCAAGCTAGAGTTGATAAGACATCACGATGAAGAGATAAGGCTTGCAGCTGTCACTTGCATTAATGAAGTTGCAAGGATTTCAGCTCCTAAGGCACCCTATGTTGATGATACTATGAAATTCATATTTCAGCTGATGGTGAAGAGTTTCCAAGGGCTGCATGATGTAAAAAGTTCTACCTTTGGTCAAAGGGTGAAAATCTTGGAAATTATGGCAAAGATTAAATTAAGTTATCTGCTGATTGATTTCGGGTGCAATGATTTGGTCCTCGAGATGTTTGAATATTTCATTTCTGGAATTAGGAAACGTCATTTAGATAAGGTGAAAACAAGTATGCTCAGCATCATGTCCTTGATTTTAGATGAAGGTGATAAGGTTTGCACACAGTTGCAATTAGAATTGTTGATCATTTGGAGGAAAGAACAACATGTATCCTCTGTAGCATATGATTTCGCATCAAAATTAATGGAGCTGAAGATTGAAGAGTTCAAGGATCAGCTGACTGCAAAAGAGTTAATCTCTTTTGGTATTCAAGTTCCTCATTCTCTGCAAGTGGATAGCATGTCATCATCCAATAAATCAACTAAGTTGGATGATGAGTTCAATGAACAAACAAAGCCTTTCAAAGTTATGACACCTAATAAGGGCATTGATGATATTTTCTCAAGTGGAATTAGTGCTGTCCTAATTCCAAATCAGAATGAATGTGTGGTTGATAGTGAAGGAGAAAACAATTGCTTGACTTAGGAACAACCTAATGAGTCTTCATGTGGAGTAAATGGATTTTCATAAAGCTGAAAGTCCTATGGCAAGTGTAGAGGAAGGGTGTTGGAGTTTTATTGATGAAGTAAAAAAAAACCTGAAAACTGAAAGAATGGACTTTGCAAGTCCTAAATTTGATGAGGAGCTTAATGACTATGAGGATGCCAATTCTCTAGAAACAAAAGTAAGAATGATTGATGGGATGTTAGAAGGAAAAATATCAAGTGAACCTAAGATTGAAAGTCAATGAGGGATTGAATGTTTTAATGTACAACTGATTCAGCCCCCCTCTCAGTTGTCCTGTGCATCTAAAAGAGAATTCATCACATATCACAGAAGGCAATGAGTTGTTGATATAGGTTTTGAAGAAGAAGATGTTGAAATGGGTGACAGAGGTGATGGAGAACCTAGCACGAGAGCCATGCTCAATGACCTAGCTAGAGGGCAACATGATCTACTTCAGCTCTTGAACCAATTTGTGAGGCATAGCATTGAAAACAATGGAGGCAATGGAGGTGATAGAAGCAATGGGCATAATAACAATTCTAGCACTTCCAAAAACAATGGCGGTATTCCTACTAATGCATCCATGGCTAGAGCACTCATGCCTACATTTTTGGATCAGCAAAGGGCTACGGAGAATGAACCACAAGCTAGAGGGGAGACATTTGATGAGTATAGAAGAGAGTGGTTAGCATTGAGCGATGCATGTTGGGAAGCACTGCCATGGACTGATTTATGCAATATCAAGTATAGGAACCGAGATAGAAATAGAGGTGAAAGAGACCACGCCAATCATGGATTGCAAAAGAAGCAGGGTAAGGTTGACATCACACCTTTTGATGGTTCGGGAAAGATCATGACACGAGCTTGGAATCAAAAATTGGACGACTACTTCACTTTGAGTCCTATGTTTGAGAGGGATGCTATACAGTTTGCTACACTTCACTTGGAGGAAGATGCTCTAGATTGGTGGTACAATGGCATGGTGACTCAAGGTCATAACCAAGTCACTACATATGTGGATTTCTCGCAGAGGTTGATTGATAGATTTGATGAGTCAAATCAGGAGCAATACGTGAGGGAGTTGGCACAACTCAAACAAAAGGAGTCTTTGGATGCTTACATTTCTAAGTTTCAGAAGCTGGCCGTGTTGGTGCCTAATGTCTTGGATACAAGGTTGACATATCTCTTCATTGAGGGACTTGAGCCGATTTGTGGATGGGTGAAGGCCCTAGATCGCGACCATCATTGAGGGAAGCCATCAAGAGGGCTAGAGGTATGAAGTTTTTAGCGCCATCTAAGCCCAAGTTTTAGAGTA
This sequence comes from Cunninghamia lanceolata, assembly GCA_027924645.1. Classification (NCBI taxonomy): domain Eukaryota; kingdom Viridiplantae; phylum Streptophyta; class Pinopsida; order Cupressales; family Cupressaceae; genus Cunninghamia; species Cunninghamia lanceolata. The sequence goes on from BSBN01000066.1 coordinate 5,604,239, forward strand.
AACCATTCAAGAAATATCCAAAGAAGAACTTTTAAAAAGGACCGGAGAAGCTCACACTTGATCTAGAGGTGAGAAATGAGGTAAGGAGGAAGAAACTTTGCCTTTCATGCAAAGAGCCGTGGGAGCCCGGTCATAGGTGCCTTGGGAAAGTCAAGGCATATTACATTGAGGTCACTTCTGATGTGGATGAGGACATTCCAGCCACTAGTTTAGAAGGAGACAAAAAGGAGCGACAAGTGGAGCTTGATGACACGACACAAGGATTCGTAGTCAAGAAAGGACTAGAAGTAGAGGAGTTTCCTGGATTCAGTGTTTTGTTGGCGGATGGATTCAAGATGAGTTGCATAAGGAAGATCTCCCAGCTAAGCATTCAATTAGACAGTTATATTTTTGAGGATGAGTTCTATGTTGTTGGCATTGGAGAGACCGAAGTTGTCTTAGGAATTCAATGGTTTAAGTCTCTTGGGAGGTACATCTAGGATTTCAACAAAATGGAGTTTGAGTTCACATCCAATGGCAAGCAAATCATTTTGAAGGCTATCAACAATGGCACACCTATGAGTATGACAGCCAAGAGGATGAAGGCTCGGTTCAAGCTAGAGGCATGTGATTTTCAGTTGGAGTCACCTTTTGGATCTGCACTTGTGGGAGAGCATTCGACAAAGGAAGAAGAAGTGTTCGAGGTGCTTGAGGACACCACACAAAGGTATGACAGAAGTTCTAATTTTCTGTTTTGTGACAGCAGTCATCTTTCCTTGCATAATCATGAGTTAGCAGCCATTTCTCGTGAGGATGATGGTATTATGGAGTCTCCCAATGTTGGCACTCAAGATTGGGTGTTAAACATGAGGAATGTATGGTGGATTCAAGCCACAAAGGTTCTGATTTTGTACATCATACCATTGAAGATGTAAAGAAGACACAAGATGAGTGGGTACAAAAGGCTAGGAAGGCAAAGTTGCTGGCTGCCCCAAGCAAGGCAACACCGACAAGAGGTCAGGGAATGTTGCAATCAGCTAGATCATGCAAGGCAACAAAGGGAGTCATATCTTAGATCACTATTTCTTCCAAGGGAAGAATGTGTAGATGACCTAGAGGTTGAGCATGCAAGGGATGAGCCTCTTGAGATGAGCAAGCAAGAAGAACATTCAGATTTGTATAAACAAGAGAAGAGGTATGATTTAGAAAATTCTGTTTGTGTACATAATTTACATCACGAGGTTCATGAGACACCTCTTTTAGAGAGCTCATTGAAGGCTCAAATCATAAATGTGGATGGGATAGTTGAGCATACACTTTGGGGATTAGCCACTAGTGTCATGCCTACATATGTAGATGGAGACATGACTGATTCAGATTTGGTTGGACCTTTGGTCATTCATGGAGAGCTTGAGGTGTTTACTTGTGATGAGAAACAATCCCATCGTGTTGATGACTCTTTGGTAGAGTATGTGGCTGCCCTACTTTCGGGAGTTGTGGCACATGCTTTTGATTGGCATACACTTGGAGGAAGGGGGTTGCAGTTGAATTGTGACCCAAGGTACGAAGATGTTGTCATGGAGATACTTGGTTTTGAATTGCAAATGTTTGTGTTTCAGTTGGACTATGGTGTAGGGTATGGATATGAGCATGAGGGCATTGATGTTCCGGCCCTAATTCATGGGTCACTACTTCATGCATTGATGAGAGATGGCTGTTCTGCATTGTTATACATGGATTCCCTAGGGAGTACTTGGAGGGCAATGGTTTTTTGAGTGATTTGGAGACATATGGATCATCTCTCTATCATTGGAGGTTGGCAAATGATGTGGCACTATCATCATATGTCATTAGAAGCACTTCTTGCATCGTCATAAGTCTAATTTTCAGATTTATGGGTGCTGTTCTAATCTACATCAACAACCTAGGATGGGCTGATATGCTTTTCTATGCACCTATGATGGGTGTTTTGCACATCCATGGGAGATCATTCGGAGTTGGAGAGTTGGTTGATGTTGATAGCTCTTTGAGATTCATCTATCTCCTCATGTTTGATGGATGTGATAGCGTGATGATTTGGGATCCTGGTGGTGGCATGTTTGGTGCATCACTTCATTGGGATCATGATGAGTTGCTTCACAACTCGTGGATTGGTGATGATGATTGTTTAGAGTGGAGTAGCGGAAGATTGGAGACAGGTGGTCATATCTCAGAGCTCATACTTTTCATCACTTGTTGATAGGCACGACACTCTTCAGGGCTTTGGTTTGGTATAGTGTTTGGTCCTTGGTAGACCTAGCACTCATGGATGGAGCCTTTGGAGACTCAAAGATATTGGTACTTGTGGTTGAGAGCATTACATTCTTATTCCTATGGTTGCACAGACAAAGCTCATGGAGGAGCAAGATTTCTGAATTTGGGGAATGGAGTCAATGTGAGTTTGAGTGTGTATGGCTAATTTTGCCACTGGAGCTCACTTTACATATCATTCTTCATAGTCTTCTTGGGAGATGCAGCCACAGGTTGAGGAGTAGAGTGATCACAGGACATTTGATTGAATGGAGATACTTGTCATTTGACAGTGTTTCAAAGGATACATGTTTGCCATTGCTCGAGGACAAGCAATTCCGAGAAGGGAGGATTGTAATGTCCCCATTTTCGGAGTGATCACTATTGAAGAACTAATGAACCAATTTCCACACTATGGTATTTTTGTCGCGTAATTTGAGTATAGGAGATGACTTGGCATATTTTTCTAATAATTTTGATGTATTCATTTTGGGTAAAATAAATTGTTCTCACATGGAGCGAACCATCTTGGAGATGGTAAAGTGTAGAAATTTGTGAAATAGAGGGACAATTTGATTGATATCATTTCATATGTTTTGATGTTTGCCCTTGGGGAAGATAAAGTGAGATTTAATAAAATAAAAATTGATCCTTGTGGGCGCTTAAGGAGGACGACTTAGAGAAGAAAAAGGATTTAAATTCAAATCTTTAATTTGAATTGGAGCGCACAAGTTGGGTCGACCTAAAGGAGGGAAAAGAAGTCAATTTAAATTAAGATAATAAGCCTAGGTTGGCTAGGAGAGAGAATAAAAGTGTGTATAAATAAAGGATCATTGGGTGGCATTCAAACATATCATACATTCATCTTTTCAATTGAGTTTTTACTCTTGGCTGCAACGGAAGTTGGGCTATCGAAACCAAGGACGAAAACCTTTGTGTTTCATGGTGAGTTGGACAAAAACCTAGCTCATCAAGTGGAGGTTTCGTGGCAGGAACCTAAGTGTGCTTCATTATGGATTGATTGTGGAGAAGAGCAGAATTGTAAATCGGATTTGCAGATCAGAAGTTTGGACAGCGTTGTGTGGGGATTTTTGGGTGATATTTGACTAGGGTTTTCACCCTAGGTTTGGGCGCCACACTCTAGGAAGAGGAGCGACTTGCTTTGGAGGGCGAATTTGACATTTTGGAGGAGTTTGTGTTGCATTTCATATTCAGATTTGGATCAGCAGCAGAGCAGACCAATTCGCCATTATTTGAGCAGCGATTTTGGTGCTTGATGTCATCATTGAATTAGGGTTTTGGCCTATGATTGGAGCGCCATCACTTGGAGGAGATTGCTGAGTTGTTGTGGAGATATTTTCATCATTTGGAGCAGCAAACCCTAGCAGATCTATAGCAGACCTGAGCGCCTCTATTTGGAGCAGCATTTTGGTGTCAGTGTGTTCATTTGCATTAGGGTTTCAAACCCTCATCTTGGCGCCACATTCTGGGGAGGCGATTTCATCTTTTGGAGGTCATTTTTGCATGTTTCGTATGTATAAACCCTAGGGTTTATTTCTGTTTTGTGGACAGCAGACTTCTGGGCATGTTTGGCATGTGTTTGCCCATGATTTATGGCAGCAGAGATTGACTCAGATTTTCAGTCATTGTGGTTGCATTTACTTGCTCCTTCATTGTGTATTTCATCTATGATGTTGGCAAATTGTAGCTAAAATCAGAAAATCAGAAATTAGGGCAAAAATCAGAAATAAAAAATCAGAAAATTCAGTGAATATCCTATTTGGGATATTACATCTACAAGCACAGACCACTCAAAATCAAATACCTCCATGACATTTTCACATTCCTCAAGTCCTGAAATTAGGGCAAAATTATACTTCATCAAAGAATCATCATCATAATGGTGTAGTGGCAAAACACAAGTAGACTCATTGAGCTCTCCAAGAATGGTTAAACTCGTAACCAAATCTGAATCACAAATGTTCTTTTCTACATATGCATTACAATCATTATCTGCTTGTCCACAAAGTGTAGGTACAACCTCCTCTTCCTTAGCGATGACTTGAACCTCCAGTTGGCTCTTGAAATGATGTGATACATGAACTCCATCATTAAAATCATTTGCACAAAATGAAATTTCAGAATCATACCTGTCAACAATTCCATGCAAATCTGATTGCTCTTGGTGTTCTATCATCACCTGAGGTTCATCCTGCAAAGGCTTAACCACCATAGTTTCTTCCCTTGGAAGTATTAGAGATTGGCGGAGAAGTGTCTCTTTGCTTCCTCTCATGATCTATGTGACTGCATTGTTCCTTGACCTTCTGTAGGTGCTGTTTTGCTTGGGCAGCCAGCAACTTGGCTTCCCTAGTCCTCCTTAGCCATTCATCAGTCCTCTTTACATCCTCTATGCTATGATGCACAAAATCAGATTGTGTGTGGCTTGGATCCACAACCGTTACCCCATGCTTAACCATCAAATCTTGAGTATCAAGGTAGAGGTTCCTACCACTATCATCTTCATATGATATAGCTACCACCTCATGATTATGTGAAGGTATAGGACTGCTGTTCCTAATCAGAAAATCAGAACTTGCCTCATATCTTTTTGTGGTGTCTTCATGGATCTTAAGTGCCTCTCCTTCCATGGTTGGACGCTCATCAACAAGTGCTGGTCTAAGAGATGTATCTAGCTGAAAATCACATGCCTTAACCAGTGATGATATTTGTACCAAGGCTGATCCAAACCTCCATCTTTTTGGCTGTCACGTCCTTTGTTGTACCATTGTTTATTGCCTTCTATATTATTTGCTTACCCTTGGATGTGAACTCAAGCTCCATCTTTTGGAAATCTTGAATGTATTTACCAAGTGATTGTAGCCATTGGATTCCCAAAACAATGTATGCCTCACCAATTCCAACTACATAGAACTCATCAACAAATGTATAGTTATCCAATTGAATGCTCAATTGTGAGATCTTCCTAGTGCAGCTCATCTTGAATCCATCCGCCAACATGATGCTTAATCCAGGAAACTCCTCTCCCTATATTCCTCTTTTGACCACAAAGCCCGCATCAATGAAATTATGTGTTGCATCGCTATCCACCAAACAAGATACTCTTCGTCACTTCACAATTCCTCTTACCCTAAAAGGATGGTACTTAGGAACACCTGATAGGAAAACAATTGTACCTTGTGCCATTTCATCAAGCTCCAATGGTTGCTCCTCCTTATCACTATCTGATCTAGTGTCTTGGATCTCCTCATCAACATCGGAAGTGACCTCAATGTAGTACGCCTTACTTTTCCCAAGGCATCTATGGACGGGCTCCCAAGGCTCCTTGCATGCGAAGCATAGCTTCTTTCTCCTTACCTCATTTTTTGCCTTTAAGTTTGGTGTTGTCTTCTTAGGCCAATCCTTTTGAAAATTCTTATTCGGGTCCTTTCTAGATGAAGAGAAAGGCTTACTCTGAAACTTGGGCTTAGATGGCACTGAAAACTTCATACCTCGAGCCCTCTTGATGGCTTCTCTCAAAGATGGTGGATCTAGGGCCTTCACCCATCCACGAAGTGGTTCCTCAAGACCCTCAATGAAAAGATATGTCAATCTAGTCTTTGACACACTCGGAACCAACACGATGAGCTTCTGAAACTTTGAAATGTATGTGTCCACTGAATCCTTCTGCTTGAGTTGTGCCAACTCTCTGAAGAACTGCTCAAGATTTGACTCATCAAATCTATCAATTAACCTCTGTGAGAAATCAACATAAGTGGTAACATGGCTATGTCCTTGAGTCACCATCCCATTGTACCACCAATCTAGAGCATCTCCCTCCAAGTGTAGTGTAGCAAACTGAATGGTATCTCTCTCTAACATGGGGTTCAATGTCAAGTAGTTATCCAATTTCTGGATCCATGCCCGCGCTGTGATTTTTTCCGAACCATCAAAAGGCGTGATGTTCACGTTTCCCAACTTCCTTTGCAAGTCATGATTGTTATTGCTGCCTCTTTCTCCTCTAGGTCTATCTCTGTTCCTGTACTTCAATTGGCAAAAATTGTGCAAAGACATGGAAGCTTGTAATTCTTCACTTAATGAAAACCACTCTCTCCTATAGTCATCAAAGGTCTCACTTGCAGTTTTTGGTACATTCTCCGGGGCTCTTTGGTGATCCAAGAAAGTAGGCATAAGGGGCCTAGCCACGGATGCATGAGTATGAGTGTCACCATTATTTCCGCAATTGCTAGCATCCCCATTATTGCCATTGTGTCCATTGCTTCTATTGCCTCCATTGCCTCCATTATTGCCCACATTATTCCGCATAAATTGAGACTGCCTCTTTCTCCTCTAGGTCTATCTCTGTTCCTGTACTTCAATTGGCAAAAATCGTGCAAAGACATGGAAGCTTGGAATTCTTCACTTAATGAAGACCACTCTCTCATGTAGTCATCAAAGATCTCACTTGCAGTTTTTGGTACATTTCTGGGGCTCTTTGCTGATCCAAGAAAGTAGGCATAAGAGGCCTAGCCACGGATGCATGAGTATGAGTGTCACCATTGTTTCCGCAATTGCTAGCATCCCCATTATTGCAATTGTGTCCATTGCTTCTATTACCTCCGTTGCCTCCATCATTGCCTACATTATTCCACATAAATTGAGACATCATTTGCCCTAGCGCTTGCTGTCCTCTAGCAAGGTCTCGGAGGATATCTTTGTGCTAGGTTCCTCATCACTTCTGTCACCCATGACGGCTTCTTCAAAACCTGTATCAACAAATGGCTGCCTTCTTCTATAGGTGATATATTCTCTATCTTCAGGATTCATACATGAAAGAGACCCTCAGGCTGGCAAGATCAAAGCTCTGATACCACTGTAATATCCCCAATGGGATCTGCCCTAAAATTCTGATTTTATTTCTGCTGAAACCCTAATTCTGAATTCTGATTTTTATTTTCTGATTTCAAACAATTTACCACAGCAAACAAACATGTGCCCAAACATGACAAATAAACATGGCAAATGATGCTACCAATTTATATTCATAACACACGTGAAATCCACCATGAAAAACACAATGTAGGGCATCCAAATGCAACAACAAATCTGATTTTCTGTAGAAGATTTCTGCTGTTACAAATTTGAATATTTTGGACTGATTTTTCAATAAATTCTAGGGCACAAACATTGCAAACAATGCCCAGATTTCTGCACTATAAATCAGACCTGGAAAGTATGATTGTACATACCAAATACATGCAAAATAGATGACAAAAGTCTAACCCTAGCTGGGCGAATCCTCCATGAAGTGCGCCTAGGGTTTGCTGCTCCAAAACAAGCCAAAATCTCCCTCCAAGATGCCGTGCACTAGTCTGCTTCAAAAGTGGTGCTCAAGTTAGGTAAAACCCTAAGGCAAGATGCTCACAAAATGTCACCAAAGTGCTGCTCCAAAACTGATCTTCAAATCTGAATTTGCAATGATGCTCTAACTCTCTAAATGTCACCAATAAAGCACAAGTAGAACTCTGTGATGAGTCCTCCATAATGAGAGCTAGGGTTTCGTCCAACTCACCACATTCACAAGGGTTTTCGTCCTTGGAATGAAAGCTCAACCTAAGTTGCAGCCAAAGAGTATAAACTCAAGGGAAAATATGATATGAATGATGATTAAATGACTCAAAGGCATCTTTTATTTATAGCCCTCCAAAATAACCTCCTCAAGGCCGACCTCCCTCTAGGCGACCAAATGCACAAATAAAATATTTATTTTGTTTTCTTTCCTCCACCTTGGCCGACCTAGATAAGGTATATTATTTTTCTTATTTTTCCTTCCATCCTCCAAGAGGAGTGAGCCATATAGGCATTCCATATTTCATGTTTTTGACCTTCACTCAGGTCATCCACCTCAAGGGAAATTATTTTAATTTATTTTATTTTTCCTCAAAACATCCCAAGGCATTTCCAGCTTATTTCTCCTTGCTTTCATTCCTTTTTTCTCTCCTTGGTCGCTGATCTCTGGGGCAAATTATCTTATTTATTTTGACTTCACCAATAAGCTCACAAAATTATACCAAGCCATCCTCATCATCAATTTGCCCTAAGAAAATTGGCTAAATATGATATCTAGTCAATTAGGTTATTCCTTAGCCCTCCGGCTTGGCCTACGGGAATAGGATAGGCCAACCAACTCCATCAGTCGATCACTCGGAAAATGGGGGACATTACATAATAACTTGTTGCGTGATAGAATGATATAAAATTTGCTTCCAACTCTCCTTAGAATTTTAGCGTTTGTTCTTTTGAAAACAAGCAACTTCTATGAAACACAACATGTTCTTACTTGGCAACTACAGTGAGATTCTTGCCTGACTCAGGTATTGGCTTTCTCCTATTTATAAGGCATGATGCCTTCCCTAAAATACATATATCAGCCATGTCTGCTTTAAACATTAAAAAAATGCCTCAAGGTGAGGGTTAGATGTATCCCTGTCAAATGTTTCCTTCTCTCTTTATTATAACAGGAAAGAAACAATATATAATCATATAGCATAACTATAATATTGGACACACCTAGATATTATATCCTAGACACTAGATGCTTCTGTTGTCCCATGCTGCATCTCTGAGAATCACTCCTTTCTCAGTAAGGTAAACTACAAAGAAAGGGGCATATCTGACATTTACCAAGGAGTTTAGCATCTCTTTTTTTTTGACCTTAGTCAATGAAGATTTTCTTAGTCTTGACTTGACAGACTCTTCTTTTTTGACCAATCTTTCAAGCTTCCTTAGGAAACGAAGATAATGTTGAAGCTGCAATTGCTCAGTGGAACTGCAAACTTGTGCTAGATATGCTATTTCTTCGAGTTATGTATTTGATTTGCATCATTTTTCCTAGGACCGGGGTGTGGGATGGGTGTGCTATAGTGTTTGGTATGTTTCAGTTTGATATCTGGATTCTCAGTTGTAAAGCTATGCATACAGCCTCATGCATGCATGCCTTGTTTTCTTTATCTCTTGCAGGTGTAACTCATCTTTCTTTCATGTATTTTTTAGGGATATATATGGCTAGTGCCATGTATTTTGTAGGTTCTATACTTACCTTTGTAGTTATTCTTTTGTTTTTTTCTTAAGTGGGAGATGCTGTTGGTATGCTCCTGTTATTATTATGAGTTGTACTTGTGAGTCCCATTGACCTGTTTTGGTAATTTTTGGATGTTAGTATAGTTTCTTTGTTTCTCTTTCTCACACACACATGTAGGTATGATATGTTAATTCATTCAAAATTTCAATAACATTTTGCTATATATAAATTAGTATAAGCTTCAATTAGAATATTCTTTTAGTATTTCATAAGAATTCTCTTGGAGTTCTATGGAGTATTCTACTTGCTTGGTCATCAAGTAATACTTCTTAACTATAAACGAGACTTTCAGTTATAGAGGATCTTTACTACCAAGAACCCATATTAAATAGCCAATCTAGGTTTATAATCCTAGTACATGAACTTTTAAATGTCAAATTATAATTATTTTTCCTATCCTTGTTGGTGTGAAGGAATGGTGGAGTAGAGGTGATGAGCAGGTGTAGAAGAATGTAGCTAAGGGAAGACACATGCAGTTGCACAAACCCATGCAAGAACACATCCTAGACACATAAGAAGCCATGAAAACAAACAGTCGAGCTACATGAATGGTAGATGCTGCATGAATGGGATTTAAGACTTTCCCTTTGGTTGGTTCATCTTCACCTTGTTGGGTGTGTCTTTGATTGGTGTGTAATAGACAACAAATCCATGTTAGGGTGTGTGTTTGATCATTTGAGTTGTAGGTGGAGATGTAGGCGAGTACCCTTGTCAAAGCTGGAGAAGGTTCTAGTCCACACATGCTTGTAGTGTGCGGTGCGTCAAAAGAAAACCGAACAATCCTTTTAAATGTTAAGTTGGTTTGGTATTGTTTCTAATGGATACTTGCTATCTTAGTAATTTTTTTCCCTCTAGTGCAAGAATCTAAAGAGCGAAGCTTCTAGAATTTAGAGACCTCCAATGATTTCTTTGTTGAAAGTTTTGATCACATTCATTGGTTTGATTAAGGTAATTTTGAAGTAACCAGAACTGTTTGCATCTTTGAATGTTATTCCTCAATATTACTTTATCTATCTCAACATATCCTTTTTAAGAGAAGCACAAAGTGATTTTAGAGATATTATTTTTTCTTTGCTTCGATTTCTAGGGGACTAGGACTTGTGACAATTGTTTTACATTACTATTCTTGACAATTGGAGATTCTTCTTCATTTTTCTTTTATTATCTACCTTGGACACAACATGTAGTCAAGAGTATATTCTTGTTTATGTCATAATATACTACGAGGTCATTATGTTTAGATCAGTAAAGTTTGTAATAATGTATTAGGATTAACTAGGATTTCCTTCATGTTAAGTAATTATTGAGGGAAACCCTAAATTTTGTATCTCTTTCATTTTGTTACCTATCTTTAATACAGAGCCTTCACTTGACTTGGTGTGTTTTATCAACTAGATTTGTAGGTGTGAATCCATCTTGGGGCACAGGTGCACCCATTTTAAATTTTTTACTATAACATTTTCTATATAGCTAACATTTTTGCATATTTGTTCCCTCGGAATCCTGCAAGCATCCTGGGACGTAATAATGCCCTTACATGAGATCTATGTTGGAAAAATATTCGATCCCGTGGAACTCATCCAACAAATCATTAATCATGGGCATTCAGAGCTTGTTATTGAGTGTAATGTGGTTCAAAGTGTTATTACTGATATAGAGGCAATGTGATCCATATTTCTTCTTGGTCAAGACACTAGGGTTGACATAGAAGCTCTTAATAGCTCCTGCACCAATTTATCAATTTTATAATTTTTTGAAAGTGCCCATAAACATAGGGTTTAACTACTATCGGTCTCTTTGTAGGGTCTAAGAGCTCAATTTTATGCTCCATTTCCCTATTTGGTAGAAGCCTTTTTGTTAACTCTTTTAATATTGTTTAATATTTATGGAGTAGATTTTAAATTCTATTGATTTGATCTCATTGATAAGAGGAGTTGGTATCCATGCTGTATGGATACCATGAAGCCAAAATGCTGTTCCTTCAAAATTTTATCCGTTTGGCTAGAGTAGTTACATTTGGTATGAGTAAATCCTTTTGTAAGATAACTGTTAGTAAATCCTTGGTGTTACATTTGGTATGAGTCATTTATTGTTCTTCTAGTCAAATTGGTCAAAGTTATCTTGTCCTTGGTCTCTTCAAACTAGCAAATTTTGTAGGAAAAATGAGTATGTAAGCTATGGAAGCAATGAACGAGACAGAGTTGAAGCTGAGATATATGTTCAAGAGTTCCTTTAGCTATGCCTGAGGAGAAGCAATTGGGGATGTTTTCAGCAACCAAAGCCCATGGAATTTGTTCAAAGGAACCTAACTTGGGATAGATGAAGACAAAAGAGAAAGAGCTAAGGAAGCTGCGCTGAAGACGAAACACATTCAACTAAGTATAAATGGTGCATTTTAATAGTGGCAATATTAGTGAAGAACTCTGATCAAGGTGGTGATGGCACAACAACATTGCGACAATGAACAAAGAAGACAAAATAATGAAGTTAGTGCTATTTTAAGGTGGCAAAGCTAGATGGAAATAGTGCCAACATGAAAGGTGAACAAACAAAAATAAAAAGTCACACTTTTTAAATGGCTTTGTGATGGTAAAATTGCAACTAAAGTGGCAGATGAGAAAGGAAAACACACTAAGTATTAAGTGTTTTAAAAGCATGAAAGGAATTAAGTGAAAGTCGCACTTTTTGCCTGGCAATGCCAGCATAAAACTGCAACTCAAATGGTAAACATAAAGTGAAACCGTGCCCAATGAGAAACAACTTAAAACATAAAAGAAAGTTGTGATTTTTACTTGGTATTTGTACTGTCCCACCCCAAATGGAACAATCTCTATTGCGATTTAGCTCGGATTTTTTATATTTATCATATGAGGCATTTTGTCATACACTTTGCAACATACGGAACTGGGTGTTTCAAAGGTTATAGAAATTACAGATGAAATACAATACGAGCAACAAGAGTATTTCCACGCACCAAATTATATCTGCTGATTATATATTCTTTCAATACATTGAATTAGCACAAATAACCATTCACAATGATATCACTGAGCATCGGCAATTTTCTGAGTTATATATCAGACATACATAATTACATTGGAATATCAAAATACCCATATTCATGAATGCATACAATTGTGTTTCCAATGGACAGTTCCAGCTAGAGAGATTACAATCTGCCTTGTCAGTAAACTACAGAATTTTCTGATTACTATCAGCAATGCACACTACAGAAAGTAATGGTATTTCATGACATAAATACCAGTCTATTGCTACTGTAGGTGATTCCAATGATAGTGCTGATCTGTATGCAACTCTAGAATAGACGCCAGGTCTGAATGTAGTTCCACGACCTCCTAAGATGACTTCTACGCTGCTCAGACATACACAGCAGCCACAAACTGATCACCAGGACTCATAAATATGATAGATTCACCTCTCCACAATCTGTCCAAAAGCCACGTTTTCACTCAAAATGCTTCCAAACCCTAGCACCTAGGGTTTCTGTTCTCCACATAAAGAATACTTCTGATTTGCAATATTATTCAAACCCTTGTCTTTCAAATATTCAGTAAATTATCAAACTCCTGATAAATTCTTCAAACCCTAGCTTTGAAGCTTTCCTGTAAATCTTTGAAGTACAAGCACAATCCCTGCAATGGAATTGTCTGCAATCTGTTCTTCCTGAGGGGCTATGTCCTCAACAAACTTGAAATTTTCAGATTCTCCAGTCTTTACAAAACCCTTTAGCCAAATTCCTCGTCTTCAACAACGAATGAATGAATGAAATGAATTCCAAAATGCCATTTTATATTTCCCCTCAAATTCACTTTAAATTCCATTTCATTCAATTTACTTTTAATTTCTTTTAATTTGGTGCACAACTTAATAATATATACTTTGAAAGCCACTTATATCTCCCCTTTTAAAATGACACTTTAACTTATATTATAAAGTATACTTTAAAATCACTTATATCCCCTTTTAAAATATTTTAATAACGCATAAAGTTAAATTATTTAATTAAACTTTATTATTTGACATTAATATTAAATGCATAGGACCAATATTAACCAATATAACTCTAGGATATAATTATGCCACCATGCTAGATATAGAAACTCTGCCAGCTGACCATACCAGTGACTTACTATAAATAGTAAGTATGAGCAAACACATCTGAGTGACTTTCTAAAAATAGTAAGTGTGGGTCAAAGTGTCCAGAATGGCCTCCGAAAGGCACACCACAAATAAACTGGAACACGGAGCTGAAGAGTACTAAAATAAGCACCAAAAAGGGCCTACTAAAGAACCAAAGATCTCCCTTGAAGGGGTCCCCTGAACACTCTGTTAGCCTACGGGGACCAGTTGGTAGACTAACCACTGCGTCTGACCATTGCCTAGGAAAAGGGGACATTACAATCCACCCTCTCCAAGATTGCTTGTCCCCAAGCAATCTTCACCTGGATACCCTGGCCGGTCACCTGAATACTAGGATCCCAAATCAATCTGTAAAATGCCCAACAACATATCCATTGCATCCACTGGGTAGAGATAAAACCCTGCTCAACATCACTATAGACAATTACTCCGATGTGGAACAACCTACCAACCATAGAAATCCCTGGATCCCACAACCAGAATGGAAGTCTGCCATACACATTACCCGCTAACTTCCACAGCGCTACTCTGTTATAATCTTCACCATGCCGAGAGTGGTGAAGCAACACATCGGGATCCAACCGAACTGACGTGCCAAACTTGTCACCACCTGAATCCCAACACATCAAAACCTCACATCCATCAAACGTGAGGAGATGGAAGTAACTCGAAGTGCCATCATCACAACACCCCACTCCAAACTCAGCAAATCTCCTGTGGATGTGATGAGTATCCCTCATAAGTGCTGAAAACGGTGTAACAACTCCTCCTAGGTTGCTGATATGTAACAGATCAGCACCCTCTAGACTGAATATCCAACCTATGGGAATGCATATAAAACGGCCAGGATCATAGGGTGCCAGAGTACCAACCCTATGCCACTCTCCAATGCTGAGGAGATGATACAACTCTTCTCCAAACTCAAGTATAGATGCTGTCCTCCAAAAATTATGAATAAAATCCTCATCCAAATTAATAGAACAACCGTCCCTTACCAACTAATGGAGTAGAACTCCATCACTGTGGGTTGGACTAACAATGCCATCATGTTCACTGAAACGACAACTTCCCTGTAGCCTTACCTCCAATGGAAATTCCTAAAACAAGGAAGTCGCAAACTCTGCCAAGGACACATCAACATGATGAAAATCTGATCCTTGACCCTGTAAACAACCATCTAAAAATAATAGAGTCGGATACTCGCAGTCTCTGGTTCCATCTTCCGAAGATGGAAACACTCCATCGCACAATGGATGATATGAATCTTGAGCCCTCAATTGGCTCTCCCTCAAAGGTGACTCATGGTCACATTGGTACAAGCTATGTGAAAACTCAGGAATGTCAGAATCATTCCTGTCCTCAAGCTCATGCAACCCTGAAACCTCCTCGTGGTCGACCACCGATAGGGGTTCTCCCCTCAAACCATGAATGCCACTACCATCTGCAGGTGTCATAACAACAATAGAAGACTGGATATCTACAGTGGATGAATAAGATTGAACCAAGATCAACTCCTCGCAGAGATCGTCAATCTAAACCTCTGATTCTTGAAGGGCTTTCTAAGTGCTCTTCAAGGAATCCTCCATGACAATAAGCTCATTAATAAGCTTATCCACTTCCCTTTCTTTCCCCTTAAGTGCATCATAGTAGATCTCACCAAGCTGGAGTAGGTGATCTCTATCTGAGAGTAGTTGTATGTAATTGGTCTTAATCTCTACTATCGCTTCTCTAAGCACCTGTGCATCTGAAAGGGAAAATTCTCCACAAGGGTCCATATGTTCTCCTGCAGAACTCCAACAATATTTGGCCATCATCATGAGGGTGTCATCGAAATATCTGATGGCTGCACTAATCTGGTCTTCATTCACCTTCAGTTGTCCTGCCAATTGATTGGACTCTTGAGACCCATCAATCTCATATAAATTTTCTGATTTAGGATCAGCGTCATGCAACATAAAATCTGATTTGTTTTCAAGGCTGATAACAACTTCATGAGTGCTGAAAATGTCATCCCGGGGTTTTGTCAAACTACTACCATGATGTAAGGTATTCTCATCATCAATTACTTCAAATTTAAACCCCTTTTTTTCCAACTGCTCCTCGTCTTTGACACTCATATCTCGAGTGCCAACATTGGGAGACTCAACATCATTCTCTTCATGCGCCATAGCTGCTAACTCATGGTTATGCTCAACACTATGACTGCTGTCATAAAACAGAAAATCAAAAGTTACACCATACCTATCTGCAGCGTCATCCAAGATCTCAACCAAATCTTCATCCTCTGTTAATTGTCCATTGCCAAATGCTGGTTCAAGAGGTGTCTTCAATGGAAAATTAAGTGTGTCATGTGCCATAACTTCTGTCCCATGGCTGCAAAGTAAATCTGCTCGTGTATAAGTCTCCTTAATCTTTATGACTTCATCACGGGATCCTCTTTGTTCTTCCAGATGATGTGACTGATGAGCCCCAACATCTTCATGCAAAATGTGCATCTCCAAATCTGTTTCCTTAGTGGCTTCTTCTTCAATATATCCATGTGTCAAAACTAGGTCTTCCTCATGCTTCTTTACCTGATTATTCGTGCATTGGTGGTTAGGCTCCCAAATTCCTTTGCATGAGAAGCAAAGATTTTGTCTTCTCATTTGGTTTTTGCTCATTTTAGGAGGTCTTGTAGCCTGGTCATTGAGATTAAATGTAGAACCATCATTATTAGCTGATTTGAAGGTTCCATCATACCTGCTCACATTGTGCTTATCAATAGGCACTGAACCATGGGGTGTATCATAGTGAAGACTGATCTTGTTGTCTGTTGCAACATCTTTCCCATGACTGAATTTTGCACCTTTAAATGAAGTTTTTTCCTTAAACATCCTCCTAGTATACTTTACCACATCAATCTTTCCAGGACTCAAGATAACAACAAAGTTCAAATATCTATTAAAAGAGTACTGTGTTTTAAAATCATCTGGCATGCTCTGGGAGTCCTCAAAGAGTTGATTGGCTTCCTGTCCATAACCTTCCTTGATCTTGATGGCTTCCCATTCATAACCTTACCTGATTTGTTATTCAACCCTGTAGTAACCCATTGACATACTCTGAATATTTCTGATTCACCCAACAGGATGGCAGGAAAACTGTGCTCTGATACCACTGTACTGTCCCACCCCAAATGGAACAATCTCTATTGTGATTTAACTCAGATTTTTATATTTATCATGAGGCATTTTGTCAAACACTTTGCAACATATTGAACTGGGTGTTTCAAAGGTTATAGAAATTACAAATGAAATACAATAAGAGCAACGAGAGTATTTCCACGCACCGAATTATATCTGCTGATTATATATTCCAATACATTGAATTAGCACAAATAACCATTCACAATGATATCACTGAGCATCAGCAATTTTCTGAGTTATATATCAGACATACATAATTACATTGGAATATCAAAATACCCATATTCATGAATGCATACAATTGTGTTTCCAATGGACAGTTCCAGCTAGAGAGATTACAATCTGCCTTGTCAGTAAACTACAGAATTTTCTGATTACTATCAGCAGTGCACACTACAGAAAGTAATGGTATTTCATGACATAAATACCAGTCTATTGCTACTGTAGGTGATTCCAATGATAGTGCTGATCTGTATGCAACTCTATAATAGACGCCAGGTCTGAATGTAGTTCCACGACCTCCTAAGATGACTTCTACGCTGCCCAGACATACACAGCAGCCACAAACTGATCACCAGGACTCATAAATATGATAGATTCACCTCTCCACAATCTGTCCAAAAGCCATGGTTTCACTCAAAATGCTTCCAAACCCTAGCGCCTAGGGTTTCTGTTCTCCACATAAAGAATACTTCTGATTTGCAATATTATTCAAACCCTTGTCTTTCAAATATTTAGTAAATTATCAAATTCCTGATAAATTCTTCAAACCCTAGCTTTGAAGCTTTCCTGTAAATCTTTGAAGTACAAGCACAATCCTTGCAATGGAATTGTCTGCAAGCTGTTCTCCCTGAGGGGCTACGTCTTCAAAAAACTTGAGATTTTCAGACTCTCCAGTCTTCAACAAAACCCTTTAGCCAAATTCTTCTTCTTCAACAATGAATGAATGAATGAAATGAATTCCAAAATGACCTTTTATATTTCCCCTCAAATTCACTTTAAATTCCATTTCATTCAATTTACTTTTAATTTCTTTTAATTTGGTGCACAACTTAATAATATAAAGTATACTTTGAAAGTCACTTATATCTCCCCTTTTAAAATGACACTTTAACTTATGTTATAAAGTATACTTTGAAATCACTTATATCCGCTTTATAATAAAGTCCCCTTTTAAAATATTTTAATAACGCATAAAGTTAAATTATTTAATTAAGCTTTATTATTTGACGTTATTAATATTAAATGCATAGGACCAATATTAACCAATATAACTCCAGGATATAATTATGCCACCATGCCAGATATAGAAACTCTGTGAGTTGACCATACCAGTGACTTACTATAAATAGTAAGTATGAGCAACACATCCGAGTGACTTACTAAAAATAGTAAGTGTGGGTCAAAGTGTCCAGAATGGCCTCTGGAAGGCACACCACAAATAAACTGGGACACTGAGCTAAAGAGTATTGAAATAAGCACCAAAAAAGGCCTACTGAAGAACCAAAGATCTCCCTCGAAGAGGTCCCCTGAACACTCTGTTAGCCTACGGGGACCAGTTGGTAGACTAACTGTTGCACCTGACCACTGCCTAGGAAAAGGGGACATTACAGTATTGCCACCTAAAAAGTGCAATTGAGGAGGTTAAGTTAGCCAAGTCTAATCCAACGCCTAGTTTTAGTGTTTTAAAGAAAAAAATAGGATAAATGTGGTGCCACCTAAGTCTAGTTGGTCAATGTTTGGAATAAAGCATGAAAGAGCTTATTTTAGGTTATTTAAGTGTTTTATTACCTCTTTGCAGTGGATAGAATCAGGGTTGCTTTAAAGCGAGGCTTTATTGAGATTATTTTATTATTATTTGATCCCTAAAAGTTGCCTTTGATGATCTTATAATATGATTTTATTTATTTTTCGTATAATATGTGCTAGTGCAGTCTCAGTATCTGGTTCTAAACTAGTTTTCAATGTTTATTTTTATTAGTCTGTTTGTCTAGAATTAAAGCAGAATGATTGTTGTGCAAATAAGCTTGTCATTAATGCAAATTTGTTTGCATGACAGAAACTTCGCAAAGTATTTACGGAAAATGAGCTACCTTCAAAGTCTAATAAGGAAAACCTCTCACAGCAGCTTGGTCTCACATTTCGAAAGGTTTATTCTGCCTCCAGTTTACTTTTTCTGAGATTGATTCTACTTGCTGACTAACTAGTAGTAGTAGTAGTAGCCTGCCCTGATGTCAATCCTCATTGTTTGAACAAGAAGCATTTATTTTTTTAATCCCTAATTCATAAATTTTCTTCCTATTTTTGCTCTTATGTAGGTCCATATGTGGTTCAAAAATGCACGATACATGGCTCTCAAGAACAGAAAGGTAAAAACTAGTGAAAGTTTCATCTTTTTGCTGGCATTTAAGTTGCTATTCTAATTGTGTCAGACTCGTGTACTTTCTTTATCTCCCAATGGTGATTTTCATTATTCCATAACATATCAGTAACTACTTTATAAGAATTCAAGACTTATGGTTCACTATTCTTGTTAACGTAGACCAAGTTCATTTTTGTATGTTACAATTTGCATGGGGGATCCACAATGTGGTGTATACATAAATTTGATAAAATGAATCAAGAATAATATGCTAAATTTAATATCCTGAAGACAACTTAATTTTTTTATATATTGGAGTAAAAAAATTACAAATATCAGTGATTTGGGAGTCTACATCCAAGATCATCATACTAAACAGTTTACAAAAACAAAAAGATCCCCACAGGATCAATCTACTCAAACTAGCTAGTAGCAATCAACATCAAAAAAGGATATAGCAAGGTCATCTCCATGCAAGGAGAATATTATGGAGGGTATATCAAAGTCTTTTTCTTCTCCTTTGGATCCATGCAAGGCATCTGAGGAGCAGATAACATATCAACAGTACATAAAAAGCTAAGTTGCCAGTTTGGGTTTGGGTACGAGGATTTGATATGCATATTTGGCAAACTTTTTTTCAAGGTTTGGGTTCATCTGTACAAAAAACATATAAAAATCATAAATATATACATATTTGGAGCCTAAAAACAGGAATTCAGTTCAGAAAACCACATATGCATATTAATATGGTAATAAAGAAATAAAACAACTATAAGAGTTTTATAGGATTGTATGGACATTTAAAATATGCTAGAAAGTAGGACATGTGTGGTTATTAAAAGAATTGTCTAAAATGGCTCAAATAAATTATAACTCTTGTATGGGACGCTGTACATGCACCCCAAGCTCTTGGGAATGAATCTATACCCATTGTTTGGTTTAGGTTATTTGAGCTCCTTTAATGAACACCATTTTTAGTAATGTGAAGCCAGTAACAACCACATTTAACAGAGAAATGCAGCACCCACGGCGGTCCTCCTTCTGTTTCCATACATCTCCCAAGCAATGTCATCCAGATGTAGTGGACACTAGAGCTTATGCTTCTGCCTTTCAAGGCCTCAGGCACAGCATGGATGGTGTTTAGAATGGGTAAATGAGGCCTCAGGCACAGCATGGATAGTTAATATGTGAAAATGATTTTAAAAAGATTAAGAAAACATATTTTTCCCGAGCGGATTTGCCTTGGAAATGTTTGAATTTCTCCGAGTTTGTCACAGGTTTGCTCAGGTTCATCTGGGATGAATCCAGAGTCCTATTCACGGGCCTTGGCGGAATCCCTGCCCAAATCGGCCCAAAATCTGGGGTGGTTACGAACTGGACTTGGATCTGGGCAATGCAGGGGATGAACCGGTAACCTAGCATAAAAGCAATCATGGGGATCAGATCCCTAGAAACCACCATACACTTCTAAACAGGCAAGGCATCAGGTCCCTATGAAGCTGTAATAGGTCCCTCATGGTCTGCAGGTGTAGAAGGCGTATTAGGATGAGGATCATCAAGCCTCTCAAGCACCTTGTTGACAATTGACGTATCTTGTACCCTCTTTTCTATGATGACTTAAATCTCTCTAGTGAGAACACCTCCAAAGCCACTAGCAGGCAGGGGGGGAATAATAGCAAGGTCTGAGTCAAAAGAAGTGTCCTATAAGGCTTCATCCATACTTTCATCTGAGGAGATTTTATGAATTATTACATTCTCATGGTTTTGTCTCCTCTCTTTAAATCTCAAGAGTCTCAAGAAAAACATTGTAGGCTGGGTTTGAATCAGCAATTTGATCTCTAGGAAGAGCATTCTGAGGAGCAGTGTCATCATTTTGATAAGGGAAATCCATCTTGGAACCATTTTTCTCCTGCACTATATGACATCCATCCTTGGTCTCTCTTTTCTCCCAACTGTCCTTGTCAAATACAACTCTAGGAGAATGGGGTAGGCTCACTTTCCTGTTAGGAAATCATCGAGTTTTTGAAAATCTGCGATAACTGACCTCTGAGCTAGCCTTATATAGAATAGATTCACCATTGAGAAGTCTCTTGAAATCAATCTTTGGAACCTTGAGCAATAGTTTAACCTGCAACACAAGAGAGGTGATCATGACTTCACGGCTGAAGTAAGTAGGAATCCTAAAGTCATATTTGAAAATGTGCACATTTCTTGCTTTCCACAAGAACCAAAGTGATTCAGTAGAGCAAACTAGCCAGAGAGATCTTATAAAAGAAGAGTGTTTCCTATGTGGAGAATAACAAATAACTTACAAGAGCACATTGAACTACAATATTTCTTTATGAGCAAAGAGTGAGCAAGCCAACAAAATTTTCTTCCACATAGCTTTAGTGAATACACAGTCAAAAAGACACACACAATGGATTATGGCTTTCCACAAACCAGACAGGGGTCTGCACGAAAACCAGTTTTAGCTGAAACCTCTTTTACAACCAATGAGTGAGCTTGCAGGAGCAACAGAAAATGCTTCAAGGAGCAGGTCCACAATTTCAATGCTTGCTCAAGCACTGTCCTTTTAATGTTTTCCCTCACTAAAAATTTTGAGTCTCCTCTCTAGAAAAGGATCTCCAGATCCATTTTACTTTAGAAGAGATATCTTGACGTCTCAAGTCTTTAAGTCCCAGACATCCAAGCTTCTCAGGTGAAGTGCATTTATTCCAAGCCACATCATGCGTTTTCCTATTCCCTTTAACATCTGACCACAAAAAATCCATAATAGCCTTGTGTTGTTGAGAAACATTTGAATTAGGGAACAGCCAACGAGGGGCATAATATATTCCAAAAGAAGAGTTTTGGGCAGACATGAACTCTCTTAACAATAAAAAGCAGATGCCCCTGCCATTTGGAAACTTTCTTATCCACCTTCTCATAAATGCAATGCCACATATCCCTGAAAGAAGGCTGAACAGAAAAAGGAATACCCAAATACCTAGCAATATTATTGGGCCCACGTCAGACCCATCCCTGCTTAGTTAACCATGAAGGAGGAGAGTCCATCCAACTCAGAACCACTGACTTTTGCACAGAGAATTTATATCCAGGGGCCATACAAGGAATTTTCATCCTTTTTTCCAGTTGCACAAATTATCAAGCTTCATAACCAGCAAAAGAGAAGTGCCCTAAGAAAATACTTCAATCAAGGACTCTTGACTGGACAGCCTTATACCTTCAACTAGTGGTCCAAGTGCAGAATCCCTGAGCAAAAAATGTATTGCTTCAGCAGCAATAACAAATAAGGCAGGGGCAAGAGACCACCCATCTAATGGATCTGAGAAGATGAAAAGAGTCAGTCAACTTCCCATTGATTCAATCTGTGCAAAAGCATCTTTGAATGGAACTAGGAGCTTCCTAATAAGCTTTTCCTAAGTTGGCGGTCTTGGTGCGGGTATGGCGGTATGACAATTTTTTTCCTTGGGTATGGGTATGGGTATGGGTTCGGCTATAAATATATATATTCAAAAATTTAAAATTATAAAATATAAAAACAATGATACTCATAATTGCAAATAAACAAATTATTTAAATACCTCATAATTTGCAGAAATGAAAATACTCAAATTCATATTCAGTGATTTGTCAAATGTCAATATGCAATGAAAATTACAGT
Source organism: Cunninghamia lanceolata (assembly GCA_027924645.1). Lineage (NCBI taxonomy): Eukaryota > Viridiplantae > Streptophyta > Pinopsida > Cupressales > Cupressaceae > Cunninghamia > Cunninghamia lanceolata. The sequence continues at coordinate 5,627,017 of BSBN01000066.1, forward strand.
CAATATTCAATAATCTTCATATTGCTCTTCATCGAGAACATCAAAGGTTCAATTTCATTTGAACCACAATCAACTGTAGTGCCATTCCCACTAGCCACGTCACGTGCAAAAGTTGCTTCATCTATAGAGACTTCGGAAGCTGTGTAACTGTAGCATCTAATTTGGCACACTCAGGAGTTTGATCTCAATTCTTTGTCACCCCCTCATTGTATTCAGGTGTCTTATGTGACAAGAGACAAAGGTTGGAGTGCACAAAGACCAAATCCTCAGCTGTTTTTGCACCCAATCAGTTGCACTTAATCAAGTGGATGAGGGAGTATGTACTCCAATTCCGCTTAGCTGAAGAAGAACTTGCAACCAGTTGAATTTGTATACAACATTTACAATTACAAAACATAAATAATAAATTATAAAATTATAATATATAGCAGTGAATGAACAATGAGAAAATTAAAAAATAAAAAGATGCATACTTGAGAGAGAATTCTAATTGCAAGAGATTGCAAGTAAATAGAGCCTTGGCTTTTGTTGGGTCATGCTTTTTGGCTTCTATTATGGTCCTTATTTTTTCAAGCATGGAGTCCATGCCATCATAAATTTCACCAAAACATGGGCGATTTGTATCAGCATACCTAATCATGCTGATGATGGGCTCAGTGAAACTTAAAACATATTCAACATGAGCCCACCACTCATCATCTAGGATAAATGCTTTGACTTTTTGGGCTCTCTATACTTGATTGCCTCCCTACACTCCAAAGATTGTTGATGATCACAGCACTCAATGCATCTCACACCTTCACAAGTCATTTTAAGACGATTGTGTGTGATGCAATCGAGTTTCGACAACCTAATATGGTGTAAAAAAATACAAATTAAAATATTAAAAGGTAGATGACATGTCGCATATCAAAAATTAAAAAATTAAAAAATATACTAAAAAATAAAATTTAAATTACCTTCAACAACTTCAATTTGGAGAAGGTCCTAAAGATGCCTTGTGACATATGATGATTAGTCACAAATATTTGAATCTCCTCAACCTCAGTGTAGATTTTTTTGACCCACTCAATCTCTGTGCCAATCTTTTGCAATATCAAATCGAGTGAGTGGACAACACATGGTCAAAAATATGCCCATACATACCCTCCACTATAGAAACAGCTGCCTTATAAGTTTTAGCATTGTCTGTTATGACTTGGACAACATTTTCGGGGCCCACCATTTTAATGGATTCTATGAGGTGGTTGGCAATGAAAGTTGCATTTGCTTGCCCCTCACAATCCACTGCCTTCAAAAACATCGCTCCTTTAGGGGGCACTGCAATGACATTGATTAGTGATCTTTTTGCAATCTTTCCATCCATTAGAAATGATGGACACACCTGTTTTGGGCCATGTATCCTTGATTTCTCTCAATGATGCCTCTATTGAAGCTTTCTCCTTCGCCAATAAGGTGGTTCGCACCTTTTCGTACCCAAGACTAACATAATCAACAGGTGAATTGGCAATGGTTGTCACCATATCCTACAAATATGGTGATCTAACGAGGTTGAAAGGAAGCCCATTGCCATAAATGTAATGAGCAATGCTCTCATCTACAACCTCCCTTGCTTCATTCTTGAAGGCCTTTTCCAATGGGCCTTTTTTTAGGAGAAACATTCTCTTCTTGAGAATATGCGGGCAATGACATGAAAGGATGTAGGCCAGTCGGTTGTGATAAGCCACTAGGAGGCTTCTGCAAGCTTTTCTTGGCAAGAGGATGTGCTTTTTTCTTTGATCTACTACTTACCATGTTGACATCCTCTTGTTCTTTAATATATCCCATTATTTGTTGCTTTGGCAACCCTTTTTTATTCGGCCCAGGAGAAGCTTTTATTCCCAAGCAGGGAATAGCGCAGAAGTGAGCTTTCACTCAACTGTATGAGCTCTTATACTCAGTTTTAGATTGGCTACAATGCCAATGATAACCCCCACCACTAGGAAGTTGTTTAATCATTGTTGTATGTCGCCAAAGAGGTGATGTTGCATCAAATTTAAATGAACTCTCTGCATTGGGGGCTGCTACCAATCATTCTGTATGAACCTAAAACAATTTGTTTTTACAAATTTACAACCTTAAACTTAAAAAATAAAAAAAATCGACATTATAACCCCTTATTATGCATAAAAGTTCAAAAAAATATTCAAAACTTGGAAAAAAAAACCTTGAAAAATATTGAAAAATCTTAAAAAAAATTATTCAAAACTTGAAAAAAATGAAAGATTCACTCACCTTTGATGGTTAAATCTTCTTTGTGCAGCTATTTCTCCCCTATTGGCGTAGGTTTAAGTCTCCTATATTCCCCACCTTTGAAGAAAATGAAGCAACCTTCAAAACCCAACAATGGCAGCTTGGAGGAAAAAAATGATGTTTTGGTCTTTTATGTTTGTGAAATGAGTGAAAGCAAGTGATAGGTTCTCACTTTAGGGCGAATTAGTGCTTTTAGTTTTTTTTTTGTTTAAAAAATGTGAAAAAAGTGATTTTTTTTTGTTTTATGGGCCTAGGTGCCATGAGTCCCCCTAGGTTCACCCGGGTTCGGCCTAGGTTTGCTTAGGGTACTGCCCGGGCACCCCGGGTTCTCTGTGGGTCCTACCCCGGGGAGAATCGTCCCAGGACCCATACCCGGACCGGACCCATATAGGTATCGAGGGGGGGGTTCCTGAGATGCCCGATAACACAAAGCTTTTCTGGCAAACGAACAACCCTTAACATCTTCTTAACAAACTACCACTCAATTCTATCATAGGCCTTCTCAAAATCAATAAGAGCCATGCATACATTTCAACCAGTAATTTGAGCCCATGCCACACCCTCCCAACTAGTGATTAGATTGTCAAAAATGTATCTCCCTTAAATAAACCCATTTGAGTTGCAAAAACCAGCTCAAGAAGTACCTTACTCAGTCTAGAGGCTAAGATTTTGAAGGAGACATTCAGAAGTGTAGGAGGAATTGCTTCCTTATAAACCTCCAACAAGTTCTTGGCAACAAGATTATTGTTAGATATATAGAACTCTATAGGAAACAAATCATACCTTTAGGCTTCCTCTTCCCAAATACAACTTACTGTAGATTTTGAAGAAGACATTTAGAAGTGTGGTATAGGCATCCAGTTTTTAATTAGAGCTTTATCACTTTCCTTAGGAATGAGTTTCACTACATCGCTATTGATGTTTGAACTTAGAGAGCCACTAGAAATTGCTTCATTGTACACCAACAAGTCCTTGGCAACAAGAGTCTTATTAGATATGTAGGACTCTATAGGAAAGCCATTTGTTAAGATAAATTGAGGCTTCCTCTTCCTAAAGAGAACTTTGTTAAGATAAATAAATCATAGTAATTGAAAAATGTTGTAAACTAAATTCACGAAACTTTAGCTCTAGACTGATTATTGAGATATTTGATACCTTGAGAGTTTGGTCCAACAATGACTTTGAGGATAATTATCTTCTTGGTGATTTATTTTCTGTCATCAACAATCACTAGGTTGCAATTTGTCCTTATGCTTGCGAACAAGAAAAGTTCTATTCTTTTCCTAGCATAGCACTTGTCTTCTTGTATGTGATTAGTAGGAAGAGCACTATAAGGTTAAAATAATTTATTTATTTTGTATCTTTTGAAGTCAATGGCCAATTCTAGTTTTGTTCAACATTTATTTTGCATTAGCAATAGATAAAGTGGGAGAGAGAAGAGGGTGAAAAGGGAACATTGTCATGTACCTACCACGTACATATACGCTAGATATTTAATATCTACATATTGAATATAGATTAATAGTATAATAATAAATACCTAAGCATGAATGAATAGAGTTATAAGTTATGTATGCGTGGTTTAAGGGGCATGCTCAATAGAACGAGTCCTATCTATTGATGCAAGTTTTGACACACCAACATGTTGGAATGGAAAAGGTTCCTCTACTTGGAAGGTGACTAGCCTCAAGAGTCTTCATTAATTGCAAGTTGTGAGGTCTACTAAAGTATACCTGTTGGAGAGTGCTTTGGCTGGTCCGTTCAAGGGGCTATGTATAGAATACCAAGAGTCATTCACACAATTAATAATTTTGCAAAATTAATCACTATTAGTCGGTGTAAACCCTTTAATTCAATTTTAACGCTGTTCTTGAAATCTATTTCATATTTATCACACTTCCCACAAGTTATTTCCAACATTGATTTTGAATAAAAGAAACGATTTAAAATCATGTGACAGCCTAATGTTAAAATTAGAATTATGCAACCTAGAATATGGAAAGATTTTCATGTTATTTTGCGCAATTTCAAAGAGAATTAATTTTGATTTTTATGGTAGCAAAAGATATGTTAAAATAAAAATTTTAATTACGGAATTCAAAAAGTCACTTATAATTTCTCCTTTATGTGAATAGAAATTCATCATCAAAAACCCAAAACTAATCCTAATCTATCATTGATATAAAAAAGAGCAAAAATGATAGGGATAAAGAAAAGAGAAAATGAATCTGAATCTGTCTTCAAAATCTCCATACACCTTTCGTTGAATGGACAAACTTGATGGAAAACGATTCCTTGCCTGACCCATTTCCCACAATCAAAACATAGGAAGGTGCAATCTCTGAAGGACAAAACTCAATGTACATGATGGATGTTGAGTTTTTGTGCGACACAAATGTCTTTAGGTTGACCACACAAATTTTTCATCATTAGCAAGTCAGTAGTGATATGAAACACATATTGAATTCATCAAACATTCATTGAACTAAATGCATGGAAATGTAAGAAAATATATTTAGAGATTAAAAACCATGTTAAAAGACTGACTTTCTGATTATAAATCTGCTGCTACAAATGACTGGAAATTACATCAAATCATGGGCTCAAACATGATCAAACATATTCCTGAATGCTGCTGTCCAAATCAGACCTAAAACATAGGCTTGTACATATCAAATGATGAAGAATGATGCACAACAAAACCCTCCAAAATGGCAGCGCTTGCAAGGATGATGGTGGCTGCTAGGGTTAGGGTTCCAAAACCCTCCAAATGATGAAATCGCCTCACACAAGCCAAAGTCGTCCTCCTCCAAAGGTGGCACTCCAAATCAGGGTAATACCCTAATGCAATGACAACACAAAATACCACCAAAGATGCTGCTCCAATGCTGATCTTGAAAATTTGAATATGCAAACAAGCTCCAAGTCTCCAATGTATTACAGATTGAACTCCATGATGAGTCCACCTCAAGATGAGCTAGGTTTTGGTCCAACTCACCAATATTCACAAAGGTTTTCATCCTTGGAATAATGTTCAACAAATGTTCAGCCAAATGAGAAATTCAATGAAAAAATGATAATGAATGGATGATCAAATGACTCCAAAAGTTCCTTTATTTATAGCCATCTTTTCCTTCAAATAGGGTCGACCCTATTCTTGGCCGAACTCATGCTAGGCGCCAAAAATTAAATCATTGTATTTTATTTAATTTTCTCAACTTGGGCAAACCCTTTTTGGAACTTGTTATTTTATTTTTTTACCTCTTCCTAGGTCATCCACCTCGAAGGAAAATTATTTTGATTTATTTTATTTTTCCCAAGGCTCACAAAAATATCCAAAGTCATTTCGCATCATCAATTAGCCTGACAAAATTAGTTAAATATATTATTTAACTAATCAGAATATTCCCTTGCTTCTTTGACCTAGCCCGCAGGAATAAAATAGGCTAGCGGACTCCAATGGGTGATCACTCGGAAAAAAGGGGACATTACATATGCTTTGAAAGATTTTTCAAATTTCTAGTTGGAAAAGTCCTGTAATAGTTACATTTTATTTGACAAGTATCCTTGCATTGCAAAGCATTTGCATACAAGTGAATTTTTTTGATCTATGATGGTTTATTATCATTCCCCATTTCTCTCTCGGGAACATATACTCAAGGCATATCCTTGATTGTTGAAATTTTGACTTCTGTCATGTTTAGACAACTGAGGAAGAATTGCCCCACAATATAATTGGAACTTTCCTAGTTTTTTCAAATAACTTTGTGAATATTAGTAATGATATAAAATATATGTCTAACCGTCTATTTTCAAATCTGCAGCTTTAGGGCATATGAAGTTTGTTGCAACTTAAAGGTTCTATAAGTTTTGTGAATATTAATGGCCGTCTCTATAAATTGACTAAAACAATGTCATAAGTATTTTTAGTTCATTTCTGACAACCACCAATGTTGGTATTGTGTTTTGGCTGTAGGAAATGCTCACCAGAGATAAGCCTGATGAAACTAAGCATTCAGGACAAGGTGATTTGGGGCCTAGGAAAAATCTGTGGAAAGAGAAGAAAAGAGAGTCTGCATGCCTTCTTCCTTCTATTGGAGCAGAACATGGTTCCAGAAATATGAAAAGGAAGCATAGAAGAAAAGATATTGAGACCTCCTTGGGGATGCCTGTAAAAACTGATGGCAAAAGATCTATGAGCAGACTGCCTGCTAATGCAGTTGCGGTAGTAATTTATCTTTCTATTCCTTTCAGTTTTAGAATCGTTTATAATAATATTATTTTTGTGATGATAATGTAATAGGTATTTGCTGTATACAAATTTATTTGCTAATACAATGGCTTATCTAATATTTGGTATTTATATGGTTAACGTGGGATTGTTGATGATTACATTGATGCATGTAATAGAGGTTTCGTCAAGTATTCGCTGAGAATGAGTTGCCTGCAATGCCCTCTAAATTGGAATTATCAAAGCAGTTTGATATCCCTTATCGTCAGGTCAGTAAGTAGAATTTCAGTATGTCTACTGCTCATAGTAGTAGAAGCCAGAAATATTTGTTTATTTCAGTCTCTTCGTGCAACTCTCTTCATATTTCCACTATTGCTTCTTTGTTGCAGGTGCATATGTGGTTTAAAAATGCTCGTTACATGGCTTTGAAGAAGAAAAAGATGAGAAGTTCAAAACTATATGCTCCTTACGTTTCTGAAAATAGCAGAGAATGCATGTTAGAAATTGATTCCATTCCACAAATCAGAAAGCCAGATGATGCTAGCAATCCGTACTTGACAGAGATGGAAAAAATTGGGAAGATTGAGGTGAAACTTGAAAACCTAAGAAATATTTTGGAAGCGATATGTACTAAAGAAGATCCTCATATTTTAAAGGATAAAGCTCAAGAAGGCAGTGCCAACCATTTCAATGATGAGCTTGTAATGTATGTACCAGTGGCAGAGCTGAAAGAGAAGATCCTACAGGTTGCTCTTGTCAGGTAGTGTAGTGTGGAAGATTCCTGTGCTCTCACATACCAATTGGCAATGCATAAGTTCCCTTTTCACGGGTAGCTTCTCTCTTCTACATATTGAAGGTTAGAACTTTTCAGAAGATTATCTGCAAGTGCCAAAGTCTTATTGAATGGCAACAAACATGCCATCATTCTTTTCCTAAAATTCCTTGATGCAATTCTTTTTGTTTTCCTTTAAGAAAGTCTGCCTTGAGTTTGTTGCATACATTTATTTCAGAAGCATAGTGGTGAGCCTCACCTAGTGAAAGCCATTCTCTTGCTTATTCTTTATGCTATGCTTGGATGAGTATTTATGCTATGTAATAGTATTAATAAAGTATACATTTTCCTAATCAGAAAAGGACTGTTGTTCCTTGTTTACATGCTAAATTTCTGACATGTTTGCAGTTTTGCATATATGTGATGGGCACTTCTTTTCCTTATCAAGTATGTGATGGACACTTCCTTTCCTTTTGCTGACAGCAACTGTTTTTGAAATTTCAATGTAAATAATGTAGTATAAGCACTGTAAATCTCCTACCTTAAGGGTTGGGTAGTTCTCGAAACACTAAATATGAGCTGAATTGACAGTTGGAGCATAAAATTATATATAACCCCTATTTGAATTCCAAAATGCATGGCTGTTCTAGGAGTCATAATTGTAGAACTCATTAGCTGTAGATTGTGAGATATTTTTACTTGGCATTTGAAATAGAAACTTTGTGGAAATAAAACTTGTAATGTGATTGAAATAAAGTCGAGCTTTGTTGTGGCAACAACTTCAGGAGCAAAAACTGGAGGATTGTTCTATTGTTATTGAGGGCAATTGATAACTTTTTGGAACTATAAAATAGGACTCCTGAAACAAGACCAATTTGTAGACAAACAATGGGTTTTGAATGAGATATTATCTATAACACCTATATATAAAAATAATAATTGCCAAACGATAAATTGTTTTGAATGAAATACAGGGTAAAACATTATTCAACCTATGAATTTCCTTTTCTGGCTACTAGACAATGGATGAATTCTATTGACAATGTCTTGTTGTTCTTCCTCTTCATTTGTCACTGTAATGATAACATGTAGAGCAACATGTCTGCCGACAAAATGCATTGTTCAAGAGACTAATAGTATTGCAAACAAGCATAGGACAAAAGGAAGCCCAACTGGAGGGAGTCCTTCTTGTGCCCTGATTTGGGTCTCTCTTATTGCTACATCACTAGTGATTCTCCAAGTTTTCAAGATGGGGGAATGCAGGATGCAGTTTTGGGGATTGCAAAATTTTTGCTGAATTTTGGGGATGGTAGGGGGACAACGAGGGGACAATTATTTAAATAACGTAAACACAACTAAAATATTAAAAACTAATGCAATCTATTGAACTTGCAATCACAATCCTTCCTGTTTTGGTTTTTTAGGGTTTTTTAGCATTTATTTCTTTAAAAGTTACATTTTTCTAGTTTTATGCACCAAATGGAGTATAAGCTGTCTACTTCTAAAAAGGAGGAATGTTCCTTGCAAGTCCCCAAGTTCTTCTTTTGGAGAGGTAAGAGAAGACATGAGAGTGCTTTTGGGCACAAGGAATTATTTTGAAATTTTGAAAGTGGCAAGATTATGTTAGCATTTTAAATTGTCCCTTATAGGGCAACACGGAAAAAAACATGTCTAAGGTAAAACCTTTTTTTGAATTTGAAAGGGAAGCTCCTTGTAACAAAAACTAAATGTTAGAACTTTGAACAATTGATTTGTAGCATGCAATACAAAATAACTTAATTAATCACTTGTATTTTTTGTTCTATGGCAAGTGCCAACACTTTTGCTCTAGAGAATTTTATATATTTTTCTTAAAAGCTAACACCTACAACAACTAACAAATGTTCACTCTTACTATCTAAAAGTAAAAGTAGAGACTAGAGAGCATAAGTACAACACGAAACTTAGAATTGGATTCAACACACAAGATTCAACTCATCAATTTGATGGAATTGCAAACAAAGCTACAACTACATTTCATTGAAATTTGCAATAAAAAGCTTGGAATTTTCAATAAAAACAATTAGATTTACTTAATCAACACACATATAAGATCACATAGAAAACTTAAATAACAATCTCAACATGAAGTATGTGTAAAATTACCATTAAAAAATCTAAGTGCCAAAAGTACTTATTTATAAGTGTTTTACAATGTTTTGCATGTAAAGATAAATTAAAAGCATATTGAAGTTCCTATGCTAAAAATAGCTTGAATACAATCCAAGTAAGCTGAAAATACAAACTTGTCTTAAAATACAATATTTAAAACATAAAATTGTGGCTAAAAATAATAGGTAAATGTAGTGTACATTAGTAGCTCTCCTTTTGTATATAAGTTCGACTCGCCCATTTTTTGAGTTAGCATTTTATTTGGATGGTCTATCTTTTCTTCTAAGATGGCCATCTTTTCCTTCCTTGTTTTGGTGGATTGCCCTCTTCTTCTCTGGTGGAGATGTCTGCTGTGTGAAACCTCATTTGTTGGTAGAAAATCTTTGGGCAACTTGCCTACTTAGTAGAATCCACTTTCACTAGTCAATCATCTCAAATTTTTGACAAACTTTCACTAGCCAATCATCTCAATTTTTTGACAATGTAGTTCTTCTATGCCAATAGAAGTAATAATAGACCCATACCCACCTCATTTTTGCCTTATTGATCCATCTCTTTGTAGCACAAGTTGCTACTAATGCCAACAATTTCCCTTTTTGCCAATACTAGAATCAAGTTTGTCTATTCTCTTGCCTCACCCTCTAAAGTGTTGATGTGGCATCTCTTGTGGTCCCAAAACATGTCGAGCACACGACTTCAAGCCTAATAACATCCTTAATGCTTGTTCATTCTTGTAGATTCCTCGAGCCCTTTTGGATGCCTCAAATTCGCCAGTTAGTTGGATCCCACAAGCTTGATGGTCTTCCTCCACGCAATCCTTGTTGACACCATAATTTAGGAGTCAGAACTACTGTCATGGAGCAAAATGAAGTTGACATCCCCTAACCATTTGTGCGTGCACCCCCTTGGTTGTAGATCATACTTCTCAGATCATCTACTAGATGTCCCACTCTTGATAGTGCATGTCCCTTCTTATTCATCTCTTGTATTGTAATCCTTATTAGCTCTGATCATTGCCATGATAATGATTTGGATCCCCATTTCATGTCTAAATATAGGTTCAAGCTTCATGTAAATATCTTTTGACTATTTGATGAATAGAAGTGTTTTTGCTAATATTCTTCAAAATCTCATCCTAAAGAGTACTTCGTCTTGATATTTTGTATGTGATGGCTGATTACTTATGGTTCTCAGGTAGAAGTGTTTTGCTCATGTGCATTTTGAAACTACAAGCCTCATTATTGCATGTTAATTGTTCTACACATCAATAGTTTTGTGGAAGCAAGTTGAGCCAATTTTGACCATAGCCATTATGACTAAGATTAATAGATAAGTTGAATGTTGCAAGGGGAGTTAATTGATCAATAGTCTTTGGCACAGTACCTCTTTATCTTTTGTTTCTCCAACCCTCATTGCATGCTATTTTCTCACATTATATAACCCTTTTCCCTCTCAATAGTAGAATAGAGGTAGATTAGCATTGGTCTAGCTTATGTTTTTGCAAGTAATTTAGAGGTAGAAATCAAAAGAGGACATTGATGTTCTCCAAAGATTCTTATGTCGTGAAAATTGTAAATTCGTGGGTTGTGTCTCCAAAGATATTGTTGGGGATTCTCAGAGCCAACAAAACTATTAGCACATATTCTTTGTTGGGTTTAGTGAGTAGTGTTGGGGATCATTTTCTACACCTAAGAAGTTGAACCTTTGCACTTGTCTAGGAGTGAAGGTTCAATTCTTCCTCTCTGTGAGAACTGCCCTTGCACTACTCAAAGCCTACATATTTGACTACTCATTGGATTTGTCGATTTGAAGCAACAATAGGTTCTGGGCATGTCGGGTGGAACTTAACCTGGTCTTTCCATTAGTTCTTCATTTGTTTTGTGTCACTCTTTTATCTTCTTAGCATTTTAATTCACACCTTTTAGTGCGACACAAAACGAAATAGATGTGTAGTAAAACCGCTCTTCGACTTGGAACAAAAAGCTCTTTGTAAAATAAAACTAATTTAAAATTGTACAATGTAATTGTAATCTATAAACTTTACAATGATTTTGGGGGTATTTCATGTTCATGTTGAATACACATAAATATGTAATCTTCTTGGATTTGTGACGTGAAAAACGCTGAAACGCTCTTTTAACACAAGGCAAGGGTTTTGTGCTTTTTAGCTTGAATCAAAACCTACGACTACACACTTGCATTATTTAGCTACAAATAGAGGTTGAGCAGGGCAAGTACACATGGATTGGATAGATTAATTCATAAACACAAACATTGATTAAATCGAATGTATGACTCAGTACAAAGCCACAAGCTACATCTTCAAATTTGTCTGTAATATGAAGCTTGTAGATTCATTGAAGCGACTTAACTTTTAGCACACATGATGACACATCGACATTTAGAAGCAAGATAGACATAATAAATTTTATTGAGTGAATAACAAAACCACAATACAATTGAATATCAGACATCTAGCAATTTTAACATAATGTAGGCATGAGAATTGCCATTCTTCTATATTCCTTGACTGATAATTATACAAAACTGATTTTTGATTACAACTGACTACTCTTTTATGTGCAAAAGTACTTATTTATACTATTTATAAAGAAATGCACGAAAAATAAATAAAATAATTAACTGCACTCCTATCCTAACTCTAACTACTTGCATGGCATGCAAGTTTTATTACAATTTATTTGTTGTACTAATTCTAAAACTAAAACCATGCAACCTCTAGTTCAACTGACGATTAAATTTATTACCATGCATCAAAAGCTCACATCTCTTGCATGATGATCAAACAAAAGTTAACTCCAAGTTAATGCTAAAAATAACATAGGCTTTGATACAAAACTATAAATTTTGAATTTGCTCTCCTTTTTTGAAAATGATAACGATCAATTTTATCATGAGCTAAAAATAGATTTTTGGAAGGCGATTGTGGATGATTTTGGTTAAATGATGATGCTTTTTTGACAAATCCTCTGACGAAATCTGTCAAACTCTTCCATGAAATTCCAATCTTGGTGAGTTGAATATGAAAATTGTTGGTTGATATGTATGGTCAAGATTATTGAAACAAATTCAAATATTTTAAAATATCTTTCTTTTGTTACAAAACATTTAGGGACCCATACCCCAACTTTGCCACCTAATCTTCATCTGCACTGCTTAGCATGGTGTTTGGTGTAAACCTATGTGATGCCATTTCATTGGCATTCTTCTGCATAACTACTATTGCAAAGGCTTGAAGATGAGCATACATGTTTCCCTTGAAATGCTTATATGCGTTCATCTTTTATTTTCCTTTATTCTTCATGAGAAGCGATGAACAAGTGTACCACTGATTTCTTTATTGGCACGACTTTGCTTTGTTTTGACACTTCTCTTTTGTTTTTGGTTTTGAGCTGACATGGGAGAAAGACCTTGGTGCAGAACTTTCATTATCTTTTGTCTTTGTTGATGTCAGACACTATTCCCTTTACTTTCCTTTAGTTGTGACTTCATTTTGTTTTTTAAAGCTTTTGGCGGATACCTTTTTGTATTCCTATGATTCTTGCAATTTGTATTAGAGGTTGACCTATTGACTGAATGAAGGTTTTTAATAATGTCCATGAGGCCAAACAACCCATGGGACCACCAGATAACCAACCATGTTGCTAAGCACAAAAGCCCCAAACAGGCAGGTCGCCCACACAACGCCTACTTGATCTCTCTTTTTGGAGCCTGGATTTTCTACTATGGATCTTGATCGAATAATGCGTAATTTTTGTTATCCTTTCTTCTTCAAACAAGTTAGTCAAGGAGCCCACATTCAAAATATCAGTGTAATTGGCCCAAATATCCTTGTAAGTCAGACACTCCATGATGTAGTGCCATTCCGTCTCCACTAGCTCCAAAGTGCAAAAACAACATATTCTATTTGCCCACTCTTCTTTAGGCCTTGTTCGCCTTCTGGTTTCACACCTAAACTGGTGCAAACTAGTCCTTAGCTGGGCCATTAACATTTTTGCATTCCATTTTATTTTTGCTCCTATATAGTTCTTTTGTGCATGGTCATATGAGGGATTGAAATGCTTGATATAGTATTCTCTTTTCTTCCCAAGTTGCCTTATCCACATGCTTACTTTGACTTTTTCTCGTACATTCGTTTTGATTGCCCCATTAACATTTGGGCACTCTTTCATGCTAATATCCCACTTATTCATCAACTTGCCCTTTTTTTTTTCATCCACATGCTCTTCCTTCTCTATAATATTTCTTCCATTGCCATTTTGGGCAAGCAGAGCAGCCCCATGTTCTCTAGCCTCTTTAAATAACTTAGCAGTCAGATCAATACCGATGCCTCCAAAGGAAAGGTGCTGGCTTCAACAAGTGCAATCTCATAAGGAACCGACGTTTTTGTTTTGAAACTACTTGTGATTAGGTGCTTTTGTAACCTCTCTACATGTCTGCACTTCTTCTTTGACGTGTTGCCACCCCAAATTTTACACTCATATAACACCACCCACATCACTAATAGCTTGAAAAGAGTTTTCTTCTTGGTTTTCCAATCCCACAGTTCAAGCCTTCTGCATCTATTTTGCAATGAGTATAAATCTTTCCATCCTCTTGTATCCTTTTTGGTCTACACGTCTCTCAACTGAGCTTATTGTGGAAATCGAGGCCAAGATATTTATATTTATTAACTATTTGCAAGGTACTCCCTTCAAAGACAAATTCTATCCGAGCCTTCTTTCTCTTCAAGGTAAAGATCATGACCTTAGTTTTGTTGGTGTTCACTTGCATCCCAACCTCCTAATAAAATAATTATAGACCTTTCAAGTATTCCCTCAAATCATGCATTGTTTTTGCCATTAAAATAAGATCATCTACATATAGAAGCAACTTTATTATATATATGGCCAAGTGAACACTCCCACCACCAAACTTGTCTATCCACTCCTCTAATTTGTCAATGTATAGTCCAAATAGGCTAGGAGACAACTAACAACCTTGTTTGACCCCAATGTCACTCTTGAAACATTCTGATAATCCTTGCTTGGTTCTAAATTTGGCTCGGACTTGACCATACTACCTATGAACAACTCTATATATTTCAAAATTCGCAAGTCTTCCATTCTACTCCATAATTTACTTCTAGGAACTGTGTCAAACACCTTCTTGAAGTTGATGAAGCAACAAAAAACCTTTTCTCCTTGTTTATCCCAAACCTTCTCAATCAAGTGTCTGATGGTAATGTAGTGATCAATTGTAGTGTTTTGGCGTAAAACTTACTTGTCCTTTCACCCTCTTTCCCTCTTTTTCTGCCCAAATATTGATTCAATGCTCCCCCATACTTCCAAAGAGTTTTTCAAAAAGAGGATTGATTATTATAGTGCGGTAGTTTGAGGGGTTATTGACATCTACACTTTTGAGCAAAGGAATGACGACACTGGTTGTGTAATATGTTAGAAAACCATTCTGAATGATCCCATTAAATATTCTTTTGGTGTGCGGTGTGAGGGCTTCCATGCCCCATTTTATGTATTTGATGCAGGAGCATCGAGTGGTGTAATGGCAATCTTGCATCACCCAAAAAAATGATGATTTTGTTTTCAATTATTTTCAATTTTATTATTTTCAGATATCCAATTGCTTGAACAATGATGTAGAACCTTCAAGTTTTCCAACCTGCTAAAAATAACAAACTACTGCTTTTAGAAAATTTGAATTTGAGCATATATGGAAGCAGAAATTTACTCAAAGCGTTGGAATTGAAAAATATAACCTTTGGTGAAATAATTGGCCAAAGATCACTTGTGGGCTGAAAGGTATTAAAGTTTCTGTTTCTTTAAAAATCCTTGAAAAAGTTTCAAAGTCAAATACAAGGCACTTAGAGGCCCCATACGACCCCAAAAATGGGTGTAATTGACAAAGCAAATTATAAGGGCATAGAGCACTTCACGAGCTTTCCAATGCATCAAACAATTTGTCAATCGGACACCCAGATCAAAAGTTATGGCTCCCATAAGTTTACCTATTTTTGGAGGGAGTTACAAATTTCAAAATTTTGGTTGGAAGGCGCCGAAAAGGGCTATTTATGACCATTTTTTGGGAATCCTTTGGGCAGTAGAGAAAGGGGGGAAAGTGGTGAGTCAGGAAAAGGAGGGAAAATAGAAACCCAAGTAGATTTGAAGCTATATAAGGCAGAATGTTCCATAATCCAGATGAAGCAAGCTGTAATGTGTTGTAGTCTGTTGAGGATTCATCATCTGATTTCATTCTAGTTTCTGTAATATAATGTGTTGTTCAGTTCAATAAAAGAACATTCCTATTTTCTATGTGCAATCTATGTTATTGTGTTTGACCCTCTCATCAAGTGGTACTAGAGCAAGGGTTCTTGAGTGTGTAGATAGATCGTTGATCGTGAGGCAGTTTACACTAGGACTTGAGGTTGTTGGTTTGCTGTAGATATCAAAATGCTTCCACGAAGAAACCTTGGTGGGAGAAATGCTTTGATAGAAGAGGGTTTTAGAGCCTTGTAGAGGCAAATCGATGCATTGCAAGAGGAGTTGTGAAGAGAGTTTGAGCCAAGAATAAGAGAAGAAAGCGAAGATGAAGCTGAAGAAGAAAAGTTATTCGAGGAAGAACAAGATGTTGCAAGAGATCCTGTGTAAGTTAGGTTGTTGAGGGTTATTTTGAAGATTGGAAAGAGGCATAGGATTGAAGTTTCTACCTATTCTAGGGATCTGAATCTGGAAGAGCTTATTGATTGGATAAACGATATGGAGGAATATTTCGAGTATGAAAATGTGGAGGGTCTAGAATGGGTCAAGTTTGCAAAAACAAAGTTGAAAGGCCAAGCTAGTATTTGGTGGACAAGGAGGTCCAGTTAAAGAGAAATAAAAGAGGAAAATGAAATATTATCAGATGGGATCGAATGGTGGAAAAACTAAAGAAGTAGTTTAGTCTTGTGGACTATTAGTTGAGTTTTTGAAGAAACTGCAAGGATTGAAGCAAGGTAACAAGTTTGTTAAGGAGTATACAAAAGAGTTTTATAAGATTATTATCAGAACAAGCCATGTGGAGGCCAACAAGAAGAAGGTATCCCATCACATTAATAGGATGAGGCCAAGTATTCAAGAGGAGCTGAGCCTCGTCAGAATGACCACCATAGACGATGTATACCAGTTTACTTTGAAGGTGGAAGAGAAGCTGAAGAAAAGATTTGAAAGCAAGCAAATAGGAAGAGGTCATGGTTGAAGGACTGGTGGAAGATCCTATGGAGGCCGAAATGAAGATTAAAAGAAAAGTGAAGAAGCAAGCACCGATCAAGATCAAAAAGGAGATAATGCCTACCACCCTCATGACCAAAATAAGGGTGAGCAAAGAGGAAGAGGAAGACTTGGACAAGGATCTGCAAGATAAGGTTTCAGAGGAACTTGTTTCCAATGTGGAGAAGGACATTGAGTCTATGAGTGTCCCCAACATCAAGGAAGGACAAATAGAAGACCTGAAGGTAATGTACGGGTTGCACATGTAGATGAAGGTGTATAGTCTGAGCATTCTGAAGATGTTTAAAGGGGAGAAACTCTAGTTGTCAGAAGAACCTTATTAAATGAGGATAAAGAACCAGATCAAATGACGAGTTTATTCCACACAAGGTACAAGTGTGAAGGTAAGTGTTATATTATTATTGATAGTGGAAGCATTGATAATCTTGTCTCAGAGGAGATGGTTAACAAGTTGAAGTTGACAAGAAGGCATCCACATCCATATCGGATTGCATGGTTGTAGGACCATAGAGCTTTGGTCAATGAATAGTGTTTAGTCAAGTTCAAGATTGGATACTACCATGATGAGGTGTTGTGTGACATCATATTGATGGATGCATGTCATATGCTATTGGGAATGTCGTGGCATTATGATAGGTGTGATGTCCATGATGGCCATGCAAACACCTATTCCCTGACAAAGGATGGAGTTTGTCATAAGTTGAAACCCTTGAAAGAGGTGGAAGAAAGGTATGTAGTACTATCATAATTTGCTTGGTGGATGGTAGGGAATTTTTGGATGGTATGAAGCATGAGCGTCATTGCTTTGCATTGATTCCTAAGATTAGCTAGGAGAAATGTGAAGATGTACCAACAAAAGTCTCAGATCTATTGGAAGAATTTCAAGACATTGTTCCTGATAATGTATCTGAAGGTTTACCACCAGTGAGGAAGATAAGTCACCAAATGGATTTGATAGTAGCAGCCAGTTTGCCGAATAAATTAGCCCATAGAATGACTCTTGCAGAGAATGAAGAGCTAAATAGACAAGTTCACGAGTTGTTAAGGAAAGAACTGATAAGGGAGAGCCTAAGTTCATGTGTGGTACCTACAGTACTAGCACCAAAGAAAGATGGAGAGTGGAGAATGTGTATAGATTCTCGAGCCATCAACAAAATTATAATCAAGTACAAATTTCCATTGCCAAGGATGGATGATATTAAGGATTGCTTGAGTGGAGCCAAGTACTTTATGAAAATTGATCTGAAGAGTGGATATCACCAGATCTGAATCAGAGAAGGAGATGAATGGAAGACAACCTTCAAGACTAAGGAGGGCCTGTACGAATGGTTAGTCATGCCATTTGGGCTAACCAATGCACCGAGCACATTTATGTAGCTCATGAACGAGGTACTAAAAGAGTTTTTGGGTAAATTTGTTATTGTTTATTTAGATGATATTTTGATTTTCAGTAAGACTTTGGAGGAGCACCTAATGCATGTTCGAAAAGTTTTTGAGAAGCCGAGGGAAGAAAACTTGCTGATTAATCTGAATAAATGTAGTTTCATGAAGGAGTTGGTATATCAGGGATTTTTTTATCTCAACTGAGGGTCTTAAAATGGATCTAGAGAAGGTGAGGGCTATTATTGAATGGCCTACCCCAAGGAATGTTACAGAGGTATGATCTTTTCATGGTTTGGCAAGTTTTTATAGAAAATTTATGAAGAATTTTAGTAGCATTTGTGCACCCCTAACTAAGAAATGAGAGGGGCTATAAATGCATTTAAATGGACTACAGGAGCAGCCAGGAGTTTTAATACATTAAAGTAGAAAACCACATAGAAACCTATTTTGGAACTTCCAGATTTTAATAAAGTATTTCAAGTAGATTGCGATGCTAGTGGCAATGCTATAGGAGCTCTTTTGAGTCATGAAGGTAAGACCATTGCCTATTTTGGTAAGAAGCTTAATGATGCAAAGAAAAAGTATTCTATTTATGATTAGGGGTTTTATGCTATAGTTCAGGCTTTGAAGAAATGGAGGCATTATTTGTTTTTGAAAGAGTTTGTTTTATATACTAATCATCAGGTTTTGCAATATCTTAATAGTCAAGGAAAGTTAAATTAGAGGCACTTAAAATAGGTTAAATTTTTGTAGAGTTATATTTTTGTTTTGAAGCACAAGAGCGGAAGATCAAATAGAGTTGTAGACGCCCTAAGTAGAAGGTAAAATTTGTTGACAGAGATGAAGATAGAGGTCGTCGGGTTCAATGAACTCAAGAATTTCTACCCTAAAGATCTAGACATTATAGAGGCCTAGAAAGCTTGTTTGGAGCTTGTTACCCTAGATAGGATGAGATGATTGGATTACATAATCCAAGATGGTATGTTGTTTAGAGGAAGCTAGTTGTGCATTCTGAGGAGTTCCATGAGAGAGAACCTGATTAAGGAGAAGCATAGTGGAGGGTTGGCATGACACTTTGGTCGAGATAAGACCATTGCTCTTGTCAGTGAGAATTATTACTGGTCACAGTTGCACTAGGATGTGAAGAAATTTATACAAAGTTGTAGAGTATATTAGATGGCCAAATGAGTGAGCCAGAATACTGGGCTATATCATCCCCTACCTATACTAGAGGGGCCATGGGAGGATATCAACATGGACTTTGTTCTTGGTTTACTGAGGACATAGAGAGGGCATGATTCAATATTTGTGGTGGTTGACATATTTTCAAAGATGGCACGTTTCATTCCGTGTCAGAAAATCAATGATATTGTTCACATTGCAGAGTTGTCTTTTAGAGAGGTGGTTAGACTACATAGTTTACCAAGGAGTATAGTTTCAGATAGAGATACCAAGTTTGTTGGGTATTTCTGGAGGACGTTAAGGAAGAAGTTGAAGATTGAGTTGAAGTTCAGTTCTGCACATCATCCACAGATTGATGGACAGATAGAGGTAGTGAATCAAAGTTTGGACAACTTGCTGAGATGCTTAGTAGGAGATAAGCCCAAGGGATGGGATTTGATATTACCATATGCATAGTTTGCATATAATAATTCTATCAATAGGAGTACTAGTAAATCCCCATTCCAAATTGTATATGGGAGTAGTTCGAGAAATACTTTTGAGCTGAGAAGGATAGACAAAGGAGAGAAGAGTAGTGGTGTGGTCGAAGACTTTGTAGAGAACTTGAGGAGTTTGCATGAAGAGGTATGATAACACATTAATAAAATGAATTCTCAATACAAGGTTAAGGCAGATCAAAAGTGAAAATTTAAGGAATTCAAGCTTAATGATGAAGTCATGGTTCACCTTAGGAAAGGTTCCCAATGGGGACATATAATAAGTTGAAGATGAAAAAATTTGGACCATGTAGGATCCTGAAGAAGCATGATTCAAGAAATGCATGAGGTACAGTTGCCGAGTGGAATCACCATTTCCCCTATGTTCAACATTGTCGATTTAATAGAGTATCATGAAGGTGGCACAAAGGATGGACCAATAGAAGAATAGTGGAGTATTCCGGTACCTACTTGAAAAGAGGAGATAAAAGAAATCCTTGATAACCATGTGGGAAGAAGTACCAGGAATAGTCAATATGAAGAATATCTGGTTAAGTAGAAAGGAAGGTCCACCGAAGATTCTTCCAGGTTGTCTAAAGTAGAGGTTGACCATTTGGATTTTCCTCAAACACCTGAGATGTGACAAGGTCACTTCTCAAATTACCATGGGTGTCTGATGTAAGAGCATCCAATGGTGTAAGGACAATCTTGCATCACCCAAAAAAATGATGATTTTGTTTTTTGTTCTTTTCAATTTTGGTATTTTTGGATACCCAATTGCTTGAGTAATGATGTAGAACCTTTAGTTTTTCCAACCTGTTAAAAATAGTAAATTGTTATTTTTAGAAAGTTTGTATTTGAGCACGTATAGAAGTGGAAATTTACTCAAAGCTTCATAATTGAAAAATATAACCTTTGGTGAAGGAATTGGCCAAAGATCACTTGTGTGTTGAAAAATATTAAAGTTTATGTTTCTTTAAAACCCCTGAAAAAGTTTCAATGTCAAATATGAGGCACTTAGAGGCCCTGTAAAACCCAAAATATGGGAGGAATTGGCAAAGCAAATTCTAAGGGTGTAGAGCACTTCACAAGATTTCGAATGCATCAAATAATTTGTTAATCGAACACCCAGATCAAAAGTTATGGCTCCCAGAAGTTGACCTATTTTTGGAGGGAGTTTCAAATTTTGAAATTTTGGCTGAAGGTGCCAAAAATGGTTATTTATAACCATTTTTTGGGAATCCTTTGGGCAGTAGAGAAAGGGTGGAAAGTGGTGAGTCAGGAAAATGAGGGAAAATAGAAACCCTAGCAGATTTGAAGTTACAAAAGGTAGAAGGTTCCAGAATCTAGAGGAAGGAAGCTGTAATGTGTTGCAGCCTATTGAGGATTCATCATCTGGCTTGGTTCTAGTTTGTGTAATGTAATGTGTTGTTCATTTAAATAAAAGAACATTCCCATTTTTTATGTGCAATCTGTGTTATTATGTTTGACCCCCTCATCAATATTCTAGCTGTAATCCATCTATGTTCCATGCTGTACCCACTGCATGCTTTTTAATTCCTTCCTTTATGTCTTTTGTGGAGAAGAGTTTAGCCATTGAATTGATTACTAGGGGGACGTCTTTATTTTGATCTCTCTCATACAACTTTGCATATTCTAGCCATTGGAAGTCCATGATATATTCTCTATCGTTGTGTTTTTTTGTTGCAATTCTTTCCAGAAGTCTCTCGAGTTGTGTTTCTCAAGAGAAATCAGTTCTTTCCATCTTGTTTGCATGCAATCCTCTTTTTTTGATCTCACTAGCTTTTCATGTTCCTTTTTATTTCCTTGAATTTTCAACATTTTCTTTGTTGCCTTGCAGTCTTCATCATACCACGGATTTGTCAGAAAGTTATTTTTGTTGCCTCTCTTAGGCCTAGACCTTTTGCACAAATTGAGAGCTTTGTGGATTATCTATGTCAACTTATCATTGCCTATTGTTCTCTTGTTTATATTGGCCATCTTGGTATCTTTTATTTCTTGCAATTGCTTTTCAAGCGTTGTTCAAAAATTTTCTTGGTTTACATGTGTCAAAAGGATTGTTCCTTGAGAAGTCACTTTTTGCATATCGACCTTTACATATAAATGGTTGTGATTAGATTTCATTTCTATACGACAGTCCCTCACCTCTACTTCTGTTAACCTTTTCATAAGGTTTTGAGAACAATTAACATAATCCACCACACTTTGCCCATTTTAAGTTTGACATGTAATGCTCCTTGAACTCGGCCATGCTTTTATTCCATTGCATATAATCAAATCGTACATGCTGCATATCCCCAACAATTATGCTTCGTACTACGTGATACCTCCTTTTTTTCTTGAGTCTCTTTCCCACTTTTGCTTCTCTTCCTCCTCTAACCATAAAGGGGTTTCTTTTACTCCCTCCTAATTTCTAAGGCAAAGAGCTTGGCTATTTGCTGTTGTTGTGTTAAAGTCTCCTATTAAAATGATTTCCCCTAAGGTGGTATATGTTGATATGTCCTTTTTCAATGTTGCATATGGGTCCTCTTTGTCTAGGTTCTTTTTCTTATATGGTTTTGAGCCATGAGGTGCAGAATAAAACATAACAATATAAATTGTGGATTCTCTATCCTTCATTTTCATCCATATGTACTGGTTATTTAGATCTTCCTTTTCTAATTGTATGATTAAAGGATAATGCTCCCCATTATGTAATGTGATATAGATCTATGTAGACCAAATCTAATATGTCCACTCCCCAAGCATAGCCTCTATCTTACTCAATCTCTAGTATTGTTGGTGCCAACACCATCTCAACATTGGAGTCTTCTTTCTTCCCAATGAGCAAGTGTGATTAGACCAATCAAGACCTTCCATAGGGGGGCAGAATAGAACATGAAGGAATCGAGATAAGTTAGATACCCAACCTATCTCCTGGATGGTCAACCCTTAGGAAGGAGGCTCATGATAGTGTTGGCAAGAGACACTACAAGGAATGTCATGTGTTGTCATTTATGGCAACTAAGTCCACTCCACATATCCACAGTACAATATCAAATCATACTGGAAGTCAGTTCCAAGATGTGTCCAGTCCGAATAGACAGGAACAGGGTATATGGTAGAGTTTAGTATTTTGGTCAATGGATCTCTCCAGTTAATCATTGTGTGTTGCAAATTTGAGAGAGTGTAGAGGAATGCCAGGATAATCTAAATCTAAGATTTCAGTCTCCAGTGACAAAGGGATTAAAAGTTATGAGCATATGAGTACCGGGTCCTAATATTACAGAATAAGAACATGCCGACTTGTGTTAGTTCCTTGTGCAGATCTAGTAGAAGTGTTTTGGTGAGTTGCGTATGGGATAGAATGTTAGTGGCTGACATGTATGATGACTTGCAAGTGTTATTTCTAGTACACATCAATATTGGTGTATGGATTCAACCAACATAATAGAGTACTTGTATTGTTTGTTAAGTTCTTCATAAGGCTGACAAAAAGGTGATTGAATTTCTTGAGGCAGATATATATAGCTGATGGATTCGAGTGTATTGAAGGATGTTGTGCGATGATGTAGTAGTGCGAAAAAGGAAGATTAAAAGAGTGAAAGAGAAGAGATCTAAGGTCCAGATTATGGCAGAGCAGTAAACAGGATAGAGTAAAGATGAAGTGTGTAAGATCAGTATTCTGTGCTTAACTGGAACTGAATTCTTGCATTGGCAGATGCTATTTATCAGTTCAAACCATTTGTAATCCTTTTGTAATCATTCTTGTAGGCAGTGAGCCTCTATTGAGCAGTGAGCTCTAGGCAGTGAGTCCGAAGGCATGTGCCTTCCCCTTTTGTAATACTTTTAAGAAAGTATAATCTTTTTGGGTTAACCCCCACCATGGTTTTTCCCTTAACTAGGTTTCCACGTTAAAAATCTTGGTGTCAAGTGTGTTATTTGTGTTTCTGCTCATGTGTTATTGATTCTTGCTTTTCATGGTTATATCATTAATCTGTTAAGAAGTGGTAAAGAAGAATTAACTACAGCAAGCATTAAAGTTTTAAGACAACTGATTCACCCCCCTCTCAGTTGTCAGCCCTAATTCCAACAATTGGTATTAGAGAAAGGTTCCTTGAAAGAAGTCTAACAGCCTAAGGAAGATCTGGGAAGGAGTTTCAATGGCTTCACTCAGAGAACAACTTCAATTAGCTTTAGAAGATCTTGACCGGTCTAAAGCAGAAATAGATGACTTGAAAGCGAACCTCAAGGATGCTGATGATTGCATTGACTTGCTAAAAGATAAATTAAAAAAATCAATGGAAAAAAGGAAGGAACTACTTCATCAGCTAGCTAATCTTACTGAAAAAAATGGCATGAATGAGGCTTTGGAAGAAAAGACAAAGGAATGTGAGACGCTAACAAAAGAAGTTTCTGTTCTAAAACTTGAGATGGAATCTAGGGTAATGAGGCTAACCAAAGAAATTGAGCAAAGGAAGAAGACTGAAGAAGACCTAAATCAAACTATAAAAGAAAGAACTGAAGAATGTTGCAGATTGGATAGAATAGCTGGCCATCTAGAGTCTGATCTACAAGAAAGCAAATACAATGAGAGAGAACTTGAAAGGCAAATTGTCATTCTCAGACATGACCTACAAATTGCAAATGAATACAAGAAGTTCAAAATAAGTTCAGCTAAACTTGAAGCAATGCTTGAGAGTCAGAAGAAGGCTGATGATAAGCATGGTCTTGGGTATGAGAAAGGTGAAAGCTCCAGATCTGGACAAAGAAATTTTCAACCAAGGAATGAGAGAAATAGACCTAGAAGACCTCCAGTAAGACAACCTAATGCTCAAAGGTATCCATCTTTCAATGGAAATTATTTCATGTGTAATAAATTTGGTCATAGAGCCACTCAATGCAGAAGTAGAGTGAATCAAAGTAGTCCATCCTTCTCCGATCAATGCTTCAATTGTAAGAGGTATGGTCATAGATCCAATAAATGCAGAAGTATGATGATGAATAACCCTAACAATAAAGGAAATGGCAATTCTTTTAATGGCTACTGCTTTGCATGCAATGGATTTGGACACATGGCCAATCTATGTAGAACAAGAGTGAATCAAGTAAATAAGCAAATAAATGTTGTATGCTTTAATTGCAATAGATCTGGTCAAATTGCAAGATTTTGCAGAAGCAGGAACAATAATGGAAAAGGACCGGTAAACAGAGATCAGAAACAAGACAAAGGAAAGAGCAAAGTGGATGCAGATGAGATTCAGAGTGAAATGAACAAAATTTGGGTGAAGAAAGATGTAATGAACAATGGAGATGGGTACGCACCGGAATCAGGTGTTGATAACCCTTCCGGTAATTAAACTAGGAGCTCTGGCTCAGGGGGAGTTGCAATAAAAATCTAATTCCCCCAGCCAATAAGTGGGTGCTTGAATCTGGCACAATGAGTAAAGGTGAAATGGACTATTACAGATCTTTTGAAAGAATTTCCAGAAGAAAAGAAGTGGATACGACAATTTGCAGAGCAATTCATGAGAAACTGCATCAACAGGTAGAGTAACTAGATGAATTAGGGTAAAGAGCATTTATTGCAATAAGAAGTTAGAATGCAGAGGTTAAAAAGTAACCCAAGGAATTTCAAAATCACTTTGCATCCAAGGAGAAAAGAGGTGAATGAGTTCTCAGCTGAGAACTTTCAAGAGTTGAAGCGTGAAGACGATTTCCAAGCAAAACCCTAATCTATGGAACAAGGTATTTCCATTTCCTATGAAATCTCTTTGAAATTTCAATCTCTGCAAATGGCTACACCTTTAGTTGTTGACATTACTGAGCGCCCAAGACCTAAATTTAAGAAACATCCTTACAAATCTGTGGATGTGGATCCAATGGGTGCATTCTATGAGGTTCTGAATGGGGTTTTGCACGTGTAGGATATTAGGGCGTATATACATTGCAATTTAGATGAGTTTGGAAATTTGAGATTGCTGGAATTGTTTGAGAACCATCTAAAGGATGATAACTATTTGAAACCAGAATTCAAAACCCTAGAGAGCAAACATCTTCAAGTCATCAAATTTCTGACATTTGATGAGAGTGAGTGGGTTCATTACATCTTGAGCTGAATGCATGATGAGTTCATATGGCTGTTGAAACCTTTCAAGATTTCAAAGGATGTTATCAGAATTGTGATTGGGTTAAATTCAACTGGTGGATTACCCATGTTGAAATCTGTGAAAAACCAGACTGTTATTGATGTAACCGGTGCCAAGTTTGACAAAAGGGCAATGACCATCAATGACATTATTGAACCGAATGTTAAGTTTGCCTCTATGGTGATTGGTTACAAGATTTATCACTCCAGCAGGGAAAACTCTATCTTCGGAATTCTCATATATGTGGCATATCAAATGTTGAAAGAAAATATAGATTATGACCTATGTGAGCTGTTATAGAACCAACTGATTGAGAACTTGAGCAAAATTAAGAAGGATAAGAAAAACACCTTCAAATATGGTTCTCTGGTTATATGTTTATTCTTCTACTTCATGAATGAAGTGCCTAGAGTAAAAGGTGTGCAATGGACTAGTGACAAACAAGTTGCAATGCAAATAAGAGATCATTGAGTATGATCCGAAACGTTGATTCAAAAACATACACAGTGAAATCCAGAAGCACAGGCATACTTTATCATGGACTGTGGAAAACTCATGCCTTCTAATAAGAGATCATCTACACAGCATTGGAGATTCTAAGGCACAAAAAATTGCAATCTGGGGGTACTTTAAAAAATTTTAGAGTATGATGCACTCTAGGGAAAGAATCCCTAAATCAGTAGTTGAGAAATATAAAAATGAAATCTATATTATGGTGGACATTGATCAGTGCCTAATGGAAGCTGTAGAACCTAGAACTATCTGGATTATGCCTATGGTTTATGAGGTTGATGAGAAGATTTTGGAAATATATGCTCAACATCTCTTGAGCAAACCCAAGGATGATTTTGTAGAGAGATTTGGGACTTATAAAAAGCTTGATGAAAAGCTGCATGTTGAACTCCGGAAGCCAGAGATTAAGAGAAAAGCTCAGAAGCAAGTAGAAATGTATGCTGAAAGCATTGGGATAACAAAGGAAGCTGTGAGGCAGAATAGAGAAAGAATAGAAAAAGCTGAGAAGGAGAAGTAGGATAAGAAACAAGGAAATACTCCAGTAGAATCCTCCTCCACTCTAAGGACTACTAGGAGCTCTGTTGCTACCCCTGTTCCCCCAAAACCTGCCAATCCTGAGAAACGAGAAGACATATCATCCTGTAAGGAAAAGAAGAGAACTAAATTAAAGACAAAGAAATCACATGACCATTTGGAAAAGGAGGATGAAGAAAAGACAGACTTAGATGATGGGATTAAGGAGCTAAAGGCCACGAGTGCTAAAACTGTTAAAGTATCTGAAAAGAATCCTCCCGGAAGCAAGAAGACAAATAAGAGGCAGAGATAAGAGGCTGATTATAAGAAGCAAATTCCCTCTGTGAAAAACATTGTCAAGATAGTCACTGTTGATGGGAATTTAAAACCACTGACTAAATTCTATAATCTTTACAATGGCGCGGACAAAAGACTTTTGGAAGAAGCCACTATCAAGTACTTGAATGTATTCAATCGAGCACTGGTGGAAATTCTGTCAGAAGTTCCAAAAGACTTAAGAAACATCTTGGAGATAAGAAAAGAAGAAGCCAAGTCAAAAGATATGGAGCTGAGGGAACATGTGTTAACCACTCTATGTCCGGTGATCTCCAGTAGAGAAGCAGATAAATTTTTTAAAGAGGTCAAAAATGAATTTAGGAGTAAGAAAAGAATGAACAAACTGATGATTGGAGAGATAGATGAAATAGTCCAAGAAACTGAACAAATTTTGAGAAAAGCATTGGACAAGAACAAGTTCTTTGTTGTGTCAGACCCGGATGAAGAAGAGCAACGGAAGGATGAGCAACAATTTGGAATGGATGATTCCTTTATCTCGAAAGAGGAAGCAATAAGTAGGGAAGAAGTAAAAAGAACAGATGAAACTACTGATGCAGGAGGTATTCTAACTCCTACAGATCATTCTGACAAAGAAGATACATAGATGAATATAGAAGTAGATGATCAAATTGAAGATGATTCATTGAAGATTGAAGAGCATGAAATAGAAAAAGGCTGAGGTAGATGAAGTAGAAGAAGATGGTGCAAATGTTGATGCACCCAAACAAAATAATCCTAATACTAACACTGAGAAAACTCAAGGAAAGGAAGGTGGTCCAGAAATTGTGGCAAGAGACACTGCAGATGCAGTGAAGAGTTTCCTGAGTAAAGAAAAACTAGAGTTTGATGAACCAGAACTGATTCAAGGACCAATCAACCTGGATACTCTCTCTCTGGTCCAAATGATGAAGATAACATCTTTCACACAAGCCAAGGCAAGAGAAAAGATATTGAAATCTTACATAGAGGACAATGAGATGTTAGGCCTTGCATCTGGTATATTGGAGAAGATAATGCCAACTTTCCAGAAGAATCCATCTGATTCTCCCATTGGAAATCTGAAGAACCTCGTAAATTCTGTAAGTACACACTTTGAGTCCTTTGAGAAGTCTGTAGTTATTAAAGTCCGGAATGAATTTTTGGATAAGAGATTTAGTGAGCTAAAGGGACTAATAGGGAATGATAGAAAGGTACTTGATATCAGTATAAAGAGTATTCAAAATGCTCTTAATGACGAAGGTGATGTATACAAATTTTGTCTATCTTGGCCTAAAGTTATTGAGGATATTGAGAAGAAGATAATGGAGTGGGAACAAAAATTGTTGAAGCTATCTCAAAATTTTGATCCTCTAATAGTTTCTCTGGTAAGTCAGGAGTGTGTGATGAAATAAAGAATCTTGTTAAAGAAAAGAGCAATATTGTGGAGAGAATGTGTGAACTCCGAGGATTGATTGCCCCCAAGTTAGAAACAATGTTTACTGCTTTATCAGAAGCTCAAGTTGCAGTCCAGACAGGTGATCCTTCAGATTTGAAGAAAGCAAAAATACAGGCATTCCTACTAAGTGGACATATCTCAATTCTGGATGGCATGAAAAGAAGTTGGGCCTCTGAACTTGTGCAGTTGAAAAATAGTTTTGCAGATATTCTCAAGTTCATGTAAATATAATACATGGATTATTTGTACATATGCGGCCTTGTATACAGGTGTCTTGTGTAAATTTTGGTTTGCGGATCCCACCCTTTGCCATTGATGTCAAAGGGGGAGTGAGAGACAGTGAAAAATGAAAGAAAATGGAAAATCCATCAAAGGGGGAGCAGTGGAAGAATATATAAGTGTACACAGTAGGGGAGTTAGTCATGACACTTGGTCATTTTTCACTAAGTGTTGCCATCAATGCCAAAGGGGGAGATTGTTGGCAAGAGACACTGTAAAGCATGTCATGTGTTGTCATTGATGGCAACTAAGTCCACTCCACACATCCACAATGCAGTATCAGATCATACCGGAAGTCAGTTCCAAGATTTGTCTAGTTTGGATAGATAGGAACAAGGTATATGGTAGAGTTTAGTATTTTGGTCAGCGAATATCTCTAGTTAATCATTGTGTGTTGCGAATTTGAGGGAGTGTAGAGGAATGTTAGGACAATCTAAATCCAAGATTTCAACCTCTGGTGACAAAGGGATTAAAAGTTATGAGCATCTGAGTACCGAGTCCTAATATGACAGAATAAGAACAGGCTAACTTGTGTTAGATCCTTGTGCGGATCTAGTAGAAGTGTTTTGGTGAGTTGTGTATGGGATATAATGTTAGTGACCGACATGTATGGTGACCTGCAAGTGTTATTTTTGGTACACATCAATATTGGTGTATGGATTCAATCGACATAATAGAGTACTTGTATTGTTTGTTAAGTTCTTCATAAGGCTGACAAAAAGGTGATTGAATTTATTGAGACAGATATATATAGCCGATGGATTCGAGTGTATTGAAGGATGTTGTTGTGTGATGATGTAGTAGTGCAAAAAAGGTCGATTAAAAGAGCGAAAGAGAAGAGATCTAAGGTCCGGATTATGGTAGAGCAATAAACAGGATAGAGTAAAGATGAAGTGTGTAAGATCAATATTCTGTGCTTAACCAGAACTGAATTCTTGCATTGGCAGATGCTATTTATCAGTTCAAACCATCTATAATCCTTTTGTAATCATTCTTGTAAGCAGTGAGCCTCTATTAAGTAGTGAGCTCTGGGCAGTGAGCCCGAAGGCATGTGCCTTCCCCTTTTGTAATACTTTTAACAGAGTATAATCTTTGTGGGTTAACCCCCACCATGGTTTTTCCCTTAACTGGGTTTCCACGTTAAAAATCTTGGTGTCAAGTGTGTTATTTGTGTTTCTGCTCATGTGTTATTGATTCTTGCTTTTCATGGTTATATCATTAATTTGTTAAGAAGTGGTAAAGAAGAATTAACTATAGCAAGCATTAAAGTTTTAAGACAATTGATTCACCCCCCCCGCTCAGTTGTCAGCTCTAATTCCAACAGATAGTATCTATCCCTCTAACTTAGCCTTAAGAAATGTTAGTCTCTCTCCTCGAATCAAAACTCCAAGGATGTGGTATGCATCGTACAAAGTAATGGTCCACTCACCTTGAACTCCTAGGAATCTTAAGGTGTTCCAGTCTACTTCTAGTAAGGCAAGATATCACAACAAATCCATGCAAAAGGATGAATAATCAAAACTCATAGTACCTTTGCTAATCCAACCCTCTTGAGAACCGTCTCTGCTTTGCCCAATACCTCCATAGTGTCTACAAACTAGGCATATTGCCTATTGGAATTCCATTGAATATAAGTATACTACAACACCAAGAAGGCCTCATTCAAGCCTTGAAAAACCCTAAACATCATAAAAAGTCAAAAAAACACAAAAAAAGTAGAAAAGACCCCAAAAAATCTACAAAAACTATAAAACATCAAAATCAACTTACAACCCATGAAAACGACTTAAAACAGGGAACTTTTTGGTTGCTTCTAACTAGCAAGGGTGACTAGGAGAATCTCTTGAGCAACCCCTAGGGTCTCTCGGGTGACCTAGGAAGAGTGGTAGGGGCGCCCAAGCGACTAGCCCCTTGACTATAGGTGACTTGGTAGGGCACAAAAGACAACCCTACCCAAACCAAAAGCAAACCCCAAGCTCCCAAAAGCATAAAATTTTCAATGGAAAATTGTAAAAGTTCATAACCATGTCACACTTGTATGAAGGAAATGGTCAACACAAATACAAATTTTCAACTTGGATTGCCTAAAAGTGATGTTTATGTTTTGAATTTTAAAATGATATAAACTAATGAAATGTAGAACTCCTAATGTAGTTTATCTTTATAATTTTTTTAATTATTTGAATAATTTTTTTATGAATTTATGAGAATAATTTTAATTGCTGAAATGCTTTGAAAAGAATGAGGTTGATGGGATGTTGCAAAAAAATGAGCAAATTTCTTTCTTTGATTTTTCCCACTTAGATAACTTGAAAATCTAGTGCATGGAGAAAATAATTTAATTTTTATTAATATTTATTTTTTAATAATGTTTTAAAGTAAAATTTAATCAAAACATCATAGTTTTCATGGGACATCAGCTTTTGTCTAAATTTTTAATCATAAAAAAAATTATACCCTCTTGGATAAGATTCTTTCCTCTGGTGCATCATATATTAAAAAAAAATGTATTTTATTATTATTTTTAAATTTATGATTAGTGTCATGTTTTATTATAATAATCTACTTGCAATAATTTTAAAAAATCACAATAATACTAATTCCGAGCTCTACAAAAAAGTATTTTTGGATTTCCATAAAAAATACAATCTGATTCGAGAAATTTAGAGGTGAAGTTGAAATATCTTTGAAATTGTTGAAAGGGGGGTGGGTTGCCACAAGAAATTTTGGCATAAACTAAGTTATATATATATAAAGATTCTACACTCCAAGCTCTACAAAAAGGTAGTTTTAGATTTTCATAAAAAATACAATCTGATTCGAGAAATTTAGAGGTGAAGTTGAAATATCTTTGAAATTGTTGAAAGGGGGGTGGGTTGCCACATAAGAAATTTTGGCATAAACTAATTCGACTAAGCCTTTTTCAGTCGACTCAGTTTTAGCTTAGAACTTTGTTGCTCAATTTTAATTTATCAATTTATATCTTGAACATTCTAATTTATTTTCAATTGTTTCATGGGAAACTTTTTGCTTAGAAAAGTTTCGGGCCTAACCTTTCCACTTGAGAATTGACATCCACATACATACTATGTGGATGCTACGTAGTTTTGAGTGTAACTTTTTCAGCCAAAAAAGTTTAGCTCGAAAGCTTTTCACTTGGAACTATTTAGTTGGCCAAAAGTGTGACACAAGTTTGAACTTTTACCCAAAATAGCAAAATGAAAACATGAAAACATTCCTAACCTAGACAACAATCAAAAGAAACAAACAAATTCAAATTTGATGAACATTTTCAAAAGAAAACAACAAAAAGAGAAATGGTGAAAAAGAGAGTTCTTCTCTTTTTTTGCCCCTATGGAACCTCCTGAGCTTATGCACCTTCCATGATATAGATCCCCTCATCCTAAGCTCATTGTAGGCTATTTGTTTTCTCAATTTCATCATTGTTTGACTATTTTCCCTCTTCTCCCCTCTCCTCTTTTCTTTCCTCTTTGTAGTTGCAAGTGAAAATGACCTTTCCTTTTGTTTGTTTTTTATTTTGTAGAGTAGGTTCTTGCTTCTCATTTGTGTTTTCTTCTTCATCTAACTTGCAAATCATCGAAACAAAGTAATTCAACACTAATCAAATTGAACCCTACATGACAACTATTCACATAAGTTGAGGCATGCAACAAAGGTAGTATCATTCAATAACCTCACATCGATGGTAAGTTTTAACTTGTCACATTTCATTTGTGCTTCCTCAATCACCATATTATACATGATTGACAAATTTATTTGGAGGTCTGGATGCAAGAAAACAAATGGATAAGAATAGGGAAGTGTGCGTCCTGCAAGCCTATTTTGAGAAATGGCACCTAACTTCTATGTAGAATGCCATACTTGAAGGGGCAATATGTAAGCACCCAAAATTGCATAGGTCAATATTACATGTCTGATGATGGTTTGACACTCCAATGCACGACCCTCGTGGCATGATTATTTCTCCTCACAACCTTTTTTCCCTTGATGGAAGTTGTCCCATCATCCTAGTACCCTTCCTAAGTGTTTTTCATCCTTATTTTTTAATCATCCTACCCCTCCTAATCTTTCTGTTAGGGTTAGCCGGCAGAAGATATCAATTAAATGCAAATAAAGATTAAACAGAGAAATGGAAATACACAGAATTAATAACAGCGAGAGACAAGATTTAACATGGTTCACCCAAACTCAGGCTACATCCACCAAACAGAGAGTCCAATATTATTATCCAATAAATCAAAATGATTACAATCAGCAATCCCTGCAACTCAATACCGCTGCAAATGCTACAATACAATGCCCAAACCCTAGCCCTTGGCTGCCTTTTATCAAGCCTTTTTTGTCAGTTACAAAAATTAGGGTTTTCTTATGTCGGTCATAAAAAATAGGATTTTTTTTGAAGTCGGCCCTAGGATTTTTTAAGTCGGCCCTAAATTTTTTTTTCCTAGTGTACAGTACTTTCCTGATCAGTCGCCACCTACCAACAATCTCCCACTTGGAGACTGATCAGGCTCCACACCAACACAATCTCCCACTTGGAGACTGATCCTGGACGACACTGCTGCGCATGCAGCTCCTACTGGAAATAAGCACCCTGGACTCTACTGTTCTATTTTTGTTGTTTTCAGTCTAGAAGACCAACCGAAGCTGAAGAGGAGCTCAGCTTCTCCCTTGTCACTGCCTTTGTAAACATATCCGCTGGATTTTCATCTGTATGTATCTTTTCCAGCCTTAACTGTCCATTATCCAACACTAACCGAATGAAGTGATACCTCAACTGTATGTGTTTGGTCTTTGAATGCAAGGCAGAATTCTTTGCAAAATGTATGGCACTCTGATTGTCTGTATACAAAGAACTGTTAGCCTGTTGTTTACCCAATTCTTCCATGAAAAATTGTAGCCATATCATCTCCTTGCTTGCCTCTGTTGTAGCTACATATTCTGCCTTTGTGGTGGATAAAGCAACCACCTTTTGCAACCTGGAAATCCAACTCACCGATGTTCCACCTACAGTAAAGACATAACCTGTAGTACTCTGCCTGGTATCAATATCCCCTGCCAAAACTGAGTCTACATAACCTGCTAAATCAGTATTAGAGCCCCCAAAACATAAGTGTTTATTAGATGTACCTCTCAAATATCTGAGAATCCATTTGATCGCATTCCAATGCTCAAATCCGGGATGACTCATATACCTGCTAACGACGCCGACATCATGTGCAATATCTGGTCTCGTGCAGACCATGGCATACATTATACTTCCTACAGCTGAAGCATATGGAACCTTGGACATTTTTTCTTCCTCCTCTTGTGTCTTTGGACACATCTCCTTAGTCAATTTCAAATGACTAGGCAAAGGTGTGCTGACAACTTTTGCATTCTCCATATGGAATCTCTGCAACACCTTTTCAACATAAGCAGCCTGAGATAGAGTTAATTTTCTGTTCTTCCTATCTCTACAAATTTTCATACCAAGGATTTGTTTTGTTGCCCCCAAATCCTTCATATCAAATGACTGTGCTAACTGATGTTTTAACTCTTTGATGTGATCCATGTTAGACCCAGCTACAAGCATGTCATCAACATATACACATAAAATAATGTAGCTGTCATTATCTAACCTCTTAAAATAAACACAATGGTCAAAATTACACCTGTTGTAGCCTTGCTCAGCCATAAAACTATCAAATTTTAAATACCATTGTCGAGGTGCTTGTTTCAGGCCATACAAACTCTTCTTCAATCTGCACACTTGTTTCTCCTTACCTTTGACCTTAAATCCCTGTGGTTGTGCCATGTATATCTCCTCCTCCAAATCACCATAGAGAAAGGCAGTTTTCACATCTAGCTGTTCCAAATGCAAATCTTCAGCAGCCACAATACTTAAAACAGTACCAATAGAAGTCATCTTGACAACCGGAGAAAAGATATCATCAAAATTAATGCCCTGTTTCTGTGCAAATCCTTTTACAACTAACCTAGCCTTAAATCTTTTCTTACCTCCATCTTCCTCTTTCAACCTGTAAACCCATTTGTTTGGTAAAGCCTTTTTACCTGTAGGTAACTTACATAATTCCCAAGTCTGATTTTTCAGCAAGGAGTCCATTTCTTCTTTCATGGCAAGCTCCCACTGAACTTGTGTATTCACCTGCATAGCTTCATCATACCCTTCTGGTTCACCAGCATCTGTTAACAAAATAGAATACAAAGAGGGAGAAAACCTTTAAGGAGGTCTACTTATCCTTGTTGACCATCTAACATTCACTGGAGTTTGTGGTATTTCTGGTTGCTGTTGCGGAGCATGAGGAGCCACTGGAACATCACTATTTGGAGTATCATCTAGCACCACATAATCCTTTTCTTTCTTCTCATGCTGCTGCAACTGATCTTTGTACAACACCTTCTCATTGAATATAACATCCCTCCTTCTCACAATTTTCTGATTTTTAAAATCCCAAAGCCTATAACCAAATTCATCAATGCCATATCCAACGAAGGTACATTTTTTTGATTTCGCATCCAGCTTGGTTCTATTTTCAGAATCTATATGTGCAAATGCTTCACAGCTGAAGGTTTTCAGAAAAGAATAACTCACCTTCTTACCTGTCCATGCTTCCTCTGGAATACCACAGCCCAAAGGAACTGAAGGACCTCTATTAATTAAATATACAGCAGTGTTGACAGCCTCTGCCCACATGTTTAAAGGCAACCCAGCATGCAATCTCATGGTCCTTGCACGCTCCATTATTGTCTTATTCATGCGTTCAGCCACTCCATTTTCCTGTGGAGTCCCTGGAACCATTTTCTGCCTAGGAATTCCATTAAAGGAACAATAATCTTCAAATTCTTTGCTGCAATACTCACCGCCATTATCAGATTTGAGACATTTTAATCTTTTACCTGTCTCATTCTCAACCAAGCTTCTCCATTTTTTAAATGTTTCAAATACATCAGATTTCTGTCGAAGGAAATAAATCCAGACCTTCCTAGTTGCATCATCTATGAATGTAACATAATACAGAGAGCCACCGAAAGAAGATACCTGAGCTGGTCCCCATACATCTGTATGCACAAGCTCCAATTTTTCATTTTTCTTTTGCTTCCCATCTCTGAGAAAACTGACTCTCTTTTGTTTTCCATACACACAACTTTCACAGAAATCCATATTAATACATTTCAGACCTGGTAAAACTTTCTTAGAATGAAGTACCTTCATACCTTTTTCACTCATATGCCCAAATTTGTTATGCCACAGTGTTGTTTTAGAACCTGCAGCAACTTTTCCAGTCTCTTCCTGCAAACCTGCAGCAATTGTTCCTGAACCTGTTTGTTTTTCCTCTATAACATCTAAAGTAGAAGGAACAGTATGACCTGTACAAAGATATAAGGTGCCTACTTTCACACCTTTTGCTACTACTAAGGCACCTTTTGAAACCTTCCAATTTTTATCAATAAATATAACAGTGCAACCTTGTTCAGTTAGCTGCCCTGCTGAAATTAAATTCCTACTGAGCCTTGGAACATGCCTTACCTCTTGTAGTAGCCAATGATTCCCATTCTGCAACTTAATCTTGATTCTTCCTTTTCCAACAATCTGACAGGGTTCGTTATCTCCTAAATAAACTAGCCCAAAATCCCCTTGGACATAATCAAGAAAATAACTTCTATGGGGCGTAGTATGAAATGAGGCCCCTGAATCTAAAACCCATGAATCATCAGCATTATCTAGGGAAAGAATCAAAGCGTCATCTTTAGATTTATTACTTACCACATTTGCTTCCTTATTGCCTTCTTGTTTGTCTCCTTTATTTTTCTGAGACCAACAATCTTTCTTCAGATGACCTAGTTTTCCACAGTACCAGCAATCCTTCTATCCTCTGGTTTGGGATCTTTTGTCCTTTGATTTTCCTCGTGACTTCCCATGACCTCCAGAACCTTTTCCTCTCTCCTTTGATCTGCCCCTGCTTTCTGCATTCAAAACACTGCCTGATTTGGATCCACCTGAGCTTTTCTTACGAATTTTCTCACTCAGAATAACACCAACAACATCATTAAATTTCAGGGTATTTGAACCAGAACCAAAGTTACTAACCGCCATTACCAAACTATCCCAGCTTTCAGGCAATGAACATAATATCAAGAGAGCTCTAACTTCTTCATCAAATTTTACATTTACAGAAGTCAATTGACTGACAATCGTATTAAATTCATTTAAATGATCTGTCACAGATCCACCTTCAACCATTTTCAGATTAAACAAACGCTTCATAAGAAATACCTTATTTGAGGCTGAGGGTTTTTCATACAATTTTGCCAAAGCTTTCATTAGACCATCTATTGTCTTCGCTTCCGTTATATTGAATGCCACCGATGGTGCCAGGCACAACTGAATGGTTCCCAGTGCCTTTCTGTCAAGAAGATTCTAATCCTCATCAGACATTGTTGCCAGTTTCTTGGCTACTCCTTCCAACGGCATCCATAAATCCTTTTGATAGAGGTAATCCTCCATCTGCATCTTCCATAACTGATAGTTTTGCCCATTGAATTTATCGACTTTCAATCTTCCCTCGTCCGCCATTGCTCCCACTCAACCGTGAGACTTTCCTGCAGATGATAATCGAACACAACCCGCTCTGATACCACTTGTTAGGGTTAGCCAGCAGAAGATATCAATTAAATGCAAATAAAGATTAAACAGAGAAATAGAAATACACAGAATTAATAACAGCGAGAGACAAGATTTAACGTGGTTCACCCAAACTCGGGCTACATCCACCAAATAGAGAGTCCAATATTATTATCCAGTAAATCAAAATGATTACAATCAGCAATCCGTGCAACTCAATACCGCCGCAAATGCTACAATACAATGCCCAAACCCTAGCCCTTGGCTGCCTTTTATCAAGCCTTTTTGTCGGTTACAAAAATTAGGGTTTTCTTATGTCGGTCATAAAAAATAGGATTTTTTTTAAGTCAGCCCTAGGATTTTTTAAGTCGGCCCTAAAAAATTTTTTCTCGGGGGCTGCCGCCCCCGAACCCCAGTGAGGATACATGGCTAGTGTATAGTACTTTCCTGATCAGTCGCCACCTATCAACAATCTCCCACTTGGAGACTGATCAGGCTCCACACCAACACACTTTCTGCTTTCTAAAAACCTTTTTTTCTACCTTAAGTTGTAGGGGTGCCAAAGAGACCTCAAGGTCACCTGGGAAACCTACTCTAGTAGAAGAAGTGACCCATACCCCAACATGGGTGACCATTTTGTGTTTTAAAGTGAGTGTAAGTTGCTTATTTTTTACTAGTTTTCTTCCAGATTCCCTCCCAATGGCCAACTTTTTTCCATGTTTTTTCCTGACTTTACTTCTCAATTTTATGTGTATATTAAACTATTTTATTCCCTAATATTCTTTCTCCATTCCTCTCCTATATTTATCCCCCCTTTCTCATTGATAAGGAAGGAGAACTTTTGCATACAAATTTTGAGTAGATTCAAAGAAATTTCCTATCCATACAATAGAAAGATTAGTCTTACAAGTTCTACATCCCATCCCCAAGCACTTAATCACCTTAGGAGATTTCATGCCTCTTTATATAGCCTCAATTCCAATTCCTCTTGTTTAGTTATACTAGGAAGCTAATGTTATTATCTTGATGCTCAGATATCATAGGAAGCTAATGCTATCTTCCTCACAATTCACTCTCAATTTAACCCCAACTTGAATCTTCCATTTACATTCAGCGGAGTACACCGAGGCTAGAAGAGGAAAATAAACAAATAAAAGTTGGACCCTCTAAGGACACATTCACAACAGTTCTTCAAGAATCTCAAAAGCTTCTCGTAGGTTCTTTGATTTCAAAGCAATTTCATTTCTTAGTAATTAAATCACTCGTCTTGCCTAAGGACTATAACACTTTGTTATTACTTCTTAGTTTAGTATAAGTTTATTTGTTTATTTCTTAGGTAATGTTAGATTTAGATTACTTCTTTTTCATTTACTATAGTAAATTAGAAGTTTCTTTTACTTTCAAATGCATCTCAAAACAAAATATGAAAAAATCATAGCGTAGATTCCATACAAAAGTCATATGGTTAATTAGCTCACATTGCATTTTATAAAAGAAAAATAAGAATTAGGTTAGCTTTCTATCTAACACACATATAGTTTATCCTTCATAGAAAAGCACAAAAGCAAAGAAAAAAGAGAAAAATGTCCTTGGTTCCATCATGAGGCATCCAACATATGTCAACAACTTATCCAACAAACACAAAAGCAAACAACTCCTTCAACTACTTGAAATTGCAAAACACAAAAACAAATAAATATCAACTTCAATAGAAAACAAAAAACAAATAAACCAAGAAATCACTAACTATGAAATTATTTATCCTTGAATTGGATATTTATGCCAAATGTGTCTTGGGATTAAAAAATATTGGATTGAAGTGGTTCTTGATGAAATTTAGGAAAACATGTCCACACCTAGGTAAATGAAAAAACAATGAACAGAGATGGATAAGAGAAGAGTCTCACTTAAGAGAACTCACTCTCTTAGACAAAATCATCACACACATTGACACCAGACTTTTAGTGCTAGTAGCACAAAGAGAACGTTTGAACACCACAACTCAAGAAACAACCATTCCACATTCCACACCTCAAATTAACATCATAGTCCACTATCAAAAAATTCTTCCTCATGAAGTGAGTGAACCTGTTGAGACAACCCTCATCCCACACAACCATTTTATTGACATTCACAAGATTCTCTTGCTAAGAGAAGAGATCGATCAATTGGATTCTCCTCTACTTAGCTAGATTTTCCTAGAAGAGCATGAGTAATTCGATCCATGGCATCAACAAAGGTGCAACACATGACACATGTGTCATTCTAAGTCCACCTCATTCACTTTTAGTGATGAGAAGATTTAGACTATCACAGTCTTCATAATACTTTTCTCAAAGTCAAAGGATCTGAAGGTTGATGGGGATGAGGAGGGGGGTTCTTGTTGTAGAAGGAAATGAGTAGGGATTGAAGTAAAGGGAGGGAAATGGATTGATTGGGGGAAATAAACAAGTAGATCTCAAAATATAAAGGCAAGATAGGCTAGAGAGTGATCTTTCTCACAAGAATTATACTATTTTATACCTAAAATACAAGCTCAAATGCCTTAACTAAATTTATTCCACCTATGGCCTAGATCATGACTATAATGTCAAAGGTTCATCACTCTAAGATAATACAAGAATGGTGTTCCTTCAGGTAGTCTGATCTTAATGAGGATTCTCTCCCATGTTCAATTAAAGCATATGTTAAGTCAAATAGAGATTCCATTGGACCACACTTTATAGTTACGAGTTACTCCAAAATATACAAAATTTCTACATTCCTTGAAATGATCACAAGAGAAGCAACCTAAGGTGTCCTAGTCAACAATGCTTCTAAGGGAAAGCATTCAAAACCACTCCAATGTATTTCCTTTTAAAGAGACCATAGAGAGTTAAGTGTGACACTTGCTTCAATAACATGAAGTGTGCATGGTTCAACATAACCCAAATATGTTCTATTAGAAGGTGGAATCACCTCCATTGAGAGGGAAAGTACTCTCATGAAAACAACTGGAAACTCATCCTAGTTGATGATTTGAAGAGAGTTGTTGACATCCAAGCAATGAATGCCTTATTTCATTGTCTCTAGTGACCCATGTCTGTTGCTGAATAATTAGTACAAGGATATACTTTTATGTTGCTTCTCTACATAGAAGGTAATTCATCATGAATAAACATTTCTTGAAATTGACAAATTTTTGAGCTAGTTCAAATTCTTCTCATAAAATAGGCACAGTTCTGTGAGTTACTTAAGAAGAGTTGGAGTCACCAAGGGATATCAAAGTGATTCAAGAAAGAAATTCCTTCAGGGTTCACTAGAGTCTTGAAGGATAATCTTGCATTATCTAGATATGTTGCACCCAATCTAAAATTGAACTATGTTACAAGGAATGAGATTTTGTCATGTTCAATCGTCATTTATATGTGTCATTCATGTCAACAACGAAGTCATAAGTCATCTTCGATCAAGTCACATGTCTATGTCTCCTAGTTTGAAATGTCAAATTGTCAAGTTGCAGGTCGATTTGTTAAGTCCAAAGTTCATCTTGTCGAAGTCTAGTGTTTGTGGTCACCAACTTAGATTGTCATAAACGTCAAGATTTGAATATTTGTTAATTGTTCATGATTTGTCTATCATTTTAATTTTAATTGATATTTTTAGTTAATAATTATTTTTAAATTAAAAATGATTAATGATTATTAGTTATTTTTTAAATTTGAAATTATTATCGTTATTGTTTTTATAATGAAAAATCCACAAACTTTAAAATATTAAAAACTTAAAATAATAATAAAAAAATGAAACCTTTGTAAAGGCACACACCTAGCCAAATGGCATGTGCCTTATCAAAGTTAATAAAAAAAAATATATGGGTGTGCACCCATACAATGGCGCACACCATATCATAGAAATTAACAAACCAAAAAATTAAATCTTGTTGTATGGCACACACCATGTCTAATACACACTTGCACAAAGAGAAAAATCATAAACAAAAATAATTAAAACAAAGAAAATTGACACCAAAGGATGAGTGGAGGGAAAATCACACCAGAAAAGTCTTAGAAGAGTTAAAAAAATATGCAAAGGTGCCCATTTGAGACATTAACCACATCAAGTAGAAATAAAACAAAGTCAACATAAAAATCACACCTAGAGCATCAAACTCCCATGCTAGCCTTCTATAAATCACCTAGTAGCATGTCGACCTCCGATACAAAATGCATGAGATTATAGTTGTAAATTGGTTCTTAGAGGAAGGAAATAAAGTTTTAAAGGAGCATATGGCAATGCTACAATAGGCTCTTTTGATAGGGACGTAGGAGTGGTAAGACATGAAGTTAGCTTGGCAAATTTTGAAAGAAACAGTTGCAGCAAAGGGAGATGTGATAAACTGTAAAACAAATAAGGTGGAGGTGCAAGCACCACAACAAACAAATCCTTTGGGAGGAAGTATACAAGGAAATAATAGGGGAGATATATCAAAAGAAGTTAGAGCATGGACTCAAGTCGATAGTGGGTACACAAACATGGAGGCAGAAACAAACACAAGTGTCAATACAACTCAAGAAAGAGAGCTCAACAAAAGGAAAGTTAGAGAAATAAATGTAATTATCAAAGGGGTAAGAGATTATGGGAAATTGAAAGTACCTTCAATCTCACAAGTGACTTTTTAAAAGACAAGTTACATTAGCAAGGGCAAATTTTCCAAGCAAGGAGGGTGGGTAAGATATGTGAATAGAGAGATCAGCCTATAAAAGTTGTTATGGAAAGAACACATGACAAGCTTCTTCTTTTAAGAAAAAACAATCTTTTGAGGGGCTCATGCTTCTTTCTAGATGAGAATTTAACCAGTAAACAACAAGAGGAGAGAAGGGAGGAAGTGACAAAAATAAGAGCAACAAGAGATAAAGGAAAACAAGCTTGGTTGTATAATGGGAAAGCCATTATAGCCAGCTTTGGGTCTCACGGTAAGACAAGGCAGCAAGGTGGAAACAAAAAGAAAATAATTGATTCTTTTGTAGGAAGGAAAGCAACAAGGCCAACTTGGGTAAAAAGGTGTGAAGACTCAACTTTGAATCTTGTGTGCCAAAGTACATATCAATCATGTCCTACCCAGGTTTACTTAAGCCTAGTATGTTGGAACTGTAGAGGTTACCCTTGGAAAAGCAGGCCTGGGTTAGGGATGACTGCAGAAGGTAGAGACATAATTTGTCTCATAGAAACTCATGAGCATGAAGGATGGACGATTCCTAGGTTTGAAGGTTACATGAAGTTGGTGGTTTGGACCAAGGCAACAAGAAATGGTAAAGGGTACAGGGGCATAATGGTCCTGGTGAAAGAAAAAGAAGGGTGTAACATTCAATTGGAAAGAAAAGATACAAATAAGTAATATATTTGGTTCAAAATCTTAGAAAATGAAAATCACATAAGAATCGCAGCGTGCTATTTTGCACCACAGGTTTCAAAAACTTGCAAAAATAATGGGCTAGACAACAAGGACCCATATGCAGCCCTGAAAAAAGATATTACAGTGTACTCTTAGCAAGGAGAAGTTCTTTTAGTAGGAGATTTCAATGCCAGGACAACAAATGAGCAAGTTGGTATTTTATGTTGCAAAGAGGATCACAATCCTATTTGGCTTACGGAAGAAGGAAATCACCAGTAGTCAAGACGTTCAAAAGATAACAAGGATGGTAATCTTGTTGGGGAAGAGTTGCTTACTTTATGTGGCACTTTTGACTTATTATTTGCAATGGTTTAGATAGATGGAAGAATTCAGGAAATTTTACTTGCAATACATACAATGGTGCAAGTGTTGTTGACTATGGAATTTGCTCGTAAAAATTGATTGAAAAGATAGAGGAAGTTATGAATGGGGAGCATATTTGAGACTTAAAATTAGATCATAACCCAATTTACTTAAAGTTGTATCGACTTCAAAAGAAGCAACATGGAAGGAAAATTCATTGTCTTAGGCAATCACTGTTGAAGGGAAGAATTCTTTTGACTCAAGAAAACAATTTTATCTTCAAGGAAGTGATAGAAAGGTTCAGTAAGCATGAGAAAACTAGTTTTCAAGGTTTCAATATCATGAGTTAACAGATATTATCCAAAGAGCACTTGGGAAGTGCAAAAGAGAAAAAATAAGGAAAGCAAAAACAAATTGCTTTCTAGTAAATGTGTGATTACACAAGGAATGTAAAATGGCAAGGAGAACTTTGAAAGAGTTTGGCAGGAAGAAGATGAATATAAAGTTGTACAAGCAGCTCGTAAAATAGAAAAAAGTTGAGTTCATGAACACAAGAGGAGAAGAGTTAATTTATCTAGGAAAGAATAACCCAAAGCTTTTCTAGAAGGAGCTTCAATTGAGAAAGGAACAAAATGAAAATAACATTTCAGAAAATCAATGGTTAGACTATGGAAGATAATTTTATGAATATGAATCATAGGTTGAGCCTCCTCCTTGATAAACATCACAACAAAGCTTTTCACCTTGCAAGAGGTGGAGATTGGTATTAAAAAATTGGGTGTAGGAAAAGCTATGGATTTGGTTGAGCTTCAAGCGGAGTATCTAAAATGGGGAGTGAGTACTCTTGCACCACACATTATGAGAATTTTCAACAACATCATTCAGCAAAGGTTCCCTAAAGATTGGACATCTAGCCTAGCGATACCTCTTTTTAAGAGTGGTGAATACCCTTCAAATTAGAGGACCATTATGATCAATCCTTTGTTTGCAAAATTATTTGGTAGCATGGTAAAAAACATAATCAACAAGTGGGCAGAAGAAAAAGAAAAAAGTGAGCAAAAGGGGGTGTTGCTACAATAATGGGTTACACTTTTTGGGACATCCCAATTTTTCCTGAAATCACATATTTTTAGAAAATATGATAATTTAAGCCTTGAAAGGGTCCATTTAAAGGATTTTAATTGAAGAGGGTTTGATCAAACCCCCTTAGATTCAAACCCCCTTGGATAGAACTCCGCTAGTATTAAACCATACCTATAATGGAGTCTCCTCTACACCTATCAAAATGCTGATAAAAAATCACTTTTGATTTACCTTTTGGGGGATCAAATGAATTCATTTAAAATTTATCTTTTGTATGTAGTCCTTATTATAAGCTTCCCAAAAAGTATAATTTTAAATATATTTAATTTGATTATTATATTTATTTTTTATTTCTTGTGAATGTAGGTTTTTCAATGAACATCAAGGTCTTTGTTTCACACTTACGAAAAAATAGGAAAATAGAGAAAACAAATTCTAAAAAATGCATGTCCTCTAGGTATTGATGTCCTTATTCCAACAAAAAAAATGAATTTTGATACATACAA
Source organism: Cunninghamia lanceolata (assembly GCA_027924645.1). Classification (NCBI taxonomy): domain Eukaryota; kingdom Viridiplantae; phylum Streptophyta; class Pinopsida; order Cupressales; family Cupressaceae; genus Cunninghamia; species Cunninghamia lanceolata. Next base: position 5,671,985 of record BSBN01000066.1, read on the forward strand.
AAAAAAATTATGTTGGACATAATACACCTATGTCTAAATTATAATTGATTTGATTTCAAAACTTAATTAAAAAAAACATTCAACAAAACATTATGAAACCAAATGCATCCTCTAGATATCGGTGTTACCAATCTAAATTCAAAAGAATTAGAATTTTATCCTTTGTAGAAAAAAAGTTATGTGCGACAGAATACATATCACTTTAAAAAAGTGTTGTTTACTATTAAAAACTAGTTATCAAAGGAGACGCAATTTTTTTTACAATTTAACTCCAAATTTTTAAAAAATATATATTTAAAATCTACACACAAAATCTCACAAATCACTAGTTCGCATCATCTTCAAATTCCTAATGGTTTAGCGGCTATAGGTGTCAGAAAGCAAAGATTTAGTTCAAAATGTTGATTTCAATGTCAAGTTTGGCCAAAAAGTGTAACCCATTATTGTGGGATGACCTAAGGGCAAGTGGGTTTTAGACACAAAAACTCTACAGTTGATCATGGGATCACGTTAAGGCACAACATTGAAAAAGATTGGGAGGAAAGGGGGGAAGCCTTTTATTGTTTTGTTGACTTCAAAAAGGCTTTTGACACGGGACCTAGGGATAAACTATGGTGTAGAATGGAAGAAATTGGGATTCCTATGCATCTTAAGGAGACTGTCCATAGGCTTTATGAAGAGGTAAGAGTCAAAATCAGAACTTCAGCGGGTATTTCAGAGAGTTTTAGGAGTGACATTGGGGTCAAGCAAGGCTACCCGTTGGTAAAGTGCACTTAGGACAGTTTTAAGTCAATATTTGAAAATTTTAGTATTAGAGATTAAATGAAGTTTTGAAAAATATTGTAATAAAGCCTTAAAAGGCATAGTCAGTTAGTGGAGGTTGATTTTAGTCATTTTGTGTAGTGGTCTGCAGTTTACTGCAGTATGATAGTCTATTTTTAGACTTTTTGCTTTTATGCAAAGGTAGTCAGTTCTAGGCTAATTTTAGCCTTTCCCATGATGGGAATAAGAGATAAGGTGATAAACATAAGAAAAAAGGCATGTTAAGGAGTATGTGGTCAGATGTATGGTGATTTTGAAGAAGTTTGAAAGGATAAAATGAAAAAAAACACAGTTTGTTGTCCCCATAACACAATTTTCTATATTTTTTGATGTTCCCTTGCATTTTTCTCAGGCCGTACAGTGTTTTCATGATTCCTAATGCATGGAATATTAGATTGGATGGTCTTAGCTTTGTTTTGAATCTAGTTGGAGGAGATTTGCTGGGATTTAAACATTTTTTCAAATGTTTTGTTAGAACTACCCTGTTTCTAGCTTTATGACTGCCTTTTTGTTGTTCCTTTGTGTTGCACTCAACCGTACAATGCAGTCATGATTTAAACTAATAAGAATGTTGTATTTGATACTCTTACCTTTCATTTAAGCCAAGTTGGAAGGAATATCATTGTGGTTTGATCATTTTGTGAGTGCTTTTTGTGAAGGAGGTTCCAAAACCTAGTTTTAAGGGTTTTAGTTTTCCCACCTCATGATGCTGTGTTAGAACCCAAAAATGGGTGGAGTTAGTGTAAAATGGTGTTTTCTATAATGGGTTTTACATGCAGGAGCAGGGGATAAGAAAAAGGTGAAGATTTGAGCCATGAAGACCTCATTGTGTCATGTTAAGGCAAACTAGAGTTGGAGGAGTGAAGTTTTGATCATAAAACAAGTTGAAATGATCTTAGACCCATAAATCATATAAAATTGGTCTATTTGGAATGTGTCTAAGCTCACCAAAGTGGAATTTTGGTTGTGGGCTTGAGATTTTGCGTACTTCCTTTGTAAAATAGGGCTAATTGCCCTCTTGGACAACAAGGACAATCCAAATTTGAGGTGTATGTTACAAAACAACGTCCCTTGCATGTTTATTATATTGTGTAACTCCATAATGGGTACTTGAAAAGGTATTTTGTTTGTGGTTTTGTCATGTATTTTGAAAGTTACGCTTCAAAAACCTCTCTGATAGGGCTACAAGGAGATAGGTCAGTTTGTGAAGGAAGTGGTACACGGAGGTACCCTAAGTGCATTTTGATGGTTTTGTGAGCTTGGGACAGTCAAACCTAGAAGGTCTAGGGTCCCTAGAAAGTTTGGAAAGGTTCCCATGTATATGAACTTATAAATGGTGTTATTGTACTATGCTAAAACCATGGAGTGTGAGAGGACAGTCATGTCTTGTTTGAAGTCAAGTGTTGTAGCTTGGTCCATTAGGGCCTAGAAGAGTTGTTTGCCTTGCCATCCCCTGTATCCTCTTCCTCTTGTGTGGTTGTTTGTGACCCTTTGTGGTCTTTGTGTAGTTGGCTCTGCATCAAATTGGTATCAGAGCCAGGTTAGTAGATTGGTTGTGATTGAGAAGTGTTAAGAGGCAGTTTGTCAAGATGCCTCCAAGAGTGAGAAACATGGCTCAAGAGATGAATGAGCTAAAGGAGAAGCATGCCAGAGATTTGAGGGAGCTGAAAGAAAGAATGGCTACCCTAGAACAAAATCAGAGAAGAGGAGTGGCTCTAGGGGAAGAGATTGAGTCTAAGGAAGAAGAAGAAGCTGAGTATGAAGATGTGGAAGAAGAGTTGGACCCTAAGGATTAAAGGATGGTAAAGTTGTTGAGGGCAGTAAAAGAAGACAAGCACAAGATAAAGATAGATGTGCCAAAGTTTGGAGGAAGCTTGAATGATGAAGAGTTGCTAGATTGGATTGCGGCATTGGACAATCACTTTGAGTGTGAAGAAGTTCCCGAGGATCAGAAATTGAAGAGTACAAAGACCAAGCTGACATGTCATGCTTTGTTATGGTGGGATTATTAGCAAACAGATAGGAGAAAGCAAGGAAAGGCAAAAATTGTTTCATGGGACAAGATGGTAGCAAAAATCAAAGCTAAATTCTTGCCTAAAGATTATGAAGTTCAAATGTTTAAGAAGCTTCAAATCTTAAGACAAAAGGATATGGATGTTAAGACATACACTGAAGAGTTTTATAAGCTAAGTATAAAGTCTGGTCAAAATGAAAGTGAAGTGCAAAAAGTTGGTAGGTTTATTGGTGGTTTGAGGTTTAACATGCAGAATGAACTAGTGCTAGCAAATCCAAGGAGTGTTGAAGATTGTTATCAAATGGTAGTTAGAGTGGAAGAGAAGCTGAAAAGGAGACAAGATAAGACAGCTAGAGGCAGAGGCAACACGTCTAGAGGAAGAGGATCTTTTCAAAACACAAAGCAAGTCAATGAGAGTCAAGAGGAGATGAACAATGCACAAGGACAAAGTGCAGATTTCAGAGGCAGAGGTTCTAGAGACAGATTTGGTGGTGGAAGGAGTGCAAACATTTTTATGGGTAAATGTTACAATTGTCAAGAGTTTGGGCACCCAACATATAAGTGTCTTGAGAAGCAAAAATTTTCAAGTGATGGTGAAAGGAAGAGTGAGAGAAGAACTCAATTAGTCCAAGAAGAAGAATGTGGTTCTAGTTCCACAAAGTGTGATGCTGAGACATGAGAAACATTGATACTGAGAGAAAGAGCACTACTGAAGACCTCAAGGGAGAAGGAGCTGATTCAGAGGAGAGCATTTTTTAAGACAACTTGCAAAAGCAAGGACAAGGTATGTGAAGTGGTAGTGGATTCTGGTTGTACTTATAATATGGTGTCAAGTGAGATGGTAGACAAACTGAAATTAAAGAGTTCCTAGGGAAATACCCTAAAGTTTCTTGGGTGAGTGATCATCAGTCCATTTTAGTGATTAAGCAAGCATTAGTTGAGTTTAAGATTGGAGCATATGAGGACAAGGTCCTATGTGATATCCTACCTATGGATTGTTGTCATGTGATACTTGGGAGACCATGGCAATTTGACAGGTTTGCAGTTTATGATGGAAGAGCCAATACCTTCAATATCAAGAAGGATGAGAAGACTTTTGTGCTACTGCCATTAGAGGAGCAGTGAAGAACAACAAATATGATCATGTTTGGCAAGAAGGAGCCAGTGATGTTTGAGGAGAGTAAAAACAAGGAGTGTGCAGCGTTTTCAAGGCATGAAGTTGTTGAAACAACCAAGAGTAAGTGTGAAGAAGAGTTGTAGCCAGTTGTGAGGAGAAATATCTTCATGTGGAAGGAGGTGACTAAAAATATGAAGTGTAAGAGTGTAGAGCCTATGGAAAGGCAAGAAGTGAGTGAAGGAGTCTTAGTAGGGACAATCATGTGCCCTGTAGTGAAGAGTAGAGATAAGAGATAGCCAAGGGAAGCTGGTGCAATAGTTTACAAAGTTCCTAAGATAGTAAACAAGTTGGATAAAGGTCTGACAGAGGTTGGTAAAGTTACTGTGACAGTGAATAGTGGAAATAAGAGTAGTATGAGACAATGGTGTGAGAAAGGAGTTGAGAAGGAAATGTTAGAAATAGAGGTAAAGAAGAATGGAGCTGATAGAGTACTCTATGACAGAGTCAAACAAACTTCAAGGACAAGCAAAAGAAAAGATAACAAGGACAATGAAGGATTAAGGAACAAAGAACCTGATAAAGACAAACATGGAGGACAGAAACAACCAATGAAGGACAATTTGCAAGAATATATCCAAGGGACTTGGAAAAGTTTGAAGTTAGGGTGAATGGTGCAGTGCACTTTGGACAGTTTTAAGTCAATATTTGAAAATTTTCATATTAGAGATTAAATGAAGTTTATAAAAATATTGTAATAAAGCCTTAAAAGGAATAGTCAGTTAGTGGAGGTTGATTTTAGTCATTTTGTGTAGTGGTCTGCAGTTTACTGCAGTATGACAGTCTATTTTTAGACTTTTTGCTTTTATGCAAAGGCAGTCAGTTCTAGGCTAATTTTAGCCTTTCCCATGATGGGAATAAGATATAAGGTGATACAAATAAGAAAAATTCATGGTAAGGATTGTGTGGTCGGATGTATGGTGATTTTGAAGAAGTTTGAAAGGAGAAAATGAAAAAAACACAGTTTGTTGTCCCCATAACACAATTTTCTATATTTTTTGTTGTTCCCTTGCATTTTTCTCACATCGTACAGTGTTTTCATGATTCCTCATGCATGGAATGTTAGAGTGGATGGTCTTAGCTTTGTTTTGAATCTAGTTGGAGGAGATTTGGTGGGGTTTAAAGCATTTTTTCAAACATTTTGTTAGAACTGCCCTGTTTCCCAGTTTTATGACTGTCTTTTTGTTGTTCCTTTGTGTTGCACTCATCCGTACAATGCAGTCATGATTTAAACTAATAAGAATGTTGTAGTTGATACTCTTACCTTTCATTTAAGCCAAGTTGGAAGGAATATCATTGTGGTTTGATCATTTTGTGAGTGCTTTTTGTGAAAGAGGTTCCAAAACCTAGTTTTAAGGGTTTTAGTTTTCCCACCTCATGATGCTGTGTTAGAACCCAAAAATGGGTGGAGTTAGTGTAAAATGGTGTGTTCTCTAATGGGTTTTGCATGCAGGAGCAGGGGATAAGAAAAAGGTGAAGATTTGAGCCATGAAGACCTCATTGTGTCATGTTAAGGCAAACTAGAGTTGGAGGAGTGAAGTTTTGATCATAAAACAAGTTGAAATGATCTTAGACCCATAAAACCTCTAAAATTGGTCTATTTTGAATGTGTCTAAGCTCACCAAAGTGGAAATTTGGTTGTGGGCTTGAGATTTTGCGTACTTCCTTTGTAAAATAGGGCTAATTGTCCTCTTGGACAGTAGGGACATCCCAAATTTGAGGTGTATGTTACAAAACAACCTCCCTTGAATGTTTATAATGTTGTGTAACTCCATAATGGGTATTGGAAAAGGTAATTTTTTTGTGGGTTTGTCATGTCTTTTGAAAGTTATGCTTCAAAAACCTCTCTGACAGGGCTACATGGAGATAGGTCAGTTTGTGAAGGAAGTGGTACAAGGAGGTACCCTAAGTGCATTTTGATGGTTTTGTGAGCTTGGGTAAGTCAAAACTAGAAGGTCTAGGGTCCCTAGAAAGTTTGAAAATGTTCCCATGTTTATGAACCTATAAATGGTGTTATTGTACTGTGCTGAAACCATGGAGTGTGAGAGGACAATCATGTCCTGTTTGAAGTCAAGTGTTGTAGCTTGGTCCATTAGGGCCTAGAAGAGTTGTTTGCCCTACCATCCTCTATATCCTCTTCCTCCTGTGTGGTTGTTTGTGACCCTTTGTGGTATTTGTGTAGTTGGCTCTGCATCAAATTGGTATCAAAGCCAGGTTAGTAGATTGGTTGTGATTGAGAAGTGTTAAGAGGTAGTTTATCAAGATGCCTCCAAAAGTGAGAAACATGGCTCAAGAGATGAATGAGCTGAAGGAGAAGCATGCTAGAGAGTTGAGGGAGCTGAAAGAAAGAATAGCTACCCTAGAACAAAATCAGAGAAGAGGAGTGGCTGTAGGTGAAGAGATTGAGTCTGAGGAAGAAGAAGAAGCTGAGTATGAATATGTGGAAGAAGAGTTGGACCCTGAGGATCAGAGGATGGTAAAGTTGTTGAGGGCAGTAAAAGAAGACAAGCACAAGATAAAGATAGATGTGCCAATTTTTGGAAGAAACCTGAATGATGAAGAGTTGCTAGATTGGATTGCAGCATTGGACAATCACTTTGAGTGTGAAGAAGTTCCTGAGGATCAGAAAGTGAAGAGTGCAAAGACCAAGTTGACATGTCATGCTTTGTTATGGTGGGATTATCAGCAAACAGAAAGGAGAAAGAAAGGAAAGGCAAAAAATGTTTCATGGGACAAGATGGTAGCAAAAATCAAAGGTAAAGTCTTGCCTAAAGAGTATGAAGTTCAAATGTTTAAGAAGCTTCAAATCTTAAGACAAAAGGATATGGATGTTAAGACATACACTGAAGAGTTTTATAAGCTAAGTATAAGGTCTGGTCAAAATGAAAGTGAAGTGCAAATATTTGGTAGGTATATTGGTGGTTTGAGGTTTAACATGTAGGATGAACTAGTGCTGGCAAATCCAAGGAGTGTTGAAGACTGTTATCAAATGGCAGTTAGAGTGGAAGAGAAGCTGAAAAGGAGACAAGATAAGACAGCTAGAGGCAGAGGCAACACGTCTAGAGGAAGAGGATCTTTTCAAAATACAAAGCAAGTCAATGAGAGTCAAGAGGAGATGAACAAGGCACACGGACAAAGTGCAGATTTCAGAGGTAGAGGTTCTAGAGGCAGATTTGGTGGTGGAAGGAGTGCAAACACTTTTATGGGTAAGTGTTACAATTGTCAAGAGTTTGGGCACCTAGCATATAAGTGTCTTGAGAAGCAAAATTTTTCAAGTGATGGTGAAAGGAAGAGTGAGAGAAGGACTCAATTAGTCCAAGAAGAAGAATGCGGTTCTAGTTCCACAAAGTGTGATGCTGAGACATGAGAAACATTGATGCTGAGAGAAAGAGCACTACTGAAGACCTCAAGGGAGAAGGAGCTGATTCAGAGGAGAGCATTTTTTAAGACAACTTGCAAAAGCAAGGACAAGGTATGTAAAGTGATAGTGGATTCTGGTTGTATTGATAATATGGTGTCAAGTGAGATGGTATACAAACTTAAATTAAAGAGAGTTCCTAGGGAAATACCCTACAAAGTTTCTTGGGTGAGTGATCATCAGTCCATTTTAGTGACTGAGCAAGCATTAGTTGAGTTTAAGATTGGAGCATATGAGGACAAGGTCCTATGTGATATCCTACCTATGGATTGTTGTCATGTGATACTTGGGAGACCATGACAATTTGATAGGTTTGCAGTTTATGATGGAGGAGCCAATACCTTCAATATCAAGAAGGATGAGAAGACTTTTGTGCTACTGCCATTAGAGGAGTAGTCAAGAACAAAAAATATGATCATGTTTGGAAAGGAGCCAGTGATGTTTGAGGAGAGTAAAAACAAGGAGTGTATAGCCTTTTCAAGGCATGAAGTTGTTGAAACAAAAAAGAGTAAGTGTGAAGAAGAGTTGCAGCCAGTTGTGAGGAGAAATATCTTCATGTGGAAGAAGGAGGTGACTAAATATATGAAGTGTAAGAGTGTAGAGCCTATGGAAAGGCAAGAAGTGAGTGAAGGAGTCTTAGTAGGGACAATCATGTGCCCTGTAGTGAAGAGTAGAGATAAGAGACAACCAAGGGAAGCTGGTGCAGCAGTTTGCAAAGTTCCTAAGATAGTAAACAAGTTGGATAAAGGTCTAACAGAGGTTGGTAAAGGTATTGTGACAATGAATAGTGGAAAGAAGAGTAGTATGAGACAATGGTGTGAGAAAGGAGCTGAGAAGGAAGTGTTAGAAACAGAGGTAAAGAAGAATGGAGCTGACAGAGTACTCTATGATAGAGTCAAACAAATTTCAAGCACAAGCAAAAGTAGAGATAACAAGGATAGTGAAGGATTAAGGAACAAAGAACCTGATAAAGACAAACATGGAGGACAGAAACAACCAATGAAGGACAATTTGCAAGAATATTTCCAAGGGACTTGGAAAAGTTTCAAGCTAGGGTGAATGGTGTAGTGCACTTAAGACAGTTTTAAGTCAATATTTGAAAATTTTCGTATTAGAGATTAAATGAAGTTTATAAAAATATTGTAATAAAGCCTTAAAAGGCATAGTTAGTTAGTGGAGGTTGATTTTAGTCATTTTGTGTAGTGGTCTGCAGTTTACTGCAGTATGACAGTCTATTTTTAGACTTTTTGCTTTTATGCAAAGGCAGTCAGTTCTAGGCTAATTTTAGCCTTTCCCACGATGGGAATAAGAGATAAGGTGATAAACCTAAGAAAAATGCATGGTAAGGAGTGTGTGGTCGGATGTATGGTGATTTTGAAGAAGTTTGAAAGGAGCAAATGAAAAAAAACACAGTTTGTTGTCCCCATAACATAATTTTATGTATTTTTTGTTGTTCCCTTGCATTTTTCTCAAGTCGTACAGTGTTTGAATGATTCCTCATGCATGGAATGTTAGAGTGGATGGTCTTAGCTTTGTTTTGAATCTGGTTGGAGGAGATTTGGTGGGGTTTAAAGCATTTTTTCAAATGTTTTGTTAGAACTACCCTGTTTCGCAGCTTTATGACTGTCTTTTTGTTGTTCCTTTGTGTTGAACTCAGTCGTACAATGCAATCATGATTTAAATTGATAAGAGTGTTGTAGTTGATACTCTTACCTTTCATTTAAGCCAAGTTGGAAGGAATATCATTGTGGTTTGATCATTTTGTGAGTGCTTTTTGTGAAGGAGGTTCCAAAACCTAGTTTTAAGGGTTTTAGTTTTCCCACCTCATGATGTTGTGTTAGAACCCCAAAATGGGTGGAGTTAGTTAATGGGTTTTGCATGCAAGAGCAGGGGATAAGAAAAAGGTGAAGATTTGAGCCATGAAGACCTCATTGTGTCATGTTAAGGCAAATTGGAGTTGGAGGAGTGAAGTTTTGATCATAAAACAAGTTGAAATGATCTTAGAACCATAAAACCTCTGAAATTGGTCTATTTGGAATGTGTCGAAGCTCACCAAAGTGGAAATTTGGTTGTGGGCTTGAGATTTTGCGTACTTCCTTTGTAAAATAGGGCTAATTGCCCTCTTAGACAGCATGGACAATCCAAATTTGAGTTGTATGTTACAAAACAACCTCCCTTGAATGTTTAGTATGTTGTGTAACTCCATAATAGGTAATAGAAAAGGTAATTTGTTTGTGGGTTTGTCATGTCTTTTGAAAGTTATGCTTCAAAAACCTCTCTAATAGGGCTATAAGGAGATAGGTCAGTTTGTGAAGGAAGTGGTACAAGGAGGTACCCTAAGTGCATTTTGATGGTTTTGTGAGCTTGGGAAAATTAAACCTAGAAGGTCTAGGGTCCCTAGAAAGTTTGGAAAGGTTCCCATGTATATGAACCTATAAATGGTGTTATTGTACTATGTTGAAACCATGGAGTGTGAGAGGACAGTCACGTCCTGTTTGAAGTCAAGTGTTGTAGCTTGGTCCATTAGGGCCTAGAAGAGTTGTTTGCCCTACCATCCCCTATATCCTCTTCCTCTTGTGTGGTTGTTTGTGACCCTTTGTGGTCTTTGTGTAGTTGGCTCTGCATCACCCGCTTTCTCCTACTCTTTTTGGATTATATATTGACAAACTTGAAGAGTGGCTCAACGTGTAAGGAGGGGATAGTGTCGTTTTGAGGGAATTTGTGATAAAGCTTCTTTTATATGCTGATGACCTTATTTTGATTTCTAAGTCAGCTCAAGGGTTGCAAAAGCACTTATATGCCCTTTAGCACTTTTGCAGAATGGTGGGGATGCAAGTCAATACCAGTAAGACCAAGATCATGATCTTCTCCAGCAAAAGAAAGAGCAATGAGCATAAGTTCTACTTTGAAGGCAATATTTCTAAAAGAAGTAACAGTGTTCAAATACCTTGGGTTTGACTTCAACAACAAACTTAGTTGGGAGAGCTGCAGAAAGAACAGAACTTTGGGAGGGTGGAAAGCATTATATGCTCTTTAGAATAGATGTAGAGAGGCAAAGTTATGGGATTGGAACACTACATAGGTTCTTTTTGGTCTTTTGGTGCTTTCGGTGGTGCTTTATCGTTATGAATTGTGGGCTAGCAGCACTTCAAATTCAAAGTGGAAACAAATTGAGAAAATTCAAAAGCGCTTGATCACAAGCAAGTTCAAAATAAAAGGTTCAGTTCCTTATGAGATAATGCCGACTGAAGCAGGAGTAGCTCATATTGAAGTTATTTCTATGATGTGTTTGATAAGGTATTTGAAAAGAATTGAGCAAATGGAGGTAGGTAGATGGCCTAAAGTTGTTTTCAATGACACCATAAGTGAATGTAAGAAGACTTGGATCAGACAAAACAACAAATGGATGAACAAATGTAATATCTATTTAAATGCTTGCACCACTAATAACAAAGATGTAAATGCTTTTGTTATGGATAAGTTCCGCAAGCATTTATGGGGGAAAGTTCTTGGGAGGAAGAAGAAATACTATCTTGATGAATTCAACCCTTCTTGTAACCATCAACAAAAAGCATACATAGGGGCTTTTATTTTGTGGACAACTAAGATTCTTATTGCTCAATTAAGAACTAACTCTCATCAACTTTGGTGTGAAACAAGGTGGTGGAAAAATCCTAAAGAAACATGGGAAGAATGGGTGTGTATTTTCTGCACTATCATGGTAGTGGAATCAGAAAAACACTTTATTATGGAGTGTGAGGATTTCACAGACATCAGGGACAAGTATACCAGTAGTTTGACTACTCTTTCTTGGCATAGTTTATTAAGTGAAGAGAATGTTGCGAAGTTTGGGGGGCTCATCCTCACTTTGAATAGGAAAAGAGTTGAAGTGTAGAAGACTAAAACAACAAGGCTGGTGGTCCCATAGGCTATTTTTAGCCTTGTGGAATTTAAAATCTATTCATTCATTCATTCAAATTGCCAAAAATCATAGGAATACAAAAAGGTATTTGCCAAAATCTTTAAAAAAACAAATTGAAGTTGGAGCTAAAGGAAAGTAAAGGGGACAACCTCTGATATCAACAAAGAAAAAGGACAATAAAATTTCTACACCAAGGTCTTCCTCCCACATTAGCTCAAAACTAAAAACAAAAGAGAATCATCAAAGAAAAGAAAATTCATGCCAAAAAAAAATTAGCGATACACTTGTTCATCGCTTCTCATAAAGAATAAAGGAAAATAAAAAAGATTATGCATATAAGCATTTCAATGGAAACATATATACCATCTTCAAGCCTTTGCAAGAGTAGATATGCAAAACAATGTCGATTAGATGGGATCACATAGGTTTACACTGAACACCATGCTAAGCAATGCAAATAAAGAATAGGTGGCAGAGTTGGGGCATAGGCCCCTAAATGTTTTGTAACAGAGAATGACATTTTAAAAGATTTAAATATGTTTCAACAACCTTGAGCATATAAATCAACAAACAATTTTCATATTCAAGTCATCAAGATTGGAATTTCATCAAAGAGTTTACAAGATTTCCTTAGAGGATTCACCAGAAAAGCATCATCAAACTAGAATCATCCAGAGTTGCCTTCCAGAAATCTATTTTTGAGCCTGCACTAAAAATACATCATCAATTTCAAAACAAGAGAGCAAATTTAGAATTTGTAATTTTTATTAGAGCTTGTGCTATTTTTAGCATTCATTATTTTTAGCATTAACTTTTGTTTAATCATCATGTGAGAGATTTGAGCTTTTGATGCATGGTTGTTATAAATTTAATTTTCAGTTGAACTAGAGGTTGCATGGTTTTAGTTTTAGACTTAATGGAACAAATAAATTGTAATAAAACTTGCATGTCATGCAAGTAGTTAGAGTTAGGATAGGAGTGTAGTTAATTATTCTATTTATTTCTCATCCATTTCTTTGTAAACAATATGAATTCGTTCTTTTTTCACATAGAGAGGAGTCAATTGTATTTAGGAAGCAATGTTGTATCAATTATCAATCAAGGAATATAGAAGAAGGGCAATTCTCATGCCTACATTAAGCTGAAATTTCTAGTCATCTGATATTCAATTGTATTATGGTTTTGTTATTCACTCAATAGATTTTTTTATGCTTATCTTACTTTCAAATGTCTATTGAGATGTGTTTCCATGTGTGCTAAAAGTTAAATCACTTTAATGAATCTGCAATCTTTGTATTACAAGTGAACTTGAAGATGTAGCTTGTGGCTTTGTACCAAGTCATACATTCGATTTAACTGTAACATTTGTGTTTATGCATTAATCTCTCTAATCTATGTGTACTTACCCTACTCATCCTTTATTTTTATCTAAATAGTGCAAGTGTGTGGTTGTATGTTTTGATTCAAATTGAAAAGCACAAAACCTTTGCCTCATGTTGAAAGAGCATTTCAGCATTTTTGATGTTGCAATCCCAAAAAGATTACATATTTATGTTTTATTCAGCATGAGCATGAAATACCCCCAAAGTCATTGTAAAGTTTGTAGATTACAAGTACATATTTTATAATTTTAGATTAGTTTTATTTTATAGGAATCTTCCCCTTCTAATTGAAAGAGCAGTTTCATTGTACATCTGTTCCATCTTGTGTCACACTGATAGGTGTGAATTAAAATGCTAACAATTTTTTGTGATTCTAGGGAACAACACAAGACTAGCATCTTATCCATTGCAATATTCAAAGTTTGGCACAAAAGGTCCATAGTTCATACATATTTTAGTTCCTGAATAAGACTTCCTATGGTTGATCAAGAGGGGAATCAAATCAACAAAAAATGTCCACCCCCTTTATTGCCATGGAGAAATTAGATTGGTCCATTAACATTGGTATAAAATCATGAGCTTCTTTGAGGCTCAAGGAAGAATTTTTCAAAGTTCTATGGTGATGGCAAGCAGCATCCCAACAAGCATATTTCAGCCTTCACCAATGCATGTGGAATTGTCAGCATTGCACATGAAGATGTTGTAGTTCACTTATTTGTGAAGAGCTTGCAAAGTGCAATAGCTAATTAGTTTAACCACCTTGTTGCTAGTTCTATCACAAGTTGGGAGTCGATCAATAAGAAATTTCTTTCACATTTCAATCTTGCAGAAGACAATCATATCTTGTTTACACAACTCTCAAATGGCAAGAAAGATGAAATTGAATCAATGCAAGAGTTCGTTGTAAAATTTAATCGTTTAATTAGCAAAGTTGGGGACACTCTAAATCCTTGTTTTGAGATCTTCTAAGTTGCTTCATCAATGCTCAATATTCATAAGTTGCTTTATTTTTCAAGTAGGGAAATGTCACAAAATTGAGGGAGGCTCAAGAATATTCCATCAAGTTGGAGGATGATATGATTACTTTAGGAAAGATTCAAAAAGACTCAATCAAGTCAATGGTTCTCATGAATATCTCACCACTTTAACAATATCCATCTCCTCCAAATGGACAAGATTAATTTATTAATTATGTCAGTGATAGATCTAATGTACTTATTTCACTGACAAGGCAAATGGAAAAAGTGTCTTCTCCTACACACAATTAGTGTTTGTTCCATGCAATGAGTGAATGTCTTTCAAATGATCATGAATGTCTTTTAGATGAATTTGATGGAATCTCAATAATGGGATTTACCCAATGTGAACTTGATATAGGAAGGAATAGCTCTCATAATCATATATCAAATAACATCATGTTTTTGCATAACCAACAACAACAATAAAAACAAGAATATCAACTAGAAGTAGAAATCTTGCCAACTTTGCACAAATTCTTTGAGGTCGAAGGACTATTGATAAAAAAAACCTAATGTCACACAAGTATGCCATATTTTCTCTATAGAGGATGAAGTCAAGTTAGAATCTAAAGAGAAAAAGTATGAACAAAAAGTCAAATATATTATAGAGAGCAATGATGAATCCAATTTCTTCTTGTCTTCATTTGATGGGTTGTTTGAAAATCTTGCATTAGATATAATGAAAGAGGAGAAAAATCTTTTTCTCTCAAGAGTTTTAAACTTCAAATTTAGACATTTCCATAAGCACAAATGATGAAGAATCTCAGTTGATATTAGTAAAAGAGACAATGAATTGGACACCAGGGGTTGGTATTTTTTGTTCAAAACATCACAGTTAGATCTAAAAACACTTTAATTTTGAACATGCCTTCCGCTCCCCTTCCCGCCCAGGAACAACTCTTACCTCATGGCTCACAACATGTTTAAAGCTCTTCCCTAGTGGTTTCTACTATTGTTGGCAAGATTTCCCATTTACATGGCAGATAGGGTCCTTTTCTTGGTTGTATGAAGGGTTTGGTGACCTCTACTATCCCCATTGTTGGGTCTAACATTGATGCTAGGTATTTTGGCATGCCATTGGTTGTTGTGTGGGTGGCAATGCTATCGACTCACCTGGATAGATTCCAGTGCATGTTGGTAAATATTCTGGGCATGTTTCTATATTTTCTAGTGGTGTAAGGATGAATAATGGCCTCCCTTCATCATATATGAGCATGTCTAAGTCAAGGATCCCATCTTCTCACCCTCCTCTCCATACCAAAGCTCAGTCCATTTCTTGTTCTTAAATTTCCCCAGTCATAGTTTGTAGATAGGATATTGTTGATAATGAAAAATTCTACACTCATCGAGGTCTAATTTGTAGATTTAACCATATTTGGTCTCTCTTCTGAAGCTGCATTAGTGGGTGTTGGAGTCTTGGAGGCCCCTCATAAACGGTAAAATTGAGTTGTATGGTAGTGCTAGGGGATGTTTTATCGTGTGTTTTGAATCTTCTGATGATAGGGATGTGGTGGTAGGCTTTGGTTTTGGGGCAAGCATTCCCTCTCACTCAAGTTGTGGTTTCCCTCTTTCAACCCACTTACTAAATTGCTCAATATTATGCCTATTTGGGTCAGAATGCCCAATCTCCCTCTCCAATTTTGGGATGACAACTGTTTTGAGAATATTGGTAATACTATTGGTAATTTTCTAAAGGTAGATTAAACCAATTACAACATGGGCCATTCTACATTTGCCTATCTTTTGGTTAACATTGACATCTCAAAGGCCCTTCCTAGGGGTATTGTCATGATGGTGGGAGATAGACCATGGACTCAATTGGTGGATTGTGAGGGTCTTCCCTTCCATTGGAGACAATGCTTCACTACTAGACGCCTTTCTTTTGAGTGCCCCCACTCTCATCATAAGGATGGTTTGGATATGTGGTGGAAGAATTCCCTCCCCAACCATTTGACTAATGGTGATTTTGTGGACTCTGACTATTAGGATGACGAGTCTTCTTGTCCCATTCCCCCAATGATGATTCATGGTGTGGCCATGGAGGCTCCTCATGAGGTGGCTCCCTCAAGTTTGGTTTAGTATAAGCTTTGATCCGTAAGAGGACATCTTTTGTATGAAATGCTCATATGCGTTCATCTTTTATTTTCCTTTATTCTTCATGAGAAGCGATGAACAAGTGTACCACTAATTTTTTTTTTTGGCATGGTTTTGCCTTGCTTTGACGATTCTCTTTTGGTTTTGGTTTTGAGCTGACGTGGGAGAAATACTTGGTGCAAAAATTTCATTATCTTTTGTCTTTGTTGATGTCAGACACTATCCCCTTTACTTTCCTTTAGTTGCAACTTCATTTTATTTTTTAAATCTTTTGGCAGCTACCTTTTTGTAATCCCATGATTCTTGCAATTTATATTAGAGGTCAACCTATTGAATGAATGAAGGTTTGTAATAATGTCCACAAGACCAAACAACCTATGGGACCACCAGATAACCAACCATGCTGCTAAGCACAAAATTCCCAAACAGGTAGGTCGCCCACACAATGCCTAATTGATCTCTCTTTCTTTTTGGATCCTAAACCTTCTACTATGGATCTTGATCAAATAATGTGTATTTTTTGTTATCCTTTCTTCTTCAAATAGGTTAGTCAAGGATCCTACATTCAAAATATCAATGTAATTGGCCCAAATATCCTTGTAAGTCAAACACTCCATGATGTAACACCATTCTGTCTCCACTAGCCCCAAAGTGCAAAAATAACATATTCTATCTGCCCACTCTTCTTTAGGCCTTGTCTACCTTTTGGTTTCACACCTTAACTGGTGCAAACTAGTACTTAGCTAGGCCATTAACATTTTGCTTTCCATTTTATTTTTTCTCCTATATAGTTCTTTTGTGCATGGCCATATGAGGGACTAAAATGCTTGATATAGTATTCTCTTTTCCTCCCAAGTTGCCATGACCACATGCTTACTTTGACTTTTTCTCGCACATACTTTTTGATTGCCCCATTAACATTTTGGAACTCTTTCATGCTAATCTCCCACTTATTCATCCACTTGTAATTTTGTTTCATCTGCATGCTCTTCCTTCTCTCTAATTTTTCTTCTACTGCCATTTTGGGCTAGCGAAGCAGCTCCATGTTCTCTAGCCTCTTTAAATAACTTAGCGGCTAGATCAACAACGATGCCACCAAAGGAAAGGTGTTGGCTTCAGTAAGTGCAATCTCATATGGAACTGACATTTTTGTTTTGAAACTACTTGTGATTAGGTTCTTTTGTAATCTCTGTACCTATCTCCACTTCATCTTTCACGTGTTGCCACCCCAAACGTTACACCCATATAACACCACCGACATCACTAACAACCCAAAAAGAGTTTTCTTCTTAGATTTCCAATCCCACAGTTCAGCCCTTTTGTATCTATTTTGCAATGATTATAAAGCTTTCCATCCTCTTGTATCCTTTTTGCTCTACATGTCTCCCAACTAAGCTTATTGTGGAAATCGAGGCCAATATACTTATTATTTATTAACCACTTGCAAGGGGTTGCCTTCAAAGACAAATTTTATTTGAGCCTTCTTTCTCTTTAAGGTAAAGATCATGACCTTAGTTTTTCTAGTGTTCACTTGCATCCCAACCTCCTGACAAAACAACTATAGAGCTTTCAAGTATTCCCTCAAATTGTGCATTGTTTTTGCCATTAAAATAAGATAATCTTCATACAGAAGCAACTTTATTACATAACTGGCCAAGTGAACACCCCCACTACCAAACTTGTCTATCCACTCCTCTAATTTGTCAATGTATATTCCAAATAGGGTAGGTGATAGAAGACAACCTTATTTGACGCAAATGTCACTCCTGAAACATTCTAATAATCCTTGCTTGGCCTAAACTTCACCATACAACCTATGAACAACAACCCTATATATTTCAAAAATTTGCAACTCTTCCATTCTACTCCAAAATTCACAACTCTTCCATTCTACTCCATAATTTGATTCTAGGAATTGTGTCACATGCCTTCTTGAAGTTGATGAAACAACAAAAAATCTCTTCTCCTTGTTTATCCAAAACCTTCTCAATCAAGTGTCTGAGGGTAATGCAATGATCAATTGTAGAGTGTTTTGGCTTAAAACCTACTTGTCCTTTCACCCTCTTTCCCTCTTTTTCTACCCAAATACTGATTCAACACTCCATACTTCCAAAGAGTTTTTCAAAAAGAGGATTGATTATTATAGTGTGGTAGCTTGAGGGGTTGTTGACATATGCACTTTTGAGCAAAGGAATGACGACACCAACTGTCCAATTTGTCAGAAAACCATTTTGAATGACCCCATTAAATATTTTGGTGTGCGGTGTGAGGGATTCCATGCCCCATTTTATGTATTCTTCCTATAAGCCATCTATGTCCCACGCTTTACCCATTGCATGCTTTTAATTCCTTCCTTTATGTCTTTCATGGAGAAGACTTTAGCCATTGAATTGATTACTACGGGGACGTCTTTATTTTGATCTTTCATACAACAACTTTGCATTTTCCAGTCATTGGAATTCTATGATATTATTCTCTATAGTTGTGTTTTTCTGTTGAAATTATTTCCAGAAGTCTCTCGGGTTGTGTTTCCCAAGAGAAATTAGTTCTTTTCGTCTTGTTTGCATGCAAACCTCTTTTTTCAAGCTCACTAGCTTTCCATATTCCTTTTTATTTCCTTGAATTTTTAACATTTTCTTTGTTGCCTTGCAGTCTTCATCATACCACAAATTTGTCAGAAAGTTATTTTTTTGTCTCTCTTAGGCCTAGACCTTTTGCACAAATTGAGAGCTTTGTGGATTATCGATGTCAACTTATTGCTTCCTATTGTTCTCTTGCTTATATTGGCCATCTTGGTATCTTTTATTTCTTGCATTTTTTTTCAAGTGTTGTTCAAAAATTTTCTTAGTTTTCATGTGTCAAAAGGATTGTTCCTTGAGGAGCCACTTTCTTTTGATTTTGTTGTGACCTATCTTGATGTTGAATGCATTTTTACATATCGACCTTTACATATAAAGGGTTGTGATCAGATTTCATTTGTATAGGATAGTCCGTCACCTTTACTTATTTTAACCTTGTCATAAGGTTCTGAGAACAAATAACATAATCCACCACACTTTGCCCATTTTAAGTTTGACATGTAATGTTCCCTGAACTCGACCATGCTTTTATTCCATTGCACATAATCAAATCATACAAGCTGCATATCCCCAATAATTATGCTTCATACTATGTGATACCTCCTTTTTTTTTCTTGAGAGTCTCTTTCCCACTTTTGCTTCTCTTCCTCTAACCATAAAGGGTTTTCTTTTACTCCCTCTCGATTTCTAAGGCAGAGAGCTTGGCTATTTGTTGTTGTTGCATTAAAGTCTCCTATTAAAATGATTTCTCCTAACATGCTATATGTTGATATGTCCTTTTTCAGTGTTGTAGATGGGTCCTCTTTGTCTAGGTTATTTTTCTTATACGATTTTGAGTCATGAGGTGCAGAATAAAACACAAAAATATAAATTGTGGATTCTCTATCCTTCATTTTCGTCCATATGTATTGGTTATTTAGATCTTCCTTTTCTACTTGTATGATTCTTTCCCAAGACTCTCTGACTAGAATAGTCACACCCCCATGACCATTACCACTTTCGGTTAGTTCATTCCAAATTGAAATGTTCTTGCAACCTTCAAAATTCAAAACCTTATAGCCCTCATGCTCATGTGTTTCAATGAGGACAATGATGTCTTTTCCCTCTACTATGGGCCCTAGACCAAGACCTCTCCTCCAAGGGTAACCTTTACAATTTTAGCTTACCATTGTGAGGTGCTCCTGGGGGCCCCATCTTTATATTTACTATGTGCTATTTTATTGTTGATTTGGGCTTTCCTTCTATACAACCATGCTTTGTTACTTGCATTTCTCATCGTTACAACTTTCTCCCATTCCTCCCTTCTTCTAATTGTAATGGAGTTAAATCTTCGTCTATGTAGTATTATGTACCTTTAAGAAACCTTTTGTTTCTTAAAATTCTATTCCTATCCTCTATGCTTTTCAAGGTTACTCTTACATTCGTATTTCTACCTTCCTATGTCATTCTTCCAATTCTGCTTTCTTGATGGATGTGCCCTATCCACTCCAACTTGTCTGTGAGAAATTCTTTTATTAGATTGTTAGTGTGCTCACCTTCCCCACAGTCTTTCAGCTATTTTATTATTATATTTTCTACTCTATCATGTTGGTTTTTTTCCTCCCACATTTGTAGTTTGACTTGCTTCTCTATAGTTCTCTTTGATTTTATGCTAGCCCTTTTGCCACTTGTGTCCACAACTTTGCCTCTTCCAATTTTTCCTTTAGCTTAGCTTCTTTGATCTCCATGTTTTCTATTTCTGATTAAAATTATCTTAAATGTGAATTGTCTTTCTCCTCTGTTGCCTTAGGGGAATTTCTCCTGCTAACTTGTTTTAGTTCCTACTTTATGGTCAAAATTTTTTTGCTGATTTGTTTTTATATTGGCTTGCAATTTGATTATTTCATCTTTAAGGAGCTTGTTTTAGTTCCTACTAACATACAAATTTGAGGACCAAGTTAACAAAGTTGAACTAGGGTTGTAATGATCACAAATGTCCCCATTCTCAGCCTCTAGCTCAGCCTCCTTTTCCTACTACTTCACATCCTCATTACACTTGATATGGTGATTCCCTGAGTGTTCTCTTTCAATGTTCCACCTTGGACCATGTTTGTTGTTGTCTCCTTGCAAACCATAGCTTGTTTGGGGTTGAAGTTTTTCTGGCTGAGTTGATTCAATGCCTTGTTGTGTCACTACCTATAACTTATTTTCAAGGTTTTCTTGCCCTTATATAGGTGGCTTTACTTGCTCTTGTGTTTCCCAAGAGCTGGTTGTTGACTGAATAAAGTTGGTTAGCTTTGGTAGGATTATGACAAATTTATTGTTCCTCAACCGTTTTAACTTTCTTGCTATTTTTGTCTATCTTCATTATAAAATCCACCTGTATTGCTTAGTATTTACAATTGTTAGTCTTTCTCTCATTCCTGAGTCTTTGACTTACATGCATCTTTATTTTTTAGAGTGCAAAAGTGACTCTAAAACCTTTGTTGTTATGAGTAAGTAGCTTGATTCCTTGTGGGGTATAACATAATGTATGGTACTAGCATGCCTGTGTGGGGTTCCTTTCCATACTCCTTTATGTTCCCTACCCCTCTCGTCTCCATATTCCTCCAATGAAGCCTTATTTAAGTGGTTTGATGTTGGACCCACTTCCTAGAATGCTATGTTGCCCGTCATACTCCCTGGGCACAATTTGCATAGTCACCAATGTTTAATGGGAGTTTTCCTTTTAAAATGAATGAAAGCCCATAAAGATTGTGGCATAGGAAAACCAACCACGCTTTAAGAAAACCTACACAAAAGACTGTATTGGGTAAGTGTGTAGTGACTCACTTCTATCTTCCCAAACACTGCCTTGGACCCCATTTGACACCTTTGTCTGTCTTGCCTTGCCGGACCCACTTTCCACCTTCTATTTCGTCTGTCTTCTTCACTTGTTTCGCACAAAGCTTCTCCTGAAGAACCCTTAGGCAATTTATAGAAGGATAGTGTGGGAGTTTTCTGCTTTAGGCACATGATTTTTATGTTGACTTTGTTTTATTTCTACCTGGCACGGTTGATGTCTCATATGGGTGGCGCTGATTTGTCAATTCCTTTTGTCTTTTCTAAGAATTTTCTGGCATGATTTTCCCTCTACTCCTCCTTTCACTCCTCCTTTCACGTAGGTTTTTCTTTGTTTTGGGATTTTGTTTTTCCCTTTGTGCCTTAGGCATGGCACACACCAGACAACAAGGTTCGGTTTTTTAGTTTTTTAATTTCTACGGTATGGTACACACCCATATATATTTTTATTTTTTAGCAACTTTGATATGGTGCACACATGCCTGGAATTTGACGGTCACCCCTGCCTGTCATATAATTTTTTTATGACGGTTTGATCATTTAATTATCTTGCAATTGACGTTTTAAGAAAATTATAAGTTGTCAAAACAATGTTGAGTAAATTTTTTTATATTCAAAGAATGCAGGTTACAAAAAAAGCAGTCTAAAGACTGCAAAACAGAGCAAGAATCAACAACATGGTCATAAACAAAACTACAAACAACAAGACCAACAACTCCCAACCATTTCAACAACTAACTTGTCCAGTTGTATCACTACTGAGAGCATTTCCAATTTGGCTTTAAAGTAGGCATCTTGCTGCACTGATAAAAAGGTGACCTTGGTGAATAGAATGACAATGGAGGAAGTAGAAGCAATTCTTTTTTACCCATGTAATTGTAAATCAGCTCTTAATTACACTTCTTCTTAATCTTTGTAATTGTAATTTACAAAGTTATACTTATTCCATATATAATAAACAATGATTGACATATTAACAAACTTATAGATAAAGCAAATATTTGTTTCTAAATTGATTGTTAAAATTGATTGAAATAAACATTCTTTGAAAATATTGTAATTTAATATATATTTCTCTACCAATTTAAAAAAATGTTGAAGATAAACATTGTAAAAGAAAACATCATTTATATTTCTATAACAAATTATTATAAAATAATATATTATAAATAAAAATATTATATTATATTACTCTATAATAAAATTTTACAGTTTACAAATAATTTAAAGTGTTAATATACAGTTATGTAAAAATTTAGCAAGTCAAATTATACGGTCTAATAATTTTTAAAGTTGTAAAATAGGGCCTAAAATGCCAAAAACGAGCAAATAGACCATCAAATCCTGGGTGCACGCCTTTACAAAGGTTTCATTTTTATTTTTTATTTATTTTTTAAATGTTTTAAATGTTTTTAATTTGTGGATTTTTAATTTTAAAAACAATAATGACAATAATTTTAATTTAAAAAATAACTAATAATCAATAATAATTTTTAATTAAAAATAATTATTAACTAAAACTATCAATTAAAATTAAAATGACAGATGAATTACGAACAATTAACAACTATTAAAAACTTGACATTTCATGACAATCTGAGCTAGTGACCACAAACATGGAACTTCAACAAGATGAACTTTGGACTTGACAATTTGACATTCTGGACTATCAGGCACAAACTTGTGACTTGATTGAAGATGACTTGTGACTTAGATGTTTACATGAATGACACATATAAATGACAATTGAAGATGACACAATCACATTCCTTGTAACATAGTCTAGTTTTAGATTGGGCATAACAATTGGCTCTGTTTGGGGACCATAGTGTATACTTGCGGCATAGGAATTCATAATCTTTGGGTTTGCAAGCAAACTGGTGCTTTATTAGTTGGGAAATCGAGTGGTGCTTTATTAGTTGGGAAATGGAGTCAAAATAGTCCTAAATCACCTATCAAAACATGACTTTTCATGATACATAAGGGAAATACAAGACTGTAGAGCAAAAAACATCACGAATTAAGAAACAAAATACAAACAATATGGTAAACATGAACACTCTTTTTTTGAGTGAGGACATAGAGAAACAAAATGAGTTACACAAAACTATTTATGGGCTGGGAAAAGTAACAACCTCTCCTCTTGAGTTGGGAATCATGTTTTGGTAGCACATAGCCTTTCGTCCTTTGCAACACTTTCTCAAAGAGCCATGGTTCAAGTGGATAGACGCGATCATGTAGTGAGAAATTCAAGACAAACTGATTGATATGCATTGGTTATGGTTGTTTGTTTCCCATAATGAGAAATCTCTGTACCAAGTGAAGATATTGAGCCTCCTTTTGAAGATATCTAGCAAGGTCCTACATCCATAGTACATCTGTAGGAATAATGACCATTATATATCAAATTTGATCTTCTTCATCCGTGTCTTCGACATAGGCCACCTTGAACTCAATCCATGTATCATCCTCCGAAAAGGCTAAAGTTGTTCAAAGAGAATTTCCATCACCTGTTCTTGACTTTCCAAATCTATGTCTAATAAGAACTATGTACCTTGTGATTGGGGCACGTCTTGACCATCTTCATCAATTAGGCTTTCAACTAACCAACCTGTAGAGTCTGAATCTAAAAGACCATTAAGGTTTGGATCTTCAAACACTAGGTCATTATCAAAATACACATGTTGAAAGACCTCTATCTCTGACGACAAACTTTGCCATCCATCATCTTCTGACACACAAGTAGGAATAGGAACATATTCTTCTATTGTTTATTTTTCTTCTTCCCTAATATCTTCTTGACATTCTTCATCCTTTGTATCCATTTCTTCATATACTTGATTCCTTTTGCACACTACATACCTTACCAAACACTCATTGAGAGTTTATGATTTCTCCATACCATTATCTTCATTGATCATAACTGAGTTTTCCATGAGTTTTTCTTTTTCCTATATGTGCTTCTTCATTGATGTGTATGGAATCTATTAAGGGCGAAGGTGAAGATGAGTTGAATTGTAAGAGGAAATTCACTATATCCTCTATTGAATACTTGCTCTCTAGATGATGCATAAAATTGTCAAGCTTTGGTAAAGAATCTTTCTCAAAAACTTTTAATTTGATGAATGCCTCCAAAGCTGAATTATCTTCAATAAGAAGCAAATCTTGTTCTTGATCTAATTGTGATGTTTTTCATTTAAGGGGTAACTGAAGGTTTTGAAAGGACCTAAAAACCTTTTACAAGGGCAAGGAAGTGGCAAACAAATAGCCACCCCTCAACACAAATGCAACCAAGTTTCCATACAAAACCAATCTACAACACATCTACATGCAAGTTGCCTTAGAAGAAAAAATGCCAAAGGGTCAATTGCCTACACAATGCTTGACCTTGACCTAGCAATCCACACACCCTTAACTTAGGTATGGGATTTTTTAAATCAATTTTGTAAGACCTTGCTTCCTTCTTTGTACAATCATCCAAGACACACCATTATCTACATCCTTAGAATGAGAAGATAGGAGAGGGGAATCCTTTATTTCTACCTCATCTAGAGACACATCACAAAATGAGGAAGAATGTATAATTGAAGAAGCTAGATGTTGCACAGAAACTGCAGATAGAGAAGGAGCAAGGACCCCCCAACAATCTGCCCTAGGAATCAACGAAGGAGCCTCATGGACAAGAAAAAAAGAATTCCTCTCAGGGATCAAAGCCTATAACAACTAAACTCAAGGGAGGCACCTCATGAGGAGCCTTCAGGGCCGCACATGAATCATAATTCAGTGAATGTGACAAGAGGACTCATCATCCTAATATTCAGAGTCCACATAATCACCAATAGTCAAATGGTTGGGGAGGGCATTCTACCACCATGTAGCTGTTCACCCTCCTTATGATGAGAGTGGGGGCACTCAGAAGAACGATGTTTAGTAGCAAATCATCATCTCCAATGGAAGGGAAGACCCTCATAATCCACCAACTGAGTCCATTGTCTATCTCCCACCATCAGGACAATATCTTTAGGAAGCCTTTGAGATGTCAATGCTCACTAAAAGATATACAAATGTAGAATGGCGCAAGTTGTAAGTGGTTTAATCTACCTTCAAAAAATTGTCAATAGTATTACCAATATTCTCAAACTAATCGTCATCCCAAAATTGGAGAGGGAGATTGGACAATCTGACCCAAATAGGCATAATATTGAGCAATTTAGTAAGTGGATTGAAAGAGGGAAACCACAACTTGAGTGAGAGGGAATGCTTGCCTCAAAACCAAAGCCTACCATTCATCACCACATCCCTATCATCAGAAGATTCAAAGCACACGATAAAAAATCCCCTAGCACAACCATACAACTTGATTTTACCATTTGTGAGGGGCCTCCAAGAATACAATACCCACTAATGTAGCTTCAAAAGAGAGGCCAAATATGGTTAAATCTATAAATCAAACCTCGACAAGTGTAAAAATTTTCATTATCAGCAATATCCTATCTACAAACCATGACTGGGGAGGTTTGAGAACAAGAAATGGATTGAGCTTTGGTATGGAGGGGAAGGTGATAAGATGGGATCCCTGACTTAGCCATGCTTGCATAAGACAAAGGGAGCCCATTATTCATCCTTACACCACTAGCAACTATAGAAAAATGCCCAAAATTTATGCCAACATGCACTAGAATCTAGCTAGATGAGTGGATAGCATTGTCACCCACACAACAACCATTAGCACGCCAGGAGACCTAGCATCAACATTGAACCCAAAAATGGGTGTAGTAGAGGCCACCAAACCCTTCATAGAACCAGGAAAAGAACCCTATCTGTGATGTGAAGGGGAAATCCTGCCAACAACAGTAGAAACCACGAGGGAAGAGCTTTGAACATGCTGTGAGCCATGAGGCGAGAGCTGTGCCTAGGGGGAAGGGGAGTGGAAGGCATGTTCAAAATTAAAAGTGTTTTCAAATCTAACTGTGATGTTTTTTTGATGTTTTGAACAAAAATATCAACCCTTGGTGTCCAATTCATTGTCTCTTTTACTAATATCAACTGAGATTCTTCATCATTTGTGCTTATGGAAATGTTTGAATTTGAATTTGAAGACTCATGAGAGAGAAGAAAGATCTTGCTCCTCTTTGATTATATCTAATGCAAGCTTTTCAAACAACCCCTCAAATGAAGACAAGAAGAAATTGGATTCGCCATTGCTCTCTATAATATATTTGACTTCGTGTTCATAATTTTTCTCTTTAGATTCTAACTTGACTTCATTCTCTAAAGAGAAAATATGGCATACTTGTGTGACATCAAGTTTTTTTATCAATAGTCCTTTGAACTCAAAGAATTTGTGCAAAGTGGGCAAGATTTCTACTTCTAGTTGATATTCTTGTTTTGATTGTTGTTTGTACACAAAAACATGACGTCATTTGAGATATGATTATGAGATCTATTCCTTTCCATATCAAGTTCACATTGGGTAAATCCCATTGTTGAGCTTCCATTGAATTCGTCTAAAAGATGTTCATGATCATTTGAAAGTCATTGATTTTCATTTGAAGTTATCAATAATTGCATGAATCTTTGCATCTTAGGACAACTTTCTCCATCGTGTTCACTCATTGCATGGAACAAACACTAATTGTGTGTAGGAGAAGACACTTTTACCACTTGCCTCATCAGTGAAATAAGTACATGAGACATAATTAATAAAAGAATCTTGTCCATTTGGAGGAGATGGATATTGCTAAAGCGGTGAGACATTCATGAGAACCAATGACTTGATTGAGTTTTTTTGAATCTTTCCTAAAGTAATCATATGGTCCTCCAACTTGATGGCATATTCTCGAGCCTCCTTCAATTTTATGGTATTTCCTTTCTTGAAAAGTAAAGAAACTTCTAAAGATTGAGCATTGATGAAGAAACTTAGAAGATCCCAGAACAAGGATTTAGAGTGTTCCCAACTTTACTAATCAAACGATTAAATCTTACAACAAACTTCTGCATTGATTCACTTACATCTTTCTTGGAATTTGAGAGTTGTGTAAACAAGATATGATTGTCTTCTACAAGCTTGAAATGTGCAAGAAATTTCTTACTGAATGACTCCCAACTTGTGATAGAACTAGCAACAAGGTGGTTAAACTAATCAGCTATTGCACTTTGCAAGCTTTTCACAAATAAGTGAACTATCAAAATCTTCATGTGCAATGCTGATAATTCCACATACAGTGGTGAAGGCTAAAATATTCTTGTTGGGATGTTGCTTGCCATCACCATAAAACTTTGAAAAGTTCTTCCTTGAGCCTTGAAGAAGTTCATTATTTTCTACCAATGCTAATGGACCAATCTAATTTCTCTATGGCAACAAAGGGGTGGGTGATTTTTGGTTACGTGATTCCCATCTTGATTGGCCATAGGAAGTCTTATTCAGAAACTAAAATATGTGTGAATTATGGACCCTTTGGGCCAAACATTGAATATTGCAATGGATAAGATGCTAGTATTATGTTGTTCCCCAGAGTTGCAAAAAAAATGTTAGCATTTTAATTCACACCTTTCAGTGCGACACAAGATGTAATAGATGTACGATGAAACTACTCTTTGAATTAGAAGGGGAAGCTCCCTATAAAATAAAACTAATCTAAAATTACACAATATGTACTTGTAATCTACAAAATTTACAATGATTTTGGGGGTATTTTATGCTCATGCTGAATAAAACATAAATATGTAATCTTTTTGGGTTTGTGACATGAAAAAGGCTAAAATGTTCTTCAACATGAGGCAAAGGTTTTGTGCTTTACAATTTGAATCAAAACCTACAACTACACGCTTGCACTATTTAGATAAAAATAAAGGACGATTAGGGTAAGTACACATGGATTAGATAGATTAATGCATAAAAACAAATGTTACAGTTAAATCGGATGTATGACTTTGTACAAAGCCTCAAGGTACATCTTCAAGTTCACCTGTAATACAAAGCTTGCAAATTCATTGAAGTGATTTAACTTTTAGCACACATGACGACACATCTCAATAGAAATTCAAAAACAAGATAGGAATAAAAAATTCTATTGAGTGAATAACAAAACCATAGTATAATTGAATATCAAATGACTAGCAATTTCAACATAATGTAGGCATGAGAATTACCCTTCTATATTCCTTGACTGATAATTGACGCAACATTGATTCCTAAATACAATTAACTCCTCTCTATGTGCAAAAAGCACTAATTCATACTATTTATAAAGAAATACATGAAAAATAAATAGAATAATTAACTGCACTCGTATCCTAACTCTATCTGCTTGCATGACATGCAAGTTTTATTACAATTTATTTGTTCCACTAATTCTAAAACTAAAACCATGCAACCTCTAGTTCAATTGACAATTAAATT
This sequence comes from Cunninghamia lanceolata, assembly GCA_027924645.1. NCBI lineage: Eukaryota > Viridiplantae > Streptophyta > Pinopsida > Cupressales > Cupressaceae > Cunninghamia > Cunninghamia lanceolata. Next base: position 5,700,631 of record BSBN01000066.1, read on the forward strand.
TATAACAACCATGCATCAAAAGCTCACATCTCTCACATGATGATTAAACAAAAGTTAACTCTAAAATAATGAATGCTAAAAATAGCACGGGCTCTAATAAAAATTACAAATTCTGAATTTGCTCTCCTTTTTTGAAATTGATGATCTATTTTTAGTGTAGGTTCAAAATAGATTTTTGGAAGGTAACTCATACAAGTAGAAAAGGAAGATCGAAATAACTAGTACATATGGATGAAAATGAACGATAGAAAATCCACAATTTATATTGTTGTGTTTTATTCTACACCTCATGGCTCAAAATCTTATAAGAAAAAGAACCTAGACAAAGAGGCCTCATATGCAACACTAAGAAAGGACATATCAACATATAATACCTTAGTGGAATTTATTGTAATAGGAGACTTGAATGCAAAAATATCAAATATCCAAGCTCTCTACCTTAGAAATTAGGAGGGAGTAAAAGACAACCCTTTATAGTTAGAGGAGGAAGATAAGCAAAAGTGGGAAAGACTCTCAAGAAAAAAGGAGGTATCATGCAGTACGAAGCATAATTGGTGGGGATATGCAGCTTGTACGATTTGATTATTTGCAATGGAATAAAAGCATGGTCAAGTTCAAGGAGCATTACATGTCAAACTTAAAATGGGCAAAGTGTGGTGGATTATGTTATTTGTTCTCAGAACCGTATGGCAAGGTTAACAGAAGTAGAGTTGAGGGATTGTCCTATAGAAATGAAGTTTCATCACAACCCTTTATATGTAAAGGTTGATATGCAGAAAGGCATTCAACATCAAGATAGGTCACAACAAAATCAAAAGAAAGTGGCTCCTCAAGGAACAATCCTTTTCACACATGAAAACCAAGATAATTTTTGAACAACACTTGAAAAGCAATTGCAAGAAATAAAAGATACCAAGATGGCCAATATAAACAAGAGAACAATAGGCAGCGATAAGTTGGCATCGATAATCCATAAAGATCTCAATTTGTGCAAAAGGTCTAGACCTAGGAGAGGTAACAAAAACAACTTTCTGACAAATTTGTGGTATGATGAAGACTGCAAAGCAACAAAGAAAATGTTGAAAATTTGAGGAAATAAAAAGGAATATGGAAAGGTAGTGAGATAAAAAAATAAAGAGGATGACATGTAAACAAGATGGAAAGAACTGATTTCTCTTGGGAAACACAACCCAAGAGACTTTTGGAAAGAATTGCCATAGAAAAAACACAACTATAGAGAATAATATCACAGACTTCCAATGGCTGGAATATGCAAAGTTGTTGTATGAGAGAGATTAAAATAAAGACGTCCCCTTAGTAATCAGTTCAATGGCTAAACTCTTCTCCACGAAAGACATAAAGGAAGGAGTTAAAAAGAATGCAGTGGGTAAAGCATGGGACATAGATGGCTTACAGGAAGAATACATAAAATGGGGCATGGAATCCCTCACATTGCACACCAAAAGAACATTTAATGGGGTCATTCATAATGGTTTTTTGACAAATTAGACAACTAGTGTCATCATTCCTTTGCTCAAAAGTGCAGATGTCAACAACCCCTCAAGCTACTACACTATAATAATCAATCGTATTTTTGAGAAAGTCTTTGGAAGTATGGTGGAGTGTCGAATCGGTATTTGGGCAGAAAAAGAGGGAAAGAGGGTGAAAGAACAAGCAAGTTTTAGACCAAAACACTCTATAATTGATCACTGCATTATCCTCACACTTGATTGAGAAGGTTTGGGATAAACAGGGAGAAGAGGTTTTTTGTTGCTTTGTCGACTTCAAGAAGGCATTTGACACAATTCCTAGAAGCAAATTATGGAGTAGAATGGAAGAGTTGTGAATTTTGGAAATATATAGGGTTGTTGTTCATAGGTTGTATGGTCAAGTTTGGGCCAACAAAGGATTATCAGAATGTTTTAGGAGTGACATTGGGGTCAAACAAGGCTATTCGCTATCTCCTACCCTATTTGGACTATACATTGACAAATTAGAGGAGTGGATAGACACGTTTAGTGGTGGGGCTGTTCACTTGGCCAGTTATGTAATAAAGTTGCTTCTATATGCAAATCTTATTTAGTGACAAAAATAGTGCACGATTTGAGGCAATACTTGAAAGATCTATAATTGTTTTGTTAGGAGGTTGGGATGCAAGTGAACACCAGCAAAACTAAGGTCATGATCTTTACCTTGAAGAGAAAGTTGGATCAGATAGAATTTTTCTTTGAAGGCAGCCCCTTGCAAGTGGTTAATAAATATAAATATCTTGGCCTCGATTTCTAGAATAAGCTCAGTTGGGAGACGTGTAGAGCAAAAAAGATACAAGAGGATGGAAAGCTTTATACTCATTGCAAAAGATGCAGAAGGGATGAACTGTGGGATTGGAAAACTAAGAAGAAAACTCTTTTCGGGTTGTTAGTGATTTTGGTGGTGTTAAATGGGTGGTAAAGTTTGGGGTGGTAACACGTGAAAGATGAAGTGGAGACAGGTAGAGGGGTTATAAAAGAACCTAATCACAAGTAGTTTCAAAAAAAATGTCAGTTCCTTATGAGACTGCACAAGTGCTGAAGCCATTACCTTTCCTTTGGAGGCATCGATGTTGATCCAACTGCTAAGTTATTTAAAGAGGCTAGAGAACATGGAACTACTTTGCTATCCCAAAATGGCAACAAAAGAAAAATTAGAGAGAAGGAAGAGCACATAGATGAAATAAAATGACAAGTGGATGAATGAGTGGGATATTAGCATGAAAGAGTGCCCAAATGTTAATGGGGCAATCAAAAAGTATGTGCGAGAAAAAGTCAAAGTAAGCATGTGGACAAGGCAACTTGGGAGGAAAAGAGAATACTATATCAAGCATTTCAATCCCTCGTATGAGTATGCACAAAAAAATTATATAGGAGAAAAAATTAAATGGAAAGCGAAAATATCAATGGCCTAGCTAAGGACTAGTTTGCACCAGTTTAGGTGTGAAACCAAAAAGTAGACAAGGCCTAAAGAAGAGTGGGCAGATAGAATATGTTGTTTTGCACTTTAGAGCTAGTGGAGACAGAATGACACTACATCATGGAGTGTATGAATTACAAGGATATTTGGGCCAATTACATTGATATTTTGAATGTGGGATCCTTGATTAACCTATTTGAAGAAGAAAGGATAACACAAATTACACATAGTAGAAGATCTAGGATCCAAAAAGAGAGATCAATTAGGCATTATGTGGGTGACCTGCCTGTTTGGGGCTTTTGTACTTAGCAACATGGTTGGTTATCCGGTTGTCCCATAGGTTGTTTGGCCTTGTTAACATTATTAAAAACCTTCATTCATTCAACAAGTCAACCTCTAATACAAATTGCAAGAATCATAGGAATACAAAAAGGTAGCCGCCCAAAGATTTAAAAAACAAAATGAAATCACAACTAAAGGAAAGTAAAGGGGATAGCATCTGACATCAACAAAGACAAAAGATAATGAAAGTTTTGTACCAAGGTATTTCTCCCATGTCAACTCAAAACCAAAAACAAAAGAGAATCGTCAAAGCAAAGCAAATTCATGCTAAAAAAGAAATCAATTGTACACTTGTTCATCACTTCTCATGAAGAATAAAGGAAAATAAAAGATGAACGCATATAATAATTTCATACAAAAGAAGTCATCTTAGGGATCTAAGCCTATATTGAACTAGACCCAGGGGAGCCACCTCATGAGGAGTGTCCATGGTCGCACCATGAATCATCATTGGGGGAATGGGACAAGAGGACTCATCATCCTAATAGTTAGAGTCCACAGAATCACCAATAGTCAAATAGTTGGGGAGGGCATTATGCCACCACAAAGTCGAACTCTCCTTATGATGAGAGTGGGGGCACTCAGAAGAAAGGTGTCTAGTAGTGAAGCATCATCTCCAATGGAAGGGAAGACCTTGATCATAATCCACCAATTGAGTCCATGGTCTATCTCTCACCATCAGGACAATATCCCTAGGAAGGGCCTTTGAGATGTCAATGTTCACCAAATGATAGGAAAATGTAGAATGGCCCATGTTGTATGTGGTTTAATCTACCTTCAGAAAATTACCAATATTCTCAAAACAATCATCATCCCAAAATTGGAGAGGGAGATTGGGTAGTCTGACCCAAATAGGCATAATATTGAGCAATTTAGTAAGTGCATTCAAAGAGGGAAACCACAACTTGAGTGAGAGGGAATGCTTGCCCTAAAACCAAATCCTACCATTCAACACCACATCCCTATCATCAAAAGATTCAAAGAACACAATAAAAAATCCCCTGGCACAACCATACAACTCAAATTTACTATTTGTGAGGGGCCTCCAAGACTCCAACACACACTAATGCAGCTTCAGAAGAGAGGCCAAATATGGTTGAATCTACAAATCAGACCTCGACGAGTGAAATTTTTTCATTATCAACAATCTCCTATCTACAACCCATGACTTGGGAAGTTTGAGAACAAGAAATGGACCGAGCTTTGGTATGGAGAGGAGGGTGAGAAGATGGGATCCCTAACTTATCCATGCTTGTATAAGATTAAGGGAGCCCATTATCCATCCTTACACCACTAGAAAATATGGAAACATGCACTAGAATCTAGCCAAGTGAGTGGATAGCATTACCACCCACAACAACCAATGGCATGCCAAAAGACTTAGCATCAATGTTGGACCCAACAATGGGCATAGTAGAGGCCACCAAACCCTTCATAGAACCAAGCAAAGGACCCTATCTACCATGTGAAGGGGAAATCCTGCTAAAAATAGTAGAAACCACTAGGGAAGAGCTTTGAACATGTTGTGAGCCATGAGGCGAGAGTTGTTCCTAGGAGGGAAGGGGAGTGAAAGGCATGTTCAAAATTAAAGTGTTTTTAGATCTAATTGTGATGTTTGTTTGATGTTTTGAACAAAAATACCAACCCCTGGTATCCAATTCATTGTCTCTTTTACTCATATCAACTGTGATTCTTCGTCATTTATGCTTATGGAAATGTTTGAATTTGAAGTTGAAAACTCCTGAGAGAAAAAGATCTTTCTCCTCTCTCATTATATCTAATGCAAGATTTTCAAACAACCCCTCAAATGAAGACAAGAATAAATTGGATTCATCATTGCTCTCTATATTATATTTGACTTCTTGTTCATAGTTTTTCTCTTTAGATTCTAACTTGACTTCATCCTCTATAGAGAGAATATGGCATACTTGTGTGACATCAGGTTTTTTTATCAATAGTCGTTTGACCTCAAAACATTTGTGCAAAGTTGGGAAGATTTCTACTTCTAGTCGATATTCTTGTTTTGATTGTTGTTGTTGGTTATGCAAAAACATAATGTTATTTGATATATGATTATGAGAGCTATTCCTTTCCATATCAAGTTCACATTGGGTAAATCCCATTATTGAGCTTCCATCAAATTCATCTAAAAGATGTTCATGATCATTTGAAAGACATTTACTCATTGCATGGAACAAACACTAATTGTGTGTAAGAGAAGACACTTTGTGTGTGTAGGAGAAGAAATCTGTACATGAGATATAGTTATCACTGACATAATTAATAAAATAATCTTGTCCATTTGGAGGAGATGGATATTGCTAAAGTGGTGAGACATTCATGAGAACTAGTGACTTGATTGAGTCTTTTTGAATCTTTCCTAAAGTAATCATATGGTCCTCCAACTCGATGGCCTATTCTTGAGCTTCCCTCAATTTTGTGGCATTTCCTTGCTTGAAAAAGAAAGCAAAAGATTGAGCATTGATGAATCAACTTAGAAGATCCAAGAACAAGAATTTAGAGTGTTCGCAACTTTGCTAATCAAACAATTAAATCTTATAACAAACTCCTGCATTGATTCACTTTCATCTTTCTTGTCATTTGAGAGTTGTGTAAACAAGATATGATTGTCTTCTTAGCTTGAAACATGCAGGAAACTTCTTACTGATCAACTCCCAACTTGTGATAGAACTAGCAATAAGGTGGTTAAACTAATTAGCTATTGCACTTTGCAACCTTTTCACAAATAAGTGAACTACAACATCTTCATGTGCAATACTGATAATTCCACTTGTAGTGGTGAAGGCTAAAATATGCTTGTTGGGATGTTGCTTGCCATCACCATAGAACTTTGAAAAATTCTTCCTTGAACCTCAAGGAAGCTCATGATTTTCTACCAATGTTAATAGACCAATCTAATTTCTCCATGGCAATAAAGGGGGTGGACAATTTTTGTTGACATGATTCCCCTCTTGATCAACCATAGGAAGTCTTATTTAGGAACTAAAATATGTGTGAACTCTAGACCCTTTCTGCCAAACTTTGAATATTGCAATGGATAAGATCCTAGTCTTATGTTGTTCCCTAGAGTCGCAAAAAACTGTTAGCATTTTAATTCGCACCTTTCAGTCCAAAACAAGATGGAACAAATGTACGATGAAATTGCTCTTTGAATTAGAAGCAGAAGCTCCCTATCAAATAAAACTAATCTAAAATTATAAAATATGTACTTGTAATCTACAAACTTTACAATGATTTTGGGGATATTTCATGCTCATGCCGAATAAAATATAAGTATGTAATCTTTTTGGGTTTGCGACATGAAAAAGGCTAAAACACTCTTTCAACATGAGGCAAAGGTTTTGTGCTTTTCAATTTGAATCAAAACCTACAACTACATGCTTGCACTATTTAGATAAAAATAAAGGATGAGTAGGGTAAGTACACGTATTAGATAGATTAATGCATAAACACAAACGTTACAGTTAAATCGAATGTATGACTTGGTACAAGGCCACAAGCTACATCTTCAAGTTCACTTGTAATACAAAGCTTGCACATTCATTGAAGTGATTTAACTTTTAACACACATCATGGAGACACATCTCAATAGACATTCGAAAGCAAGATAAGCATAAAAAGTTATATTGAGTGAATAACAAAACCATAATACAATTGAATATTAGATGACTAGCAATTTCAGCATAATGTAGGCATGAGAATTGCCCTTCTTCTATATTCCTTGAATGATAATTGATACAACACCGATTCTTAAATACAATTGACTCCTCTCTATGTGCAAAAAGCACTTATTCATACCGTTTATAAATAAATGCATGACAAATAAATAGAATAATTAACTGCACTACTATCCTAACTCTAACTGCTTGCATGACATGCAAGTTTTTTTACAATTTATTTATTCCACTAATTCTAAAACTAAAACCATGCAACCTCTAGTTCAACTAACAATTAAATTATAACAACCATGCATCAAAAGCTCACATCTCTCACATGATTAAACAAAAGTTAACGCTAAAAATAATGAATGCTAAAAATAGCACAAGCTCTCATAAAAATGACAAATTTTGAATTTGCTCTCCTTTTTTGAAATTGACGATGTATTTTTTGTGCAGGCTCAAAAATAGATTTTTGGAAGGCAACTCTGGTGATTCTAGTTTGATGATGTTTTTTGGTGAATCCTTTGATGAAATCTAGCAAACTCTTTGATGAAATTCTAATCTTGATGACTTGAATATGATAATTGTTTGTTGATTTGTTGAAACATATTTAAATCTTTTAAAATGTCATTCTTCTGTTACAAAACATTTATGAGACCTATGGCCCAACTTTGCCACCTTTTCTTTATTTGCACTACTTAGCATGGTGTTCAGTGGAAACCTATGTAATCCCATCTAATCGACATTGTTTTGCATATCTACTCTTGCAAAGGCTTGAAGATGGTAGATATGTTTCAATTGAAATGCTTATATGCGTCATCTTTTTTATTTTCCTTTATTCTTTATGAGAAGCGATGAACAAGTGTACCGCTAATTTCTTTTTTAGCGTGACTTTTCTTTGCTTTGATGATTCTCTTTTGTTTTTAGTTTTAAGCTGATGTGGGAGGAAGACCTTGGTGTAGAAATTTTATTATCCTTTGTCTTTGCACAATAGAAGGGAGGATCTCAAGAAATAGTTACAAGTGTCTTAGGGGGTGTTTGTTCTGTTGTTCAGTTTCTGACGGGATTGCATACAGTTTCTGGGTCCCATAGGCTGTTGCAGCCTCGTGAACATTATTAAAATTCTTCATTCCTTTAGCTGCAAGTTTATTTTGTTTTTTTCAAGCTTTATGTTGACTTTGTTCGTTATTAATGCTGCAAGTTTATTTTGCTTTTTTTAAAGCTTTATGTTGACTTTGTTTTATTTCTACTTGATGTGGTTAATGTCTCATATAGGCACGTTTGCATATTATTTTTAACTCTGCTATTGAGTGGGAGAGAGGTGCTGATTTGTCAATTCTTTTTATCTTTTCTAAGACTATTCTGGTGCGATTTTCCCTCCACTCCTCCTTTGGTGTCAATTTTTCTTTGTTATGATTCTTTTTGTTTATGATTTTTCTCTTTGTGCAAGTGCGCCTTAGGCATGGTGCGTGCCATACAACAAGGTTTAATTTTTTGGTTTTTTAATTTCTATGATATGGCGTGCTCCATTGTATGGGTGCTCACCCAATGTCCATATATTTTTATTTTTCTAGTAAATTTGATATGGAGCACGCCATTTGACTAGGTGTGCACCTTTACAAAGGTTTCATTTTTCTTTTCTTTTTTTAAGTTTTTAATATTTTAAAGCTTTATGGATTTTTTCATTTTAAAAACAATAACGATAAATAATGTTAACTTTAAAAAATAACTAATAATCAATAATCATTTTTAATTTAAAAATAATTATTAACTAAAAATTATTAATGAAAATTAAAATGATAGATGAATTATACATAATTAACAAATATTCAAATCTTGACATTTTATATGACAATCTGAGTTGTTGACCACGAACACTAGACTTCGACAAGATGAACTTTGGACTTAACAACTTGGCTTGCAACTTGACAATTTGACATTCCGGACTAGGAGACATAGACTTGTGACTTGACTGAAGATGACTTGCGACTTTGATGTTGACATGAATGACACATATAAATGACAATGAACATGACACAATCTTATTCCTTGTAACATAATTCAGTTTCAGATTGGTGCAACATATCTAGATAATGCAAGATCATCCTTCAAGACCCTAGTGAACCCTGAAGGATTTTCCTTCTCGTAGATTTTCGGTATCCCTTGGTGACTCCAACTCTTCTTAAGCAACTCACAGAATTGTGCGTATTTTATGAGAAGAATTTGAACTAGCTCACAAATGCGTGACCAATTTCAAGAAGGGTTTATTCATGATTACCTTCTATGTAGAGAAGTAACATGAAATTATCTCCTTGTACTAATTATTCAACACCAGACATGGGTCACTAGAGATAGTGAAATGAGGCATTCATTGCTTGGAATGTTGACAACTCTCTTCAAATCATCAACTAGGATGAGTTGCCAGTTGTTTCTATGAGAGTCCTTTCCATCTCAATGGAGGTGATTCCACCTTTCTAATAGAACATATTAATTTGGGTTATGGTGAACCATGCACACTTCATGTTATTGAAGCAAGTGTCAAACTTAACACTTTGTGGTCTTTTTCAAAGGAAATACATTGGAGTGGTTTTGAATGCTTGGCCTTAGAAGCATTGTTGACTAGGGCACCTTAGGTTGCTCTTCTTGTGATCATTTCAAGGAATGTAGAAATTCTGCCTCTTTTGGAGTAACTTGTAACTATAAAGTTTGCTCCAATGGAATCTATATTTGACTTAACCTAAGCTTTCATTGAACATGGGAGAGAATCCTCATTAAGATCAGACTACCTAAAGGAACATCATCCTTGTATTATCTTAGAGTGATGAGCCTTTGACATTACAGTCATGATCTAGGCCATAGGTGGAACAAATTTAGTTAAGGCATTTGAGCTTGTATTTCAGGTATAAAATAGCATAATTCTTGTGAGAAAGATCACTCTCTAGCCTATTGTGTCTTTATACTTTGAGATCTACTTGTTTATTTCCCCCAATCAATCTATTTCCCCTCCTTTACTTCAATCCCTAATCCTTTCCTTCTACAACAAGATCCCCCCTCCTCATCCCCATCAAACCTTCAAATCCTTTGACTTTGAGAAAAGTATTATGAAGACTGTGATAGTCTAAATCTTCTCACTACTAAAAGTGAATGAGGTGGGCTTAGAATGACACACATGTCATGTGTTGAACCTTTTTTGATGGCATGGATCGAATTACTCATGCTCTTCTAGAAAAATATAGCTAAGCAGAGGAGAATCCAATTGATCGATCTCTTCTCTTAGCAAGAGGATCTTGTGAAAGGCAACAAAATGATTGTGTGGGATGGGGGTTGTGTCAACAAGTTCACTCACTTCATGAAGAATAAGTTTACGGTGGTGGACTATGGTGTTGATTTGAGGTGTGGAATGTGGAATGGTTGTTTCTTGAGTTGTTGTGGTGTTCAAACGTTCTCTTTGTGCTACTAGCACTGCAAGTCTAGTGTCAATGTGTGTGATGATTTCGTCTAAGAGAGTGAGTTCTCTTAAGTGAGACTCTTCTCCTATCCATCTCTGTTCATTTTTTTTTATTTGCCTAGGTGTGAACATGTTTTCCTAAATTTCATCAAGAACCAGTTTAATCTAATATTTTTTAATCCCAGGACACATTTGGCATAAATATCCAAGTGAAGAATAAATAATTTCATAGTTAGTGATTTCTTGGTTTGTTGTTTTCTTTGTTGAATTTGAAGTTGATATTTATTTGTTTTTGTGTTTTGTATTTTCAGGCAGTTGAAGGAGTTGTTTGCTTTTGTGTTTGTTGGATAAGTTGTTGACATATGTTGGATGCCTCATGATGGAACCAAGGACTTTTTTGCTCTTTTTTCTCTCCATTTGTGCTTTTCTATGAAGTATAAACTATATGCATGCAAGATAGAAAGATAACCTAATTCTTATTTTGCTTTTCTAAAATGTAGTGTGAGTTAATTAACCATATGATTTTTGTATGCAATCTACGCTATGATTTTTTGTCATTTTTATTTTGAGATGCATTTGAAAGTAAAAGAAACTTCTAATTTGTTGTAGTAAATGAAAAAGAAGTAATATAAATCTAACATTACCTAAGAAAGCAACAAATAAACTTATACTAAACTAAGAAGCAATAACAAAGTGTTATAGTCCTTAGGCAAGATGAGTGATTTAATTACTAAGAAATGAAAATGCTTTGAAATCAAATAACCTAGGAGAAGATTTTGAGATTCTTGAAGAATTGTTGTGAATGTGTCCTTAAAGGGTCCAACTTTTATTTGTTTCTTTTCCTCTTCTAGCCTTGGGGTACTCCGCTTAATGGAAATGGAAGATTCAAGTTGGGGTTGAATTGAGAGTGAATTGTGAGGAAGATAGCATTAGCTTCCTATGATATGTGAGCATCAAGAAAATAACATTAGATTCCTAGTATAACTAAACAAGAGGATTTGGAATTGAGGCCATATAGAGAGGCTTGAAATCTTCTAAGGTGATTTAGTGCTTGGGGATGGGATGCAAAACTTGTAAGACTAGTCTTTCTATTGTATGGATAGAAAATTTCTTCGAATATACTCAAAGTTTGTATGTAAAAGTTCTCCTCCCTTATCAATGGGAGAGGGGGATTAATATAGGAGATGAATGGAGAAGATTGGGGAATAAAATAGGTCAGAAGAAGTAAATTAAGAAAAAAAACATGGAAAAAAGTTGGCCATTGGGAGGGAAACTGGAAGAAAACTAGTAAAAACAAGCAACTTACACTCACTTTAAAACTCAACATGGTCACCCATGTTGGGGTATCAGTTACTCCTTCTGCTAGGGCAGGTTGCCCAGGTGACCTTGAGTCTCTTGGGCACCCCTACAACTTAAGGTAGAAAATAGGGTTTTTAGAAAGAAGAAAGGTTAGGACGGGTAGGATGATAAAAATAATGATGAAAAACACTTAGGAAGGGTACTAGGATGTTGGGACAACTTCCATCAAGGTAGACAAGGTTGTGAGGAGAAATAATCATACCACAAGGGTTGTGCGTTGGATTGTCAAACCATCATCAAACATGTAATATTGAACCATGCAATTTTGGATGCTTACATATTGCCTCCTCAGGTATGGCATTCTACATAGAAGGTAGGTGTCATTTCTCAAAATAGGCTTGCAGGACCCACACTTACCTGTTCTTATCCATTTGTTGTCTTGCATCCAGACCTCCAAATGAATTTGTCAATCATGCATAATATGGTGATTGAGGAAGCACAAATGAAATGTGACAAGTTAAAACTTACCATCGATGTGAGGTTATTGAATGATACTACCTTTGTTGCATGCCTCAACTTGTGTGAATAGTTGCCATGTAGGGTTAAATTTGCACTAGTGTTGAATTACTTTGTTTTGATGATTTGTAGGTTATATAAAGAAGAAAACAAAAATGAAAAGCAGGAACCTACTCTACAAAATAAAAAAACAAACAAAAGGAAAGGTCACTTTCACTTGCAACTACAAAGAGGAAAGAAATGAGGATAGGGGAGAAGAGGGAAAACGGTCAAACAATGATGGAATTGAGCAAACAAATAGCCTACAACGAGCTTAGGATGAGGGGATCAATCTCATAGAAGGTACATAAGCTTAGGAGGTTCCATAGGGGTAAAAACGAGAAAAACTCTCTTTTTCACCATTTCTCTTTTTGTTATTTTCTTTTGAAAATGTTCATCAAATTTGAATTTGTTTGTTGCTTTTGATTATTGTCTAGGTTAGGAATGTTTTCATTTTTCTATTTTGGGTAGAAGTGTAAACTTGTGTCACACTTTTGCCAACTAAATAGTTCCAAGTGAAAAGTTTTCAAGATAAACCTTTCTGGCCAAAAAAGTTACACTCAAAACCACGTGGCATCCACACGCTATGTATGTGGATGTCCATTTTCAAGCGAAAAGGTTATGCCCAAAACTTTTCTAGGCGAAAAGTTTCCCATGAAACAATTGAAAATAGATTAGAATGTTCAAGATATAAATTGATAAATTGAAATTGAGCAACAAAGTTTTTGCCGAAGTTGAGCCAACTGAAAAAGGCTCAGTTGACTTAGTTTATGTTGAAATTGCTTATGTGACAACCCAACCCCCTTTCAACAATTTCAAATATATTTCAACTTCACCTCTAAATTTCTCCAATCAGATTGTATTTTTATGGAAATCTGAAAATACCCTTTTGTAGAGCTTGAAGTGTAGAATCTTAAAAAATATTTTTTTTTTATATTTTTTATTAGTTTTATTATGTTTTTTTAACAATTATTGCAAGTAGGTTATTATAATCAAACATGAGGTTGATTATAAATTAAAAAATAATAAAAAAATATATTTAATTTTTTTCAAAAATATACGATGCACTAGAGGAAAGAATCTTCTCCAAGAGGGTTTTTTTTTTTACAATAAAAAATTTAGAGAAAAGCTGACATCCCATGAAAACTATGATGTTTTGATTAAATTTGACTTTAAAAGATTATTAAAAAATAAATATTAATAAAAAATTAATTTTTTTTCCATGCACTAGATTTTCAAGTTATCTAAGTCTGAAAAAAAAATCAAAGAAAAAATTTGTTCATTGTTTTGCAACATCCCATTAACCTCATTCTTTTCAAAAATTTTCAGCAATTAAAATTATTCTCTTAAATTTATAAAAAAAATATTCAAATAATTAAAAAATTATAAAGATAAACTACATTAGGAGTTCTACATTTCATTAGTTTATATCATTTTAAAATTAGAAACATAAACATCACCTTTAGATAGTCCAAGTTGAAAATTTGTATTTGTGTTGGCCATTTCCTTTATACGAGTGTGATATGGTTATGAACTTTTACCATTTTCCATTGAAAATTTTATGTTTTTGGGTGCTTGGGGTTTGCTTTTGGTTTGGGTAGGGTTGTCTTTTGTGCCCTACCAAGTCACCTGTAGTGAGGGGCCTAGTCCCCTGGGTGCCCCTACTACTCTTCCTAGGTCACCGGAGAAACCCTGGGCGTTGCTCGAGAGATCCTCCTAGTCACCCTTTTTGGTTAGAAGCAACCAAAAAGTTCTCTTTTTTAAGTCGTTTTCATGGGTTATACGTTGATTTTGATGTTTTATAACTTTTTAAGATTTTTTGGGATCTTTTCTACTTTTTTTTGTGTTTTTTTGACTTTTTATGATTTTTAGGGTCTTTTGAGGCTTGAATGAGGCCTTCTTGTTGTTGGAGTATACTTAAATTCAATGGAATTAGAATAGGGAGTAGGTCTGGTTTGTAGACACTGTGGAGGTATTAGGCAAAGCGGAGTTGATAGTTCTCAAGAGGGTTGGATTAGCAAAGGTACTATAAGTTTTGATCGTTCATCCTTTTGCATGGATTTGTTCTGATATTTTGACTTACTAGGAGTAGACTGGAACACCTTTAGATTCCTAGGAGTTCAAGGTGAGAGGACCATTACTTTATACGATGTATACCACATCCTTGGAGTTTTGATTTGAGGAGAGAGACTAACACTTCTTAAGGATAAGTTAGAGGGATAGAGACTATCATGGGCCTCCTTCCTAGGGGTCGATCATCTAGGAGATAGATTGGGGATCTAACTTATCTCGATGCAAGGATGCCTTCATTGGTTGGTCGACATATAAACATTCTTGCTCCCACCTACCATGTCGATTGGCACATTACAACACTAGAGAGGAGGGTCACAACACTAAAGAGAAAGGTTTATATTCTTAGAGAAATTTCTAACGTGTGGTGATGACATACTTCCTTATGAGATAGGACATCGAGCCATCCTCACACTCAAGTTCTTACACCAATTCCTTAGGGCTAATCTTGGAGGACTCCTTTGTAGTTAGATATAGTAGATAGTAGGAGGAGATGACATAGTAGGAGTCCTAGTGGATCTGTGGCTTAGAGTCAACATTGAAGCTTTTGTAGATGCCTTGTGCTCTTATCTTCATGCTACCCCCTTGCATGAGGAGATTTTATGTTTGATGTATTTCTCTTATGCTTACGAGTCCATTCTTGATCTAGAAATCCAAAGCCCTTCCATGTGTATATAGCTCCCACTCTATTTTACACACTATAATTAAATGGTGAAGGAAGGAAGCCTTCTTTCATAGTGTCCTTGATAAAGAATCTATGTAAGCTATCTTTCAAACTTCCATTGTTCCCAAGTCTAGATCATATATTGATACCAGGTAAACTTAGTCAAATAAAAACTTTGGTGTTGCTTCTACCCTAGAAAACACTATGGGGGGATTAGAGCGACCACAATCAGATTTAATCATTCAATAAAATAACTTGGCGAATGAACAAAGGTTAATAAGTTTCTCCGAAGCACTTGATCGAAGTAAAAAAAGGTGAATACCTATATAATATAATCTCTTGTTCATTCTTGCCTATAGACCTATTATAGAGAGGGGCAGTCCCCCTTGATGGAGCCTATGTACTCATTGTATTTATGTTCTCATGTACTTGATGTTAGTTTTTCGTTTCAAGACCTGAGATTGACCTATATATAGCTAGTGGTTGATGTCTTTACTTTGTATATCTCTTGTGTATATGGTTAGCTTAGAATCTATGTTTTTATTCTATGGGTGTATGTTGATATAATTCCATGTTACACTTTTTTTTCTATGTTTTTTTCTTTGATGTATGTATGCAATGTAGAGTATGTATGGATTCATAATATGGTTTGATGGATATGATAGTGGATGCATATATGATTTATTTTGTAGATGTAATTTACTCTAACATTTATTTTATGATATGTAGATGATAAAAATAATGTAGTTGAACTTTACAAGATATTTGACTTAGGAGGGTTGTGGATGATATGTAGATGATACAAACAATGCGGTTGAACTTTACAAGATTTTTGACTTAGGAGGGTTGTGGGTTAACTTAGCATAAGATGACTTACTAAACTTTTGAGATAGATTTTTAGGAGATCAAGTGGGAATGGGAAGGGGATGGAACAATTTTTAAATGAAGTTGTACAAAAGGATAATGATTGATCCTTATCTAGACCAACCATTTAGACTAGTTTTTGAGACAGACAAGCAATAAATTTTGTTGGTACCTTCTAAACTTAAACCAAAAGAGGTGTCCAATAAGACATGGGGTAAAGGTTAAGCTCCTCAACAATGATGTTCCTCGAAAGACAGCTAGACTCCTAGTTACCTAACTTGTGCATGTGTGCACTTTTATTTTCTCATTTTTTCTTTCTCTGATAGATGTCACCCTCGTATCTTCAAGATTAGACTATTGTCCACTCGAGAGTATGGACATAAACAATATTTTCTCTTTTTTTCTTTTTTCTGGTATTTTTCTCTCTTTTCTTATTGCTTTGCAAAGTTTTGACCCCTCAATGTTTTTGGCCAGCTAAGTAAGAGGATAGGTGTAACTAAAAGGATAACTGACTGTTGAATGCACAAGACAACTGAGAGGGGGGATGAATCAAATTGTATCATAAACTTCAAACCCTCACAAACATTCAGATCCACGTTAACCTTTAAACTTGTTATGATGATTAAGCATGAAAAGAAAATAATAGAAATTGAATCATAACAACACCAAACACAAGACAACACGAGGTTTTACATGGAAAACCCAACAAGGGAAAAACCACGATGAGGATTAGCTCACAATATAAAGTAGTAGCAACATCGAATTACAAAAGGCTCACTGCCCAGAAGAAAGAAAGAAAGGCTTACTGCTAAAGGACTCGCTGTCCAAAAGAAAGAGATAGAAGAGAAGGTTCACTGCCAGAGATGAACGGATATAATTGCATCTAACCTATGCATGGAGTATAGTTCCAATGAATCTCAATATACACCACAATACAAACATCATGTTCTCAGCAACACTAAAAAATAGTAGACACCTTCTGCTCACTGCATCCAGTAGCCTAACACATGAAAGCTCTCACTGCACTAATCAAATTTGCATCACAGACATCATATCCATCGCGCATACATACAATCACGAATCCTTGACACTTATTTATACCATAATCAACTTTGAAATCATTCTCCAAGGTTGGCAACACATCTTAACCTAAATATTTCAAATTAGGTCTAGACCAAAACATTCCTGCAGAGGAAAGGAATGAATGCGAACCACATCACACCTTAGCACGAACCTAAATCCATACAAACATGCTTCATCATGCTTTCACAATCATCAAAGCACAACCGTAGTTAGTGTAAACAACCAAGTCGGCCAAACTTGTGATAACACTATGAACTTTTAAGTGCACACTTCCTCAAAACCAAAAGATGGCATGCAGACCATGCTCCAAGCTTGAACATGATCTAGAAACATCCACAAGCACTTGAAAACCAACAAAAATCTTTGCAACAACTTTCACCTGAAGAAAGTTCACACCAGAGCACTTAGATTACTTTGTCATCAACAGCAACTCGAGAAATGAACTTGCGGAGCACCAAACCATGAACCACTTGAACTAAAGAAAGATATAGATCTTATAAGCATAAATCTAGAACCGCAAAGCTAGAAACAAATCCACAGAGAAATGCGGAGCAAAATAGTTTCTCCCAAATACCTCTGCACAACCCTGAAACATAGTCCACACACTGGTGAACAAAAATTTCTCTGTACAACAAACCAGAGTGCCAAATTTAGAACAAAACATCTCTGAACACCTCTAAACAACATATTCAAACAACAAAAATAGATATTCAATAAGGAAGAAATGCAAAGCAAAATCAAAACATTACTCGGTTAAGTCAAAACACATCTTCAACACATTGTTTCATTTATTAATCAAATTTTCTCAAAAGCACTTGGAAACCAACCAATAGAAGCATATTCTCAACATCTTTAGCATCTATACAAAGAAACCAAAACACCTAAGGCAACTTAATCAAATAGCTCATATCCTCATCTCTACACAACCTTATCTCTGATCTCTGCTCAACACAAACTACTCATACTCTTGACACAGTTGACACCAATGACAACACAAGCTTGTTGACATCAATGACAACACCGATAGCATGTACTTGCAACACTAACTCCTAAGACTTCCTCCTAACCAAGGAGAGATGGGAAAATCTACCTATTAGCTTCTATTGGGTATCGTAGGTTTGAACACTTGCTTTTTAGACTTGACTAGATGACAGATAAGACTAGGACTAGTTTAAAGATAAAAGTTTGACTTTATTTGAAATTTTTGGGACTGTAAGGGGATATGGCAATAAAGATTTTGGAAATTTGTGGCTTAATAAAGAAAAACTATACTGAACAACCTAAGACTCCTACTAAGATGAAAATCATAGAAGAGCAAACCACTAACATATGGAAAGATCAGATGAAACACAATGCAATGCATGTTTTTGTTCTTATGGAATATATGATTGTTTTTGTATTTTTTTATTTTAATGTCTTTTCAAATGTAATAGTTTTTCAGATGGAAGGCATTGATTATTTCATCAAATTCTTCAACTTTCATCATGCATAAGAGATAAACTTCTCTTCCAATGTCTTCCTTAATTGCATAAGTACCTTTCCATTTTTCGTTGAACCTACTCTTGCTTTTATGTCTTTTATTCTTTAAGCTTCCTCTTTTCAGTACAAATTCTCCTACTCAATAAAGACTAGGTGGAGGTTTTTCATCTCTTGTCCCACTTATGCTTGCTAGTGAGTATCGAGGTTTCATAAGTTGAGCTAAGTCCCGATAAGCTTCTTGATGAGATGGGGTCCAATATAAAATTCCTTCAAGGGATAGGAGTTTGGTTAGGAGATTGAACTCATCTTGCAAGTAAATTCTAGCCTCATCTCTTTCTTGGAGCAGTTGGAGGAATTAAAATAGCTTGAATATGGTTGGTGGTTACTCATCTTCCCATTGGGTTTTAGCCACATATGCATGGGATAATCAACATATCTTTCGAGTAACTCTAAAATAGTTGGGTTTTGAATTCTAATGGTTATGTACAACATTCTTTCTTTTTGAAATCTCCCTTCACTTACTTCATCTGCATTAGGTAATCTTTCAACTATCTCCACCTAGACTTGAGGAGGTTCCCATGCATCATTAGATTGTATTGAGGTGATAGGTGAGAGTTGGTTATTTCATTCATACCTTATAAAGGCTTTGGAAGAAATTTCTCAATTGTTTGTAGATTCATTATCAACCAAACAAGTGTATATATTTTCCAAATTTGTGAGTACTTTCTCTTTTGGTTGATTCTAAGGGGTGTATGATTTAGTCTTCATCACAGGATTCTAAGAATCACCCAGGGGTGTTAAGGGAGTGTAAGATTCATTCGTCGATGTAGCATTTGGCAGAGTTAATGGGTAAGCCCTTCTAATTCTTGTTCAACATCTCTAAATATATTAAATTCTAAGATTACACTAACCATGCAAACTTTTGTGAAGAGGGATTGCAAAGTTAATCATTTTCTAAAAGCTCCATTATCTTGGATATAGTTTTTTGTTGAGATGACTACATCCTATTTAGATGTTTATCCTTTTTCATAAGTTTTGATTCTATGTTCCTCAAGGGATTCTTTTGATTTTGTTAGAATAGTGGATAATTGATTTGGTATTTTGTTGAATTTTCTCTTTTGGATACTTTGGAGAGTTGGTTCAGGTGTTGTGATCTTGTTGGCACCTATCTTGTATTCGATCAATATGCCAACCTTTTTCTTGGTTGCATCAACTTTCACCATGTTAAAAGGTTCTAGGTCTCCCTTAGCAACATAGACTTCCCTAAATGTAGGAAACGAATTTCTTAAAATAGTGTCAAGGGAATTGCTTTCGTCTTATGAATCCAAGGTCTTCCAAGTAACAAGTTGTATCTTCTTTCTTTGTCACTTTTGTAAAAGATTGTGGACACCATCTAGGATCATAATTTGTTTGATTGTCATAAGTTTGAGGTTGTTGTATCCTTGTAAGGTATCTCTATAGGATGTAATATTAGTGCTTCTATACCCAATTCTCTCTACGAGGGAAAATGGAGCTATGTTCACTATTGCCCTATCATCGATAGGTGTGTTTTATGCAAGAAACATAGATTCATACTTGTAGATATAGAACTGGATCACCTCATTTAATTATTTGGGCATTAGTGAGCATCTATTTTTGTTAGTGTGAATTGGGTAGATTTTCTATCTATCTCTCCACTTAGGTACTTTTCACACTAGATTAACTATACTTAGGGACTTTTACATATTATACCACATTGATTGTGCTTTTAGTATCCTAGGTGGTCTATCCTATATATACTCACCTATAGATCACATTGTAGTCACTCATTCATGTTTTCTTTGCATACTTGTTGAATAGAATATAGTTTATTCAATCATTTTTTATTTTCTATTAATGCTTTCCTTCAATCATTTGTATTCCTAGGTGGCTTCACAACCAAATCTTACATGGTATCAAAGTGTGGTTGTGAGTTGTTGGTTAGCTTTTAGGAAATTAAGGTGTAGATCCATTATCTTCTATAGCACGAGTATGCTCTTCTCTTGCATCCTCAGATGATCTGGAGAATTAGAAAGGTGTGAAAGAAATACTAGATTTTGGGGGGTTTTGTTTCTAACTTTCCAATTGTAGGTGCATTATCAAATCTTTTTTTGAGTAAATCTGAGCTGACCATTGAGTATAGAGCAGCCAAGAAAGTTAGATTTGCCTTTATCTGCAAGGGTTTGGAGTAAATTTTTTTTGTTAGATCTTGCAGGATGCTTCACTTGAGAGCATTTTGGGTCAAATATGACCCTGCCATTGCGCTTAGGAGGCCCAAAAACCCTAAGATCAACTTTCAATTCATCGATTTTAAACAAAGTTTCAAGGGGAGGCAATTTTTTTGTCCAAGGCACCATATGGCCCTCATGAATAGTGTTGCATATTGCTTTTTCAAAAAAAAATTTAAAAATTTGTGATAATTTTTGTTTTAAGTTTTAAAAAAAGAAATGAAAGGGCTTTGAACCCACGTAGCCCTCGTAGGAATTGTACAACCCTTTAAGGACTCTGTGAGTCTTTGAGGGCTTAGCCTCCTCAAGTTTCCATTAACTAGGGCTCATCCTTTCCATGGCCACTCCATCCCCCTTGAGCTCCCAAAATTTGCCTCCAGTTGTAGGCTCCTCCACCACGTCACTCAAGCAACTAGATCCACTGCCCTTAGCCACGTCACTACAATCACCACTCTTCAATCCCACCACATTTTGTGAATCAACCAATTTTAGCGATGACCTCCAAACTTAGTAGCACTTTTGGTGGGTTCTCCAAATCCAACAACCTTCTCTAGATTTGATGACTCCTCTAACTTTCATGAAAGTTATAGCAAACCCCCAAATTTAGCAGTAGTTCTAAATTTATCTAGAGGACCTCTACATTTGGAAGTTCCACTAAAATTGGTAGTAGTTTCACTAAATTTCTAGTAGTAAGAGTTTTTCAAATTTGTTCCCCCTCACCATTGCAGTTTCTAAATTTGTGGTTAAACTTTAGAGGCTAATATCATGGGCTCACAAACTTGTTTTCTTGATCAATTTTCTTTTTATTCGAGCTATTCTTCCACACTCTTCACAGTGGTGTAGATACTTTCTAATTTTCATGCATATATTTTTTAGAATTTATGATTTGTCACCATTGTTATTGCACAATTTTTGTTTTGGGAACTTTTAGGGCTTCGTTTAGGCTCATACAAGATCCTTTTCAGGTGCAATTTTTTAAAAAGTGCATAATTTTTTATGTACTTTGTAGTGGTGCTATTAGATTGTATTCATTGTGATAAAAAGTGTACTTACAACATAAGGCCTTATTTTGGCAATTCTAAACCAGTGAAATCAGGTCCACTTTGTGTTTCTTATTGGTGGCAATTATAACCACACCAAGTATAAATTACCAAATCATATTTTCTTGGGCGTGTTCTTTGATTGAGTGGATTCTGGGGGTTCTCTTGGTTTGTTTTTGTGCTTGTGCATTTATTTCTACTTATGCTTTACATTTACTTCACAAATAGGTCATTTTAAATTTCCATTGCTAACTCCATAAAATAATAATTCATGGCATCGAATGCATGGGACACCTTAATATAACAAGTGTATACTCCCTATATTGAACAAAAGGTATCTGAACCCATATATGATAAGAAAAAGATACAAGGATCCTTGAACATACTAAAGAACTTTGATAACTTTGTAGTTACATTCCCTTGATCTTACGTTTCAAATTGAAGCATGTAGAAATCCACATGATGCTTGGGAAAAACTTAAAACTCTGTATGGTAAAACTAATGAAGTTAGGGGTTATTAGATCAACATTGATTTGATAAACCTTGATCCAAAATGCTTTGACAACATCTAGGATTATATCACAAAGGTAAATGACCTTAGAGCGCAATGTAAAGCATGTGGCATTAATAAAAAGGACATTCAATTAGTATTTAGTGCCCTTAACAAGCTTGGCCCTGAATATGCAACTTTCTAGATTTCACACTCACAAGTTGACTATGGGCTTAGCATATCCTATGTCTCCATTCATATCCTTTTCTAAGATGTTGATGCATGAATAGGGGAAACTATTTTCCATGGGTCTCCTAAAGCCATCTCAGTCTCAATCTTTGTTGGCTGGTCAACCGAAGGGATAGAAAAAGTCAAGTCAATTTAATAAGACACATGAGAGGTCCAAGAAGAAGCCACAAAAAAATCAAGCACAATCCTTGTCTACCTCTAAAGTAGACTCCAAATCCTCTTCATACAAGGGGAATTCTTCGAAGGAAAGTCCAACTTGTAGCCACTATAAGAAGGTTGGTCATGAGTAACATTCATGTCATGGGATGTAGATCGATGAAGTAAAGCATCTTTTGAAAAAGAACATTAATTTTCTCTCCTTTGTTGCATAGAAATCCTCCACTCCTTCAAAATTAGGTAAAGGGAAATCAATTGCACTTGATGCTTCTTTAGATTCTTCCAGTTAGTGGATTCTTGAATTAGGTTCTTTACACCATATGAGTTCTGATAGAGAATAATTTTCTCTATTAGAGTGTTGTTCTACACCTCATATTCTCATTGAGGATGATTCTCTAGTGGATTCCATTGGGGAAGGTTTAGTTGGTGTTGGTATTGGTACACTTGAGGATGTTCTCTATGTGTATAACTTATTTTCCAACCTTCTCTCCATCTACCAGATCACTCATCTCTAGAATGGTAGGAAGATAAAATTCACTTTAGATTTTGTTTCCATCAGGGATCTTGAAGATGATGTACTCCTCACAGTGGAAAAGGTCGACCATCATTCTCAACTTTATTCTTTCTCTTAATTTATACTTGATGCCCCCACTCTCTCATTTCTCACCCATTTAGATTCAGTGAGAAAACTATGGCATGACTAGTTTGGCCATCTTGACTACCACTGTCTTCAGTATCTCAACACATAGGACATGGTCAAGTCTTCCTCAGATTAGTTTTTCCAATGGTGTTTATTTAGGTTGTGCCTTGGGAAAGCATCCCAAGGATAAGTTTGACAAAGGGAAGGCTTGCAGGGATGTGGAGGTCCTTGAGTTGGTTCACAATGACTTGGCGGGTCCCTTTCCATCCTTGTCTTTCATCAAGGCTCGCTATTTGATCACTTTCCTTGATGGCTATTCTAGATATATATGGGTCTTCTTCCTTTGATAGAAAGGTGAAGTCTTTGATGGGTTTCAGGAGTTCAAGGCTCATGTTGAGAAACAATCTAGAAAGTGTATCAAGATTCCCCACACTGATAATGGCAAAGAATATGTGAACCAATGCTTTGAGCAATTTTACACTCTTGAAGGGATTGATCTTTAGCATACTATCACCTACACACCTCAATAGAATGGTGTTGCAGAGAGGAAAAATAGGTCCTTGAAAGAGATGGCTAACTGCATGATCCATGCACTCTCCCTTACACTTGAGCATTGGGCTGAAGCCATCAACTATGTTGCTCACATCCATAACAGGGTTCCTCATGAGGCATTGAAAGGCATTACTCCCTTTGAATCTTGGTGTAGTAGGAAACTTGTTGTGCAACACTTCAGAGCATTTTTCTCCCCTGCATGGGCACACGTTCCTTAAGAGAAGCATCGAGCCTTAGAACCTCAAAGTTGACCTTGCATCTTTGTTGGATAACCCAATGGTGTTAAAGGATATCAACTCTTAGATCCTGAGACACATGAGTTCTTCATTGAGAAAAGTGTACATTATGAGGAAATCTCTCCAAACTAATCCTCTCATATTCTTCCTTCCTTCACAAAAGATTCAAATGATAGTGACATATAGGATTTCCCTCCAACTTCTTCTACTCCTAGGTTTGATCATGAGGCTCCACCTCCCCCCTCATTGAGTTCACATTTAGAGGCTAATGATTATCCTCCTCCATCCCTTTCCTCTTCTGTGTCTCACTAGGCTCATCAAACACTTGAGTCTGTAGGCACTCTTGTTGGGGATCCTTCAGACACTTAGAGGGCCCAATCACAACACTAGGATATTTCACATTCCTACATTGTGAAAACTTTAGATCCACAGTCATTTCATGAAGCATCAAGTATTTCTTGGTGGGATTCATCCATGGAGGATGAGTATAACTCTTTGATTAGGAACAACACATGGGAGCTTTTCCACTTCCTAAGGGAAGAAAATTGGTTTGTTGTAAGTGGATCTATCAAACCAAATTTGCAGTGGCTAGAATAGTTGACAATTCCAAAGCATGGATTGTAGCCAAAGGTTTCTTATAGGTTCCTTGTATTGACTACACTGAGACCTTTTCACATGTACCCAAATTGAACTATGTTCACCTAATTCTTGTTATTGGTGCAGCTCATGGTTGGGTTGTACATTAGACAGATGTGAAGAGTATATTTCTTCATCAGGATCTACATAAGGATATTTACATGGATTCGTTCAGGATTCTTCCCTAGTTTGTCATCTAAGGAAGTGTCTCTATGGCCTTAAGTAGGCTCCATAGGCTTAGTTTGCCAAGATGGACTCCTTTCTTCTCTCAATTGGGTTCTCTAGATGCCACCTAGATTTAAGTGTTTACATCTCGAGACATGAGGATGCTCTTCTTTTCTTGGTTGTCTATGTTGATGATTTGATTGTCATAGGGAGCACCTCATCCATCATTGCTAGAGTCAAGATTTCTTTGCACAATAGATTTTCCATGATTGACTTGGGTCTCTTGCACTACTTTCTCAAGATCGAGATCACTTAGACCTCTTGTAGGATCTCCCTTGTAAAGCCCAAGTATGCTCTTGGTCTTTTATCTCATTTTTGCATGGTTGATTGTAAGATTGCATTGACTCCCTTTCTATCTAGGGTCAAGCTTGAGGGAAAGTGTTCCACACCACTTGTTGATGCCACCTTGTATTTTCAAGTTGTTGGTAGACTCATTTACTTGACTCATACTTGCCCTAACATTTCATTTGTAGTTACCATGGTTTCATTCTTGATGACAAAGCCACATGAGCTCCATTGGAAGGAAACCAAATGCATTATGCAGTACATTCAAGGCAATCATACATACATGATTCCCTATGTAGTAGGCACAAGTTTAGATTTGATTAGATACATATAATTTGATTGGGTTCATGATCTTGATGATCACAAGTCCACATCTGGATACAATTTGCACCTTGGGTCTAGTCCCATTTGTTGGTAGAGAAAGAAGTAACATGCCATTACTCTTTCTTCAACAGAGGTTGAGTATCGAGGGATATCAATGCCACCACTGAGGCTATTTGGTTTTAGAATATCCTCATTGAACTTGGAATCACTTTTCAAAAGCCATTAGTCATATACTATGATAACTAGAGCACCATATAGATCTCAAAGAATCTAATCCATCATTAGCAAACCAAACACATGGAGATCCAAATGCACTTTCTTCAGGAGCTAATCCAAGAGCAAGTCATTGATTTGTGATATTATCCAGCAACATAGTAGGTTACAAATATATTCACCAAACCCTTCACTAAGAGCAAGTACATCCATCTTCTATATTTCTTGGGGGCATGAGACATTTCTTTAGCGGGGTCACTTAGCGCTTCTCGCTTCATCCTCTCATGGGAGAGTTTTTTCCCACTGAATTTTCTCCTTTTCTATTTGAGGGGATCTTTTGTACATTGGTACCTCATCAAGACTTGTAGTTGAGACCCATCTTTTGTTTTCCTCCTAAGTTGCACTTAAGGAGGGGTGTTAGTGTGAACGAGGTATATTTCCTAATTAGTACATTTCTTATCTAGTTGTCCACTAAAGTCCTTTTCACGCTAGGTTAAGTTTACTTAAAGACTTTTATCCCACACTAGTTATGTTTTTAGTCTCTTGGGTGGTATATCTCATATATACTCACCTATAGATCACATTGTAATCACTCATTTTTGTATGTTTTACATTCTTTTTGAATAGAATACAATTTATTCTATCATTTTTTATTTCTTGTTAGTGTTTGCCTTTAATCATTTGCATTCTTGGGTGGCTTGACAACCAAATCTGATAGTTTTAATAAAAGAAAAATGATCCAAGATCATGTAGCTATACATTGGGAGGGTTCATGTCAAGGTCTACTTAATTTATTTTCTCTTTTGGAGGTGGGGTTATGTGATTTAGATACTTGAGTCCAATCACCTCTAGTAGAGATGCTTAATGGGGAGGCGAGTTCCTTAGAAGGTCAATGAATGATATCTTGGCAAAATTTTCCTTAAGGTCCTCAACTAAGTCATATGGATTGATGTGAGTTGGTGTAGGATTGACTATTGAAATTGTGTATCCTATTTTTTATGTTTGTAAGATTGTGAGCTCCTCTTGAAGGGTTTCATCTTAGACTAATTCAACCAAGCCTACCATTTTGGTTTTGTCTCTTATGCCCAATTTTCTTGGACAATTTATTTCCTGAGAAGGGGTGGTATTAGTTTATTTTGGGTGACTTGAGCTACTCCTCTATTTGTGTGCTAGAAAATGGTCTTGGTAAATCTTTAAGTTTAATATTGGGGAGCCATAGGTCCCTAAAATTTGAATTTTAGAGAAAAAGTCCATGAAGAAATGCTTTTGGAATTTTGGGAGATTTGTAAGGAATCATTCATAATCCAGACATAGCCCTGTATCATGCCCTTTTCTCTTATGGAAATTGTAGTACTTGTCAAGGTTATAATTGTTAGGTCTTTGATAAGAATTATTGTATGGTCTTGTCATTTTTCTACCTTGTTTCTCATAATAATGATTTGGTGGGTGTAATCAATAGTGTTGTTATTTTAATTCCTTGTGTTTTCATAATTAGTGCCACCATCATAGCTATTGTAATTATGATTACTCTTGTTTTGGGATGGTGGAATGTCAGTGACTCCATCTATGGTTGCACTATGATTTGTGTTCTTCAAAATTTTAAGTGCCAAGGGGTTATTGTTGTTATTGTCTTGCATCACTAGATTTTTGTTGACACCACTCTTTTCTTTCACTATTGATTGTGGCTTGATCTATCATGAGAGTATTTTCTAGGGCCTCTTCATATGACCTGTAGGGATTTTTTCAACCTCTTCTCATGTATTTCTATTAAGGGCTTGCATAGAGAGATCGACAACTCCCTATAATCTGTACTTTGTGCACTAGTTGAGAAGTAGAGGATCCACCTCCATTTTGTAATGAAGTGTGCAGCTAATTCATTGATTGCTTTTTTAACTGTTAGGAATTCTTGCATTCTCATTTTAACTATCGTGTTCATGTCAAAGGAAATAATGAATTCTCCTATGAGGTTTTGAAAGGAATGGATCGATGCCTTAGGGAGTTGGTAGTACTAATCCTAAGCAATGCCTTCTAAAGTTTTTGGAAATATTTTGGCCACTATCCCATCCCAAGGAAGGAGTTCCTACATTGTTGTTGTGTAAGCATTGATATGCGAATTAGGATCTTCTACCCCTTTAAACTTTGTATGTTTAGGGAGAGGTCATGGTACCATGACATTATAAAGGTTGAGTTCTAGAGGCTTTTTTAGATGTTATAAGTAGGTTCCTAAAAAAATGATCAATCATAGAAGAAGTTGTTCCTCCAAACATTATCCCTATAGGGAGATCATGTTGTCTTTGTTGTGTTTGGAAGGGTATTTTGGTTTATTGATACTTTGGGAAAGTAGGATAACTAGGAATCGTTGTAATTTGGAAGTTAGGTAAGTTTGTTTGAGATTGATTTTATGTGATTGGTATCCCACCTAGTTGATTTATGATTCCCATGTTGAGAGTTGATGTTAAGGGAGGCATGAAGACCACATTTCTCATGTTTCACACTTAAAAATTAATGTAGGGGAAGTTGAGATCCCCCTAATTTCACTTGACTGTTTCTATTGTGAAAGGATTGTCATGAGGCTAGCGCCATGGAGACTTTGGTATTTCATTTGGTTGAGTGGAGTTATGTTTTGGTTGTTCACCATCCCTATCTTTAAGAGTCCTAATCCATTGAACCAAGGTGGCTATGAGATCTATAGGTGTATCTTCTCTTATGTTTTGTATGTCTCTATCATGAGGTGGGCTTGTTTAGCAAGTAGGGTTTGAGTAACCATATTGGTTCTTTCCTCGAGAAATCTTTCTAGTACTTCTTGGTGTGCTTTGGACTATTCATGTTGTTAATCTATGTTGAAAGTCTCTCATTTTGTACAAGATTCTTCTAGATCTTCTCTAGGTAGCTCACCTCATTGTCAATTTAAGTGGTTGTATCTTTCTAGTTTGTGATAAGATGGCCATGTTGTTGGATTTCTAATTGGACATGCATTTGATATGTCCTATTTTGTTCTAGATCTAGTTTAATCACAATATCTTGGTTCCAAATTAGGTTCTTCTATGTGAGGAAGATATGAGGTTGTTGTCATCTACCATTTGAGTCAATATCTTCATATTCATACATATTTGAAATAGAAGCCAAAGGGTTAGTGGGGACATAGTGGTCAAAGGATAAAAGGCTAGGCAGATTTGATGGAGATTGTCCTCATACATATTCAAGGGTATCATGGGTGCCATAGAATAAATGAGATGACAAGAGAGGAAGGTAAAAAAGATCAATGGAAAAAAGAAGGAAACATGAAAATCTTGTCCAAAAGAAATTGTTTCTTCACATTACATTCATCAAAATATGCGATGTCTAAATACGATCATGAAAAGTGAATTAGGTGGACTCAAAATGGAACATGTGTCACATGCTACACCTCTGTTGATGGCATGGATCGAATTACTCCCACTCTTCTAGAAAAATCTAGCTAATTAAAGGAGAATCTGATTGATTGCTCTCTTCTCTTGGCAAGTAGATCTTGCAAATGGTAGTGAAATGGTTTTCTGGGATGGGGGTTGCCTCAATAGGTTCACTCACTTCATGAGGAATAAGTTCCTAGTGGTGAACTATGGTGTTGATTTTAGGTGTGGAATGTGGAATGATTATTTATTAAATTGTGGTATTTAAACATTCTCTTTGTGTTGTTAGCACTACAAGTCTAGCATTAATGTGTGTGATGAGCTTGTTTAAGAAAGATAGTTCTCTTAAGAAAGACTCTTCTCTTATCATGTTAGATTTGGATATAGAAATAGCCACCCAAAATCAATTGAGCTAAAAGAAAGTACAAAGAGAAGATCAATATGAATGACTAATACTATTCTATTCAATGATGCAATATGCAGAGAAAATCAATTAATTGATTTGTATCAAAGGAAAGAGCCCCCATAGTTTCTAAATTTGATGAGGATGAGGAAAAGGTAGAAAACCAAAAACAAGGGATGACCTTTGAGTTTATAAATTTCAGAGGATAAGAAAAAATAGAATCCCATGAAAGAAGGAAATGACTTGTACTCATTTATCCTATCCCACCTACGTAATAAAAGGAAATTACCAGAGTAAACTTAATATAATAAGGTATAACTAAATAATTACACCAACACCTCCCTTAACTGCAACTTTGGATAAATGTGAAATGTGAAATGGGTCCCAATAAAACAAACCATGTTAGGTACCCATGAACAAATATGATGACCCTCAAATGATGAGAAGAAGAAAACACATAGGACAAAACCCCCCCAAGAGAGGATGAAGAGAGAAGGTCTAGGTGATCCCCACTCAAAAAAGTGAGAAGGATAAAACCCAATGGGAGGAAAAACTCCCTCCAAAAATAGAGATAAGAGAGACTATGTATCCCTCCTCAAATATCCTCTTGTACCAATGGTAGATGCTCAATAATAGATGTAGAATATGGTCCTTGATCATTGAACAATGTTCCTCCCCTTGGGAAGAAAGAAGGTCAAATGTATATGCAAGATATATTCCCATTTTGGAAGAAATATGAGGGAAAAGGGGTTAGAAAGTATGATTCATTTGGAAGCTACTCAAGTGTTGGCATGTCAGTGCTGAGAGTTACCACAGTCAAATCAAGAGTCTCAATCCTAACTGAAGAATGTGATAATCTAGAACCTAGTGGAAATGGATGTAGAACAAGATCCAAAGATGAAGATGAAGAGGCAACAATTATGATGGAGTTGTCATAAAAGAGGATATGAATTTCCTTAATTGCATCCTCCAAATATGAAAGATGGGACTCACAAACCAAACTTGGTATGTCTATCAAGTACTCATCCTAAGTAGCTAAGTCTTGAAGACAATGAATATGATCTTACTGCACTAAATCACTGGAAACCACATCTAAAGCAACACTAAACTCTAAAGAAGTAGGAGATAGTGTACATGAGATCTCAATGCAAGTCATCTAACTACATCGCTCACCCTTGGATGATGCTTCCACACAATATTCCTAAGTGTGAACATTAGATGAATCTGCCAATGTTGGAATACAAGAGTCCTCAGCCTTAAGATGTTGACTCATAGATAAATAAGAAGATGGACCATTTATATCTATAATAGGAGTCATAGAAGCTAAAGTATTAATGGAAATATTTTTAGGAGGAGAAGTATCTGTCATCATGACATTCAATCTCTTCCCATTCATCGAGCACTGTAGCTATTTTATGATCATATAGTCAAAAAGCATCAAGTGGAATAAGACAATATACAACAGTATCCTTTGGGAATGGAGATTCATTTGAGTCTCTTAACATCTACCATATTTTGGTCCAAAGGTCAAGAGGGCACTCAATGTGAGTGGTGGCCATTATGGTGTCAATATCAAACATTAAATAGAATCAATCCCAAGATATATTTAGTCTTGCACACCCATACAAATTTCTACCAATAGGATGTGGGTTCATAAACTAGTCCATAAAGATGGGGCAAGAGATGAAGTCACCTAAAATGCATTATAATTCCATCTCACTAGGACTTATAGTTCTGTCTATCCAATCTAATTATAGTATGGTGCCTTTTTATACCCAATATTAACTCCTCAAATTTAGTCACTCGATAGACCAATTAAGGAAATCAACCAAAAAAAGCATAAGATCACCATCCCCCCAAAAATTACAATCATGAGATCCCCAACAAAGTATGATCTTTTCACTTTATACTTAGTGCGATTATAACTGCCACTTGCCAAATCAATAAAGTGGTCTTGATTTATTTGTATTATAAATGATAAATTAGACCGCAAATTTGAAAGCATAATTTTATGATAGAATGAAATACATCATACTACTTCACATATATGTACATGAAAAATATGCACTTTCAAAAAATTGTACTAAAAAATTATTGTATGATCCTGAATGGAGCCTTGAAAGTTCCAAAAATAAAAACTACTTAGCATCACCTATGAGGATTTACAGCTTCTAGAAATCTAGAAACCAAAATCAAGAACCATCCACACCATTATAAAGCTCTAAAAAATTAGCCCATATAAAAAAATTGCTCAAAAAAATGAGCAAAAATGGGCTCAAACGAGGCCTCTAAAGTTCAGTGTCAAAATCCAAACTATCAGCCTTGAAGGGGGAAATATTGGGGAAGAGATGATGATGTCAATAGAAGAATATTCTCAAAATTTCTAGAACATTCTCTGTTACCAGAATATGCCAAAACTTCTCGTTAGGATGTTTGAAACTACCATTATAGGTGAAAATTGTCGATTTCAAGATTGAAACTACATGTCATGGGTGGGAAACCACTTTCTAGTTATAAAGCTATTTTTGGCCTATAGGGGTGGAACATGAGGTGGTGTTGCTAGAGGGAGCTACTTTCAAAGCAAAGGAGGGACTTGGGGGTCAGAGGCAACCCGATTGGTGGCTACCACCCTAGTGGCAAGGTAGTTAGTGATGGTGAGGTTGTGAATCATCACCGCTATACTACCTAGTGGTACTATATAGGTGTAAGTCTGTATAGTACTACATAGTTTATATATTTTTATATTTTTTACGTACAATCTATACGATTAAGGATGATTTTTCTGAGGCCTCTAAGTAAACTACTCCATTTTTTATGATTTGATAGTTGATCTATAGGTTCTTTGACATTTTGAATGCGATGGTAGGGTCAAATTTAACCTAAAATGCTCTAAAGGATTAGATACCTACCATATCTAGCATGCAACTTCTAACTTTAAACCCTTGCATATCTGGCCTCCAATGTCCAGTTTTGACACATCAAAAGGCAAAATTGATTTTTTCAAACACTGTGAACTTAATGGTGAGCCTAAATTTTCTCTAATAATTGACCAAATCTACCTACAAAATAGAACTATAAATAAAAAAATCCCAAATTTGGTATTTCTATCAAGTTTTTCTAATTCTCCAAATCATCATTTGATGCAAGAGAAAAACATACTCAAGTTTTCAAGAGTAACCATGATATATAATCCTAGATATTTTGAATGAATATCCCTAGGCATTCACCCACTCTGATAGCATGTTAGATTTGGCTATGTAAATAGCCACCCAAAATTAAGAGCTAAAAGTAAGTATAAAGAGAAGATCATTATGAATGTACAAAATACTATTCTATTCAAGGATGCAATATGCACAAGAGGTCAACTAATTGATTCATATGGAAGGAAAGATCTACAATATGTAGCCTCATAGTTTCCAAATTTGATGAGGATGAGAAAAAGATAGAAAACCAAAATATAAGGGATGACCTTTGAGTTTCTAAATATAAGAGGATAAGAAAAATAGAAACCCATGAAAGAAAGAAATGACTTGTACTCATTTATCTTATTCTACCTAAGTAATACAAAGAAATTATCTAAGTTAGACATCTTATTTTACTTGTTAGACTTGATACATCTTGATTTGAATTAGAAATTAGATATATTGTGGACTTCTGATCCTATGTTATTTAGACATTGATAGGCATTATGATGTGATTAGAGTAGTACATTAATTTCATTGCGATGATCTAGTTAGATTTGCTTACGTTATCATCTAAACTAATTATGTTGTATGAATGTCTTATCCTTGTTAATTCAATTATGGATGAAAATGAATATTAGTGATATATGTGAATTGAAAAATGTTATCTATGTTTATATTGCTAGGATTATGATAATTTAGTTAGGAAGTGAAATGGATTAATATTGAAATGTGAAATTGATTATATTCGTAATGAGAACACTTAGATGAGTGTGTGACTTCATATGTGATGTAATTTGAGTTGCTTTGATATATATATATATATATATATATATATATATATATATATATATATATATATATATATATATATATATATATATATATATATATTATAGAGTAGTATGTTAATTTCATTGTGATGATCTAGTTAGATTTGCTTACGTTATCATCTAAACTAATTATGTTGTATGAATGTCTTATCCTTGTTATTTCAATTATGGATGAAAATGAATATTAGTGATATATGTGAATTGAAAAATGTTATCTATGTTTATATTGCTAGGATTATGATAATTCAGTTAGGAAGTGAAATGGATTAATATTGAAATGTGAAATTTATTATATTCGTAATGAGAACACTTAGATGAGTGTGTGACTTCATGTGTGATGTAATTCGAGTTGATATATATATATTGAATCTATTGATATGTGCTTGGAGTGTGTAGGTAATTCCATGGCCAAGGGAAATTGGGAGGTCCATTAATTAACCCCTATGTATAGACCACGTGACACTCAACTGAGTCCCTAAGGTGGACTAAGGTTTTGATTGATTTCTTTTGAATGTGAAATTGCATTTATCTTTTCTAATGTTTAATGTTTAAGTGTCCTAGGGTGATGTAGGGGTGAGTTGAATGATGAGTTGGCATCTATGTGTCCAATTTCGTGCATGGGCTTTTAAGGCTTTTAAAAAGTTGAATTTTGACATTTTTTGTAATTATTTTATGTGTTTTAGGGCCCTAGGTCAAGTACCTATGGGATAGGTAGATTTTGGACCAAAGATCTTGTGTTTTGAACAAGATTTGGTTGCTCCAAATGGCCTTGGGAAAAGAGTGGCGAGTTAGGGTTTTGGGAAGAGGGATGGGTGACTTGTCACATCCCATTCCCACTCCCCTAGGTTCAAGTATGGGCTTGGGTTGATCCCAAAGCCTTACACATATAAGAGCACCCAATGGAAGAGCTTCTTGGGAAGAAAACCCAAGTACTTCCCTCTCTCTAATGTCTCACACATGTGAGAACAATTGTGGGGAGATGTTCTCTTGAGGGTGAATGGGAAGGTGACAATTGTCACCTGCCCATTCAAGGGAATGGTTTCTGAAACCCTATTTATCTCCCTCTTTGAGGAGAAAGAAGGGCTTTTGTTTTTTTTGCTTTGAAGGGAATTTTGGCATTGGAGAGGAGATTTTGAGCAAGTGTTGGAAGGGATTCTTGGAGGAAGCTTAGAAGATCTCTTTACCAACCTTCATCAACCTTGGAATATTGAGAGGTAGGCTCTCAAGAGTTCAAGGTCTTATTATTGTGTTTTATTTATTCTTTCTTGCAAGTATGAGTATGATTTATGTAGTTTTGTGTGTTTTTCTTTGGTTTTGGGGTGGGTTGTGTTGGCAAGAGTTCTCCATGTGTGAGAGGTTGCCTTGCGTGGGGTAATGAGAGAGGAATAAACCTCCTCGGGGAAAGACTTCTCCATATGTGGATTTGGTAGGCTTAGAGCCTTGTATTGATGTCTTGAGATTGAGTTTTGGAGGCATGAGTTCCCTTGTTGTTTTTGATAAGATAAGCGGCACAAAAGGGTGCCGATCCCATTACATATCAGGCTAAAAGGTGCACCAAAGTTCCATTAAGAACCAAAAAAGCATAAACCAGACTAACCAACAAAAATAGCCAAAAAGAGACATAGAACAGAGACACGGCAGACCGACAGCAGATCAACAGTAGACAAAAACCACAGGCGATGACCGAAGCCCCAACGGCTAATTAAACATCTAGTTCCAATCCTTAGCAAGAAACTGATAGAGGTCCCTGTACTCCTTGAGATCTTTATCCTTCAATCCGTGGGTGGTAAGCTCCGCATCCTGGAGGATAGCAAGGGTCATGGCAGATCTGTGCATCACTTTTGCCAAGAACTTTGCTAGAGTTTTGAATTTCCTCTCTAGCACAGTGATCCTCGCGGAGAGAATATCAATCTCCTTATCTTTAGCAGTCATTTTTCTCTTTCTCTTCATCTTGCCCGACTCCTTCACTATGTTCTCCAAACTCACAGATTGAGAACCCTTAGCATTGAGCTCAGGGAAATTGTTGGGCCCTTCCTCTGCTTCTGCCTCCACATTGTCATTTTTGGCCTCCTTATTGACAGAAAATTCCCCGCCCATTAGTTCAGTCTTTGGCACAATAGTATCCATTTAGAAGTTTTTGTTATCATAAATATCCTCACGCTCTAGGTCCGCAGTACCTTCTTCCACCTCAGAGACCTCCTTCTTAGCTACAAGCCTTGTCGACCTCCTAGTCGACAGCACCCGGGGTTTGCTTCTTAGCAAGGTAAAATCCTCATCAGCAGTGTTATCACTACCACCAATACCTTCCTCAGAGATGACCTCTTCCACCACCACAAAGACATTATTTGCCTTATTCTCACTATTCATACCACTTCCTTCTTCCAACCTACCCTTTTTCTTATTCTGTGGGGTCACCTGTGCAGACTCACAGGGTAAAAAATTTCTTTTGACAGGGGCCTTCGCAGAGGTCAAGGGAGTCTGGTCCGTGGCTTTTGGCTCCGAGCTTAAACTGATGGTAGTTTTTTTCTTACCAGACTTTATGGATTTAGCATACTTCTCCGGAGTGACCTCCGTAATTATCACAGGGCTAGACACCACAGGACAAGAGTAGGGCAGAAGAGGAGGTTCAACCCTGGTAGCCATGAGGGCTTTAGGGGGGCAAAGTGCTAGATGGAATTTATACAGTTTGAGGATAAGCCCCTAGTGGAGCAGGATGAGGGGTTTGTTGGGGTCAATAGTATGTTGTTCAATGGCCAACAAAATAGAAATTTCTAGACATGAAAGCAAATAAAAAGGAAAACTTATCACTTTGCTACGACGAAAAATGATTGAGCAAAGAAAAATGATAATGGAAGAAGCTTTTGAATCTACCTTCCAAAGTGAAGTACTTTATGAGCATGTAACACACCTCGTCCCATGGCTTTGGCAACATTTCGCAGTCAAAACTCCCCTGCAAACTTTGAAGAATCTCCCCTTTCTTCAGAAAACATGCCATTCCATCAGGGTCAGAAACTTTGCTCTTTTTGGGGTGTTTGGTGCCCTCCGTGAGCATCCCCATCGCCAAACCAATCACTTCTTTAGAAACTTCAAAACTAACACTGCCCACCTTGACCTTTCTATCCTCCCAAGAATGTAGGAACTACATCGAGAGGCTTTCATCATAACCCTGTAAGAATTCAAGGTAGGAGGCCACCCCGCCCTTATGGAAAATATGTTAGAAGGTCTTATTACGTCTAATCTCTTCACAGGATTCAGGCTCAATGCGAGACCTATCACCCCCCATGGCTAAACTACCCTAATTTCTCTCAAGCAAGCTAACAATATAGGAAGCAGTAGAAGACTTAGAAACTTTTGAACTACAAAAAATCTCCCAATCCCTGATATTCATACTCCAATTAATGAGTATATTTTCTTTTCGGCCATTGGAGGTGGCATACTTGCTTAAATTCACAATATGCGAACTATCACTCCTATTCCTGCCATGATAACCATTAATTAATTGATCATAATTATGGGTTATGCATAGGGGCATCAGGTTGGTCACGTGCCCAGTCATGAGAAGTCTCTCCTTAGGCGTCCACGTCTGATTGGGAAACAAGCAATCTTTCATACCATGGTGGGTCCCGCCTCTGACAATTCTGAGCTGGCAAGCTACCATCACCCCCTTCTCAACATAGGACCCCAAAACTAAATGTCTATCAAGCCTCGATCCCTGCTGGCCCCCAAAGTACTCTCTATGAATTAATTCAATCATGAGAAGTCAAGAGCGGGGCCTAGCTCCTTTTCAAGAAGGTTTTGAATCTGGATAGGTAAATTATTCTTACTTTTCCAACATCTCCACTTGTCCAAGCTTTGTCCCAGGTTAGCCAATCAATCTGCCACTTTATTACCTTCATGGTAAACATGCCCAATTGCAATATGTCTGAACCCAAATAGTAATCAAGCAATGTCATCTGTAATATCCTTCAGCTTCCAACCGTTGTTTGACCTACCGAGAGCTGCCTCAATGATGAGTTTAGAATCTCCTTCCACTTATAATTTGTCCATTCTCATAGAGAGAGCAATTTTGAGACCCCACACTAGGGCCAATCCCTCTGCAACATTATTGCACTGGATCCCTATGGAGCCGGCATAAGTAGCGATGAAGACACCCTGGCTATCTCTGAATATACCGCCCCCACTGGCCAGCCCATTATTCTTTTTTTCAGCTTCGTCAAAGTTGAGTTTGGTCCAATCTCTGGGAGGGGGTCTCCAAAGGGTGTTTTGTCTAACGAACTTTTTGGAATTGTCAATCTTGGTTATGTCCTTTGTCAGTCCCCAGTTTAAGGTTGTCCGTACTTCCACCATAGTAGGAGGTTTCTCAGCCATATGCAAAGTGCAATTAGACATGTTCTCAGAGACCATTCTACTGAAGGAGTGAAAGACCTCATTAGTGGATAGATCCTTATCCCTGAAGATTCTGTTGTTTCTTTCTTTCCACACGCTCCATCCCAGGTGTGGGGGAATTTGTCTCCGTAGCTCTCTAATCCTAGACCGCGAGAAAGAAGAATTCCAGCTTTGGGTGAAGTCCATTAGGTTTTCTGGGAAAACCCATTCAAGGTTGAGTTTCTCCATAGTTCTTCCCCATTATTCTTTAGAAAATTCACAATGGAAAAGGAGGTGCTGAATGGATTCTTCAGCTTTGTGGCAAAGCACACATCTATTAACCAATTGGAACCCCCTTTTATCGAGGTTGCCAATAGTGAGGATTTTGCTATGGACAACAACCCACTAGAAGAAGTTTATTTTGGGGGTCAGCTTGATGTTCCAGACACTCTTCCAGATCCACCCCCTGTCTGTTGTTAGATAGTAGACTATAAGTGGATTTAACCGATAAGTTCCCCTTTTTTTCCTGACCCCAGAGCATTTCATCCTCCCTAGGAAATATCAGAATTATGTGCTTGTTTAGCTCCTCTTGCAAAGCCTGGATCTCTTGATTCTCTGGAACATTACCCCAACAATCCGAGAGCATTTTCCACCTCATGTGGTTGTGAGAGTGGGTAGTAATGAAATTGCTGACTAAATTCCCAAAATTGTTGACAACTCTATCTCTGGTGGTTATGTTTTTTTGTTAGTCAAGGGACCCTCCGTGAGCCAGTTGTCTTCCCAGAATCTGATTTTATCTCCCTTACCCAGCTTCCATTTTATGCCTTGGGAAAGGGTATTTCTGGTTTTGATCATTTTGTTCCAGATAATAGAGCCTTTGATGTGGTTCTCTCTGGCAATAATCTCTAATTTATCCCCATTTTGTAGGTATTTGGCTTTTATGATCTGAACCCAATCTTTCTCCTCCTTGAGGAATGTCCATCCCATTTTGGCAAGTAAAGCTTTATTCATCACTTGTATTTTTCTGATTCCTAATCCCCCATGAGTTTTGGGCTGGCAGACTTTGTCCCATCCAACCATCGATATCCTCTTCTTATCCTCAACTCTAGTCCATAAGAAGGTTCTCTGGATTCTTTCCAATTTCTCCACCATATATCTGGGCATTTTAAACAGGGATAGAAAATAAATAGGGATGCCCTGCAAAGAGGCTTTCAATAATTGATGTTTGCCAGCTTGACTGAGGAGTTTACCTTTCCATTCCTCCATTTTCTTTTGGATTCTTTCCAGGACAGTGTTCCAGAAAGTCAGGGTCACCTCATTGACCATGAGGGGTAGACCGAGATAGGTAGCCGGGAGATTAGCTATGTTGCACTCAAGGATTTTTCTCACCCTTGCTTACAGTCCCAAGTTAGTGTTGAAGAAAAATACATTACTTTTTTCATAATTAATGCACTGACCAAAAACCTCAGCATAGGAGTTCAATAGGTTTTTCCATCTTCTTGCCTCAATCATCGAAGCCGTCCCAAAGAGCATAATATCATCCACGAACTGTTGAATTGTAGATGGACTCAAGGTGGACGTCGCTTTGACCCCCCTGAGGGACTGGCTATCCAGGTGGGATAGGATGTTTCTTCCCAGAACCTCAGCCAACATAATAAATAGGTAGGGAGAGAGGGGATCTCCCTGTCTGATACCCCTACCTGCCTCAAAGAACCCTTGGGGAGTGCCATTGACCAGGACCGAGTACTTGATGATGAGTTCCCTTGTTATTGTTTGGAGCCATAAGGGATATTGTGATGGTTGTGGTATGAGAAGATTTTATTGAGAAAATGGTTAAGATTGTATTTTGTTGTCTTTCCCCTTGAGGAGGGTAGTCCACTCTCCCCCCCTATTTCTATCTATGCAAATGGAAGTTGTTTGTGAGTCTCCATGGGAGGGAGTACTTGATGTGTCTTGTGTGAGTGTTTTCTTCCCTTGTTGAGTGTGTGTGATCCTGGGGTTGGTTGTGGGCCTCCTATCTCGAGGGAGTCTTACTACAAGTCTATGGTTGGGTGGTGAGCCCTCCCTTGTTTCCTTTGTTTTTGTGCCCATTTGTAAGTTTCTTGGCTAAGGAGAAAAGAGAAAAGAGAAGAGTCTCCCCTTTGTGAAGTTTATTCCTTGTTTTAGAGAGTTGATTTCTTGTGAGGCTATGTGAAAAGTCTATATTTTGAGCTTGTAAATGTATTGGAAAGTAAAAGAGAGTTGATTAAATCCTCTCTTAGATGAGTTCTATGTATTTTATTGCAACTTGTAAGTTATTTTTAAGTGAAATAAAATACTTGAGTTTTGAGTTTTAAACTTTGGGCATAAAGCTTGTGTGCTCTCTCTATCTCTATACCTCTCTCTCATACTCCTATTATTACAAATATTAAGTATGCAAAGAAAAAGTGTTATTAAGTTTTTATGAAAAGAAAGTCTTTATCATTGCAAATGAGAAAATACTATATGCCTTGTTTAATTATCGTAAAGGTTTCAATGAAATAATAAGTTATCTATGTTATTTACTTTCAAATAAAAAGTTAGTATATTTCTTTAAATATATATCTCCATAAATTCCTATTGTTCTATTTGAAAAAAAAAAAATAACTAAGCTAATTTGTCCTTTACCTTGTTAAAAAAATAGATTTCCTTGCCTTTCACTATTGTGTATATGTATATTCAATGTATGTTATCATATTGAAGGTTATGTTTCATCCTTTAAAAAAATATACAGTGGGTTTATATATATATATATATATATATATATATATATATATATAAAGTTATCTTCCTTTTAAAAATATAGTTGAAGAAACTAGAGTTAAAATTTTAGGCTAAATGTTTCTTTTGAATGTAAAGTTTGAGTTTTAAAAAAAGGATTTTCAGCCTTAAGGTCATGGAGACAGCAAGGCCAAAGCCCTAGCCACCCCCATGCAAGCCTAGGGGTCGAGGTCAGGGGCCCCAACCTCACAGAGCCCGCAGGCTCTGTGGGGGTGCGAGTCCCTCACCTAGGGTCTCCACAGGCGGCGTCCTGTGCAAGCACAGGGCCACCATGTGGCAACCAGATTTCCCTGTATTTCTTTTTTAAAATGCCTAAAGAACAAAAAAAATGTTATCCCTGTGTATTTACTTATATCTCCTATAGTTTTTTATACACAAGTTTATTAATATATATTATATAAATAAATGTATTTATATACATAGGTATATATATATTAAACTTTGTGTATATTCAATTATAAATGTATATATACATGTGTATATATATACATTAAATTCTGTGTATATATAGACATAAAGGTATATATACATAGGTATATATATTAAACTCTCTATATTTATAGTTTTGTGTATATACACAGTAACTCATGTCTCTATTATATTTGTTATATATATATATACATAGACAGCTCTGTATTTATAAACTTTTCTTAACAACTATTGAATATATACTTTATATATATGTATATATAGTTAATAGTTTTTAATAAAACTTATTGATCTAATGCACTAAGATAGGGTTTATTTTTCCATAATATACCTATATATATAACAAACATACATATATATAAATATGTGTATAAATATATGTTTGTTATTATATATATATATATATATATATATATAT
Organism: Cunninghamia lanceolata; assembly: GCA_027924645.1. Lineage (NCBI taxonomy): Eukaryota > Viridiplantae > Streptophyta > Pinopsida > Cupressales > Cupressaceae > Cunninghamia > Cunninghamia lanceolata. Next base: position 5,742,174 of record BSBN01000066.1, read on the forward strand.
TATGGAAAAAATATGTGTATATATATATTTGTTAAAATATATATATGTATATAGGTATATTATGGAAAAATAAACCTTATCTTAGTGCATTAATTAACTTGTGAAAAAGGGGCGGGGGCCCTGGCTCGATTGGCTAAGTAATTCCGTTGCGGTAAAGATGGTCACGAGGTCCAGTCTCCCCCCATCCCCATGGTATCAGAGGGCGTGTCGTGCCAACATCACCGGTCACGTGAAAAAAGTTTACCAGGCACCAAAAAAAAAACTTGTGAAAACAAAAAGAACTATAATAACATTTTGAAATTATATAGAGATTATTCTAGAAATTTTAGAGATTAGAAGGGTTAGTTAACTATTTCAAAACTATATTAGAAACAAATGTTAGAAAACCTAATTTAAACATATACAAAATAGACAAAGTAGATTATTAGAAAATTATCTTCCCTAAGGAAAGGGATATATTAGAAACAAATGTTAGAAAACCTAATTTAAACATAGACAAAATAGACAAAGTAGATTATTAGAAAATTATCTTCCCTAAGGAAAGGGATTTCCTTCTTGCAACTCCTCCCTCCAAACCTAAAAAGAACAATGAGTAGAAAACATAGACTTAACCCCTTCTTATAGCATCACATTAGGTCTTTTAATGTTGCCCTAAATTTTAAAGGGCCTAAATTGAATTTAGATTAATTAATCCCACTAAGGGATTATTAATCTCTTTTGTAACGTTCATTAGTCCAAAAATTAATTATTTGGAAATTAATTACATATGACCCTAGAGGGGTAATCCTAATGTTTAATTACAAAATTTTCATAGGTGTTTTATTTAAATTTAAGCTATAGTACAGGTGTTTGATTAATTGCTTTTTTGTTAGTCAAATATATTGCTTTAGTTATTTATTTTCCATATTAGATATAAAATGTCAATTTTTGAATGGTTTCTACACACTATTTAATTATTGTATTAAATAGGCATTATTTCTTGATTTATTTAATTATTCTGCAACCTTATTTAAATATCATAAATGATGTATTTTTTAATTTAAAGTATACGATGATTAGAATCATAGTTTACATTTTCACATTGAATTTAATTATTTTATCAAATCATTATTTTATTATTAGGATTCAACTATAGATAGGTTGTTAGGTCTCCCCTCCATAAGGGAGACCACCTTTCCATCATCATCTAGAAAACCCTAGGGGTCACCTTCTGAAAAGGGGACACCCCTTGAGGCGATGCACGTGGTCACGCTTGACCCTTATTAGTTTTACACTACTCACACCACATTTGACTTCTCCCCGCCATAGTGCGGCATGCCTAACGTGCGTTGCGCATGCAACAACATTAGGTGCCTATGTTTTTAAGCACACATATGACATGCAAGTGTGTTTAGTGTCATATTTTAGAAAAAAATTGTTAGTCCAGTTTTCATGTCCATGTGTAAAAATATGGGCATGATATTTGGTATCAAAGTCCAAGTTTCAACACTAGGCACTCTGGGAACATTTGTTTTACATGCATTATAATTGAAACGTGGCAACTTGTTAATGTATGATGCTGCCTAGAACCAGGAAATGACATTCATTCATCAATTATTTTGGTAAGGCTCATTCTCGAGCCACTTGATCCACATCGTCGTCAGTTGCTCTCAATTAGGATATACCTCCTGATATAGGTCCATAGATTTTATAGGAACTTTAGACCTTGATAGATAGGCTACCACCTACCACAGAGGAACCATGAGTAGAAGAGCAGTCGTTGTTTGCAGAGGATCATGTTTCAGTATAGAAAGAGTTGATTAGGAGTCCTCCACCGATTCGGGAGGAACATATAGAGGAGATTGTTGTGGAGTCGGTTCACTTCAACCCTTTACACTTGAGATGTTAGCAGGATGCAAGAGGTCTAGTGTGAGGCCAACGCGACATAGATCAAATTAGAGAGTTGCTTCGACTGCAGCCTCCTATTTTTTCTGGAACCACTAAGGGAGCTCAAGGTAATTCTTAGTTTGGATCGGTGCTTTGCATTACGCCTTTATGAGAGAAACCTAAAGGCCCAAGTTTCTATTCACCTTTTGTGAGATATCACATCCACATGGTGGTGCACTAAGTAGCACAAGCACCAACTATCACTAGATACTCTATCATGGAGTACTTTCCTAGAGCACTTTAGAGAATGATATCTCTCAGAGCACTATCTTTAGTGATGTATTAATGAGTTCCATGACCTTCATCGGTGAGGTCTTACTGTAGTGCAGTACAAGGGTCAATTCCTAGAGCTACTGTTGTACGTTGAGTACTTACAGGATGAGAAGGTTCTCATCAATTAATTCATGAAAGCCTTAAATGTTGGGATAGTAGGACCTATATGTATGGCTAACCCACAAACATTATGTGAAGCCACAGAGTGTAAAGCGTCACAAATCATGTAAAAGCAGTTAAAACAACTCAAAAATAAATGAAGTAAATAATCCACTTAAATACAACATCGCAATAACCAAAATCAAAAAGATGTAAATAATCCACTTAGATACAACTTTCACAGATAAAAGATGTAATTAATCCGCTTAATCACAATTTCTCAGCATAAAAGATAATCTTATAAATATGAATCTCAATGTCATAAATCTTACATATTCACGTGATTAATCTAGGTAACAAGCACCATAAAATAATATACATAAATCCTTTGGTAATCATGCCATAATACATCCAAATAGGTACAATAAACAAGTACATCAATAATAAATAAATCAATACACTCTCCAGTTGCATGAACCAAGTGGTCCACCACCTGCAAGCCGAGAGACGGGAACATGGCTCAAGTGCTTTTCCACCCAACCATGAAATATTTACACTTCCCCGGATCCCTTCCTGAAATGAAGGAAACCCAACCCTACACGAAATGTCTAGCTACCTGGTAACAACTGTAGGAGGGAACACCCGATGCAACCCTGATGTCTAACTGTGCAATTCTAAGTAATGAAAAGCAAATTGTCTCACAACAGGGTGTGGCAGAGATATCAATAAATAAGTTTGCTAGACAATAAACATCTATTTCAATGTCATTCCGATTAGATCTAATCATTTAAGTAACTTGGTCAATTCCTGAAAAGAGGAAAAGCCATCTCTGATAATCCACATTCGGCATCGCAATCCCAAAAGTAACCCAATACATTCCTATATAAAAACTACTTATTTCCCCAAGAAGCAAGGAAATAATTAAAGAATCACAAATTCAAGATTTCCAATAAATAAATCCAATCCCTTTCCCAAAACATTGATTAAGGAAAAATACACTTTCAAGCAATGAACCATCTTTTGGTCATACAATCGAAATCATAAGTTTATCAATTTGATATAGTTTCTAATCTTGTATTTCAGTCATAATGTCTTCAATAATAGTCATTTTAAGATATTAATCTATCATGCTTTTATTGATCTGATAGGAAGTCTCACAAACAATAAAGACAATAAAAATAGTCCTCCTGTCGCAACTGCAAGAGGAGCTGTTGCCGGAATAAAGAAGTGAACATAGGTTATAGTTTTAATCAGTTTCCGATCAGGAATATAATAAACTTGGTGTTCAACATTCAAGGAAAACAATATAATAATCTACTGTCTCAGATTTAGTCAATATAATGTTTTGAAACGAGTTTTCCAACAAAGCCACAGGAACTAATTAATTAGCTACAACAAGATATTAATTTCTGCTACAAGTAATTTATAGGGTTTGCAGTTATAAAGAAAATTGCAGGAACTATTTTCTCAGAGATAATAACGTAATTGCTATAGCAGTATAAATTGAAAATGAAGTTGTAGGAACAATAATAGTTTTGTCTGATTTTAAGAGGTTTTGTTCATCAATAAAGAAGTTGATTTGTTGATCTACCGTTGATCTCAACCAGCATACAAAGAATATAGTCATAATAATGTTTTACAGAGGGTTATTATCAGCCATTTGGGAGTCAATTTATGGTTTTCAACGGTAGAAATCAAGATCTGAATAACAAAGCTTGCTAGGCATAGCGACAGAGATAAGCAACATGGTTTCTAGCAATGAAAGTTTAACACGGTAAAGCAAACACCATATCATGAAAACCAACGATCGGTCAAGGCAAAGTACAGGTGACAAACAAGGTAAGTGGGTCGATCTATTTCAGCGATTCCAGATCACCCAAGAAGCAGCCATAATGGCTATAAGGCAGGTCGACGGCCAGCAAGGAAGGTGATTTCCTTAGCAGAAAACAACCAGAAGGAGGCGGCCAGTATGCCAACGCCCATCCTGAAGACTCAGGCGGCCAAATATGCAGTCAAAGGCTAGGAAAGAACAAAAATAATTCACAAAATAATTAAAAACACAAGCCAAGGAAAAACATGCACGTGCAGGCTAAATTTTACTAAGCTCAAGCATTTAAATTAGTATCAAATATTGTAATTAAATTACAAAGGAAATACCCAGATTGTTTATCTGTGAGAGGTCGATTTGTAATTCAGACATAGCTGCCTTCTACTCCCCGTCGTTACCTAGTCCAGAAGGTCGTCCTCTCTACTGCAAATGAAATCACTATATTCTCTGCTCAATCGTGGGTGGGTTTTTGCTGAGCGATCTCCCTTGTTTTATTAAAGTCTTTCAACTCTTACTTTTGGTAGACTCCTTAGGTTTTAGAACTGAAGTTCTTTTTCAATTTGCATGAATAATCAACCAATCAAAATGGAGAAAAGTGCTATCTAAACAGTAAAATAATAATAATAATATCTTTTGTAGCTTACTGTCACATGAATGACATGAATATATATTTTACTTCTTTCATTCTTGTTCTAATTATAATATTACTATTTTTAATATTATTTAACTATTGTTATTAAAACAAAACTAATTAAATAATCAAGAAGAGAAATGCAATACAATATTGCATAATTATATATATAATTTTATATATTTATTTATTTATTTTAAGGAACATATTGTCTTCCAAACATCTATAAACAATATTTTATAATTTATTTAAATAACACACAATACATCATTTGAATATATTTTGAAAGGATATTAAGTTATAGTAATCACATCATGCATTTGAAAATGATTAAAAATAACCCATTAATGCAATAAGAACCATTCAATAATGCATATGCAACTATGTGATGTGTGTGATTGCATCAGCGTAATCCATCCATCAGTTCTTGCCAAGTGGCTAGAACATCTCTACCTCAACCATGCTCTCATCTTCGACGAGTTCCTGCATCCATTTGCACTCAACTCAACGTCAATAGGTTAGTGTCTCTAAAACATAGCCGAAACAAATATTGCATTTACATCAATATTACTTAATATTTAAAATGATTTCCAATTTTCATCAATATAACTCATAATAATTACCTCGACGTATGCAAAATTACTTAAAGTAAAGTCAATCACAATAATTATTCACTAAACTAGAATAATCATATTGTTCATAAAAATGAGACGTGACACAGAGAAGGCTTACATTATTAAGGAGATTCATGGGAAGTCCCATGAGTCGCATGATCACTTCCAAAACCATAACCAACAGCAACAGAATTAGAGATTTTGTATACCTCCACTCCCTCATAAGAAAAGATATAGAGTTGCATCTATGCCTTGAGGTCCCCACAACAACAATAGCAGCATCGGGGGTAGAGGTCTAGACAACAGCAGGGTGCACAGGGTGGCCATACTAGAGTGTGGTAGTCACAGGGTCGTTGTGATCATAGGTAGCAGGCACATGGTGCAAGACCCGCATGATCACAACAGTCCTTTCAAGGCGATTAGGGTAGCTCTGATAGACATGCAACTTATCAATCTAGTAGGACACATTCAGTGCAAACTTAGACTAGAGGACCATGCTACATTTATGGTGGTGCAGGACACATAGCTAGAGAGTGTTCCCAGGGGTTCATCACAAGAGGAGGTCAAGGTGTTGGAGTTTTAGAGAAGACAATAGGAGACATGGGTAAATCCCACTAAGTATTTGTAGTGGTTGATAACCACCAGGCTGATCACCAGGACATAGTTATAGAGACCCCAAGTATGATTGGTAGTATTCCTGTCAGTATCTTATTTGATTCCAGAGCTTCAGACTCCTTTATATCTCCATTGTTAGTGGAGCGTTGCAAGCTGATGCCCTTTAGGCAAGATGATAGGTGGGAGGTTGAGTTGGCCAAAGGGGCCAAGATGTCAGTAGACTCAATAGTGAAGGATTATGAGTTAGCACCTGGAGCATTCACCACCACCGTAGACCTTAGAGTTAGACCCTTAGGCTCTTATGGTGTGGTGTTGGGTATGGATTAGCTTGCAACTCGTAGATCTAAGTTAGATTGTCGTCACAAGGCATTTGATTGTATGGATGACCATGGCACTACCGTGGAGATTGTGGGCATTTAGAGGCCTATATCTCTTTGGATGATATCCACTATGCATCTTAAGCAATGCATGTGGAAGGGGTGTTAGATGTTTGCAATTATAGTGAGTGATAGATCAAATGAGGAGTCAACGACTTCAATTGATGACCACCCTATCCTTAGAGTGTTCGAAGATGTGTTTTCTCTAGAGCTTCCAGGCATGCCACCTCGTCATGAGGTGGATTTTCATTATGACCTTGTACCAGGAGCCAAGATAGTGTCTCATGTACCTTATAAGATGACTACACATGATCTTAGTGAGCTCAAGTTGCACTTATATGAGTTGCTAGAGAAGGGTCACATTCAGCCTAGTGTCTCTCCTTAGAGTGCACCATTCATCTTCGTTAAGAAGGATGGGTCCCTTTGTTTATGCATGGATTATAGAAACTTGAACAAGGTAATGGTGAAGAATTGTTATCCCTTGCCCAGGATTGACAATTTATTTGATCAGATACAGGAATCTAGAGTGTTCTCTAAGATTGACCTAAAGTTTGGTTATCATCAACTATGGATTGAAGAGGCAGATATTCATAAGACAACCTTCAGAACTCACTACGGTTACTATGAGTTCATAGTGGTACCCTTTGGCTTGATGAATGCCCCAGCAGTATTCATAAGTCTCATGAATGGGGTGTTTCATACCCTCCTTGATCGATTCATGTTGGTATTCTTAGATGATATTTTGATTTATTCATGAACAGAGGAGGAGCATGACGATAACTTACGCCAGGTGTTACAGTGTTTGAGAGATCAACAACTTTACGACAACTTGGCTAAGTGTGCCTTCTTTCATTCTAAGTTTTAGTGTCTAGGACACGTTCTATCTAGCGATGGTATCTCATTAGATCCATCGAAGATAAGAGTGATTATGGATTGGCCAGCACCTACCAGTGTGACAGAGGTCAGAAGCTTCATGGGATTAGCAAGTTATTATCACTGGTTTGTTGAGGGCTTTTCTAGGATAGCTCACCCTATCACTTCTCTCCAGTTGAAAGGGAAGAAGTTATTATGACTGAGCAATGTGAGAGGGCCTTCAGGGTCCTAAACGAGCATCTCACTAGTGCTCATATTCTAGTAGTAGCAAACCCCATAGCAGATTTCATGGTATGCACGGATGCATATTTAGAGGGATTAGGAGCACTCCTTATGCAAGAGGGTTGAGCGATCATGTATGAGTTGTGAAAGCTTAAGACCCATGAGTTGAACTACCCCAAACATGATCTAGAGCTTGCAGCAGTAGTTCACGCTCTAGTTAGATGGAGACATTTGATTTTGAGACATCATTTTGAGCTACACTCGGACCTAATGTCAAAGTCTTCAATACATCTTCATGCAACAAATTCTATAAACACCCACCAATGGTATTGGATGGAGTTCTTATGTGAGTACGACTTTGATGTGCATTACATCAAAGGCAAGGAGCACGTGGTTGTCAATGCTTTTAGTAGGACATGACACAAGATCTTGACTATGACCTTGGGTGTAGATTTGAGAGGACATATCTTCCAACATTTTCCAGAGGATGAGTTGTTCATAGAGGTTTAGTGGGAGTTACAGTCACAAAGGGCCTTGAAGGGAAAGTTTGCAGGTTATTCCATAGAGGCAAATGGGCTATTGCAACATCGAGACCGTATCTATGTGCCCCTCATAGGAGATCTTCGTATAATGATTTTGTCAAAGGTTCCTAGAGCACCTTATGCAGCACATCCTGGGGTGAAGAAGATGCATGCAAACCTTAGAAAGCTATATCATTGGGCATGGATGAGGTGTGATATTGCAAATTTTTTACTCGTTGTCTTGAGTGTCAAAGAGTCAAGGCTGAGCATTAACATCCAGCAGGACAACTTTACCACCACAAGATACCTAAGTGGAAACAAGGCACCATTTCCATGGACTTTATTATTGGTCTACCTTTGTCATCTCACCACCATGATGCTATCATGGTGACGGTTGACAAGTTGACCAACATGGCACATTTCTCACCGGTTTGAACTACTTATAATGCACCAACAGTGGCGAGAATCTTCTCAAATGAGATAATGAGACTTCATGGATTCCTCGCCGCATCATATCATATAGAGATTTAGTATTCACATCAGCTTTTTGAACCATATTACAGCAGCCATTGGGAACTCAACTCAATTTTAGTTCGGCTTATTACCCTAAGACAGATGGACAAACAGAGAGGGTGAATCGGGCTTTAGAAGACTTGCTTTGCATGTATGTTATGGATCACTAGTTGAGATGGGAGGATTACCTCTACCTTGTTGAGTTCACCTACAATAATGGGCATCACAGCTCTGTGCGTATGGCACTGTATCAGGCCTTGTATAGATGACCTTGTAGGACTCCATTGAGTTGGGATTACATTGAGGACCAAGTTTCTATTGGACCAAAGTTATTTCAAGACACGAAGCAACATGTCATCTTGATTAGATAGAGTCTTCAAGAGGCATAGGATCATCAAAAGAAGTATGCCAATGCCAAGAGATTGGATTAGAGATTCTTAGTTGGCGACAAGGTGTTCTTAAGAGTGCAGCCACATAAGATTTCAATCCATTATGAAAAGGGCTCTAAATTTGCACTAAGTTTTGTTGAACCCTTTGAGATTTTGAAGTGAATAGACCTGAAGTTTATCGTTTATCCTTGCCACCTAGCCTATCATCCATCCACAATGTGTTTCATATTTTTGTATTGACACGTTATGTTTCTAATGTGGCTCATGTATTGGATCGGGGTGCATTAAAAGTAGAGTTAGACGAGCATCTAGGTTTGGATCCCATTCACATCTTGGCTCAGTGCACGCTAGCCCTTCAAGAGCAAGAGCTAGACTAGGTCAAGGTCCAATGGGACCGTTATGATGAGGTTGTAGCTACTTGGAAGGATGCTACACAGTTGAGGGCACTCTACCCTCACCTCTTTGCTAAATTCCAAGAGGAAGTTTAGTTCTAGGGGGAGGATGTGAGGCCCACCCTTGTTAGACATCTTATTTTACCTCTTAGACTTGATACATCTTGATTTAAGTTGGACATTAGATATTATTGTGGACTTTTGATCCTATGTTATTTAGACATTGATCGACATTATGATGTGATTAGAGTAGTATGTTAATTTCATTGAGATGCTCTAGTTAGATTTGTTTACGTTATCATCTAAACTTTTTATGTTGTATGAATGTTTTATCCTTGTTATTTAAATTATGGATGAAAATGAATTTTAGTGATATATGTGAATTGAAATATGTTATCTATGTTATATTTCCACGATTATGATAATTGAGTGAGGAAGTGAAATGGATTATTATTGAAATATGAAATTGATTATATTCATAATGAGAACACTTGGATGAGTGTGTGACTTTGTGTGTGATGTAATTCAAGTTGCTTTGACTATATATATATTGGGTCTATTGATGTGTGCTCAGAGTGTGCAGGTAATTTCGTGGCCAATGGAAATTCAAAGGTCCATTAATTAACCCCCGTGTATAGACCCCATGACACTCAACCTAATCCCTAAGGTAGACTAAGATTTTGATTGATTTATTTTTAATGTGAAATTGATTATATTCGTAATGAGAACACTTGGATGAGTGCGTGACTTTGTGTCCGATGTAATTCAAGCTGCTTCAATTATATTTATATATATATATATATTGTTGGAAAAAGGGAGAGAGAACAAGATAAAGTTGTAGCTATGTAGCTTTAAATTGTTTTCAAATATGAAATTATTAGAATGTGTAAATCTGAAAATTACTTTCAATTTAGATGTTAGAGTATTTCTCCAATTTAATCAATGTAGTAGAAGAAAATAGCTTGCAAGAAGAAGACAAGTATTTACGTGGAGAAATCCCTAAGGGAAAAAACTCCACACCAAAGGTGTTTATGCTTGTATTAAATCTCTTGTGAAAGATTACAATCAATATTAAAATCCTTTGATTCCTTGATGCACTTCAAAAGCTTCTTCAATCTTCAAACCTGTAAAAAATTTCAAAAGCTTCTTATTTTTTTTTCAAAAGCTTCTTTCTTTTTTCTTCAAAAGCTTCTTGCTTTTTTCTTTTAAGTCTTTTACACAATTCAATTCTTTAGAAAATGTATAGGGCTCTTAATTAATTCAAAAGCTTCTTAATTTGAAAGCTTGAAACTCAAATTACAATAAATTGTAATTGATAATATAGAAACCAATGCTCATGCAAAAACCAAGCGCTCCAAACAGAGAAGACTGAAGTCAAACAAAGTCAAGCCTTCTATTAACTGCATGTCCTTGATGTGGGCACCCAAGTTTGCCCAAGTTAACTTTGCCAACATCAAATACATTTCCAAATAAAAGAAACAATAGAAAGTCCTCAAGTTTGCCCATTCACTTTCTGCTAACTAAAGTTATCAACACATACCAATCTCATGCAAACAACATACAATATTGATGTCCCCAAAGTTATTCTAAATTACCTTTTTTGTACATGTAAGTGACATGTAAACACTTGATTCAACATGCAACTGATACCCATTATTTGAAACACAGCAACATGCAACTAATACCCATTATTTGAAACACTGAGATGTACCATTCTACAAATTTCTGAAGTTGGAGTGTTCTACAAGTAATCTCTCAAAATTGACATGCAACAACATGCAAGCACATGCAAGCTTTTATAGACTCGTGCAATTAATCTCGCAAAGTCCTTATGTGTTAGGGGACACATTCCAAGAACTTTGGAGACACATGAATTGGTTAGGATTGCAAGTTAATGGCAACTTATCCCAACATTCTCCCACTTGACATTATACATTGCAATAACTCTAAATGATATAATCAAACTTTAAATCACAGGGAAAAACATCCCTAGCCATCAATGTACCATTGATTCTTCAACATGCTTTTGTGCTCCAACAATATACCTGCAAAAGCAACCATGATAACCATCATCTCAAACAAGAACTCCTCACATCATGTCACCCATGATAAAAAAAAAAAAAACAAGCCAAGGTGAAACATATCAACTGTCATTGAAACCTGCACCAATCTCAACATGAACACAAGCATCAAATCATATGATAACATAAGACTCTAAGTGTCTGCCACACTCATACCAAATGGAAAAGTAACCACAACAAGTTGCTAGCTCATCCAAAATATCATACCTCAAAACCAAGGTAAACAAACCATTATAGGTAGAACTCCATGCCATCAACATACCAACCCAAAACTGCAATCAAGTCCTTGTAAAACAAACCTTGTAATCATCCATCCTCCCATCTCAAAGAAACATACCAATGTACAAATGACCAAAGACAAGGCCAACAAACAAAATCTGCAATAACATTGAACGGATCTGTGGATATTGATAGTCCACATCCAAGTCTTCAATGCAACCAATGGGTAAAGACAACCCACTAAACTGTACAACTAGTAGATCCCAATAGTAAAACATGCAAAATCATCTTCATATCAATAACCTGCAAACTAAGACAACCAAGAAGATATCATGACAATAAAGAGCATACATATCCAAGAACTTCCACTACATGGGTAATGTCAAATCATAAAATAAGATCAAGGCATTAACAAATCCTCCTATAGCACTTCTCTTAGAGGAAGTGGTTAACTCCTCTACCATATAGTGTCAAAACATATAATGATATGCAAAAAAACATCTCTCATTACCAATATCTGAAAAACTCTCCCAAGTCCTCTTAACCAAAGAAGAAAGAGATCAAGGAGTTACCAAATTTTTGTTAACAACAATAACACTTGACTCTAGTACAAACCTCAACTCCATAAATATGAGAACCTTTAAGAAGAAGACAATATACCAGGAAAGAGAGAAACTGCAAAATCATACCATGTCTTTATACCACACTAACCTGTTCCAAACTGTGTAAAGTAAGATCTCTTTCAACACTCCCAAACTGAAAAGGTATAAACATATAACATCCAAATTATGATGAAAACATGGAAGCAATAGATGTTAACCTCTCACTGAAAGTAGATCAAACTAGCCAAACATTCCCACAACAAAGGGAATAAGCCCAAAACCACAAACCATTTATGTACCTCTCCAAAACAAATCCTCAGAACTAGTTCCATAGCTCAAGATCAAATAATAATGAGAACAACAGAAATCCATAAACATGTGTATCTACTTCTCAACAATCCTTTTCAAGACTAATTTAAAAGAGAAGACAAGATACATATAAAGAATGCATCTAATAGTCAGGAGGACAACACCTATTAGATCATTTACCTACCGAGTAGACCAAGAGTGGGATACAAGATTGTCCTTTCATATAACACCAAGCAATAAAAGCTTATAATAAAGACAACCTTCTCATAAGGTCTATAATGGACTCACATCCATTTCCAAGTGTAGGCTTCTTGGTCCTTTTGTTGACATCTCATAATGAGAAATCTTTCCAACACATATATCTAAGTTCAAGAGATATCAAGCCTCACCCAAGTCTCTCTAGTATCCATGAGTTTTCAGCAATCAATCCATGCCAACTTCAAATACAATTTGCACAATCATGAAGCTCCAAGAAAATGATTAATACTTCAAAACCAAAGAGAAATAAACAAACCATTATCAAAATTCCAAATCTAGAATCAGGAATATATCATGATCTAACATCTTCTTAAAAGATCATATGCTCCAATGAACATGTTCTGCTCCCAAGAGCACCTGTATCATGCCAAAAACTCTAACTCATGATCAAGAGTGCATCGTGACATATACTATACATCCTCTAAACCAAGGATGATATATCAAAAACTGATAAGTTATAAACTCAACACCTCACCAAAAACTCCAAGAGTCCTCCATGGAAAACTAAGATGTCAACAACTCTTCAAAAACATGAAGATCTAACATCCTCTGTCAATAGAACCAAAAATGTCAGTGAACCCTTACTGCAAACTTAAGGCATAATCCAAGAGCTTCTTATGACACCAACAACCATTGCAAAATATCATCCATATTCTAAAAATATTATGGATGGCTCACAACACTGCAACAATAACAGTTTAGAACCAATATCTTGAAATAAAGAAGATAGGATACATTATGAAACTGCAAAAAACTCCCACTGAAAATGATACCAAGTTATGCATGGTATCATGATCAACATCATTACCAAAACTCCACTGAAAGTGAAAAAACTTCTCATGCAACATAACTTTACTGCTATAGATTCCAATGAATAACTAAATCAAGTACTCCAAACTACGCTTTTGTATCAATACAAAAAATACCAATGTAATTAAGGTGACCAAGAAGAGGCCTACCAAATAGAACCCACATCAGCTTATTCACAAGATCTGCACACATGCAACATCTCATAAGAGAAAAAATATGATCAATGCTTCAACCTTTAATAACTAAAAAAATAGATTCAACCCCACATCAGTATCATGTAGAACAAATGTAACTAGGTATAACATATAGATTTCCAAGACTCAAAAACCAAAATCAACTCTAGATATGATTTGCCAAATAAATCCACATAGGAGAAACCATAGATCGTAGGAATCCAACAAGTAGCCTTACAAATCTGAAATTGTTTCCATCCAGAAAGTGTCTGAAAATAATTTTCCATAGATCTACAAACCACAGATTTTGGTTAACATGTAAAACTTGTAAAACCATATCTCTATAAATCTGAAACCACTTAAATATCCAAACATTCACACCAATGAAATGCCATCAAATATGTCATATGAAATAATGGTATATCACAGTTCTACAAACTCATAATCTTTTGAAACAGGAAAACAGTGAAAACCTACATATTCAAAATAGCACGAATATGAGAAAGGAGAAACTAGGTTGTTCAAGAGTGTCCATATCATAAAAATACCAACTCTGTAACCTCCATACAACCAGTGATAAATCATCCAATGCTTTCATGTAACCGTGGACTGAAACCCTGAACCCGACATAAGCACTCCAAACTGTAGTCCAAGAAGTGAGTGTTTTTCCATGTGATCAAGGTAGCATAAGCAACCATCCAACATAAACACCCTTTCACTGCACATAACCACAAGGTAAAGGAAAACCACCAAGCAAGAGAATACACACATATTGTCAAAATGGAGCTCCAAATCACTATCACATGATCACCTCCATAAAAATCCATAACCTTGAGCCTCAAGATCCCAACAAAAATTCTTTTGACAATATGCATCCAAGATTTAAATACCATGACTTCCAAACTCACAGATCTACAAAACAATGTTAACACATAGAACTTCTACAACCAAAATTTCTTCAGTACTTCAAAAAAAAGCATCCCTCTCTCACTACAACCATAGGCTCTGATAGCACATGTTGGGAAAAGGGAGAGAGAACAAGGTAAAGTTGTAGCTATGTAGCTTTAAATTGTTTTCAAATATGAAATTATTAGCATGTGTAAATCTAAAAATTACTTTCAATTTAGATGTTAGAGTATTTCTCCAATTTAATCAATGTAGTAGAAGAAAATAGCTTGCGAGAAGAAGACAAGTATTTACGTGGAGAAACCCCTAAGGGAAAAAACTCCACACCAAAGGTGTTTATGCTTGTATTAAATCTCTTGTGAAATATTACATTCAATACTGAAATCCTTTGATTCTTTGATGCACTTCAAAAGCTTCTTCAATCTTCAAACCTATAACAAATTTCAAAAGCTTCTTGTTTTTTTCTTCTAAGTCAAAAAAAGCTTCTTGATTTTTTCTTCTAAGTCTTTTACACAATTCAACTCTCTGGAAAATGTATGGGGCTCTTAATTAATTCAAAAGCTTCTTTAATTCAAGGGATTCTTAATTTGAAATCTTGAAACTCATATTACAATAAATTATAATTGATAACATAGAAACCAATGCTCATGCAAAAACCAAGCGCTCCAAATAGAGAAGACTGAAGTTAAACAAAGTTAAGCCTTCTGTTAACTGCTTGTCCTTGATTTGGGCGCCCAAGTTAACTTTGCCAATATCAAATACATTTCCAAATAAAAGCAACAACAAAAAGTCCTCAAATTAGGCGTCCAAGTTTGCCCATCACTTCTTGTTACCTGAAGTGATCACGACACATTGCTCATGCAAACAACATGCAATATTAATGTCTCCAAAGTTATCCTGAGTTACCTTGTTTTGTACATGCAAGTGACATGCAAACACCTGATTCAACATGAAACTAATACCCATTATCTAAAACACTGAGATGTACCATCCTAAAAGTTTCTAGAGTTGGAGTGTTCTGCAAGTAATCTCTCAAAACTGACATGCAACAACATGCAAGATCATATAACTAATATGCAACAACATGCAAGCACATGCAACAACATGCAAGCACATTCAAGCTTTTACGAACTCATGCAAGCAATATCCAATTCATGCATCTCTAAGGGCATGTCTCCATGCCACTACTTAGCTTATTTTGGCTAGCAGCCACTACTTAATTTTTGAGGAGATATTTGTGTAGCTAGTGACCCCATGAATATTTTATTTTTCTGCTTATTTTAAGCAACTATCTTAATTTGTAGTTTTTATTATATAAAAAATAAAAATAAATTATCTTAATTTAGAAGAAAATTAAAAAAAAAAAAAGAGGGAAGAAAATGTATGTAACCACATGGCATATTTTTCATTATGCAGTGGCTTCTTATTTTCAGCCCCCCCTTTTTTCCATAGCTTATTTGCAATTCCTAAACAGTAGTTGCTCCACCATAATAGGGAAAGATTCTATATTATCCTTTTCCCATAATTGTAAATTTCCATGGGGCCACTCCAACTGCTTAAATTTGAGCAGAAAAACAACTTAAGCGGATACATGGGGACATGGGGTAACACTTTAGTTAACTCCAACATTATATCCATGCAAGGTGTCTCAACATTATCCACTCATGTACATAAAAAAACACAACTCCAAGCCCCATCAAAAGGGGATGCCCAAGTTTAACTCCCACTTAATAGGAGTTATCAAACTCTCAAAATAGACTTAGGAGAAGTCAACAAAGTCTTCATGGCCCCTACCCTAAAATGGACGCCCAAGTTTGACCTTATCAATTAGGAATTGATTGCAAAAGTCAAAGTGATATAATTAATAAATAATTAATCTCTCAAAGTCCTTATGTGTTGGGGAACACATTCCAAGAACTTTGGAGACACATGAATTGGTTAGGATTGCAAGTTAGTGGCAACTTATCCCTATATATATATATATATATATATATATATATATATATATATATATATATTGGATCTATTGATGTGTGTTTGGAGTGTGCGGGTAATTCTGTGGCCAATGGAAATTCAGAGGTCCATTAATTAACCCACGTGTATAGACCCCATGATACTCAACCTAGTCCCTAAGGTAGACTAAGGTTTTGATTGATTTCTTTTGAATGTGAAATTGAATTTATCTTTTGTAATGTTTAATGTTTAGGTGTCATAGGGTGGTGTAGGGGTGAGTTGGATGATGAGTTGGCATCCATGTGTCCAAATTCCTACGTGTGCTTTTAAAGATTTTTAAAGTTGAATTTTGAGATTTTGTGATTATTTTATGTATTTTAGAGCCCTAGGTCAAGTACTTGTGGGATAGGTACCTTTTGGACCACAAATCTTGTGTTTTGACCAAGATTTGGCCACTCCAAATGGCCTTGGGAAAAGAGTGGCGAGTTAGGGTTTTGGGAAGAGGGATGGGTGACTCGTCACATCCCATTCCCACTCCACTAGGTTCAGGTATGGGATGGGGTTGATCCCAAAGCATTACACATTTAAGGGCACCCAATGGAAGAGCTTCTTGGGAAGAAAACTTAAGTACTTCCCTCTCCCCAATGTCTCACACATGTGAGAGAAATTGTGGGGAGATGTGCTCTTGAGGGTGAATGGGAAGGTGACAAATCTCACCTCCCATTCATGGGAATTGTTTTTTAAACCTTATTTATCCCCCTCTTTGAGGAGAAAGAAGTGCTTTTTCTCTTTTTTTTCTTTGGAGGAAATTTTGACTTTGGAGAGGAGATTTTGAGAAAGTGTTGGAAGGAATTCTTGGAGGGAGCTTAGATAATCTTTGCACCAACCTTCATCAACCTTGGGAGCTTGAGAGGTAGGCTCTCAAGAGTTCAAGGTCTTATTAATCTAGTTTATTTAATCTTTCTTGGAAGTATGAGTATAATTTATGTAGTTTTATGTGTTTTTATTTGGTATTGGGTTGGGTTGTGTTGGCAAGTGTTCTCCATGTGTGAGAGCTTGCCTTGTGTAGGGTAAAGAGAGAGGAGTGAACCTCCTCGGGGAAAGACCTCTCCATATGTGGATTTGGTAGGCTAAGAGCCTTGTATTGGTGTCTTAAGATTAAGTTTTGGAGGTATGAGTGTCCTTGTTGTTATTGTTTTGAGCCATAAGGGATATTGAGATAGTTGTGGTATGAGAAGATCTTATTGAAAAAATGTTTAAGATTGTATTTTGATGTCTTTCCCCTTGAGGAGAGTAGTCCACTCTCTCCCCCTATTTCTTTCCATGCAAATGGAAGTTGTTTGTCAATTTCCTTGGGAGGGAGTGCTTGATGTGTCTTGTGTGAGTGTTTGGTTCTCTTGTTGAGTGTGTGTGATCCCAAAGTTGGTTGTGAGCCTCCTAGCTCGAGGGAAGCTCACTACAAGTCTATGGTTGGGTGGTGAGCTCTCCATTAGCCTTTTTCCTTTGTTGTTGTGTCCATTTGCAAGTTTCTTGGTTAAGGAGAAAAGAGAAAAGAGAAGAAGAGTCTCCCCTTTGTAAAATTTATTCCTTGTTTTAGCGAGTTGATCTCTTGTGAGACTATGTGAAAAGTCGATAGATTTTAAGCTTGTAAATGTATTATAAAGTAAAATTTTGTTGATTAAATCCTCTCTAAGATGAGTTCTAGGTATTTTATTGCATCTTGTAAGTTGTTTTTAAGTGAAATAAAATACTTGAGTTTTGAGTTTTAAACTTTGGGAATAAAGCTTGTGTGATTTCTCTCTACCTCTCTCTCATGCTCCTATTATTACAAATGTTAACTATGCAAAGAAAAAGTGTTATTTTTTTTTTATGAAAAAAAAGTGTTTATCATTGCAAATGAGAAAATACTATATTCCTTGTTTAATGATTGTAAAGGTTTCAATTAAATAACAAGTTATCTATGTTATTTACTTTCAAATAAAAAAGTCAGTTAGTATATTTGTTTAAATATAAATCTCCATAAATTCCTATTGTTCTATTTTAAATTAAAAATAACTAAGCTAATTAGTCCTTTACCTTGCTAAAAAAATAGATTTCCTTGCCTTTCACTATTGTGTGTGTGTATATATTCAATGTATGTTATCATATTGAAGGTTTTGTTTCATCCTTTAAAGAAAACTATAGTTGGTTTATTTTGATATATATATATATATATATATATATATGTAAAGTTATCTTCCTTTTAAAAATATAGTTGAAGAAACTAGAGTTAAAATTTTAGGGTGAATGTTTCTTTTGAATGTAAAAGTTTGAGTTTAAAAAAAAAATATTCGGCCTTAAGGCTGCGGAGACGGCGAGGCTGAAGCCCTAGCCGCCCCTGTGCATGCCTGGGAGCCGAGGTCGGGGACCCCATCCCTGGGGCCTCCATAGGTCGGCAGCCTGTGCATGCACAGTTTGTTGATCTATGGCGTCCGGCCTGCATATACATAGGTATATATTAATTTTTTTGTATATACAAATTTAAAGGTATATATCTATTAAACTTTGTGTATATATAGTCTTGTGTATATACACAATAACTCCAGCCTCTATTATATTTATTTTTTCTAAGTATATATATAAACAGCGTTGTATTTATAAACTTTTCTTAATGACTACTATATATGTATATGTATATAGGTATATTATAGAAAATACACCCTATCTTAGTGCATTAGATCAATAAGTTTTATTAAAAAACTATTAACTTGTGAAAAAAATATAGTAACATTTTGAAACTATATAGAGATTATTCTAGAAATTTTAGAGAGCTTAGAAGAAGCGTTAGTTAACTATTTCAAAACAATATTAGAAACAAAACAAATGTTAGAAAACCTAATTTAAATATAGACAAAATAGACTAAGTAGATTATTAGGAAATTATCTTCTCTAAGGAAAGATTTATTTCTTGCAACTCCTCCCTCCAAACCTAAAAAGAACAATGAGTAGAAAACATAGACTTAACCCCTTCTTATAGCATCCCATTAGGTCTTTTAATGTTGCCCTAAAGTTTAAATTGTCTAAATCAAATTTAGATTAATTAGTCCCACTAGGGGATTATTAATCTCTTTTGTAATGTTCAGAAATTAATTATTTGGAAATTAATTGCATATGACTCTAGATGGGTAATCCTAATGTTTAATTGCAAAATTTTCAAAGGTGTTTGTCAAATATATTGCTTTAGTTATTTATTTTTTGTATTAGATATAAAATGTTGATTTTTGAATGGTTTCTAAATGCTATTTAATTATTGCATTAAACAGACATTATTTATTGATTTATTTAATTATTCTACAACCTTATTTAAATATCGTAAATGATGTATTTTAAAATTTAAAGTATAAGATGCTTAGAATCATAGTTTGCATTTACGCATTGAATTTAATTATTTTATCAAATCATTATTTTATTATTAGGATTTAATTGTAGATAGGTTGTTAGGTCTCCCCTCCATAAGGGAGACCACCTTTCCATCATCACCTAGAGAACCCTATGGGTCACCTTCTAAAAAGGGGTCACCCTTGAGGTGATGCGCGTGGTGACACTTGACCCTTATTAGTTTACCTCCATTATCAAAGGGGTGTGAAAGGAGTTTTGCACTAACTATACCACATTTGACTTCTTCATACCATAGTGCAACGTGCCTAACATGCGTTGCACATGCAACGACATTAGGTGCATATGTTTTTAAGCATGTGTATGACATGTGAGTGTGCTTAGTGTCGTATTTTAGAAATTTTTTGTTAGTTCAATATTCATGTCCATGTGTGAAAATGTGAGCATGACATTTGGTATCAGAGACCAAGTTTCAACACTGGGCACTCTGGAAACATGTGTTCTCCATGCATTGTAATTTAAATGTGGAAACTTGTTAATGCAAGATGTTGCCTAGAACTAGGAAAGGATGTTTATGCGTCAATTCTTTTGGTAAGGCTCATTCTTGAGCTACTCAATATGCATTGCCATTGGTTCCTTGAAATCAAGATATACCTCCTGATATAGGTCCACAGATTTTACAGGCACTTTAGACCATGATAGATAGGTTACCACCCACCGCAAAGGAACCATGAATAGAAGAGCGGCCATTGTTCGTAGAGGAGTGCGTTTCAGTATAATGAGAGTGGATTAGGAATCCACCGATCAAGAGGAACATGTAGAGGAGGTTGTTGTGGAGTCGGTTCACTTCGACCCTTTACACTTGAGATGACAACAGAATGCATGAGGTCTAGTGTGAGGCCCCCGCGACACAAGAGATCAGATTCGAGAGTTGATTCAACTTCAGCCTCCTACTTTTTTGGAGCCACTGAGGCAGCCGAGGCTGAGGCATGACTTCTTAGTTTGGATCAATGCTTTGCTTTGTGTCCTTATGAGAGCAAACTAAAGGCCCGAGTTTCTGTTCACCTTTTGTGAGATATTGCATCCACATGGTGGTGCACTGAGGAGTACAAGCACCATCAATCACTAGATACTCTATCATGGAGTACTTTCCTAGAGCATTTTACAGCATGATATCTCTCAGAGCACTATCTTCAGCAACATATTGATGAGTTCCATGACCTTCATCAGTGAGGTCTTACTATCGCACAGTATGAGGGTTGATTCTTGGAGCTACTACAGTATGCTGAGTACTTACAGGATGAGAAGGTTCGCATCAATCGATTCATCAAAGGCTTAAATGCTAGGATAGTAGGACATGTACGTATAGCTAACCCATAGACATTACACAAAGCCACTGAGAAGGCTTACATTATTGAGGAGATTCATGGGAAGTCCCATGAGTCGCGTGACCACTTCTGAAAATGTAACAGCAGCAACAGGATCAGGGATTTTGCAAGCCTCCACTCCCTCATAAGGGAGGATTTAGAGCTACATCTATGCCTCCTAGGCCCCCACATTATTAACAACAACATCAGGGGCAGAGGTCTAGATAGAAGCAGGGTGCACAGAGTGTGGCAATCACAAGTTCCCCATCGTGATCATAGGCAGTAGGCACATGGTACAGGACCTACATGATCCCAATAGTCCTTTCAAGGTGTTCAGGGTAGCTCCAGTAGACCTATAGCTCAGTAGTCTAGTAGGACACCTTCAACACATATTCAAACTAGAGGACCATGCTACATTTGTGGCAGTGCAGGGCACAACTAGAGAGTGTCCCTAGGGGTTGATCACAGGAGGAGGTCAACGCACTGGAGCTTTAGAGCAAACAATAGGAGACATGGGTAAATCCCATTGAGTATTTGCAGATGTTGATAACCACTAGGCTGGTCACCAGGCCATGGTCATAAAGACCCTAGGTATGATTGCTAGTATTCTTTTCACTATCTTATTTGATTTCAGAGCTTCAAAATCCTTTATATCTCCATCGTTAGTGGAGTATTGCAGGCTAGTGGCCTCTAGGCAGGACAATAGGTAGGAGGTTGAGTTGGCCACAGGGCCCAAGATGTCAGTAGACTCAGTAGTCATGGATTGTGAGTTAGCACTTAGAGTATTCACCACCACCATAGACCTTAGTATTGTTGAAATGTGCAATACAACTGAGAGGGGGGGTGAATCAGTTGTAACCAAAACTTTTAAACCATCAATACATCAACTTCTTAATCACTGTTATTGTAATTTAACTATGAAAGCATGAAATCAGAACTTAAGCACATTCACACATGAGACACCATATTTTTACGTGGAAAACCCTATAAGGGAAAAACCACGATGAGTGTTAGCTCACAATATAAAAGATATATCAAAATTTATAATAAGGCTCACTGCCACTGGGGGCTCACTGCCCAGAATGCTCACTGCAAAAAAAGGGGCTCACTGCCAATGAGGTGGCTCAATGCCTGTGGGTGGGTTGCTGTCAAAATTGGTGAACTAAGATATTAGCATCTACTCCATACCAGGATTCAGTTCCATTGAAGCACAGTAAAATTGTTCTGCTCTGTTGTACTTCTTCACTTTGGACTTATCTTTTCATTTTCTCACATCCATACCATTTTCATGACTTCATTACAAGTATTTATACAATTCATCAACCTTGGAATGATCATCAAGGTTGGCATTACAATCATCAACCTTTGGAACAATCTCCAAGGTCGGCATACATACATATTTAGCCAATATTCAAATTAGGTATGGTCTTAAATGGATTGAGGGAGAAGAGAAATGAATACGGACCACACCAAGCCTTAGTTGGGACTCAAATGCAATTTTCCATGCAACCACACGCTTTGCAAACTTTGAAGCACAACTGTAAGTAGTGAGAACAACCAAGTCGGCCAAGACTGGAGTTAACACTAAGACTTTTAGAAACACGCTTCATGCATGATCCGGATTATACTCTACGGACCAATCAAAAGAAAGGAACACAATCAAGAGACATTCACAAGCACATTACAATCACCAAGAACATCTGCACAACCTCTAAACACTTTATCCATAAGATTCTTCAAACTAAAGCACTTGAACATCACTGTCAGCCACTGTCATAATGAAAAGTCGCTTGCGGACCACCAAATCATGAACCATTTGAACTAAAGGCACATAACATCATCACAAACTTGATTCCAGAACCATAGACTGTGAAACTTAAATGCGGAGAAATGCGGAGCAGAATACATTCTCCCTGTCACCATTAAATACACAGAAAAACATTTTTTACTCTGGTGAACAGAACTCGCTCAAATCCTCACACCGGAGGCTCAAATTTGAAACATAGCATCTACAGACATCCCTTAACATTACTTCTAATCCACAGGAAAAGATAGATATTCAATCTACAGGATATGTGGAGCAAAACACTACACTACTCTGTTAGATAAAGCAATTCTACACTTTGTACTAATTACTCAAATACTTGTTCAGATTTATTCAAATGACTTTCTTAGGTGTTGACATCAATGACAACACTTACTGCTCATACTTGCAACAAGTATTATACCCTTAGGCTCTTATGGTGTGTTGTTGGGTATGGATTGGCTTACAACTTATAGAGCTAAGTTAAATTGTCACCACAAGGTGATTGATTGTCTAGATGACCATGGCACTACTATGGAGATTATGGGCATTCAGAGGCCTATATCTCTTCGGATGATATCCTCTATGTAGTTTAAGCGATGCATGTGGAAGAGGTGTTAGATGTTTGCGATTATAGTGAGTGACAGATCAGATGAGGAGTCTGTGACTTCACTTGATGACCACCCTATCCTTAGAGAGTTCGCAAATGTGTTTCTGCCAAAGCTTCCAGGCATGCCAGCTCATTGTGAGCTAGATTTTCATATTGACCTTATACTAGGAGTCGATTCAGTGTCTCGTGCACCTTATAGGATGACTACACATGAGTTTAGTGATCTCAAGTTGCAATTGGAGTTGCTAGAGAAGGGTCACATTCGGCCTAGTGTCTCTCCTTGAGGTGCACCAATCATCTTCATTAAGAAGAAGGATGGGTCCCTTCGTCTATGCATGGATTACAGACAGTTGAACAAGGTAACAATG
The DNA here is from genome assembly GCA_027924645.1 of Cunninghamia lanceolata. Taxonomy (NCBI): domain Eukaryota; kingdom Viridiplantae; phylum Streptophyta; class Pinopsida; order Cupressales; family Cupressaceae; genus Cunninghamia; species Cunninghamia lanceolata. The sequence continues at coordinate 5,766,282 of BSBN01000066.1, forward strand.
AAGAACCGCTATCCTTTGCCTAGGATCGACGATTTATTTGATCAGATACAGGGAGCCAGAGTGTTACCTAAGATTGACCTAAAGTTTGACAAATGCCCCCACAGTAATCATGAGTCTCATGAATGGAGTGTTTCGTACCTTCCTTGATCAATTCGTGTTGGTATTCCTAGATGGACAGAGGAGCATGATGATCACTTACGCCAGGTGTTACAATGTTTGAGAGATTAGAATCTTTACGGCAACTTTGCTAAGTGTTCCTTCTTTCATTATGAGTTTCAGTATCTAGGACAGATTCTATCTAATGATGGTATCTTAGTAGATCCATCGAAGATAAGAGTAATTATGGATTGGCTAGCACCTACCAGTGTGACAAAGGATAGGAGCTTCATGGGATTAGTAGGTTATTATTGTCAATTTGTTGAGGGATTTTCTAGGACCCTATCACTTCTCTTCAGCGGAAAGGGAAGAACTTCTTATGGACTGAGCAGTCTGAGAGGGTCTTCGGGGTCCTCTAGGAGCGTCTTACTAGTTCTCCTATTCTAGCACTACTAGACCCCATAGTAGATTTCATGGTATACACAAATGCATCTTTAGATGGACTAGGAGCACTCCTTATACATTTGGGTCAAGTGATCGTGTATGAGTCGTGAAAGCTTAAGACCCATTAGCTAAAATACCCCACACATGATCTAGATCTCACAGTGATAGTTCACACTCTAGTTAGATGGGGGCATTTCCTTTGGGATGTTGTTTTGAGCTACACTCGGACCTACTAACATAGTCTTCAATACATCTTCACACAACCGAATCTAAATGCTTGTCAATGGCGTTGGATGGAGTTCTTATGTGAGTACGACTTTTATATGCATTACATCAAAGGCATGGAGAACGTGGTTTCCAATGCTTCGAGTAGGAGGCGACATGAGATCCTAACTATGATCTTGGGTGTAGATTTGAGAGGACATATCTTGCAACATTTGCTAGAGGATGAGTGGTTCATAGAGGTTCAACAGGAGTTACAGTCACAGAGGGCACTGAAGGGCAAGTTTATAGGTTATTCCATAGAGGCAGATGGGCTATTACGACATCGAGACCGTATCTATGTGCCCCTCATAGGAGATCTTCATACAGTGATTTTGTTAGAGGTTCATAGAGCACCTTATGCAGCACATCCCAAGGTGAAGAAGATGCATGCAGACCTTAGACAGCTATATCATTGCGAAGGGATGAGGCATGACATTTCAGAGTTTTTGCTCATTGCCTTGAGTGTCGAAGAGTCAAGATTGAGCATTAGCATCCAATAGGAACTTTACCACCACGAGATACCTGAGTGAAAATAGGACACCATCTCCATGGACTTTATTTTTGGTCTACCTTTGTCATCTCACAGCCATGATACTATCATGGTGATGGTTGACAAGTTGACTAAGGTGGCACATTTATCACCAGTTTGAACTACTTATAATGCACCAGCAGTAGCAAGAATCTTCTTGAATGAGATAGTGATACTTCATGGGATTCCTTGCCACATCATATCAAATAGAGATTCAATATTCACGTCAAATTTTGGACCGCATTACAAAAAGCATTGGGCATTCAACTAAATGTTAGTTCGGCTTATCACCCTAAGACATATAGGTAGATAGAGGGTGAATCAGGTTTTAGGGGACATACTTCGCATGTATGTTTTGGATCACTAGTTGAGATGGGAGGATTACCTCTACCTTGTTGAGTTCAGCTACAATAATGGCTCTGTGGGTATGGCACCATATCAGGTCTTGTATGGATGACCTTGCAAGACTCCATTGAGTTGGGATCGCATTGAAGACCAAGTTGCTATTGGACTAGAGTTAGTTCAAGACAGGAAGCAACAAGTCATCTTGATTAGACAATGTCTTTAGGAGGCACAGGATTGTCAGAAGAAGTATGTCGATGCCAAGAGATTGGATAGGAGCTTCTCGGTTGGCGACAAGGTGTTCTTGAGAGTGCGGCCATATGAGAGTCCAATCTGTTATGGAAAGGGCTCTAAGCTTGCATCGAGATTTGTTGGACCCTTTGAGATTTTGGAGTGGATAGGACTTGTAGCTTATCATTTAGTATTATCACCTAGCCTGTTATGCATCCACGATGTGTTTCATATTTTTGTATTGAGACTATGCTTCTAATGTGGCTCATGTATTGGATTGGGGTACATTATAGCTAGAGTTGGACAGGTAGCTAGCTTTGGAGTCCATTCGCATCTTGGTTCATCAGACACTGGCCCTTCAAGCGTGAGAGCTAGACCAAGTCAGGGTCTAGTGGGACCGTTATGATGAGGTTGCAGCTACTTAGGAGGATGATACAAAGTTAAGGGCACTCTACCCTCACCTATTTGATGACTTCTAGGAGGAAGTCTAGCTCTAAGGGGGAGGATGTGAGGTCCACCCTTGTTAGATATCTTATTTTACATGTTAGACTTGATACATCTTTATTTGAGTTGGACACTAGATATTATTGTGGACATCTAATCTTATGTTATTTAGACATTGATAGACATTATGGTGTGATTAGAGTAGTATGTTAATTTCATTGCAATGATCTAGTTAGATTTGCTTATGTTATCATTTGAACTAATTATGTTATATGAATGTCTTATCCTTGCTATTTCAATTATGGATGAAAATGAATTTTAGTGATATATGTGAATTGAAAACTATTATTTATGTTTATATTGCCAGGATTATTATAATTGAGTTAAGAAGTGAAATGGATTATTATTGAAATGTGAAATTGATTATATTCGTAATGAGAACACTTGGATGAGTGTGTGACTTCATGTGTGATGTAATTTGAGTTGCTTTAGCTATATATTGGATCTATTAATGTGTGCTTATAGTGTGCAGGTAATTCCATGGCCAATAGAAATTTAGAGGTCCATTAATTAACCCTCGTGTATAGACCCCGTGACACTCAACCTAGTCCCTAAGGTGGACTACGCTTTTGATTGATTTATTTTCAATGTGAAATTGAATTTATCTTTTCTAATGATTAATGTTTAAGTGTCCTAGGGTGGTGTAGGGGTGAGTTGGATGATGAGTTGGAATCCATGTGTCTAATTTCGTGCATGGGCTTTTAGGGCTTTTTAAAAGTTGAATTTTGAGTTTTTTGTGATTATTTTACGTATTTTAAGGCCCTAGGTCAAGTACCTATGGGATAGGACCTTTTGAACCACATATCTTGTGTTTTGACCAAAATTTGGCCACTCCAAATGGCTTTGTAAAAAGAGTGGTGAGTTAGGGTTTTGGAAAGAGAGATGGGTGACTTGTCACATTCCATTCCCACTCCCTATAATGCCCACCCGTATATCCACATACAAATGGGCACACACATACAAAACTATAAATTTTTTTCTAGAAGAACATTACTAAGGGTTAAAGAATAATTAAATGATTATAATAAATTAATAAGGAACTTTAAATACAACCCATACCTTATTTATTCAATCCATAGGTAATTTTAATGACATTATATTGTCTAATACTTCAAGTTATATAGTACAATAATTTTTCTAATAAATTTAATACAATTATCTTGTAACCTAAACAATTAGTTTAGATATAAAATAATATAGATAAAAAAAATAATGAGTTTATTATGAAACTTTTAAATTATATCGTAGTTGGGACAAAAGCGTAAAACTATAAAAGTAAATTACTAATTTAACTTTTAAAAAAAAAGTTCAAAGAAAATATACCCTAATTATGTTGAACTAAATCAATAAAAATAATTAACCTATATGTAAAAATGATTTCAAATATTATGAAATTAATTTGAATGGTAGGATTTTAAATGATACAACTAATAAATGTCATACTAGTATTTAACTTTTAAAAATAACTTTTAAAAAAAAAGTTTAAAGAAAATATACCCTAATTATGTTGAACTAAATCAATAAAAATAATTAACCTATATGTAAAAATGATTTCAAATATTATGAAATTAATTTGAATGGTAGGATTTTAAATGATACAACTAATAAATGTCATACTAGTATTTACTCCAACATTATGGAAATTCTATGACTTCTTTTCAGAAAAAATAATCATAAAATTAGAACTTTACTCAACATAACAGTGTACTCACTATTTGATTTAATACAAATAATTTTAACGAATAGATAAACCAATTGAATTTAAAAGATAACATTTCCTTCATAAAAAAAAATAAAAAATCTTTTATTAGATTATTCGATATAACTAACATACATATATATTAATTAGAGTTTAAATAAACCTAATTCAATCTGACATTACAAAGATAATAATCCAATAAATCAAGAGGATAAGATCATCTAAAGATTTTGACACTAAATTTAGAAATAAAACAAAGTAAAATTTAAAAAAATTAATCTCCTATCATGCTTAACATATTAAAGATAATTGGATAAATCAATTTAATAATTTTCATCGCAAAACAAATGAAGACATAATTTCGATATTTAAAAGACTTGTATATTTACTCCAAGTTCAATTTAGAGAGAGGATTTCAAAAATTATCTTACTAATTAAGTTTACGGTTTAATTACTCTTTTATTTAGTTAAATAGTTTTAATGATTATTAACAAAGTTTAAGAATTCAAATAAATAAACTAAACACAACAATAAAGTTTTTCCAATACAAATAACTATCTAAATTAATTTATCAATTTACAATTAAAGATTCTATGAATAAAAGTGTAATTATTTAATTAATCAACTAATACCAAAATTTATCAATTTCAAAAGACACTAAATTTAGAAATAAAACAAAGTAAAATTTAAAAAAATTAATCTCCTATCATGCTTAACATATTAAAGATAATTGGATAAATCAATTTAATAATTTTCATCGCAAAACAAATGAAGACATAATTTCGATATTTAAAAGACTTGTATATTTACTCCAAGTTCAATTTAGAGAGAGATCTCAAAAATTATCTTACTAATCAAGTTTACGGTTTAATTACTCTTTTATTTAGTTAAATAGTTTTAATGATTATTAACAAAGTTTAAGAATTCAAATAAATAAACTAAACACAACAATAAAGTTTTTCCAATACAAATAACTATCTAAATTAATTTATCAATTTACAATTAAAGATTCTATGAATAAAAGTGTAATTATTTAATTAATCAACTAATACCAAAATTTATCAATTTCAAAAGACACTAAATTTAGAAATAAAACAAAGTAAAATTTAAAAAAATTAATCTCCTATCATGCTTAACATATTAAAGATAATTGGATAAATCAATTTAATAATTTTCATCGCAAAACAAATGAAGACATAATTTCGATATTTAAAAGACTTGTATATTTACTCCAAGTTCAATTTAGAGAGAGGATTTCAAAAATTATCTTACTAATTAAGTTTACGGTTTAATTACTCTTTTATTTAGTTAAATAGTTTTAATGATTATTAACAAAGTTTAAGAATTCAAATAAATAAACTAAACACAACAATAAAGTTTTTCCAATACAAATAACTATCTAAATTAATTTATCAATTTACAATTAAAGATTCTATGAATAAAAGTGTAATTATTTAATTAATCAACTAATACCAAAATTTATCAATTTCAAAAGACATTTGTTTATTAACTTTACAGATTAATAATCACTCATTAAATGAATTAAATAGATTTAATATAATAATTAAATAAATAATTTAATATCTAAAAAACTCACTCACTAATATAATAATGTGAATATTCTAGATTTTTATATCCAAATTGTAGCATTTGAAAACTTAAATAACAATTTGATATTAATCGTATTTACTAAGTTAAATAATTTAATTGTTACGATAATTGGTGCTTTATCTACAAAGGAAATAAATCAAAGTTTATATTTTCCTATTTATAATTTTTTATCTTTAATTCTTTTTTATTTTTCTTTGCTTTAACAAAACATACTTTTATCAGTTTGATTTTATGAGTCTTCCATTGTAAAAGCTATAACTTTCCTAAAACATAATTTTTTTTTAACTTTTAAAATGTATTAGAAAGGTAACACAAATCTCATAAATATTTAATCAATAACCTCTTTAATATAATTTTCTAAAAATTTTATATATATATATATATATATATATATATATATATATATATATATATATATATATATTGAATAATAATCATTGAAACAATAGAACATAGTCGATGACTCACATATCTCACAATTGAGAATCTGGGTATAGTTGTGAGGATTTAGTTAACTAGGTTGCGCATCGTCAATAAAAATATCGATGAAACTTAGGTTATAAAAAGGAAATTTATTTAAGATGCAATAGACTAATTTTTCTCAAAATAATTTAAAATAGTATAGACATGCAATCACAAATGTTTTTAGATATTGACATCTTAGATCTCGGTATCGCTAAATTATTTATATGATTTATAAAACTTAATTGCGCACTTGCTCTAAAATTTTTAGAACCCATATTCTAAAACAAATTTTATTGAAGACAGAACAAATTGGTTTCTCTCAAGACATTTTTATCAGTTTATAACTTCTAAAACACTCATTTTGAAATAGAGTTTTGATAATAGAAAATCTAATAAATGGGTTTAAAATCCATAAACATTCAATTTATATAATGATCCACCAAAAAGAGCTCCAAGCACTTGACATAAAGAAAACAAGTCTTCTCAAACATTTGCAAATATTCTGCACACATCACACAAACATGGATGGCCAGACTCGCTCTCCTCCCTAACGTAGGATTGGAAAACCAATCCACCCTCAATCTAGGAAGAAACTTCAAAGAACAAGGATTCAAAACAAATAAATTCTCAAAAACACAAACACAACAACCATCCAAGATTGGGGATATACATACAAACACAAAGAATTCCAAGAAGCATTCTTAAGAGGGAAAGAGGGGATAACTTCCCTCTTGGGGGACATAATTTCTTTAACCCTTCATACTTCTTCCACATGCCCAACTACAATTTGCATCAACCATTCATGCACAAACCCAACTACAATTTTGCCACAACCCTTCAGGCACAACCCAACTACAAATTTGCCACAACCCTTCAGACTTATTGTACCCAACCAAATTTTTTGCTTCATTAAGGCATTTTGAACAAGGCTAGAAAATTTTTCATCAAAAAGTCAAAAAAACAAAATTTCTAAAAATAGACGTCAGATTAGGTTTTCTGGGTTTCTTGAGATATGGATGCTGGCAAAACTTTCTAAAAATATAAAATTTCTAAAAATAGAATCTCCAACTCAGGTGTCGCGCTTGATTCCAATTGGTCGATTTTGCTTCACGATCAGCGCGGTGTAGACGGAATCTTCAAACGACCAAGTTTTCTCTACTGGGTCATTTCTGTTTTTTCAAAAAGCAAAGCATGAGCTCTGAAGTCATCAACAGAGAAAGTTCATCTGCCAAAGCTCGTCGACAAGTTTTCAACGCTGTTCCAACGACGCAGAACCGACGACCAGTCGTCGACTCGACAACGCACGCAAAATGATGCAAGATGGATCCAAAGTGGAATGAAAGGTTGGAAAATCAGAAATTTGACTAAGTGTCGAGAATCCAGGCGCCCCAGGTGACTTGGGGTGCCCAACCTCTCAAATATGCACAGGCTATCCAGTCTACCCTCATCCTAATGCATGTCCCTAGAATCCTGAAATTGACTAAGTCTGATGTCCTGAAGCCCTGAAAATTTGACTAAGTCTGAAATCTGGTGGATCCTCAAGAATCTAGAATCTGCATGTCAAATCCCATGGATCTGAGACCTATCTCAAACATCCTGAAAGTATATTTCAAAATATTTAAAGTATAGGAAATTCAATATCTAAACATATACTTAAATATACGTTAGGCAGGACCTTCGAAATTTGGCGAAATTCAAGATTTGCGGCAGAAATTGAAAATTTTTAGAAAATTTTCTAAGGCATGGCAAACCAAGCGCCCCAGGTGACTTGGGGTGCCCAAACTCTCCAGAGTTAGTTTATTTTTGAAGTTTTTCTCGAAAAATGTGAATCTCCTTCCGTCAGCCCGGTCTGGTTCAGAGTTGGTCAGTTTGGCACGTTTCCCGAGGCAGACAGAGAGTACGGTCAACTCAGTTTTCATTAGGCCTACATATCTGCCAGATCATCAGACTCAATTTCATCCCAGTTGACAGAAATCGACAGCCAAACAGGGGTCCTCCGCCACCGGAACGCTCGTGCAAATCGAGAAATTGAAGAAGTTGCAAAAATTGAAAAGATGGCTAAGTCTGGTGAAACCAGGCACCCCAGGTGACTTGGGGTGCCCAACTTGAGCAGTGTTAGAATATTTTCCATGTCCACAGTGTTTTCCAACAGTTTTGTGCCCAATCTTCGCCCGTTGGCAATTTTCAGGAGGTCAAACTTGGTCAAACGATGCCAGATCGTCAATCGGAGGCCGGAAATGGAATCTCAGTTGATAGGTCTCCAAAATGTCAAGATCAGTTAGCTTTTTCAGTCAACAGTGACATTTTTCCGCCTTGTTGAAGTCCGAGACAGGTCATATTTAAGTCAAAACGAGTGTTGAAGTGTCGAAAACGAAGAAAAATTTGCTAACACTTCTTTCAACTCGCGTGTTCGATGAAAAGAAGATATTTTTCGTCATCTTGCACATGAAGCCATAGGCAGCTACAAAATAGGGATTCTTCCTATTCAAAGACATCCACTTGGATTTATGCTTTAAAAGTTGTTTTCTTCATGGATGAGAGTGAAGTTTTATTCTCACACAAATAAAGTTGCTTTTTCACCCTAAAGATTTATAAAGACAAGCATTTGGCTTCTTTATTTCATTATCTTTTGCAAGTTGCATCCAGAAGAAGATTTTTATTTTTCTTACAACGAAGATTCGAAGACCCAAACGAAGTGTTTTTTTAACGTTTTTCATAGTTTTGGGTTGAGGAAGCGGAGAGGCTCGCTTTTTCAGGGTCCTCGTTTCAAGGGGATCATTTTTCAGAAATTCGACCAAAGCTTTTTATGTTTTCGTCGAGATGGGTCCATCCAGTATATCATCCTCTTAAAGATTGGGAGTTTTGCTTTTTTCGGGAATCTACTTTTTTCCTGCTTTTTCAAAATCTGACAATCTGGGTTGCTTCAAAATAGAATTGCCTACAAAACCCATGTGCCAGTGTTTTCAGTCAAAATCAACTTTTTAGAAGATATTATTTCCAAAAATACCAGTGGATGACATCACCAATAAAGCAACAATAAAGATGGGGATGAGACACAAAAAGCAGCTTTAACTCAATGTTTTTTGTTTTAAAGCAGCTCATCCATTCTTTATTTAGAAAAGAAATTACTTTGTGATGGTTGGAATCTTCTTTGCTTTAAAGCAGATCACTTTAAAGCATTTGTTTATTGTATCTTTGTCTTTGAATAGTAATAAAGCTTGCGAGTTGGCAAGTTAGGGTTATCAAGGAGATTTTAGGGTTCCCTACTCCTTTGATTTTAGTATAAATAAGGGCATCCTTGCCCATTGTATGTAATGGTAATTGTGATAGCAAATTTGTTGTGCCTATTCTAGCCTACAAATCTTGATATTCCAAGTGTCTGTTCACTTTGTGTAATATGTTCTCCGGTGTTTGATCGCTTGATGTATGCCTGCCTTTTGCTGCAGCATTGTTGTCCTAGAGTTGTGCCAACTTTATAATACTGAATAGAAGTCTCATGCCTATTTTGCTCTAATATTCTATCTCAATTCATCAAGTTATCGTCGTCAGATGTGTAGCTTTTGTAGCTTTCATTTCAGCTTTCATCATTAAAGTACTTTTAGTCTTGTGGTGTAAATCTGGAAGAAAACTGCTTAAGTTTTTTGTGTTAACAATCATTCTTTGTTCACTTTTAATTTCCTTTGTTCTGAATTTACTCAGGAGATTAAAAGCGTCGTTAGTCTTTGCTTAGTTGTAGTAGAAGTTTTAAAAAAGGGAAAAACCTCTTCTGCAGCGTTTAGAGTTTTATAAACTTGTGCTCGCAGTTGAGAATCAAAAAGAAGATAGGCGAAGTTTCATTTAATTTATCTTTTCAGCGAACATCAACAAAAAGGGAACTCCCCCTTCCAATAGGAGAGCAGCTTATCTATGCATAGCTTTCCATTTCCAAATCGCATTCTAGAGGTGCGAATTGAAACGCCAACAGTTTTCTAACGCCCACCGTGGGGCACGAGGCATAAAACTTCAAGCAAGCTTAGGCTTATGTCACGGGAATGACTCTCTGGCGTCCTACTGCTCCAGTTCAACAACCAAATCTTACACCACCTGCTATTCAACCAAATCTTGTACGAGTGGAAGGAGAGCAAACGAACATCATCAATAGCCTGAGGAGTTTCATATTTGCACAAAAGGAAAGTCCTGCTCAGTGGAGAAACGTGGCTACTATTCTTGACAAAGAAGAAAATAAAGCAGATCTTGCGGCCGAAAGACCAGTATTACCACCTCCCGCATGGCAATAGATAAACTTGGCTCAGAAGGTTTATACAAGGAGGGGAAGAGACGATACTACAGAAATTTTCTTCCAAGATCTTATTCCTACATAAGTTGGAAAAACATCCAACATAGTTCCTAAAGTTTAGTTGGTTCCTGAAGTCAAGCAGGAAGAACCTCAAGAGGAACCAGTAGTCCAGCCTAGAGCAATGGGTGATGCAAATAATAACAATCGTAATAATTTGAATCAGAGGCATCCACCCCCATTACCTTGGGGTAACAACATTGGACCTTTGGCAATAGCAAAATATCATGATCTTCCTGAAGGATCAGGAAAACGTTTTCCTAAGTTTCATGGCAATGGCAAGCAGCATCCTGATGAGCACATTTCTACCTTCACCACCGCCTGTGGAATTCTTGGCGTTGCACATGAAGATGTTGCAGTGCGTTTGTTTGTGGAATCATTGCAAAGTTCAACAGCTGAATGGTTTAATCACCTCGCTGCCAACTCTATCACAAGTTGGGAGTTGATGAGGGAGAAATTTCTCACCCGTTTCAAACCTGCAGAAGACAATCATGTCTTGTTTACACAACTCTCAAACATCAAGAAAGAAAAAAGTGAGCCGATGCGAGAGTTCGTGGCCAGATTCAACCGTTTGGTTGGAAATTTTGCAACACCCTGAATCCTTCGTCAGAAATTCTGCTAAGTTGTTTCACGAATGCACAATCTTCAGAAATTTCTTTCTACCTCAAGCAAAGACATGCTACAGAACTACAAGAAGCTCAGGAGTATGCTATTGAATTAGAAGATCATATGATCACTTCAGGAAAGATCCAGGGAGATTCAATCAAGCCATTAGTGCCCTTGAATGTTGTACCGCTTCGGCAAATTCCATCTCCTTCAAGTATACTAGATTCTTTCATTAACTATGTCAGTGATCAACCTGCTTCACCTGTACGTCAAGTATCACCTATGCATCAAGAGGCAAATGTGTCTTCTTCAATACAAATATACTACTTGTTCCACACAACAAACCAACATGATGGAGAAAATTGCCCTGAGATGAGAAGACTCATGCAAATATTAAAAGCATCAAATGAAGATCAAGGATTTTCGGATAATCCTGAACGTCTCTTTGACGAATTTGATGGCGGATCTATGAAAGGATTTGACCAATGTAAATCAAATATTAGAAGGGATCATTTTCCTAACTCTGTTTCAAGTGACATCATGTGTTTGCATATGGAACATGAATGTTGATCGGAAGCTGAAAATTTGCACAGTTTCTTCAAATATGAAGGATCGTTGATGGAAGAACCTAACGAAATGCACGACTTGCATACTTTCTCTGAGTTAGAAGTGCAACAAACTTCTCAAGAGCAAAATTACGAGGAAGAGATCAAATATGCTTCAGAGAGCAATGATGAATCCAATTTGTTCTTCTCATCTTTTGAAGGTTGGTTTGAAGAACCTGAGTCAGATACATTCAAAGGAGAAGAGACCAAAGAAGCATCGCAATTGGAGCAAGAACAAGATCTTCAATTTGAAGATGATTCATCATTGGAGGAATTTCTCAAAACTAGAGATCATATGGAAGATTCATCATTGGATCTCGACAGTTTTCTACATCACTTGGAGAGTGATTCTTCAGTAGAGGATACTGTAAATTTTCTTTTATAGTTTAGCCTGTCTTCATCATTGTCTCAAGAAGTTTTCATACACACTAGTGAAGAAGATGATGCTAAACTTTTGAAGGTTATCCCTAAACCTGTGCAATCAAGAGACATCACAAATATGAAGTCAACGCAAAATGCAACATATGAAGAGGTTGATGGAGAAGAAGATTTCATGGAATATTCAGTTTTGGTCACTAAGGAGGATGATATTGAAAAGTTAGAGATTCTTGACAAATGCTTTGTGAGATACGTCGTATGTGAAATTGATCAAGAAGATGAAGACAAAGCATATAGCTCAGATAAATCTGTCTTTGATTCCGCTTACTTACCAGGAGAAGAAAGATACATGAACGCTGAAGATGAGATGATGCCAGATATCCGAATTGAAGAAGATTGCTCTATGGAGGTTGATGAGACTCAAAATGATGGATGATGAAGTGAGCTACTAGGTGAAGAGGTTATTCAGCAAGTATACTTTGATGATAATCAGGTGCTCGAAGATTCTGATCTCGATGGTTTATCATATTCAAATCCTGAGGAATGGATGGATGAAGACCTAGTTGAAGAGAACCATGAAGTACCTAAGTCACTAGATAAATGGGTAACAACAATTGTGGATCTGGTAAACGAAGAATCAATAATGAGGGTTGTATATGAGCAGCTTCAAACTTTTTCAAAGGATGATACATTGACTAAGTTCAAGGTTGCATATGTTGAAGGCATAAATGAACGTCAAGTTCTATATGTGGTAATTACCATTCCCACAAGCATACTTTGGCTACAAGACCTTGCTCCATATCTTCAAAAGGAGGTTTTGTACCTTCACGTGTTGCAGAGACTTCTTGCTTTGGAAGAAATTGATCAACCTGAGCTCTGGCGTATCAATCAGTTCATCATGAATTTCTCATGGCCTGAACGTGAATACCCTCCGGAACCATGGCTTTTTGAAAAGATGTTGCAGAGAAAGAAAAGTTTTGTGCTACCAAGACAATCTTCACAGCTAAAGAGAGATGGTTCTTACTTTTCTGAGTCGATTGATGGTTTTATGTGACAGTCTTAATTTCATCTCATCCTCGCTCAGGAAAAAGAGCGCGTGAAACACTTTTTGTTCTCGTAATGTGTTTCCCTTTTTGTAATGTGATCGTTATGTCGTAATGTTTTTCCCCTTTTCGTAATGTGACAGTTGTGTTCTTTGTGTTCTGGAAGGTTCCAAACTTTTTAGGTGATTCTAGGAAGTCCAATTTTAGGTGATGTAGGGAAAAGTCTTATTCTAGGTGATTAGGAAAATGTCCTGACTCTATTGCCCAACTAATAAGGCACTGGTCCAAGCTTAAAAACCAAAGATTCTAAGTTCTCCTATGCCGTAAGTATCCGCCATGGTCCCCATACAGAGCCAATTGTTGTACCCAACCAAAATTTTTGCTTCATTAAGGCATTTTGAACAAGTCTAGAAAAATTTTCGTCAAAAAGTCAAAAAAATAAAATTTCTAAAAAAAGACGTCAGATTAGGTTTTTTGGGTTTCTTGAGATATGGATGCTGGCAAAACTTTCTAAAAATAGAATCTCCAACTCAAGTGTCGCGCTTGATTCTCATTGGTCGATTTTGCTTCACGATCGGCGCGGTGCAGACAGAATCTTCAAACGACCAAGTTTTCTCTACTGGGTCATTTCTGCTTTTTCAGAAGGCGAAGCATGAGCTCTGTCATCAACAAAAAAAGTTCATCTGCCAGATCTCGTCAACAAGTTTTCAATGTTGTTCCAACAACGCAGAACTGACGAACAGTCGTTGACTCGACAACGCACGCAAAACGATGCAAGATGGATCCAAGTTGGAATGAAAGGTTGGAAAATCAAAAATTTGACTAAGTGTCGAGAATCCAGGCGCCCCAGGTGACTTGGGGCACCCAACCTTTCAAGTGTTAGATTTTTTTTTCACATTTTTCAAGAAATGTCGAAAATGCTTCTGTCAGCCTGTTTCCAATGGGTCAAACTTGGTCAAACTCAGTCAAAAGGTCTGTAAAAGCAGGAGATTCATCTCAAATATGCTCAGGCTATCCAGTCTACCCTCATCTTGATGCATGTCCCTAGAATCCTGAAATTGACTAAGTCTGATGTCCTGAAGCCCTGAAAATTTGACTAAGTCTGAAATCTGGTGGATCCTCAAGAATCTAGAATCTGCATGTCAAATCCCATGGATCTGAGACCTATCTTAAACATCCTGAAAGTATATTTCAAAATATTTAAAGTATAGGAAATTCAATATCTAAACATATACGTAAATATACGTCAGGCAGGACCTTCGAAATTTGGCGAAATTCAAGATTTGCGGCAGAAATTGAAAATTTTTAGAAACTTTTCTAAGGCATGGCAAACCAAGCGTCCCAGGTGACTTGGGGCACCAAAACTCTCCAGAGTTAGTTTATTTTTGAAGTTTTTCTCAAAAAACATGAATCTCCTTCCGTCAACCCGGTCTGGTTCAGAGTTGGTCAATTTGGCATGTTTCCCGAGGCAGATGGAGAGTACAGTCAACTCAATTTTCATCAGGCCTACATTTATGCCAGATCATCAGACTCAGTTTCATCCCAGTTGGCAGAAATCGACAGCCAAACAGGGGTCCTCCGCCACCAGAAATGCGCGCGCAAATCGAGAAATTGAAGAAGTTGCAAAAATTGAAAAGATGGCTAAGTTTGGTGAAACTAGGCGCCCCAGGTGACTTGGGGCACCCAACTTGAGCAGTGTTAGAATATTTTCCATGTCCACAGTGTTTTCCAATAGTTTTCTGCCCAATCTTCACCCGTTGGCAGTTTTCGGGAGGTCAAACTTGGTCAAACGATGCTAGATCGTCAGTCGGAGGCCGGAAATGGAATCTCAGTTGATAGGTCTCCAAAATGTCAGGATCAGTTAGCTTTTTCAGTCAACAGTGACATTTTTCCACCTTGTTGAAGTCGGAGACAGGGTATATTTAAGTCAAAACGAGTGTTGAAGTGTCGAAAACGAAAAAAAATTGGCTAGCACTTCTTTCAACTCACGTGTTCGATGACATCATCAAAAGAAGATATTTTTCGTCATCTTGCACATGAAGCCATAGGCAGCTACAAAATAGGGATTCTTCCTATTTGAAGACATCCACTTGGATTTATGCTATAAAAGTTGTGTTCTTCATGGATGAGAGTGAAGTTTTATTCTCACACAAATAAAGTTGCTTTTTCGCCCTAAAGATTTATAAAGACAAGCATTTGGCTTCTTTATTTCATTATCTTTTGCAGGTTGCATCCAAAGGAAGATTTTTATTTTTCTTACAACGAAGATTCGAAGACCCAAACGAAGTGCTTTTTCAGCTTTCTTCATAGTTTCGGGTTGAGGAAGCAGAGAGGCTCGCTTTTCCAGGGTCCTCGTTTCAAGGGGATCATTTTTTAGAAATTTGACCAAAGCTTTTTTAGTTTTCGTCGAGATGGGTCCATCCAGTATATCATCATCCTCTTAAAGATTGGGAGTTTTGCTTTTTTCGGGAATCTATTTTTTCCTGCTTTTTCAAGAAAATCTCTACTTTTTCAAAATCCGACAATCTAGGTTACTTCGAAACAGAATTGCCTTCTAGGTTGCTTCGAAACAGAATTGCCTACAAAACCCATGTGCCAACGTTTTCGATCAAAATCAGCTTTTTAGAAGATATTATTTCCAAAAATACCAGTGGATGACATCACCAATAAAGCAACAATAAAAATGGGGATGAGACACAAAAAGCAGCTTTAACTCAATGCTTTTTGTTTTAAAGCAGCTCATCCATTCTTTATTTAGAAAAGAAATTACTGCTTTAAAGCGGATCGCTTTAAAGCATGTCTTTATTGTATCTTTGTATTAGAATAGTAATAAAGCTTGCGAGTTGGCAAGTTAGGGTTAATCAAGGAGATTTTAGGGTTCCCTACTCCTTTGATTTTAGTATAAATAAGGGCATCCTTGCCCATTGTATGTAATGGTAATTGTGATAGAAAATTTGTTGTGCCTATTCTAGCCTGCAAATCTTGATATTCCAAGTGTCTGTTCACTTTGTGTAATCTGTTCTCCGGTGTTTGATCGTTTGTTGTATGTCTGCCTTTTGCTACAACATTGTTGTCCTGGAGTTGTGCCAACTTTATGATACTGAATAGAAGTCTCATGCCTATTTTGCTCTGATATTCTATCTCAATTCATCAAGTTATCGTTGTCAGATGTGTAGCTTTTGTAGCTTTCATTTCAGCTTTCATCATTAAAGTACTTTTAGTCTTGTGGTGTAAATCTGAAAGAAAACTGCTTAAGTTTTTTGTGTTAACAATCATTCTTTGTTCACTTTTAATTTCCTTTGCTCTGAATTTACTCAGGAGATTAAAAGCATCGTTAGTCTTTACTTAGTTGTAGTAGAAGTTTTAAAAAAGGGAAAAACCTCTTCTGCAGCGTTTAGAGTTTTTTATAACCTTGTGCTCGCAGTTTCAGTTTTATAGGAGAGCAGTTTATCTATGCATAGTTGTCTGTTTCCAAATCGCATTCCAGAGGTGCGAATTGAAACGCCAACAAGACTTAAACCCAACAATAAATGGTCCTTCAAGAGAGGCTCCTCACCTCTCTCAAACCCCATACAAGGGAGGTATTTCCCAACAAGAAAGAGCAACTCGCAATCATTCCAAACAACAATAAAATAAACATGCATCCCAATATTCACAACACTATCACATCAACAAACATAAAAATCATACAACCATGAAATTAAGATCCTACCTTCTGCTCTCCAAGTTAGGAGAAGCACACAATGGTAAGATCTCTTCCAAAAAATCCAACAAACTATTCCTTCAACAAATTCTAATCAAGTCTTCCTTCTCTAATCATACAAGAATTTCTTCTTCCAAAAATCCAAGAAAATTTTCCAAAACTCCAAATTCAAGAGAGATCCCCCCAAAAGAATCAATGACCCCCTCAAAACAAAAATTAATCAATAATTAATCATCAACCAAAAAGCCCTCTTTTTTCCTCAAAAAGAATTAATTAAAAAAAAACCAATAAAGCTCTAAAAGAATAAAACAACTTAAATAATTAAAATAAACAATAAAACAAAATAAAGCTTCTCCATAAATAAATTAAAACAAAAGAATATTCTTTTAAAATTAAATCAATTATCAATAAAAGAATTACCCATGCAAATTCAAAATAATAAAATTAATTTAATTCACCAAAAATATAAAGAATAAAATAATAAATAAAATTGACCAATACATTACAACACATACACACATATATAAATCATTATTCCTCAATGCTAAATAGGCTTAGGATACAGTTTTGACACATAATAAGTTCTCGAAAGGATCTCTGAATTCTAATGTCTTCACCCCCTATAAAACTCAAATTTCGAATATCAGTTTGTCTTGGTAGAAATAGTTGAAGCAACATTAAAGTAAACATATAATTAAAATTTTAACTAATCATTGCTCATCAAAATTAATTTAACTAAACAATATTAATTTTCACATTTCAATATATAATTATATCTAAAATAAACTCATTCACTCAAATATATAAGTATTCTAATCACATAATTTGTCTAACATTTAATTTTCCAAAACTCATAAGTCTAGAAATCACAACCACAAAATAACACCCAATCTTCTAATCACATACTCACAAAACCCACACATACATAATATCCAAACACAATGAAACATGGTCCCCTACATCCATATATAAAATATCATCATAATAATAAAAGAATATAGTCCTCAAGTATAAAGTCATAAGAGCATACTGAAGTATTTATCTAGTGTGAAAAGGGTGGGCCTTATACTCCCCTAGGTTCAGGTATGGGCTTGGATTGATCACAAAGCCTTACACATGTAAGAGCATCCAATGGCAGAGCTTCTTGGGAAGAAAACCCAAGTACTTCCCTCTCCACAATGTTTAACACAAGTGAGAGCAATTGTAGGGAGATGTTCTCTCGAGGGTGAATGGGAAGGTGACAACTGTCACCTCCCCATTCAAGGGAATGTTTTTTATCTCCCTCTTTGAGGAGAAAGAAGGGTTTTTTGTCTTTTTTTGCTTTGGAGAGAATTTTGGCTTTGGAGAGGAGATTTCGACCTAGTGTTGGAAGGAATTCTTGGAGGGAGCTTAGAAGATCTCTTCACCAACCTTCATCAACCTTGGAAGCTTGATAGGTAGGCTCTCAAGAGTTCAAAGTCTTATTAGTGTAGTTTATTTATTCTTTCTTGCAAGTATGAGTATGATTTATGTAGTTTTATGTGTTTTTCTTTAGTGTTGGGTTGGGCTATGTTGGCAAGAGTTCATGTGTGAGTTTTCCTTATGTGGGGTAATGAGAGAGGAGTGAACCTCCTTGGGGAAAGACCTCTCCATATGTGGAGTTGGTAGGCTAAGAGCCTTGTATTGATGTCTTGAGATTGAGTTTTGGAGGCATGAGTGCCCTTGTTATTATTGTTTGGAGCCATAAGGGATATTGAGATGGCTGTGGTATGAGAAGATCCTATTGAGAAAATGGTTAAGATTGTATTTTGGTGTCTTTCCCCTTGAGGAGAGTAGTCCACTCTCTCCTCCTTTAAAAAAATATACAGTGGGTTTATATATATATATATATATATATATATATATATATATATATATATATATATATATAAAGTTATCTTCCTTTTTAAAAAAATAGTTAAAGAAACTAGAGGTAAAATTTTAGGGTGAATGTTTTTCTTTTGAATGTAGAAGTTTGAGTTTAAAAAATATGGATTTTCGGCCTTAAGGCCATGTAGACGGCAAGGTCGGCGACCTGTGCAGGCATAGGTCCACCGACCTGTGGCGATTGACCTGCCCTGTATTTCTTTTTAAAACACCCAAACAAGAAAAAACTATTACCCTTGTGTATTTACTTGTATATGCTACATTTTTTTGATACATAAGTTTATATATATATAAAACTATGTGTATATACAATTATAAATGTATTTATACATAGGTATATATATTAAATTCTATGTATATACACATATAAATGTATATATATACAAAAGTATATATATTAAATTTTGTGTATATACAGATATACAGAGGTATATATTAAACTCTGTGTATATACAGTCTTGTGTATATACACAATAACTCATGCCTCTATTATATTTGTTTTATATATATGGACAACTTTGTATTTATAAACTTTTTTTAATGACTACTGAATATATATATATATATATATATATATATGTTTGTTAAAATACATATATATGTATAGGTATAATGTGGAAAAATAAACACTTAGTGCATTAGATCAATAAGTTTTATTAAAAAACTATTAACTTGTGAAAACAAAAAAAAAACTATAGTAACATTTTGAAACTATATAGAGATTATTCTAGAAATTTTAGAGAGATTAGAAGAAGGGTTCATTAACTATTTCAAAACAAATGTTAGAAAACCTAATTTAAACATAGACAAAGTAGATTATTAGGAAATTATCTTCCCTAAGGAAAGAGATTTCCTTCTTACAAGTAGAAAACATAGACTTAACCCTTTCTTGTAGCCTCACATTAGGTCTTTTAATGTTTCCCTAAAGTTTAAAAGGCCTAAATCGAATTTAGATTAATTAATCTCACTAAGGGATTATTAATCTCTTTTGAAACGTCCATTAGTCCATCCATAAATTTGGAAATTAATTGCATATGACCCTAGACGGTAATCCTAATGTTTAATTGCTAAATTTTCAAAGGTGTTTTATTTAAATTTTAGCTATAGTTTAGGTGTTTGATTAATTTTTTTCTATAAGTCAAATATCTTGCTTTAGTTATTTATTTTCGATATTAGATATAAAATGTCAATTTTTGAATGGTTTCTAAATGCTATTTAATTATTGCATTAAATAGGCATTATTTTTTTATTTATTTAATTATTCTACAACCTTAGTTAAATATCATAAATGATGTATTTCTTAGTTTGAAGTATAGGATGATTAGAATCATAGTTTACATTTTCTCATTGAATTTAATTAT
Organism: Cunninghamia lanceolata; assembly: GCA_027924645.1. Lineage (NCBI taxonomy): Eukaryota > Viridiplantae > Streptophyta > Pinopsida > Cupressales > Cupressaceae > Cunninghamia > Cunninghamia lanceolata. The sequence goes on from BSBN01000066.1 coordinate 5,786,401, forward strand.
TTTATCAAATCGTTATTTTATTATTAGGATTCACTCGTAGATGGGTTGTTAGGTCTCCCCTCCATAAGGGAGACCGCCTTTCCATCATCACCTAGAAAACCCTAGGGGTCGCCTTCTGAAAAGGGGCCACCCCTCAAGGCAATGCATGTGGTGACGCTTGACCCTTACTAGTTTACCTCCATTATAGAAGGAGTGCGAACGGATTTTTGAACTACCCGCACCACATTTGACTTCTCCCCACCATAGTGCAACGTGCCTAACATGCGTTCATGCAATGACATTAGGTGCATATGTTTTTAAGCGTGCGTATGACACACGAGTGTGTTTAGTGTCATATTTTAGAAAAATTTTGTTAGTTCGGTTTTCATGTCCACATTTAAAAATGTGGGCATGACAAATTGAAATGAAATGACATTGCATAAGCCCCATAAATATATGAAGGATATAATTCTTCATTCTTATCTATGGCTCTTCCTTTAGTTTCTCATGCAAGTACCTATTCTTGTAATGCATCACATCAAAGGTGTTCCAATTAGGAAATTGTGAGATTGGCACATAGGCCATCATTGCTTCAGTGTCGAAGGCCTCCTAGTGTTGCTTTCTCCAAAAGAAAGACTTGTCTTTCCCCACAAGTCTTCTAGAGGCTCAAAGATGTGCACTTAGTACTTTATATAATTTTTTGTAGTAGTTAGTATTCCCAAAATGAATGCACCTTGTGTAGTGTCTCAAGTACTTCTAGCTACAAAATTATTGCTACCTTAATTGGATCCGCCAACATTCCATCCTTATAAATTATGTGACCAAGCAATCCAAATAGAGCCATAAAAGTGCATTTTTCAAGTTGAGTGCAATACTTAGCTCATGACACCTTTCACACATAAGGCACTGAGAATTGGCATGATAAAACACAATCCCATACACAATCTAGTCATATAGGTCTACCAATAGAAAATCATGAATAAAGCCTTTAAAAGCAGTTAACACTATGAACAACAATACAACATGCATGTTTTCCAAACCAAATAGTATTACATTATATGCAAAGCTCCCCCTTCTCATAGAAAAGGTGGTCTTGGCTTTGTCTTCTTCTTCAATCTACACTTGGTGGGAACTAGAGAACCCATCTATGAAAGTGTACACCTCCCAGCCAACCACCCCTAAAATTTTCTCTATAAACAAGATAGGGAACGAATCCATCATGCATACCTCATTCAACATATGGTAATCAACACAATTCTTATTCTTCCATCCTTCTTGATTGAAATGACCATAGGGTTGACCCAACCGAACTTGTCTACTAGGAAGAACACTCCTACTTCCAACATTTTCTTGATGTTTTTAACTTGACATGCAAATTTGGGTTCAACCTATATGAGCATTTATTTACCAACTTAGATCTAGGTTTAAGTTTGATTTGCATTCTTCCCACAAATAGATGAAGTCCCTTCATATCCTAATACCCCTAGGAAATAAATCTCCATACTCCCTCGATAAATCAACTACCTTTGCAAGCTACTTTTTTGTCCAATAATCTCCTATATTTGCCACCTTACGTGTGTCCTTCATACGAATATTTAACTTGCATTGTTTTCAAAGGTTCATTATAATGTGTTACCAACTCCTTAAGTTTTTTTGATGTTGTGATCCCTACAAAAGTTTGCCCCTAAATGTTACAAAGCACATACATCTCAACCTTTCTTCTTGTGCGCTCTGCTCTAGTGATATGCCTCTCTACACATCAACACTAGCATCAGTCCTAACACAATTGGTGGACTTGGCATCCAAGTCCTGTGTAAGAAACATGCATCGAACTACCACTGCAATCTTCAATTAATCACTAAAAAGCATTGTGTGGAGGCCACTCAAAGCCCAATTAAGACTAAGTGTTGGGTCATGAAACCCTAATGTATGCTCAAATTTTTATAGGGAGTTGTTCACATGTAGTAATCTCCCTATGCACCTCCTTTATGTGTACCATACAGTCCTATCAAGGTATGCGTGAACTTGTGCACCCAGAGTTTACGATCACAATTCTCCACAAGTAGACCACATACGCCCTTGCATGTGAAAACATGTGGTCAAACAAATACTCAAGCAGTTGGGGTGTAATAGGTCCTACAAATTTGCAAGAAAAACCTTATTTGAACTCCTTCCAATCAAGAATTGTAGACTGATGCACCATCCACCAATGCATCTCAACATCTTTGAGGGTGTAACCGATGAGTTTGGCCTGCTCTCCATTGGCAAGGAAAGTTGCCTCCATTGTAGTACAACAGTGCTAAAGGTTAAAGGTCAACTTCAAGCTAGGCTAACACACGAGAAAATCTAAACATGCAATGCATCTCAAGCACCCTACAAACTATAACCCACTTTAACGATCTTCATGAGTTGCCTAGATATCATATTAATGCACTGTGGCAATATATGGCTAGTTGTGCACCCCTCAATGTGCACAATGGTAGCACCTTATGTGCATGTTGTACCTTGGAACTTTGACATTTGGGTGCATTTTACACAAGGACACGGGCCTTACTTATGAGCTCATAATCACCCCACAACCATATCTCTAGTTGTATGCCAAATCTACATCATCTCACTATCCCACAAAATGATGCCTTCTTGGGTGGGTTCAACATGGTCTTCATTTCTTGCTTGATTTGATAGATGTCATCTAAATATTTTTCTTTGATGTGGATTAACTCCACATAAGCGAATCCATGTATGAGATCTCATGGAACAAACACATTTTTATCCCCATTCTCAAAACTCGTCATCCACTGCTTGAAATGCATAAATGTCCCTACCTATAAACAAAATGGTCAGCCAAGCAATACAGGATTGTGTTTGACCTTTGCCATCTCAATTACTTCAAAATCCACTCAGAAGGTCACCCCTTCAATGTTGACCTTCACATCTTGTAGTAACCCCATAGGATGCTCCTAAAAGTTGTTTGCCATGTGCAACACATGCAAAGATGGGCACAAATCTAGTTGGCCCATTTCCATCTAGGCCTACTTTGTTAACACATTAACCTCCAATCTTGTGGCAATAAAGACATTACGTAGTACAAAACCATTCATTTCCAATGTTAAAAGAAGCTTTGTATCATAACTAGAATCATTTGTGTGCATCACCCTATGCATGTCATTAGTAATTATGCTACATGACTTTGCATTCTTCCATGATTAATTTTTCCAACAAGAGCTTGAGCTATGACAAAATGTTACCTAAGCACAATGGTGTTGCACTATGCAGCAATATCATGTTGAGCCTCCCTAAACATCTGCACGTCTTGAAATAACTTATGTTGTTGCATAGGGCTCAACATCTTTATGTAGTCTTCAACCAATGTCACCTTTGCTTTTGACTATGCATGATTACCTGGGGTGATCCAACTTGGTAAGTGGCCTTCGCCCATTCACCACTCTGGTTGAGGAATTAAACTAGTCAACTTGTTAACACATCTTGTGTCATCATAGTTTCTCCCTACTAGATCATATGTGTTGCCTTCTTTCATAACTCACATTGTTAAAACAAAGTGTGTGCATTCATCTATTTTGTGGTTGGCATCACAAAATCCACACATCATGTACTTTGCACAATGTGTGACCAGGCTCACCACAATTATAGCAATATATGTCTCTTCCTCAACTCAAACCACATTCACATCCTTGACATCCTCTGCCTCATCCTTACCAGCATAATGTGCCTTGCCACAATGATGGCTCAGGTTGTATCATTGTTTTACCTATTTCTCCTTTGATTTGTGATGAGCTTAGACAACCTTGCAACTGGCAGTATTGTGTGTGGAGCTGCTACAAACCTCACCAGTAACTAACACTTACTCCCTTCACTTTTTGTAATAATGGGCAAGTCGTCACTTCATGACACTCATGGCAAATTGCACAGCTAGGATGTGTTGCACTAACTGCTTGTGCTCACCACTGTATAGTAAGTTGTATACCCCTCACTATGGCAATTTGTGCACCATAACCTGCTCTTTGCCTCTATAGCTCTCACAAGCTACTTGACGTGCAATGCCAGCTGGCTCATTTTCTCCTCCAGCGTGTAGTTGATCCAAATGTCAGGATTCTCCCAAGACCTAGTGCATCTTTCTGGTTGGGTACAATGCGCTAAACTAGTCCACATTGAATGTGCAATGTAAGCCTACTCACAAACCACTACTTTTGTATCACAGGATCAATATTTGGAAAACATTGGTCATACTTGCACACTATCTCCCCTAACAGCTATTTGATTTCCTTCAAGGCCACAATGTTTATGTGTGCCAACTTAACATAGTCAAATTTTGTGAGGAACTTACTCTTGGCATCTACCATGTCTAGCTCGATACACGTGGGATCATACCAAGAATACTAGTCTTGTGTGCAACCACTAAGGGTAGTAGCAAATAACTTGATTTTCCTATCACCATCCATCACATTCTTCGCCCTGCAAGCAATTTCACATATGCTCCAATGTTGTGTGGTGTCTTCATCTCCAATGAAGGGTTTCCCTGTAGTTAGGGTAGGCTCTTAGTTCACCACAATGTTCTACATGATTGCAATCTTGTCTACTTCCTCCTGCACAACTCAAGCCCTTTCTTTCTCCACTTCTCGTGTTGGTTACACACTTAATGTATTCCAATGTGTAGTGGTTTTTGTTAAAGGGAAAAGTGGATTTTTGAAAGGGCCCAAACCCTTTATAATAGATCAACTAAACAGCAAGAAGGACTAGTTCCAAGAGTGGAACAACCAAAAAGAGACAAGATTACTAGTAACAAGCAAAAACAAAACAAGAAAGCAGCACAATGACAGACAAAGAATAGACAATAAAAAATGAAGCCATTACTAGTTAGGATCAGCCAATTTTCTGAGATAAAAGGCCACCTACCACTCCTAAGCAAGGAAGTTAACTTGATCTTTGAAGGTCTCCAAAGTTTATGTATCAAGATCAATAACCCCTGAATTCTGAACTTAGGCTCTCACCTTAGTTCTTTTGGTTGGCCCCTCGTTGAAGATAGGTTTTTTTCTCTTCTAAAGCTTGCTTTGGAGAACAACTAGGCTAAGTTTTTTATGGTATTTTTACTAAAGTTAACAACTTAAGCAATATTGTCATTTAAATTTTCCTATCTCTTTTGTAGCATCTAGATTCTTTGGTCCATATTCCCTCGGTTTTGAAACATGGCTAAAAAATTTCTAACCTCTTCCCAAAGTTCCTCATCGAATCGTACTTCATCTTTGACGCCTGCATTATCACCCTTGAAGAACTGATTTTCAATAACTTAGATTTTGTCCCTAAGGTTCTAATATTGCCACATGAACCATTTTAGGATATTACTTTGCAAGTTTAAATTCTCCTCAAGCACGTTAACTCTACCTTTTAGATTGTCACAATTCTAGCAAGTCGAGGTTATGGGCAGATTTGGAATTGTCAAGCAGATCATGAGCTTCCATCTGAACACCATGAGGGACCCTCAAGAGTGATTTTCTTGGCTTTGTTGATAGCTTGTTGGTCAATAGACAGGACAAGATGAGAAGCACCTTCTGAAATGACCTTTCCTTTATCAACAACTTTCTTGGGCTTGATACTACCTTCCATAGACGAGGAAGGGGGGTTATCACCAAAAGAAGACACAAGGGGAACCCTACCCTCCACGGCCTAGGTAGCCTTTAAGGGGGACAAGAATCTTCACCAATCTTGGACCCCTTTTTTGCTTATCATCATAAGTAGCTAGAGCAGCTCTTGGGATTATCAAGAACCACAACATTAGAGAGAGGGTAAGTGTCAACTTTAGGGGCTCGAGGATCAACAACCAAGGGGTTGGCAGGGCCTAGAGAAGCAAGGATGGAAGAAGCCTTTTTGAGCTTAGGAGGAACCCTAGAGGGATTCACAATCTTTGGGAAGAGGGTAGGGCAAGGGTTTGCTAACTCAAATCTATACAAATAGTAAATCAAACACTGATGTAAAGGCAAGTCAACTTTCCCCAATAGGACATTAACAACTAACTATTCAAGAGAACTTAGAAGAAAGGTGGGTAGTAGTTAAATTAGCAAAATCTCTAAATTCTCCTACAATTCCATCTAATGTGTTACTAATTAATCTATCTAAATCATCTTCCCTCTAAATGGACTATCCAAATTACAATGATACGGTTCCAACTCAATATCCCTCTTTCATGCTCTTACATTTTCATACTTTTATGCATTTTACATTGTCATAGATACTCTTACACATCTTACATGACATAAATGTTTTTATGCATGTCATTAACAAATACAAATGCCAAGTGATGTAGTGTGTGATCCTAAAGGATTTTGAGATTCCTCCAAGTGGGGCACCATTTTCCATGTTCCCCCAGATTTACAACACATTACAAATATTAAATAAATTTTGTCACCTAGATTTACAAGGCATGCAACACCTAATCCTAACAAAGATGTCTTGCCATAAAAGTATTCCAATTTAGACATTAAAAGTCAAATTGAAAACATTGAAGAATGATTGAAACAACTTTTTGTTTGGACCTGGTTCACAATTATATTTTAATTTGCTTAAGTAATGCTGTGGCTTACCAGACTGAGTCATTATTTGTGAAAAAATCCACGAGTATTTATATGGAGAATGTAGTAATTTCCTTCATACTCCCCTGCCAATGAAGAGAAAAAAAGTTTCGTTGTACAGAAACAATTTATAAGTGTCCACAAAACTTACCAAGAAACAATTTATGACAAGCACTGAAGTAAGATACATCTTAGTGTGGATTATCACAAATTGTGTGTTACAAGAAATTCAGTCCGTCTCTATAAAAGCAGAGCGAAAATGCATTACACCCTTTCAGATTCATTGATACAAAAAAAATTCAAATAAATGTAAATAAAATTCCTAGGTAACAGACAAAATCGAGTTGCATGTATAATATATCTCATATAACAAAATTAGAAGTTCTCATATTCAATAAAAATAGGTTACCCAAAACATTAGGTATAAATTGCCTTTACATAGGTGGCTTGCTCGAACCAAGAAGTTGCCCAATAATAGCAGTGACCTGCAATCCAATTGATGTGATCAAATGCAAATTATTATGACAAAATCTGCAAATGTAGATAAAATATGGTGAGTGCAATTCAGTGCTAGTTACAAATTTAATATTTACTGTTCAATGGATGGAAAACATACGTCCCTTTTCTATTTTGCTTTGTGAAAGCACAACAAAAAATGAATTTTCCATACAAGACAAGAACATTGCTCTAGTAAACAAATTATCTTCATAATGGACCATGAACCTATGATGTATAACTATCACAAAAGTGCTTCCATACTTTCTAAACTAACCGCAAAAACCAAAAAAGGCAAAAAAACATAATTGACTAACTTCTAATAAATGAAGAGACTGGTCTTTATCCTTGCATGTAGCCTCTTGATGCGAAAAATTATACCACCAACCTCAGGTGCCAATTGCTCCCTTTCAACACTCAATTGTACAAAGTTATCTAAGTCACTGAGATTTAATTTGACAATCAACCATTAATCATAATGACATGACACTAATCAAAGTTACTTAAATGCAGAGGCTTCATCTACTCCTAATATTAAATGACATCTTAATTACAAATTTTGCAACAAACTCCTCATTTGGTTTAGAAACTCCTCTAGACAATATAATTTGACCAGCAAGTTCAGACACCCCTCATCTAGTCTAGAAACTCTTTTAGACAATATGTCTTGACCAGCAAGTTCACCCTTAATGATATGCGACTTTAAGTGCAAGATTCCCTAATTAACAAAAACGAAATATCCACAAACATGCAAGAGATTATTCAGAAAACAAAAAGATAGTGGGGTGGAATCCCCCAAGGATTCCTACAACACAATATACTCAATAAAAGAACAATCAATGTTACAATTGTTCTTTGTAGGTAGGCAAATGTGACTTATTTATAATTATAAGCCTACAATTAATAATGTGAAAGTTGAGTGGGCCACTCGTGCCCACAATCTGAACTACATCCTAAAGTATTCCATAAATTTAAAAGAATAAGGCAGCGCTGATAAAAGAGATTTACATCTAGTCTTGACATTCCCACAAATCACTACTTAGAAGGCCTAAATGAAGGTGGAACTTACAAAACACTTCCCCTCCAAGTAAGCCCCTCAACTAAATGACTTTTGCTTCATGAAGATGTCCACAATTTGTTCATCCCTCACAAATTGCAAATCTATCAATCCAACATGACTATAATGTCAAATAAGTGAATTTGGACCTAAATATGCTTTGTCTGTGGCCTCTCGACCAGACTGCAAGAAACTGCAATAGCACCTTGTCACGATACATAATGCCTAGCAAATCCTTTGGAAAACCCAACTCTATCAGAAACTACCTGATATGTTACAATTGTTCTTTGTAGATAGGCAAATGTGACTTATTTATAATTATAAGCCTACAATTAATAATGTGAAAGTTGAGTGGGCCACTCGTGCCTACAATCTGACATACATCCTAAAGTATTCCATAAATTTAAAAGAATAAGGCAGCGCCGATAAAAGAGATTTACATCTAGTCTTGACATTCCCACAAATCACTACTTAGAAGGCCTAAATGAAGGTGGAACTTACAAAACACTTCCCCTCCAAGTAAGCCCCTCAACTAAATGACTTTTGCTTCATGAAGATGTCCACAATTTGTTCATCCCTCACAAATTGCAAATCTATCAATCCAACATGACTATAATGTCAAATAAGTGAATTTGGACCTAAATATGCTTTGTCTGTGGCCTCTCGACCAGACTGCAAGAAACTGCAATAGCACCTTGTCACGATACATAATGCCTAGCAAATCCTTTGGAAAACCCAACTCTATCAGAAAATATGAGGATTTTTAAGTTGTAGAATCAACTCCATGACGGACACTTTTAGATGCAAGCAATCTCATGTATTGCATTAGATGCTCCTCTAAAATTCAGCTTTTGTAGCAGATATTGCAATAACTTTCTAGTTTTTGCTCACCCGAGTTACAGGACAGAAGCCCAAATGGAAGAAAAGAAGTATAGTACCTTTGTTCAACATCTCAACCTAATCTAAGTGAGTCTATCCAATCAAGAGCCTATTACCTCCACAAAAGCACATAATACTCAATTAAGTAGTTTCATGAATGTACCACAATATCTTCTTGGGTACATCCCATTGGCTTTCCTTAGATTCCTGCATGAACCTGCAAAACATGTCAACTGGAAAGGAAAGGTCTAGCCTTGGATGAATCAAGTACAGAGAATTCCTAACAAGTTGCTCTACAATATGGCACAAATGAATTCTCTCTCACGCATCTTCATCTTCTTCCACTTCTTTGTCCTTAGTTTGGCAATCATCATATGAAGCCATCTGAATGGGTAGAAGCTTTGAACAATCGTCTATTTTGATGAACCTGATGAATCATTCACTATACTCTGATGTAGATGATCAAGGATATTAGATAGATCTACATATGGCTCATCCAAAAACTCATTAACCATCTTCAACATGAGAAGATTTTTTTGCAACTGGTAGACCATTGTCATAATCTTTTGAAACAAAATCATGTACAATATAAGTTTTAAGATGAAAGCAAAGCAGGAGCATCCTAGAGGTAGTGTAATCCTCATCAATGATTTTTTTTTAAAAGAGTGTGTTTTGCAAGTTCAAGTAGGCAGAATAAAAGTCCTCTTTGATAAAAGGTCATGTTGAGCACTAATGACACGGCTTCTGAGCCACAACAAGGAAGGCGGGATAGTTTCAGACAAAGGCGGCCTGTGTGAAAGACAAAATTGTCTTGTGACAATGATTGCTACTGAAGAAAATAATTCTATAGCCGTCTTGGAGTTGCTGAGAAAAGCCGCCTGCAACAGCTCTACAGTTGCTATGGAAAAATGTTTGCAACAGTTACACGACTACTATTGGAAGTCAATTTTAATAGTTCTGCATCTGCTACAAAAATCTGTTTGCATCAATTTTGTAGCTGCTATGGAAAAGTCTCTTGCAATAGTTTCACAGAAGCTAGGGAAAATCATTCGCAGCAATTACAGTCATTGTGGAAAGACGAAGGTGCTACAAAAAGTCATTTGCCTGAATGGGATTCTATTTAACAAGGGTAGTAGCATGGCACCAGCTGATTCAATAGCATTGCTATCCGAGGATTTTGCACTGATGGATTTTGCTGTCATCAGCAGCCATCATGATCATCTGAAACACCATCTGGACACAATGAGGATGAAAGGAATTCAGATTTAGTCCAACAACAGCAATTGCAGACTTTCAAGCAATTTATTTTAATCTGTATGAACAATGTTCAGAGAAAAATAAGTTGCACCTAGCATCATCATTTGGAACAGTCTTAACAATAATTTTATTAGTTACATTGACCTCTGCTGAATTAGAGGCAATGCAACAGTTTCAACCCCCACAAAGACTGAAGCAATGTGAAGATTCGTCATTTGGAAACAAAAAATCCTCATATGGAATCTAAGAGTCAGCCAAAAGGTGAAAAGATAAGAAACAAAGTATTGGAAAACCAACTTTAAAATTGGTTGTACAATAATGAAGGCAAAGGAGCCTCAGAGAGAGAAGAACCGAAAAGAGGAGAGAGAGCTCTTAGAGAAGAAAAGAAAAAAACAAGGGGGGCTTGTACAAAAAAAAAAAGAAAAGAAAAAGAGCAAAGAACTCTTGAAGAGGAAAAGAACAAATAGAAGTAGAGCTCGTGGGGAGATAGAAAGCTCTCGAGGAAGGAGAACTTTGTTGGGGAAAGAATGGTTGTCGTAAAATCTGTTTGTAGCTGCATGTAGGAGTTTATATAGTAGCTTTCATAGCTACACAGAGAATAATTTGCAGCTACCTGGAATGTTATTGTACCTGCCTATAGCAACCTGTAGTGTTTTGTTTAACAACAATGAATCATCTTGTAGTGTTTGTTCTGTAGCAGCACTATATGACTATAGCATTGTTGAATTAAAAAAATATATGAATTTATTCAATGAATTCTGTATTGAATCTGGGTCCACTGAGGGAAATCAGTACATGGCTGCAAGGATTGGTTGTCATTAATTTGACCCCCTATCCGTGTCTGCATCAAAAAGTCTCTCTTGCTACTTTCTTGTGACTACTCTCAATGACTTCTTCCTTTGACTTTTCCACCAATGCATTCCCCTTATTAGAATACTCACTCGGGTATACACGATTAATACAAGAGAAATTGAAGAATCTCGTTCACATCGTCCATCTTCAAGAGCAAACTCATCATACAAAGGAGGAGAATTGTCAAATATAGGTGCAAATAATTTTCTTCATGAAAGAGAAGTTTTAAAAAGCTGTCCTCATATAACTAGAAGAAATTTTCATACCAATGTAAGGAAAAATCTATTTTTTCAACATAACCCAAGTTTTTTGAGGTTGAAATATGCACCAAATTACAAAATTGTTCTCTCTCAATCATAGTTCACATACTGGACTCGGCAAAAACTCAGCAGACCCAAAATTTGCAACTAGCCAAAAAACTCAGCAACTTTAAAAATTACTTAAATTTCTTTTAAAACACAATTTTTTTTTGCAAAATTCAATGACAAAATGTATCCAATGAGTACAAAAGTGTTTTCTATTAGATTTGATTCATTTCAATACAAATTGAGTACAAAATCCATCATCATGCAAAATCCTGATACAATAGTTAGCTGCCAACTATTGTAAATTTATGATGATTGCTTTTGAAAATCGTCATCATAATTCATAAATTGCATATTGCAACATTTTACATCTTCCTTTCCCCTAATCTAGTGAAAAACTGGGGAGAGGTTCTAATCCTTGCACTCAGTTGTGGCTCCTCGCTCAACATAGAAGGCTGTGCTTATGGCTCCAGCTCCACCTTCATCTTGTTGCTAGATGGCAATGACTCCTCCTCTGCCTCATCAATGTCATCCAATGACAATCCAAAGGTTCCTGCTTCAGCTGCAGCCACATCCTCCTTGTTTTACCGTGTTTCTAGCATGTTTTAACCTGTCACCTTTTTGCTGCGAGTTTTTTGCTCAGAACCAAAAACTCAATGAGTTTTACTCGCAAGTTTTTCAGTAACTCGCCAACACAAAAAAAGTACACACCAAGTCCATATACTATGCTCTCAATACTTCATAAAAATTAGCATCTGCACTATTAAGAGGTGCAGTGGGTTTGCCGACTAGGAATATGGACGTGTGCCGATTGAAAGTGTTTTCTTGTACTACGAAGAATGGTTTTCCCATAAAGTAAGACAATTCCAACAACAATGATATTTTTCGATGTGAAACAACTTTTCTACAAGGTTCCCAAGGGACCCCGTACTGGAAATGTTTCGGGGATGCAGGGACACCTCGGGGATGTCCCCAAGACATCCCCAAAAAAAATTGTTCCTACGTATCCCGAAAATGTCCCAGAAATGCCCCGGAAATGCAGGGACATTTAGGGGAAGGTCAAACATCCCCAAGATGGCTGGGGATGTCAATGACATCCCTTAACTGTCTCGGGGATGGCCAAACGTCCCCGCAACAAAATACTAAACTTTTTTTTAAAAGCCCCAAATCAATCAATGATTATTTTAATTTATTTTTTGTGGGCCCCCACACCACACTTAGCCCTAAATGAGTAAAAGAAGTCTCCCTCTTCCATTCTAATTCAATGAGAAGAATCAAAACTACATCTTTATCTTGAAAGTGATAAAATTATGAAAAATGGCATACACCTTGAAGGTTTGTATGGTCTCAAAGGTTCTACTTTATGCTTGGTGGCGAGGGCTCCGCTCCTCAACCCTGCCCTATATCGTGACAAGGAGCGTGCCAAGAGCGCTACCCCTCGACCCCACTTACATCTTCGTATACATATAGTTAATCAAGAGGAATAAGCTCACCACTTGACAATTGGAGAAGTTGGTGGTTGTGCATAGTGCCTTGCAACTTCAAGATCAACAATCTTGAATATCATTAGACTTCAACCACATGTTTGGATGTTGACCTCAAAGATGCCACATAGGTTGATAAGGAGGAGGCACAAGAGGGATTGGTTGGGATTCCATTGAATGATGCAGTCCCTCATAGTGGTAGTGGCTTAGACTTAGACTCTGATTTTGATCCAATGTTAGCAAGATGTTTATTAGGGGCAGTGGCACATTTTCTATGTTTTTTTCATTTTGTAGTTGAAACTTGCAGTCTTTGGGCTTTTTGTTGTATTTTTTATATAATATATATACACATTGACAATCAAGGCAATTAAATTTTGTTAATTTGTTTGTCGACTCTCATATGAACTCTTAATTCAACTCTAATGTTACGTATTAAGGATCTATAATGTATATGATGAATGCCTTATCAATGTTATCAAATGAATATTTGAAATTTTTCTATATTTTTTAAAAATTCCCTATTTTTTATATAGTCGTCCCCTTTGTTGTCCCCTATCGTCCCCAAAAATGGTCCCAAAAAAATATGTTAGTGAAACACGTCCCCTCGTCCCCTGTTGTCCACATCCCAGAAATTTGGTGGAACATAGCTTTTCTAGCATTTGTTGGGCTCGAAAGCCCAGAAGGAAAAACCTTTTGGCTAATAAATGAAATACAAGTCATTTTAAAGTTTATTGAATCTAGTTTCCAACAAAAATGTAGCACCTCAATTGGATGCCTACTAGAAATTATGAACCGCCAAAATCAAAATACTAGAAATTGCAGCTTTTCCAAACAACTCCAAAATAATAAATTGAACCAGATGTCTCCCTCTACACAACTCCAAATTGAACAATTTAGGCTTGTTGAAAATGGCTGGTTAACTTTTCACACAAAAACATCACCCCAATCCAACATTTCAGTGGAAAGTTATGGGTGGCCCTCTAATGCATGGCTTTGTTTCTCTCCTACAGACCATAAACTGGCTCTAATACTACCTACAATGCAGTTGCAAGAGGCACGAATAAAACTAAAGTGCAATGGGGGCATCTATACCCTAAACCTAAAGAGGAAGGATTGCACCTACAAATCTACAAAATAAAAGAGAATACTTCTCCTAATAATGTGAAAATATCACATAATATGGTATTGATATAAATATGTATTGATTACAAAGTAAAGGAGCGAACCCCTAATTATAACAAATAGGTAGCTTCTTGTACAAAATAACTATGTAACTATGTTGGCTTGGTTCAATGAACCTTCTACTAGTTTCCCACACAAGCTGCCTACCCTTTATTAATGATCTACATAATGCCACTACTTACTAATATGCATAATATAAACATCATACATAAGACAAAATATAAGCTTTGTAACAAAATAGCTCATTTACATTACATAACAAAACAAATTACATTTAAAAACACTACATTGTTGGAGAGCCAAACTTCACTGTTTACTTAACTCTTGACTGATACTATAAAATAAGGTCATTAAGCCACCTGAATTTCTTCAATAAATCCAGTGCATACTCATGCTATGAGATAAAAATTCACTCCGTCTACAAAACCTGAACGCCTAGAAAATAATACAGCAAACCTAAATCTACCATCTCAAAATCCCATCTTCAATTTGTCCTTAAGATTGTATATCAAAGAAGTAAGATCCCCAATAATAATGAGATTAACAAAATAGAACACAACAATAAGCATGCAAACATCAATGTTCGACATACACATTCTGTTCATATTTGCATTTAGTGAAGCCACAAGAAAGAAGAAACCTATCCATGTACATAACCATCCATGTGGCATTTGCTTCAACCCAAAGAGTGATTTCCTAAACACGCACACAATCATGAAATTGCCGTGCTCTTCTAACAATGATTGAGGAAGGTAGATTTCACATCCCTATCTGGCTATGAGAGCAAGAACACTGCAAATTAATTCTCTTAGCAACAAGGGCATGCATCTCTCGATTATCCATTCTCTCCTTCAAAGAGAATACTTTGGCAATCAAACACATTTTGCATCTCTCCACAGAACCATCCAAAGTGATTTTAATCATGTAGACCCACTTGCACTTAACAATGTTCTTCACTCACAAATAAGGTACCAACTCCCTAGTATGCTCCATCAATGAGTTGCAATCCTTTGTAGCCTTCTCCCACTCTCCTTTTACTTGGCCTCTTTTATAAGTTTGGTGATAACTGGACTCCCCCCAGATCCTAATCATCACAGAAAGGAACAATCTTTGTTGGAGCCTTCTATGCAAGAATCTCCTCCGCCTAAGCTAGAAGATCTACATATTTCAGCTCAAGAACTCTGTTTCAAGATAGTAAATGCCACTGGGAATGCATAGCACAATAAATAGATTTAGAATGATTAATAGCTTTTAAGAAGGTTAGACCAGATATTTTTGACCTAATTACTCTCTATTTTTCTTACTTTTACATTTCTTATTTTGGGTTTTCTATTATCAAAATTAGTATTACGCCCATGAATTATTGGATGTTCATATATATTTTAAACATGTCCATGTTATTATATAACTTTAAATATTTTCATTTTTATAATTTTTTTTCTGAACTAAACTGAACTTACGAAATCCCAAATTTTCCAAACCTTTTCTCCCTTCCAGCCAGACCGGTAGTTCCATACCTGATAACTATGATTCGAAGCCAAAGGAGATCATTTGAAAGATAGAACAGAATCCTGTTTTTAAGGTTGGCTGCAAAGATGAGAGATAGGAATAAATAACTAGGAAATTAACAAGGAATATACATTTCCCAAAAAAAAAGAAACCAACTCCTAGGGATTTTGATCCCAGTCCATTAAAGGTGTTCAAAAAATCTGATCAGAATGGCTCTGATGGACAACTTCTAGTAAGATTTGATAATCAACATCAACCGTGTCATTCCCCCATTTTCGGAGTGATCGCCTAGTGGAGTTGGCTAGCCTATCCTATTTCCGTAGGCTAAGCTGGAGGGCTCAAGGAATGACCTAATTGGCAAGTTTTCACACTTAGCCAATTTTGTAGGGCAAAATGATTGTGGAAGATGACTTGGCATAATTTTGTGGTATTTTTGATGAAGTTGAAACTAATAAAATAAATTGCCCAAAGGTGGAGCGACCAAGTTGGAGGATGGAAAATAAAAGAAAATATGGAAAATGCCTTTGGAAAAATAAGAATATTTTATGATATCTCACCTTGAGGAGGATGACTCGATTTGAGGACAAAACATGATGTATCTTATGCCCAAGTGGTTCGCCCTACTTGGAGAAGGGAAAGAAATAATAATAAATATAAAAAAATAAACATCTTGTCTAGGTCGGCCAAGGAAGGAGAAAATAAAATATAATATTCCTTTTGTCTTGTGGGCATCTAGAATGAGGTCGGCCCTAGGAGAGGGAAATAAAGTGAAAGAAAATAAGAAAATACCAAGGCTAGGTCGGCCTTGGGGAAGGAGAGAAAAGCATGTATAAATATAAGTTGTTTTTAGGCATTTCCAACATCATATCTTACATCACATATGTCATTTGGGAGTTTTACTCTTGGCTGCCTTTTAGGTCAGAATGTTCCAAGGACGAAAACCTAAGTTACCGAATCGGCACATATACAGGCCGATTCCGAGTACGAAACGTCCCGGAATCAGATCCTGGTTTGAATCGCTACCGGAATCGACCAGGGTACATGATTTCACTGCCTAAAACGTTTCTGAAATTTTTTCAACGAACCCGACCGATTCTAGGGCTTGCGTGACGTTTGTGGAGCGAATCCAGAATGGTTCTAGAGGCAAACACGTTTGTTGATGGATTGTTTTGAGGTTTCGATCACAAAAAAACCTAGCAGCGTGATTGAAGAACAATACAATTAAACTTTAGACGACGACCTTGGGCCCAGATTGGCGTCACACCCAACTAAATGAAATACTCAATCCAGCGGCGTTCAATGAAATACTCGATCCGTTGCACTCGCATATAGTAAATAATAAAAAATTCATTTAAAACTGTATAGCAAATAATATAATTTCATTTAACACAATATGGTAAATAATAATAAATAAAAATATTAATATATTATTAATATAGATATTTATTATATATTTTCATATTATAATAATGTTATAAATATATATTATAATAAAATATTATAATATAAATAATAAATATATTATATAGAAAAATAATAAAATATTATAATATAAATAAGATTTATATTATATTGTAAATAATAAATAAGTATATATGATATATTTATATTATAATATTAATATAATCATTAAATTATATATATATATTGTATATATTATTTGATAATGGGCATCCTTTGAGTACCATTTGCAATGAAATAATATATATATATATACAATAATATATACAACAAATATATATATAGTAATTTTTGACCTTAACAAAAAATATATATTATTTGATTAAGTAGTTTTAATTTTTTATATGTATTTTGTACTAACGTACCCAAATCCCCTTCCAAAAAATTGCCGTACTGGCGTACCCGATTCACATACCCGTACCTGTGCTCGATTCCGATTCGGTAACTTAGACGAAAACCCTTGAGAATATTAGGTGGATTGGACGAAAACCCAATTCCATCTTGGAGGTGAATTCACACCAAATTCACAATTGCACTTCATTGGACTTTGGAGGAGAAGAGCTTGATTGCATATTCAGATTTTGGATCAGCATTGGAGGAGGTTTGCTTGTGGCATATTGTGTTCATTTGGCACTAGGGTTTATCGTAGACTTGGGCGCCACACTTGGAGGTTCATCATTGTGGCATTTTGGTGTGTACATTGCATTAGGGCTTGCCCTAGTTTGGAGCGCCACATCTAGAGAAGGGCGACTTGGCTTTGGAGGCGATTTCATCATTATAGAGGGTTACTAAACCCTAACCCTAGCACCAGCCCAAGCACCAACACTTTGGAGGGTTTGTAGAGCATCATTTCATCATTTCTTGGTATATACAAACCTATGTATTAGGTCTGATTTGGACAGCAGCATTCCGGGCATGTTTGTCATGTTGAGCCCATGTTTTGGATGTAATAATCAGACTTTATATTCTGATTTACAGAAGCAGACTTCTAATCAGAAAATCAGACTTGTGTATGTCATTTAATGGGTCTAATTTGTGTATTTCATGGTGTAATTCATGGTTGATGTGAATGTCATTGTATAGCATCATTTGCCATCATTATTTGCTATGTTTGGATATGTATTTGTTCGCTGTGATCACATGTTTATAATCAGAAAATAAAATCAGAATTCTAGGGTTTTGAGCAGAAAACTAAAGTGCAGAAAATTAGGGCAGAATTCAAAAAATATTATTCAGAATTTTAGGGCAGATCCCATTGGGGATATTACAAACCACTAGAACATCAAGTTATGAAAGACCCATTCTGGACTGACTGAGAAGGATCAAGAGGAGTCCACCTCAGGAAATAAATGGAAAAAGAGACTATCACAGAACAAACTCCATAGTAAATAAGGAAGGAAACTAAAATAACTAAAACTTTGTGAGAGTGTGGTCAAGCTCTACTTGATTTTTGTGGTCAAGCTTCATTGATGTGAAATAAGGTAGCACCCCCTAATGCTTGTCTACTTTCTTATTGCCTAGTAGCTGCTGTCCATTGAAAGTCAGCTTGCAACAGTTTCTTGATGTTTCTGCCTATTTGAGTTGAATTTTTCCTGTATGTTTCTATTGACAGATAAGACATTTTTTTTTGCCAACCAAAAAACAATTATTTACTCCAGTTCTTCCATAACACTAGCATATTCTAGGATAAAAAATATTTAAGACTTCTTGTATTTACCACTGCTAGTGGCTTCCTTAATTTCCATCATAACGATCGAAAGCACCAGAGAAACAATCCTCAAGAGACTATAAAGCCTTAACTTTTCATCATATAATAGCGAAGAGCCATTAGATGGGAACATATGAACCAAAAACACAAAATAAAAGCATGTTGGATACTAGGAGAGCAAACAAAAGAAAGAACTCTGAAGATCCATGTCTTTTCAATGTTGGCAAACATCAGCACAAGATTGCATAATGTAATGATAGGAAATACCTGCCAGTATTTGGCAACACAACGATCGATGCAACTGTTTTCTCCCATATTCAGTTCTGATTCTTTATACCTGAAGCATTAAAAGGGGTTAAGAAATCATACATAGAACTGAACAAGAATACCTTCATGATTCTGATAGCAGCATTAGGACTTACATGTCTTAGACAACATAACTGATGTCTGTGAATTAAAAACAAAGTAGAGAAAATAAATATCTAACTTTAGGAGCTCTCAAAATTTGTAACTTGCCCCAAGAAACAGACATATACCAATGCCCTAAATGATGTTTCTTGTCTTAATGTATACACAAAAAGAACACAACTAAAATAGAGACATATGGCTTGCAACGTGCACAAACAAGAAGATATACATCAAACTAAATAAGCTCCTGCCAAGAAAATTTTGCAATTTATGAATGCTATGGTCCATGCATGCAAAGGAGGTACAGAGTATCTTTTTCACCTTTTTTCTCTATATTCTGCAATGCATAAATTCTATGGTCTGTGCATGCATGAAAATAAGGCACAGATGGCATCTGTTTCCCCTTTTCTTCTGTATATTCCCTTTGTAGAAGGAAAGGTATGTTGCAACAAAACGACCATACAAATGTGTAATATCCCCAATGGGATCTGCCCTAAAAGTCTGATTTTTGTTTTCTGATTTCTGCCCTAGTTTTCTGCACTTTTCGAATTCTGCCCAAACCCTAGAATTCTGCTCTAAATTTCTGCTTTTATTTTCAGAAGTATAAACATTCATAGGCAACCAATAAATATGCTCCAAACATCATAAAATGTATGCCAAACATGTATAATCATCAACACAGATATCAACCATGAAAATCAAACATCCAAAGGCCAAATATGTGCCAAACAAATCCGATTTCTGCTTAAATAAGTTTGCTGCTTCAAAATGAATATGCTGATTTGAAATTACATTAATTTCATGGGCTCAAACATGACAACAATGCCCAAAACTTCTGCACTACAAATTAGACCAAACAAGTATGATTGTACATACCAATTACAAGCAAAATAGTTGACAAAATATCAACTCTAGCTGGGCGAAATCTCCATGAGGAGCGCCTAGGGTTTGCTGCTCCAAAATATGCCAAATTCGCCCTCAAAAGTGGGCACTCAGATTTGCTCCAAAGTGGCACTATAAATTAGGGCAAACCTGAACCTCCAAAGGTGGCACACAAATCTAGGGTAAAACCCTACCTCCAATGATGCACAAATACCACAAGTAATTTGCCTCCAAAGCTGATCTAAAATCTGAATATGCAAATCTACTCTTCTTTTCCACAAATCTCCAATGAAGTGCGATTGTGAACTCCGTATGAATCCACCTCCAAAGTGTGATTGGGTTTTCGTCCAACCGACTTATCTTCCTTAGGGTTTTCATCCTAGGAAGGTACTGAACTAAAAGTTGCAGCCAAGAGAGATAAATCTCAAATGAAAGGAATATGATGAATGATGATGGAATGAGCTCCAAACAACTTATATTTATACATGCTTTTCCCTTTCTCCTCAAGCTGGCCGACCTCAAGGGATATATGCTTTTTGTTTTATTTTATCTTCTTTCTCCTAGGCCAACCTCCTTTGGCGCCCAACACACAAATAAAACATTTTATTTTATTTATTTTATTTTCCATCTTTCCATCCTAGGGCGAACCACTTGGGCACATGATAAAATATATTTTTGACCTCAATTGAAGTCGTCCACCACAAGGAAAAATCATATAAATTATTCTTATTTTCTTCCAGGGCATTTTTCCATATTTTCCTTCATTTTCCATCCTCCAATTAGGTCGCTCCATATTAGGGCAAATTATTTTATTAGTGATGACCTCATCAAAAATACCACAAAAATATGCTAAGTCATCTTCCATGCTCATTTTGCCCTACAAAATTGGCTAAGTATGAAAACTCGCCAATTAGGGCATTCCCTGAGCCCTCCGGCTTAGCCTACAGGAATAGAATAGGCTAGCCAACTCCACTAAGTGATCACTCCGAAAATGGGGACATGACAAAATGACCCAAAACAAATTCAACTGTGTCATTCTCTCACTTAGAGCCAATCATGTTTGGTCTCCAAAATAACCTTCCTATGCAATGGTGATTTTTCAAATGTGATAATGCTATTGAATACTTTTATCTTGGTTGTTAATGCTATCTTTTAGGTTTATTTTGTAAGGCAAAGACATTCACATGTGCATTCATACACCAGTACTTGAAAAATCTTATATATAATCACCAATATGGGGCCCTCTTGTTGGCATAAATGGCAACATATGCATACAAACTCCACATACAGTATTACCAATAATTCTCCCATATCATGTGGAAAGGGTTACTGCTCTAAACATCAACTCCATGTCAAGTAATTGATTTCTATACGAAGGAAAGTGGTCTTGATAAGGAAGAGTTTTGAGTTGCTATCTAGAAACATCCAAGCAATTGCCAAAATGATTGTTTTCTCTAGCATACACCTGATACCAGAAGAAAAGTTAGAATGTCTATTTTTTTAATATGAAGAAATAAATAAATGTAAGTTAATTTTGTTTCCAACATACCACTAATTATTGGAGCATGTTGATGACTTGTTGCGCCATTGGCCACCATAGGACCACATTGATACCTAAACTTGACCAGCAGCTCAACTTGTCTACTGCTGACAACCATTATCAGTTTGCCACTCCTACTGCCTCTCACTCTAGACTCCACTCTCCATTCTTCCAAAAAATAGTGTAAAGTCTAATCACCACTTAAAAGCAAGCTTGCTAGGGTGGCTGTTCTCATAACGTGTTGTTTGTAATTTTAAATTTCTAAATAGTTTTTATCATTGAATTTGCATTCAATGATTGAAAGAGTTTGCTACTTCTACTGCCTATCACTCTAGACTCCACTCATGATTCTTCTGAAAATAGTGTATAGTCTAATCACCCCTTTAAAGCAAGCTCACTAGGTTGAGCGTTCTCATAACCTTCTGTTTGTAATCTTAAATTTCTAATACTTTTTATCATTGAATTTTCATTCAAGATTGCAATAAATTTTTCTTTCTAAATAAGTAGCACAAGTCATATATTCAATCGTGCATTACACACATATATAGGTACTAGTTTTTTATTGGTAAAAATTTCACGTTGCCCTTTATTTGAAGATTGTGATCGTCCTTTCCAACTTCAAGGTTGATGGATGAAACATAAAAAATAGAGTGATTAGTAAGGAAATATTTTGTTTTACAGTACCCTTTGATAATGGGCCAAATAACCTTCAACTAGTTGTGTAGGTTGCAATTTGACCATTGATCTCTCTTATCTACCTATTTTATCTTCTATTAATTCACATATTTATCACTAATAAAAAAGATTACTAGTTAAAATTTATTTTGATATCAAATGGTTGACTCTTCTATTCATAGTTGCCTTATAATGGCAATTTGCAAAAAATAAAGTATTTTTTTTCTAAATTGTTATAACAATGATACAGAACTTGACTTAAATATGACTGATATAGTGATGAAAAAGCAAAAGAGAATCCGGAATACAAGATCTCTCTCTATAGAGGCAAGGGCAATAAATCCACTTGCTACAAACAAAGAACCAATTAGTAGATTTGACCAAATTCTAATAAGTTTAACACTTTTTGAAGCAAATGTCTAATCCACTGATTGCAAACTCAGCAAGTTCTTGCTGAACTCGTGAGCAAATCTGCAGGATGAGTTACTTGCAAGCCAAGTCCAGCAAACAAACTCACAAGTTACTTGGCGAGTCTCACCTGCAACTCGCAGATTCTTTGCAAGTTTTCTCTATGGACTGTACCACCAAAAAATCATAGACCCTTGATAAAACCCTGATTTTTTCTGTTTTTTTTTTGTCATTTTTGCTATCAGTAACTAGGATCTCAGTGGCATGAATTGATTGTCAAGTGATTGAAAGGATCTATCAACAGTTGGTTAAAAGCAATAAAATTATGAAAAATGTCAAGCACCTTGAAGGTCCCTCTAGCCTCAAAGGCCTTGAATTAGGCCTGGTGGTGGGGATTCTGCGCCCCATCCCTTGACCCCCAACATGTATCACAACAAGGAACGCACCAGGAATGCTAACCTCAGACCCTGCAAGGTGTGCTGCCTCTTGACCCCTCTAGGGGCCCCCACTCTAGTTTTAAAAAGAAAAACATAAAAATTGTTTTGAGCTGTGCTGGAAGGAAAAGCAAAAAAAAATTCCCTTTATTTGGCTTGAATAACAAAAACAAAAACAGCATTTTTCCCTGTTTTTATGAATTTTTCAGCAGATTTTAATCTCCGAAGCAAATGAATTCCATTTATACTTTTTGGTTTGCTGAGTCAATCCCAGTTCTGAGTACTGTTACTATGATCAAAATAGAATCATTGCTCTCTAAATTCTTTCTTTATGCATCTCATGCATTATTTAAGTCTATTTTGTGTATTTATGTAATTTTTTTATTTGCTCAGTCCCGAGTCCAAGTCAAAATTTTGGAAGTTTTTGCCAAGTCCGTGCTTTCAAACTATGACCTAGTCATTGACTCATTACCACATAAGAAATATTCTTCACAAATTTTTTCAAGAAATATAATATGAAGATCCACATATTGAGAAATATGTCCAAGGAAATTATAAAGGTCAATGTAGCAATCCTTAAGGTTAGCATGAAAAACTTTATTCATCCACCATTTATTGAATTTCCAAGTCATGGTTCAGTCTCTTGTTTCATAAATGCCACAAGGTTGTCTGCTTACAAGGCAAAATCAAACAATGCAGATGTGCTCATTCAGCACTTCCTGTAAATAAGCACTGATGCCATACATGTGGAGATCAGTTAAAAAAATATAGATATGATTGTAATGAACTTGCATTACCAGTAAACACAAAATTCTGATCCGTCCCCTGCCTCACCTCCTCCACTCACCCCCAGATTCAACTGCTTTTGTAGGTTGGATAACAGGAGAAAAAAATACTACTCTAAGAAAAAGTAATGGAAATTCTGACAATGCATACATTTATTACCTGGTAAGGAGAAGTAAGAGTCACAAAAAAAAGATACAAAAAAACTAGAAATAGGAATGTTCCCATTATAGTCATGGATGCTGACCTATATTTTGACAAACACTAAATTTTCTACTGTTGATCTTGGGCATTGACCATTCAAACCTCAGTGACAATATTGCTTTGACCAAGGACAGTTGGCAGTTGAGAAAGATATCAACATTGACCTAGAGTACAACCAACAATTCTACTGCTGTTTTACGAAGTTAACCATTCACATTCTGTGGACTAAATTCATATACAAAATATTTGAGCATTGTATTTTTGGAGTTGACTGTTGTAAAAGACAATTACTAAGCCAACAATACCATGAAGGATGGTCTCATACTATCAATCAACAAACATATGAGAGAGCCACCGCGGTGATACACTTGCCAGCAATCCCCCTTAGAAATGCTGGCAATAATGACAAAATTTGAGCCAGCAGTCCCATAAGGGGTAGCAGAAATAAATGGCACAGCCAATACTCCAGTAGGGGATAGTAGCAAAGTATTAGCCAGCAATACCATAATGGATTGCAGCAGATTCTCAGCCATCACTCCAGAAAAAGATGGTGATGAAAAATCTTAGTTGCTAATCCTGTAACAGATTGAGGCAGAATTTAAAATTAATGTTAAATCTAATGGGAAATTATAACAGTGAACTCTTTATTTGCATTTAAACAATAACCAGCAAGGGAGACAAAGGCGGTTGGAGTCCCATCTAGGTGATAGTTGTTGGTCATAATTTTTGTCTTTGAAGAATTGATGAAATTTTATTTTTGTCTTTTATTTGAGTTCCATTCTTATTGGAATCAATTCCTCTTTATTCATCAAGTTCATTCTCTGCATCTGCTGGTTTTATTTGGGTTCCACTCATAGTGAAATGGTTGTAAAATATGTTGTATGTTCCCTAGGGTTTATGATTGTGTTGTCATTGTGTCAGACTTATGTGCTTATGGGTTTTTGGATATAAGTCCAAGCACCAATTGGTAGGTATTTGTTGGGCGTCACTAATAAGATTTGCTGGCTGATGTGATTATGTCCGATGGACCAATGGGAGTAAAAGAAAAAAATGTGCAGGTCCCTCTAATGAGTCAACACATCCATTGATTTGTTTGGATCATGTGGTTCTTCAACAGAATGGTGGAGCCCGTGTGACACGTAGTCTTCACTGGCTAATCGCTGTTGTAAAGATGAAATAATAACAGTTGATTTTATCCAGGTGGATGACAAGGACCTGCACACATGTTTTGGTGGGGCCTCATCAGATGATCTGTGAAAGTCTCTGTAAATGCATTATCTCTGATGGTGCGATGTTATGATCTTTCAGGTCATTGCTACTATGTTTAAGTGTGCAGCTGGTTATCCCAGATGTGCAGTTGACAGTTTGATCTCTAATCAAGGGGAGCAGGGATACAATTCTGATGTGATGGGACCTAAGTCCAATGAATAGGTTTTATCTTTCGCAACCCCAATGCAGTTGATAACTGTTGATTTAGTGACGAGTGTTTCCTAGACATTGATTTAGACAGCAGGATGCTAAAATGGCAGTGATTTGCCAATTTGAAGTACAACAGCTAGCAGCCACTCCTGCAAATGAAATCTTCCACCATTGATGCGCACCATTGTGAAGTTCTAAAGTCGGAATTTTTCTAGGGCCAATCACCATTTTTTATTGCTCAATTTGCTCACAGTATTCTCATATGAATTGTGTCTGCATGTAAAGCTAAAGAATTGGGAAGTATTTGCTTGTGTGTTCTGTTTATTTGGCCAACATTGACATCCTGGTTTAAAGCAAAATTGAGATTAAGTGTCTGGTTCCTGCCTTCTCAAAACAATTAAGCCCTTGTTTACTGATTGAAGACTGGTGTATTGTGTGGATTAGAACGATTATAGTGTCTAGGTTTGAATCTATCTGATTAGATTATTTCAAAGTGTTAGAACTTAGGATTGGGTTTTTGGTATATTCAATTTGCAAGGTATTGCAGTCTTTATCGAATTTTATTCTTGCCCTAGTTAAGCAAAAACCCACCTAAATCTCAAATCCATATCTACTTGACCTTCATTAAGTATGGCATCGAAGAGGAAGCAGCCAGTGAAGAGGAGGGATTGAAGTTATCTATTTTCTCGCCTAAAAAGGCTAAAAGAGCTGGGGATAAAGATATGGAGGGAAACACTTCTTTATGGAGATGAGAGGGATCCTTCTTTATGGATTGCAGGTAGGGACATTTTTTTTCATGCATACGACAGAAGTGGCCCACAAACCATTGGGTAATTTTGGAAGTTAGACTTGGGTAAAATTGTGGTGCCAAATTGTTTTGAAAACCCCGATATTATTACTTGGACAGCAAAGAAGTAATATAATTCAGTCAATAGACCAGTGAGGGATAAGGATGATGACGTGGCTCTTGACCTAGGCCCTGCATTAACTCAGCAGGCCTTTCAATTTTAGACAAGAAAACTGATGCCTTTGGATAAGAAGTTGATAACACAATAAAATGCTAATCGGACAGTCTACAGAAATGTAAATCTCTAAGGCATGTTTTCTATACAGATAAATGGCCATATAAACAAAGAAGCATGCAAAACACTTTGATTGAGCCATTCAAGGCCAATATATTCTGTGATTACTTCCAGATCATTCTGTCTCTGTTTTGCCAAGTGGTTGAAATTGACAATGACAGAATTGTTGAGCAATTACTTCCAGGTCACTCTTTCTGTGTGATGTTCTGGATGCTTTTTGTCCAATTATTTATGATTATGGTGTGTATCAGATGAAATTGAACGGGAACTGGTTAAATAAAGCTTCAAAAGTTCCTCGCTTCAAACAATGTTTTTTACTCTGCACATGTATTTGCCTGCACAAGAGAAGTCATGGCCTAGGAAGTTGGAGGTTCGTCAACATGCTCCTCACCATGTCACTAAGGTGATGGATGACAAAGCCCTCCAATTATGGTGCAAACACTTAGACAAGCATTGCCAATTTCATAGTACCATTTGTTTGAGGATTACTTTGTGACACACCTATACAAGATGCTGTATGAGAAGAGTGGGGAGAGATTGGATTACACCCAAAATGTCTTATGAGATCAGCCCAATTTACCACTCCTTCAAACCCTGGACTAAAAAGTCAAAATGCCCCTGCATGCACCACTAAGAAGTGTTTGGTTGGAACTCTTGTGGAAAATTAAATCTGCTGATAATATTTTGGGAAAAAGAACAAGAAAGTGTTGTTGAATTTCATGGTTGTAACTGGAGATTGTTAGCTCAAAGAAAGGGTGGGCATCCACATGAACCCAAAGAAATTGCAGATGTTACTAAAAATTGTGTTGATCATGCCGAGTATTGGATAGAAAGAATCTATGGTGGGGATTCAAGTTTGCTGAGAAGCAGAAAAAGGAGAAGGATCTGTCTATGTTACCAGAGACGTGGGTACCCAGGGATGTACCCATCCTGAATAGGTGTGGGTATGGATCCTGATCCAAGTATGTCCTAGGTTTGCCCAAGGTTCATACTAGCAAACCAGAACCCCAAGGGAAAAAAGAGTTTTTCGAAATAAAACCCCTATTCCAGAAAAAAAAAACCATTTCTAGATCCTACAAGGAGGCATATATCATCTTGATTGTTTCCCTCTAGCACTCTACTCAACTTCCCAAATGAACAGTCTGGTACACCTACAAATAGTTTGGACTTTGGTGTTCAAAAACTATTCCTCGCCTCCTCCGGCACACCTCACTTCTAGCTATTACACCTTTGCCTTAATCAACTTGTACAATTACTTCCTTATCACTCTCTTGTACAGATATGTGAATAATTACTGGACTCATCGAATGTACAAGACATCATAGTATGGATTGGATTCACATTCAGCTCCCAATGAATGAATGAATGAAAGTTTTTAATAACGTCCACGAGGCCAAGCAGCCTATAGGACCCCAAGATATTAAACAATGCTGCCATGCACATAAGCCCCAACAAGCAGGCTACCTGCATTATGTCTAATTGGCATCTATTTCCTTTTTTTATCTTGGGTCTTATGCTATGAATCTTGATCAAATAATCTGCTGTTTTCGTTTGCCTTTCCTCTTCAAACAAGTTAATCAAGGAGCCAACATTTAAAATATCAATGTAATTGATCTGAATATTCTTGTAAGCTGGACACTCCATGATGTAGTGCCATTCTGTTTCCACTAACTCCAAAGTACAAAAACAACATATTCTATCTGCAACAACATAGTTTATAGTGGCGTTCACTAAAGGAGCTCAAATAACCAAATAGTGTAAGGTGTAGATTAATATATTGATTAATTATATATATTTATTAATTTATTATTTATAAATTTATAAATTCTTTATTTATACATTATTGTTAATAAATTTGAATATTAATATTTTTTATTTATTTAAATATATATTTATCATTTATATTTATTTTATTATTATATTAATATATTAAATTTATTGTTAATATACTTAATAATTTATATTTATTTTTAATATATTTATATTATTATTATGATTATTTTTATATATTTTTAATATATATATTGTGTGTATATATATATTGTACAAACATACCCAGCCGTACCAAACCCAGAAAAAAATTGGCGTACCCCCAAACCTGTACCCTAACCCTATACCTAAATCGACAACTTAGGGATCCATCTTACCCTAGGGCCTTGACTAAGCTTGATAATGATTTCAAGTGTGTTTTGATTATCATGGAAAATCCTTTCAAGATCATTCTAACGACCAAAGAACAAGATGAGATGGGTCTAGAAGTTTAAAAGGAACAGGATGCCCCTATGCAGTTGGCCAAGGAGATAGTTGGAGTTGAAGCACCTACTTTGGAAGAAGTTGGCGAGAGCATGGAACAAATTTCTAGGCGAGTGGAGGATGTTGCTGAGGGAGTTCACCCTATCAAAAAAGAAGATGGCCGGCCTCAAAAAAATGCGGCCAGAGATTGAAGTTTAAATAATCCATAACACGTGAACTCAAAGATCAAAGAATTGCAGATCATCAAGCTTTCTTGGGTGATGAGAATTCATCAAGACTTCAAAGTTCAAAAATTGTGTTAAGGACTTTGGTTTTCAAAAAAGCTAGATGGGGGGTGGTGTTGCCATGAAGCTGTGGATGAGCAAGATACTACAGAACTAGCTTTAGGACTATTCACTCTGCTTTAGAAATTGATTTTAACAATCTAACACCTGAGCAGGGGAGAGAATTGGTTAGGAATTGTGGGTGCCTATTGTTTCCAAGTTAGGACAATGGTCCTTCATGAAATATTGTAGAAGTATGAAACTAACAAGGCCTTTGGACAGAATATCGACTCTGGGAAAACAAGTAAATACTTTATTGGAATAGAGTTCGATATAGACAAGCAAATGTTAGCCTCCTAGGCATTGGAACCTTCTCATAAGAATCCTGCTTATGATCTCACTCCAGCAAACCTTAAAGTGAAATTATGGATTTTTAAAGGTTGGAGAGGTCAAATTTGAGGGTTCATCCAAGGCAGTCCTTGGCTATTCTCAATCTAATTACCTCAATGTCAAACAAAAGACAGTGGTTTATAAAACATTGAAGACAAAGGTCCTACAAATGAGGAAGGAAGAAAATGTGGATCTCAGGGCAGTTGTTAAAAAGGATGAAATTATTAGAAGGATCAAATAAAGAACTGTAACTAGGCCCTGTCTGAGTGTGCCTCATGTTTCACTTCTTCCATACTTCCTACTTCCCCCTAGGTAGGTCCTTCATCAACTCGTGTCCTCAAGTGCTGATTGTCAGTTGAGAAATTACAAGCCTAGGTTGAAAGGATGGCTTTTTGTGATAAGCCAAACGAAAAAGGAAAGGGAGACAATAATTGAGCAGAATAAATTGAGGGCAAAAAAAGAGTATGTTAAGACTCGATTTAAGGAAACCCTCAAGGAACTATTGGCCCATAGGTTGCAAGATGTGGATAAGTCTGCTGATGCCCTGTGTGACTCAATAAATAAGCTGAGGAGGGTGAAGGATCAGAAGAGAATTGCCTTGGAGGCAATTGCTCCCATTAAAGGCATATGAGCATTAATGGCTTCAATGGTAATAAAGGTGTCCAACAAAGTGATAAAGTTGGATGAGGAAGAGTTTTAAGAATAAGACCATCTTTTTTGGACCCAAGACCAAAGCAATTACGGAAACCCTTGAGTAAATGTGCAAGTTACTAGATAGGGTTGACTCCCACATCATAGTTGGAAAACTCAAACTTGGCAGCCCAAAACTTTGACCCAGACTCAAGACTTGGAACAATACCGGCAAAAAAAAGACATAATTACACAAAAAAAATACATAATTATATGAA
The DNA here is from genome assembly GCA_027924645.1 of Cunninghamia lanceolata. Classification (NCBI taxonomy): domain Eukaryota; kingdom Viridiplantae; phylum Streptophyta; class Pinopsida; order Cupressales; family Cupressaceae; genus Cunninghamia; species Cunninghamia lanceolata. The sequence goes on from BSBN01000066.1 coordinate 5,816,802, forward strand.
AAAAAAAACAGAAATTAAAGCATTTAAAGAACACTTAAGTCTATAATGATCATCAATTTGCCATAATTCAAAGAATACATGTCATATGACCCTAAAAAACTCAAAATTTGAAAATTCATAGTAAAACAATACATTGTATTACTATAAAATTATAAATAATAATTGTTTAATTGTTGACATATGTCATAAACAGCCAAATACAACCCACATCCTCTTCTTCCCTTTCCTACTACTAGTCCTTCTAAGGACCGAATTAGAAGGCAAATCAAAATCAACATGAGGAGTGATTGATTCCTCAAATATGTCTTCATCTTCCTCCAATGCCTCCACCTTTGTTGCTGCTCTCTCCAATTCAATGAGATCTTCATTAATGAACATAATGTCTATTTTTTCAGCAGTCCAATCAGCAAATAGATCAATGGCATCCAAGTCAATGGCATCATGAGGAGGACCTTCCACCTATTTGGTTCTGAGGCAAAGGCGGTACTAGACAAAGACAAGGGCAATGAGGCACTCCTAACCTGTTTCTCTTCTTGGTGGGATTGCTCTCGAATAGGCTCCAATTGTGTTCACACCTAGAAGCACTACAAAGCTGAGACAAAACATAGATAGCTAGCCTCTAAAGATTTGGTGTGCCAGAGCAATAAATCTCCCACCACAAATCTACAAATAAAATAAGCTAAAATTTATAGACCTCATTTTTTTTCCTAGCTGCTAGTTTTTCCTCCTTCGAATGACTTGAGCTAAAGAGAAGAACCTCCCCTCCACACGCTTGAAAACCTCCAACTCATCTAAAATTGTCTCTAATGTCTTTGTTCATTGCCATTCCCTCTATGAATGAAGTAAGGTCTACCATGACCTCCTTGTCAGCCTTAAACATATCAGAGAAGTAATCTTTTAGGTTCAAGTAGTACATCGAGGCATGTGTTGGTTGGTGGAGTTGATTCGTCCATCCACAATCAATGATGCACCAAATGATTCATATTTTCTTTTGTTACCACCATGGTAATGCAATATGGCATCTTCAACCATATCCAAGGCCTCACAGAGGTAACCCATCAAAATGCCATCTCCATCCACCAAACGCAAAATCTTGACCAAATGCTCAGTCACCTTAAAATTGAATAATAAATTTTAATTTATTAGAAAATTAAAAAAATAACTTCAAAAAACAATAGCAAACAGATAATTCTCTATAAACTTATGTTAGTAATTGTTACTTACTTTGAGTATCTCCTCTACATTTTTTATGAACACCTCATCAAAAATAATTTTTGCATTCTTCTCCCCTTTGGTTATTTTGAAATATGAGAGTCCATCTATTGGTTCCCAAAAACACAGGCCCTCTTCTCTAACACCACCATCAAGAGTGACACAAAGGGGAAACAAATATCACAAGCAAGGAGAATGATATATCAACAAAGAGAGGATGGTTTTGGTCCAATGCATAGGATAGGTCAGTTCCTCTTCTTTTCCAGGCTCTACAAAACTTGGGGGGGTATTCCCTTGAGGTCTAAGTATATGGAAACAATTTGAAATAAGACTTTGACTACCACACCCTCATGGCAATCAAGAGCAAGCCTATGGGACCTCACTAACAACAGATTAAAAAAAGCATATGTCATGTCCCCGTTTCTGGCTTGATCATCAAGTGTATAATGGATTAGCCTATTCCTCATTCCCGGAGGCTAATTCTAAATAATGAGGGAATGAATTGGTTTTTGACTAACTCAATCTTTGTTTTGCAAGAACAATGTCAAAAATCCAAAATTTTGGCTAAGTTTGGGTCAAGGCGCACTTTGTTTCTATCCTAACCTCATGTGGCGCCAAGGAGAGAAACAACATGATATAAAGCCCTTCATTCATTCCAACTAGGGCACTTAGGACGGAAAGAATGTTTTGATTCTCAAAGTGACTCATACATTGCAATTTTTCTAAGAACAAGATTAAGTGGACACTAGGCGCACTTTTCCATCCACACTGACCTCAATGTGCGCCTAGGGTGTTGAAAGCATACAAACAAGTTGGAGAAACCTTTTTAGACAAGGCGCTGGTTTGACACCCAACAGACATTCAATGAGCGCCTAGGCGCCTGTCCCTGTTCCTGCATACCTTAATGAGCGCCTAGTCTATTTGGGGAGCTAGATCATGATGAAACCAACTTGAAATAGCGCCTAGTGGATTGAAAGGTTATTTGCATCTCCAAAGAGTCAGGTTTGGTTTAGAAAATCATCCTTTCAATCAAAGTTGTCATCTAAGTGTTAAGAAGTGAAGGCGCTCTTCTAGGACTCCATCACCTCAAGAGGGTGTTTAAGCTAGATAAGGCGCGGATCTTCTTCTTCTCTAATTCCAATTGGCACCTAGACTACAGAAAGCCTCTTTTGGGCGCCTAAACTTGATAAGGCCATGAGAATCACCATTTGACCTTTCAATTGGTTGAGGAAGATCGAATTTGCTTAAGGAATCCTCCATCAAGGCAAGTTATTGATCAAACAAAGGAAACATCAAATTGTAGAAGGCGCACTTCCATAGAGTAGCATACTCTAGACGCAATTCCACCCTCCTTTTGGCGCCTATCATCAAGAAGGGATATTAGATATTCCTTGGACAAGTTATGAGCATTGGAACTTTGTGAAGTCTTCAAGGAATCTTGGGCGCCTTAAATATCCTCCACCAACTTGGGTTTGCGCCTATTCATATTCCAACTTCCTTCTTGAAGCGCCTAAGGTTATCTTGATGCCGGACAAGTATTTTGGTGTGTTTTGAAGACTTCAAAGGACTTCATCCTGCTAGGCGCATTTCTTGGCATTCACTACCTTCAACTGGCGCCTAGATTCTGAAGGAGAATACTTGCAAGTATGGGCGCACTTTCCTTGTGATGGAGCATCAAATTGGCGCCTAGAACTCATAATGCATGAAGTGAGCGCCTAGACTCCAGAGGGCTCATTTGGGCGCCTAATCTTGAATCAAAGTCCAAAAAGTCTTCATTGAAGGATTGATAAGTGTTTGAAAACATATAGAATCGCCAGACTTCACTAGGCGCATCTTCATGCCTCTACACCCTCAGATTGGCGCCTAGCATTTAAACACCTCCTTAATAATGTTGTTTTGGCGCCTAACCTTGGAAGCAATCTAGAGCATCTATAAACTCTATTTGGCACCTAAAATTGGCAAAGCGCAACTTCATGAAGAGACCACCTTAACTTGGCGCCCAAGTCAGAAGAACCCTGAATCTGCGCCTAAGAGTTTCTAGAAGGAGATAAGGTTGTTACAACTACCTGAATGCCCATTGGTCAGAAGGATAGCATTTGGATCCGTGTCAGGGCCTCTGGATAAGATTGCCAACTCAAAATGAGTCATCAGATGGAATATTCCCTTGGATATGCTTCTTGGGAAACGTGCCTTGGTTCCTCTTTGTGCATTGAAAAACGTGCCTTCATTGCCTTTGGAAGGCCTATAAAAGGAGGAGCTCTCTCATTCATTTGGTATCTTTTCATTTTGACGAAAATCTCTCTGCAAAGCTATTTAGCTTGTATTCTTGAGGCCTGCGAGTTTCAAGTGTTGGGGTGATGCTCCCTCAACTGACAAGGTGATGCTCCCTTGTTGTATTGTGAGGTGTTGACATTCAGTTGACGTCATTGAGTTTGATTAAGTTGATCAAGTGTGGAAGTCATTGTAATCATCAAGGCTCCCAGGCCTGCTTTTTGTAATTCCATTTGAATAAGGTTGTAACTTCATGCTATTGAAAGCATTATCCATGTAATCAGACATTTGCAAGATGATTGAATCAAGTAATAAGACAAGTACCCATCTTTAAGGTTGATTCATTCAAGTAGTTATCTTTGATGTATATCTTTAAGTTGTTGAGTAGTTGATGAGTTGAAAGCAAGTAAAATTGTTTAAGTAAGGAAAAATTCTAGTAGAATTAGTTGGGTATCTTACAGCATATAAGTGCACCCAAAATATAACCGATTTCAATCACTAAAGATGAATCCCCTTAACATTGCATACACACTTATATCTTTCCTCCACATCATTATAGCCCTCTAAATATTTATCTGACATGAGCTCACTAGATATATCCACTTGTAAAACAATGGACTGCAATGATGAGACGAACTCCTACATGCACAAACCACTAAACATTTATCTAACACTAACTCTCTCAAAATATAGCAATGATAACAATGCTGGTTTGTGGATGCACGCAAAACCTAAACTAATCTTCCTACTCCTAAATTATTGGTGAATGATGTTTTCATTTTAAGGCATATGATTGACCATGAATTTCCAAGACCGGCGCCTATCTAGTGGGTAACAAAGTCACAGTTTATCAAAGAAAGAGCAATGAAGTGAAGCATACAGAAAAATATCTAAGCATATGGATGCATCACATGACGAACATCAAACAACAGAACATACTTAATAATCCAGAATCATATTGTTGATGTGTTTTTTATGCACATGCAAACTCAGAATAAAATACTAAGTATTCTATCCTCTCTTGAATAAAGTCTCTCAAAGGCTAAGCAATGTGATCCCGTGAGACAACTCCAAGGTTCATGATATGTCAGGTCTTGACTTTGAATGAATAGACTCAGTAGTTGATGTGATAATGTCGGTGATCACAAAGGGACTTACGCTGAATTGACTCCTTACTTCACTTGAATATATTATTCTCCTTTGTGGAATGGAACTTCTTCTAACCGGCTATGAAAGAAAATGAAAAAGGTAAGGGTTAAGAGAGCTAATCTAAGGACAATGAAGTAATGAATGATGTGTAGATAGACAAATTCCTCATGAGACCTGACTCCGCTTCGCCATGAGAACCATCAACTACACGAAGCAGGTGCAATCTTCTAAGGTAACCCAATGATTTTCATATTGCAAACAAACATCCAAACACCCACAGCTGGCACAGCTTGAACAAGTATTCACAATCGAACTAAAGCAAATGGAGGTTCTGGCTAACTTTGCAAAGTGAATTGCCTTCGACAATCCACAAAAAGTATGAACCAAGAGGAATTCATCAAATATCTTTGCATATACTCATTACGTCAATGAACTTCTAATCTATTATTTAATCTACTTGGAAACATTTCTCAATCACATCCAAGAAATTAGAAACCATGTTAACATTCCAAAACCACAAGATCACCATGAAACTTCCAACAATGAGCTTGTTATTAATCTTGAAGTGTTTGATTTACAATTTCACATGTCTCTTCAATGATTTAAAAGAGTCTCCTCTACTCTACTCCTATTCTACTTCTACTCTAAAAGGTCTTCCCCTTTACAAATGAGAGAAGTGAGCCCCTTTTATAGACTTCAAAATTACATTAACAGCCAGGATTGAGACAACAAGGCAGTTTGTTACAAAAGTTACTATTTTTAGAACATTGAATGCGGACGGATGATGTGGTAGACTGTGATTGGATCAATGTTGTGCACGTGCCACCTCAGCATCGAGCAAACTAGTTTGATTTCTTTGTGTTCATATTGCTCGGAATGTTTTCCCAAATTTTATCATTTTTTCCTCGAATAGTCTTCAAACTTGAATTTTCACCTCTGGAACTTGGCTGCTTCGAACTTGAAACTTGGGAATCTGTCGAATTTCTTCATGTCTTCCATGCCTTAGTGCAATTTATGGATTTATGTACTTGCTCATTTCTCTTTTTGCAGCATTCTTGTCTTCATGTAGGATCCTAATTGGGACGGTGATGTTTCATGCGTGAGTTCGTGAAGTAGATTTATGCATGATGGATGTCCTTCCTCCTTCTGCTTGATCTTGATGTAGACATTCTTCCGTGTGTTGCAATGAAGTGCTTGGATCCTGAACATTTGGAATGAGTTTTCCTCCAATTGGAACAACTTCAATGACCTCTAGCAATACTTCTTTCATCCCTTGGACTCTCTTTGTGCAAGCTTTTGTCTCACGGATTCTCCATCACAATGCAAGGATGCTCCAAATCAGCACCAATCTGCAAATACCAGCATTTGAATTAATGTTTGAAATGAATGCTTGAAATAATAATTTGAACTTGCATATATATATATATATATGCAAGTTCAAATTATTATTTCAAGCATTCACTTCAAACATTAATTCGTGCTTGGATCCTGAACATTTGGAATGAGTTTTCCTCCAATTGGAACAACTTCAATGACCTCTAGCAATACTTCTTTCATCCCTTGGACTCTCTTTGTGCAAGCTTTTGTCTCACGGATTCTCCATCACAATGCAAGGATGCTCCAAATCAGCACCAATCTGCAAATACCAGCATTTGAATTAATGTTTGAAATGAATGCTTGAAATAATAATTTGAACTTGCATATATATATATATATATATATATCACCTCAAACCTAACTCGCTAAGTTAGCTTCCTTGTGGTTTTCCATGAAAACTTGTTCTTTATCTCCTTTAAGGCCGACTTGCCTTCAATCCAAGCGCAGATTTGAAATGCCTATGTTTTGAGCGCTATTTTGAAGGTTGTATGTATTGAACTTGAAATTGCAACCTTCTTCTTAAAATGTGCCTAAGGGAGTTGAGCGCTCATTTGGAATGTTCATGTATAAAAGCTGTAATGCAAGCCTCCTCTTGAAGTGCGCCTGAGGGATGTTGACGCTGATTTGAGGTCAGCACGTATAAAATGTTGTTATGCAAACACCTATCTAAAGTGCACCTAAAGTGTATGTTTAAGTGCTCATGTATGATGTCAAACCTGTCGATTGCAAAGTTATCCTCCAAATATACTTGGGCGGACTTCTTGGGCAGTTATGTATGAAATGCATTGTGCAAAACTAAGCTGAAAGTGCGCCAAAGAAGTGTTTGAGCGGCCTTCTTGAACCAGCTTGTATAAATCAAATTTGTGCAAAGGGCACTCAAAAGTGCGCCTCTACTTGGGCGGCCTTTTCATGCTTGCGTGTATTAGATGTGCATTGCAAAGGTACCTTGAAAGTGCGCCTAGTTTGATAGGTTTATGAATCAAGCGCTGATTTAGTAGTAGTATGCATAAACTTCATTATGCAAACCTCTCCTCAAAGTGTGCTTATAAGACTATGGCGCTAATTTAAGATTCTAATGTATGAAAATTGATATGCAAGGTGGTCTTGGAATTGCGCAAGAATCCAGGCGGTCATCTTGGAGAGGTATGTATGAAACTTGAAAATGCAGAGGGAACTCAAGAGTGCGCCAAGACTAAACAATGAATAAATGCAAATTTCAGATGGGTTTGTAAAATTTTAAAAATACAAGACACCCTTAGAAGTGCGCCAAAGAGGATAAGCGGTCATCTTGGACAAGTATGTATGATTTTTTTAAGTGCAAAGCGCAGATTGCAGATAAGCTTGCATTTGGCGCTTCATACAAAGGCACCTTGAAAGTGTGCCAAAGAGGAGTCTGAGTGGCCTTTTGGGTTGAGTATGTATATTTTCACAATGCAAAGTGATCCAAAAGGTGCGCCAAAATCTGGGCGGCCTTTTTAGACTAGCATGTATAAATGACATTTATGCAAAAGGCACCCAAAAGTGCGCCTCTGTTTGGGCAGGCATTTCAAGTGGTTACGTAAAAATGCATTATGCAAGGTCCCTCTAGAAGTGCGCCTAGAGAGACACTCAACCAATTTTTGCCAATTTTGACCCTCTAAATTCCGATTTCGTTGTACCTTGATTGAATCACTTGATTCACTTCATGATGTTCCGGAGAGACTTATCATTTAGTTCACAGAGGAGACTAAGTCTGAAAACACTTCCTAAGATCTTACAAGCTCAAGACTACAAAAAAGGTGGGTCCCCATTTGCAATGGGGCAATGTGTGATTAGGTCACAACACATACTACATAAATCCACGTGCAATGAAGGAATGACCATTACAAAAGCTTGCAATGAATTGAAGTGCTGCGACACTTATCAAATCCACATTACAACCATACCAGCAAGTGTGGTAAGAAGAAACCTTAACTTGATGTTACAAGTTCCTCTAAAAGTATACACACAATCATGGGGACATTCTGTTGATAACATCCCTTTACGTTATTCCAACTGGAAGCTTCAAAAAAGAATGCCTTTTCAAAGAACTAGATGAGCATGAACTAAAACCCTAGAGCAAACTCAACACTTGCAAGCATCTAGAAATTGGTTCAACAACCAACAACAATACATTGTATTTCATGAATATATAGCTCCTCATTTCCACTGCTGCAGTTTGGGCAGGAATCATCAACCCCACCTACCTCTCTACTTCCTCCATCAACTTCATTCAATACTCTACTTGCAATTCACTTTCATGGTGTTCATGGGTGATACAGACGTTTGGAACTGAAGAACTTGCGAAAAAATCGCGTTAAAACACATTACAGGTATTAAAAAATGCTTTGTCGGAGATTTGGCAGCCCGTTGAACTATTATGTCAGTGTTTCAACAAATTCAATGCTTGTTGAACTCGCCGACGCCTCTTTTATGTTTCCTTTTCCTTTGCTTTTCATAACCCGTCGGCAAATCAGCGAGTTCAAGGTCTGTTGAACTCACCGACAAGCCCTCCTTGTCTCTTCTCTATCTTTTTTTTTATCTCCTTTATCCTGTTTGTCACATTTTCAACGAAATGGTGACCCATTGAACCTTTCGGCAAGTTCAAAGGTTCTTGAACTTGCCGAAATTCCGAAGCCTTTGTCTTTTTCTTTCCTTTGCTTGGCTTTCTTTTCTTTGTCATCTTCATTTCTCCCTTGCATCCCTTCCTTACATTCCTTGTTATCTCCTTTGTTTTTGTTTTCTTTCTTATTTCCTTACCTGTCGGTGTTTCGGAGTTTTGATGTCTTGTTGAACTCTTGTCAGCAAGTTCAAAGATCCTTGAACTCGCTGACAACCATTGCTTTTCTTTTGTCTCTCCATCCTTACTTCGCAGCCCAAGTTGACCAAGCCCACTACTAAGTTTTGTTACTGAATGAACCAAATTAACCAAGTCCATAAGCCCTTCTACTCACAAAGCAGCAAGCTTGGAGATCCATGAGCTAATATCCAAATATTGATGACAGAATGTGCTGAACAGTTTAAAAATGGACAAACGCCTCCTTTGGTGGTGTTTTTGCATTTTTGAATGGCTACAGGCATGAAATTTTCATTAAAATGCTATTTCAAACCTCATTATAGAGCTCTCTAACTTCTCCTTTGCATGGAATCTTACATATCAATTTTTAGAATTGCCTCTCCCGCATTTGAATTTTAATTTTGGCTTTTCTTCCCATGAGATATCTGAAGCCCTATTCTTCCATTACCTATGAACTCCCTGCAACTTTCCTCCATAGCCACTACAACTCCCATTGTTTACCCACCTCCAAAACCTATAACCTCACACTCCTCTCCATTTCTAAAACCTTGGCATCTTGGAAATTCTGAATTTCCCTTATCCCTTTCCATACACCAAAGCACCTCCACACATTGTAGAAAGCTTTTGGGATTTGTAATCATTTAAGTATTTTTATTTACTAGCACATTTACACTTAGGCCAGCACACACTTCCAATTTTCCATCTATTGCACATTGAGGTTGAAAGAAACCAAACAGGGACCTGATTGAGGCAGGTTCCCAAGCAGCCACACCAATTTTTCCTGTGCATTCTACAGATTTCAGCCCCAATAACTGCCTATAGGTTTATCAAATCCATAACCTGCAAGCACCATGGCCACCGGTAGATCGAGGCATTAAAGTTGTTCAAATCTGAAGTTCCAAAACCTAAGGGTCACAACCACACTGTACCCGTCACCACCACAGAAGGATTAGTCTCAACTGCAATCTACAGTTTCTGAGTCTTGAAGTTGTTTCTCCTGTTTCTGCACACTTCTTGTTTTCAGTACTAGGTCATTACCACACCGGTACGATCGCAGCCACCCCGTAGCAGTCTCCACTGCACTATTCCAGATTTCTATCCAAAAGTTGTTCCAAATCATCTGCATATCAGTGTTCCAGTCTTCCACCACGTCTATCAGCCTTCTTCTGCTCCAACCATCAAACCAGGGTTGCTTTTCTTTCCTTCTTTGTCATTTCCAATAGCTTAGCTAGTTTCTTTATATAAAACCCAACTCTAGTATTGTTTAGCTAACGTAGCATTTCATTTACAATATTGTTTATTTCCTTTATGCTTAAATGGAGTAAATGAATAAATTAGTTTAAACAATACATGTAATTATAGATTAAACACTTAAAATTATTCTAAAATTACTGCAAAGTAAATAGGACCATTCGTTTGGCATAAAACCTACCATTTAAAACTCTAATTATTTGACTTGGTTTTAACCTTTGTCATTACTGGGTCAATATTGACTCTGCAACTCAAACTTATTATAGTCCTTAACTATGAATATGGGTGATTATAATTTCATCACTTGACATATGACTAGAAGTCTAGAACCACAAAGAGTTTTTCTTCTGCTTGGCATTGCCGGTGTACAATCTAGATGTATCAGGTCCTTGCAGGTTTTGCATGCCCACTGAAAAATGGGAAAAATGTATGGGGGTGAATTGCTCTATTTATTCCACTTAATAATGGTTTTCCATTTTCAAAATACAAAATCTTTTTTCATTGTACATAGCCACAATTTGGATAGAAACAGAATACAAAATGTTATAAAGGGGCTACTCCAATGTAAAGCAGGCTACTCCAATTTAAAGCAGGGGCCGACAACTTTCCATCCCATTATGTTGATTTTTGTACCAATCTGGACGTATTCACATAAAATATTTTGGTTGCAAAGATGACTCTATAACCCAGATTCTGTTCACTTAAATTGGTTATTTAAAGACGCTTTATGAAACGTTGCAGGACTCTTTTAATCAATCAATCTTTTGCAAAATCTAAGGCATGTGGCTGGTATGAAAAGACCCCAAGTACTAGCTGACCTCCAAGATGTTCAGACATGTCCGTTTAATTTTTAATTTGTTCATACACACTATACTATCGCTTTACCCATTGCTTAAACCTATGAACTGTAAAATCCTATTGTAACAGTCCAAAAGAAAATCTTGAATGATCTATAAAATAAAGAAACACAGAAGTCAATCTAGAAGATTTTGCAGACTAGTTTCTATTATCTCAAAGGAACTCTACTGAGGAATAAAGGCTCTTACATTGGTGATTAAACTAGAAATTCAAATGAGTCAACCAATCTTTCTTGCAAAATGTAAACTATGCAATTCAAATTTGAAGTCCTACAAGGTGTTGCCAATCCTCCAAGAAGTTTAAACTTGTCAGGATTGAACTCGTCATGAATCTCATAAAAAACCCATGACCCCTTCTTAATCCCCACCACCTTTATGCCTTTATTGAAAAAAGCCTATATTAGAAAAAACAGAATAAAGAAATTATATTAACATCCACTTGTGCACAAAGTTGGTCAATTGAACCAAAAAATGCATCCATTACCAATAGAATATTACTGCAGTAAAAAGAAACCTAGCAACTCAACAAGTAACTTAACAATTAGAGAAAAACGGCCATGACATCCAGAGTAAACAAATGCAAGCAGTCATTTTTGGAGGGTTTTCCATGAAGAAATAGGCCATCAACCAAACTTAATGCTGAATTTGAAACGTGCAACTATTGCAATTTATTTCAGTCTAAACATTTCAAGCTAGCTAATTCCAGAAATTGCATACCTCTTCTCAATACATTTGTCAAAGCAAGTTTGAGTAAGCCTGCATCAAAGAACAGACAGCACTCTCACAACTCAACAATTCGCCCATTTATATCAAATATAGTGACAACTACTAAATGCTTACAAAATCCATATCAATCCAGTCAATGTAAAAATGCCTTAACACCTTATAAAGAATTTTCAGAAAATGTGCGGCACTCCAGTTCATTAAAAATTTAAAACCCATAAATGCAGACCTGGCATTATAATTGCCACAAAAGGTCCTCAAAAAGAGCACAAAAGTTTTAATCAAATTTTAAAGAGTAGTAGTATGTTCATGCCTGGCACCAAGAGATCAAGATAGTTAAAAGTAAGTAAATATAAACTCGAATCATGTATTAAAAAGCATGTAATAGATGACATAATATAGTCCTGACTAATTTAAAAACACACATATAGCAGATCTTACCAAATTTAAAATTGAATAGTGATCTTTTCAGCAAAAAGGGACTTGGGAAGCAAGGGTAGGAACCAGGTTGTAGTAATTGAGAGAGTATAATAAGCAATCCATATTATTTGTATTATGCTTAAATCTAAGAACTCGAGGGAAAGGATTAAAGTCATAAAATTTATTATAATGAATTCAATAAACTCTCAGGAAATTCGAAAGTTTTTCTAAACTTTTACAAGGCTCGTTCCTTTCTTGTTCTGGTTCTAATTCAGGTTCAGGTTCAGGTTTGCCGGTTCAGTTCTCGGATTCAGCAAAAAAAAAAAGGTTGGGTTTGTCCATTCAAAAACATATAAAAATCATATATATATATATATAATTCCCATTTCTCATTATATCCTCAAAACGTTTATTTATTAAATAGTAAACTATAAAAGCCATTTCCATAGTAATAAATAAAACCTCCTCATCAATTTAATAATAGCCATAGAATAACCCTTTATTAAATTTCTATCAATTTAAATTTTAAACCTTCACAGACTCCAAACAAATGTTGAAATATATTCTGTACACACATATATTGAAGTAAAAAGTGCAAACGATGGCACAGCAGAAAAAACAGGATGGCACACAGCGGCAAAAAAAGCCTGAATCAGGGAAAACTGTCTGACAGCAGACAACTGCATACAACGGGCTTTTATTAGTTCCTGCTCAGCCAAGGAAGAACGCCTACACACAGTGGATTTATGCCAGCAACAGCAGAGAGTGAATATAGGGTTTCTAGGCAAACAGAATGGCATCATTTAGTTTCAAAAAGATTTTAAAAAGGTGGTTTTCCTGAGTGGGATCACCTTAGTTCATTTTGGGTCCGCCCCAGTTCATCCGGGATAAACCCACAGGCATTCTGCCACTCCCCGGCCACACCGAACAGGATCCCGAACCAAATTCAGATCAGACCCAGATCCAGGGCCTCTGAGTGGCGAACTGGTAACTTAACTTTTGGTACAATCAAATGAACAGATTGAAAGAGACAAGCCATTTGAGCAAGGATGATTCCTTTCTCAACTTTTCTTTGTTGCCAAACTTCTTTAGATAAAGATAACCATTGTAAAGAAGTGAATAGATTTGCTATTAGATAGCCTAAGAATAAAATCTCTTCTGTAGATGGAATTCCTGCTCAATATTGGAAGGATAATTTGATAAAAATTGTAATGTAAACTTTTGAGATTAGTTCATTAGAGCACAAAATCAATAAATGTCTACCAAATCTTATTATGAACGAAAACCAAAATAATAATCAATAAAATTGAGTTTGGTTACGTTATCAGATGTTTCACATAAATTTATATCTAATCCTTTGTCTAAAAGGTTGAGCCCTATCCTCCTTATTTAATCTCGGATGCTAGAGCAGGTTGTACAGAGAGTAGATTTGTTTTAGATAATCTTTTACCAAGCCAAGAAGCTATGTCATGGACTGAATTGGTGAACTCCCTCAATGGGAGTCAGTGACTTGGAAAAGGATTTTGACACCACTGAGCTTCCATTTGTTAATGTAATATTAAACAATCTAGGTTTTGGCCCTAGATTTATACAACTGGTTCTACCCACATTCAAAAATATTCCACAATCATTGTGATTAATGGATCTGTCAGATGTTTTCCTCTCCTAAGATCAGTACACCATTGCTTCCTTATTTGTTTTAGGTTCTAGCAGTTGAAGTGATTCATTACTTGTTATGAGATTTTACTTAAGACCCACCAGTGGAAGGGTTGCCTCTTCTTATAAGGGAACACCTGTGGATGTTCAGTTTGCAGATAATATATTAAAATTTCAAGGCTTCAAAAAGGAGAATTTGTCTAACTTGAATTTAAGCAAATTTTAATTTACGTATTTCACAGCTTCTGAATCTAATATTGACCTGCAAAAGACTCATGCTCTTGGCTGGATAGATTACCCACCAGAATGACTGGCAAAGCAGAATGAGTTGCCATAGTCCCAATGAGGTAATAAGACATCTTGGAATGGTTTTCGTACCGATGCTTCTCTTATGCACTTGGTCATTAGTTCCGTATAGAATTGAAATGAAGCAAAACAAATGGCATTAATATTCTTCTTCTTCTTGGGATGTCCAACATCTGTCACAGAATTTATTTCAGATTTTTCTTTATACTTTCCTCCTTGATGTTTTTTAATTTCAGCCAGCTATTTATTTTAGACTCTTCTATATGCTTCTCTTCATAATGTTTTTTTAATTTCAACCAGCTTTATCAAAAGGATATGATGGCAACAGACTTTTTTGTCTGATGGCAACTCTTCCAGGAGAAGGCATGCTACTAATTGGAATTTAATAATTTATGTGCTCCTAGACATAGGAGCGGAATTTGCCTCAAATTTCAACTCCAAGACATTGTTCTAGCCCCTACATGGATTTTAAAGATGATTCATTACAATAGACCATGTAAACAGTTGATCAGGCAACATTGTTGGGGGTTTTCCCCTACATAAACACACGACAGAACTTTTCTCTTTGACTTTGTATGTGGCAATTCCATCATAAAATTTCAAGATTCTGCTTAGTTTGATTTTATGTGGAAAGATTAAGAGTTGGTTAAAAATTATCTATTTTTCTCTTATGTATTTGTAATTCAAGTATGGAACAGATGGAAAGTCATTCATACTACATGCTAGAATCTTTAAATGAATGGTATGCTCTTGCAAAGATGAAGGATTGTTCTACTTTGAATTAGAGAAAATTGGACTTGATCTTACTTTTAAAGCCAATCTGTGTTAATTAATGGCTGGGTCTCTTGGACAGAACCAAACAGCAAATATAGAATTAAAGAACATTAGCAGAAGAACATTTTCTTTGCTTCAGAAAACCCTTGGTTTCTTCTCCCTTACTCTTAAATTGATTTCTTGTTGAATGGTTGAGAACATTAGCAGAAGAACATTTTCTTTGCTTCAGAAAACCCTTGGTTTCTTCTCCCTTACTCTTAAATTGATTTCTTGTTGAATGGTTGAGAGATGGTGAAATCAAATGATAAATGTCTTTTCATTCCCTTGTAAGTATGTTTATAATATAAATATAATGTCAATGACTGTTTCACTGGTAGAAAAGCTCAATGCAAAATAATATAAAAGTGAGAACAGTTTGCCTGGTCAAAACAGTTTAAATACTTATTTGTCCAAAACGAACCTCAATCTTGAACAGCATCTGCAGAGTTTGTTTGAAATTTAATTTCAGAGAAAATTTTCAAGATCCCAAACCTTCTACGAATGTGAGCATGGGCCTTTGAGGTGGATGAGATGGCTGGATAGTTGGGGAGAAATGATTAAACACCTAAAGGCATTCATTTGTTTGATGATAACTGATCTCAAATTTAAAATTCATGTTTACAATATGCTATTATGGACAACTTCTGACTGATTTCTTATAATGAGGCACTTGGACTTTGTGTATAAAAGGAATATTAAATAAGGAAAAATTGAAAGAAAATGAAAGAGTGCTCACAAACTTCAATGCACAAGACATCTCTTATTTGGTTTTATCGACGTGCTAATACGGTTGCAAGTTCTTGAAAATGATTTTCGAGGGTTGTTAATTGCTGGCTGATTTTCAAAACATCAAGAAATAGAAATGTTGAGATGTTGAGACAAATAACATCTTAGAATGAAATTCCTGCTTGGCAACCTCCCTCTTGTTGAGTTCTTTAGCTCAGTTCGAAACTTCTGCACAGGTTCAGTGTGAATGTGCAAGTAGTTCGAGTTATTTCTATTTTGAAATTCACTTTAGTGATTAAAGTGAAAATCTTTAATTTAGTTAATTAATTCTAATAAAGTGCAGATAAGCACTAATGACTTAGACTTATCTTTCAAGTCATCTCCTGCATGAGATAAGTTTGCTTTCTTTTTGAAAGCTAAGAATGCTTTTCTGGAAGACTAGGTTTTTAGCTGAATAGTAGAAAAATAGATGCAAAATAGAAAATTAACATCTCAAAGCAGTGTAATATTTATGTGCAACTGAAGGACTGGTTGTGGAGGCTTCCTTGTAAGCTTTTGAAGGAATGCAAAGCGTATTATAAGGTGTAAAATATCTGTGTTTGGTGTTCATCGCCGTTTCCGCTGTTTGAATTTCAATGATTTGTGTGATTAATTCAATGTTTATTTCAGCATTAGAAAATTATCCATCGTGATAGAAATTTTCAACATGGTATCAAAGAGTAAGGCAAGAGCAAACAGTGCAGCCTAAAGGACATTCAGGGGTTTCCAATGTGAAGAAATTGCATTGTTTCTTAAAGGAAGGATCCATAGCAAGAAGGAAACCACGCAGAATGATTTTGAGTTACAATCACGTGCTGATTTTTGTGATGAAAATTGCGGCCTAGCTGAAGGTAAAATCGCGCAATTTTTTTAGAAACATCGCAGGTATTTTCATGGTGAAAATCACTACCTATCCAGAGATTCACACGGCCAATTGGTGAGTAAAAATCGTGGTTTGAAGGC
The DNA here is from genome assembly GCA_027924645.1 of Cunninghamia lanceolata. Classification (NCBI taxonomy): domain Eukaryota; kingdom Viridiplantae; phylum Streptophyta; class Pinopsida; order Cupressales; family Cupressaceae; genus Cunninghamia; species Cunninghamia lanceolata. The sequence goes on from BSBN01000066.1 coordinate 5,833,380, forward strand.
GGCAGCGCACAAGATTTTTTTTGAGGTAAAAAATCACGCACGTATTCGTGGTGAAAATCACCTCTAATCTGCAATGAAGAAAATCACGCCATTTCAAGGAAATCACAGCACCTGAGGACATTTTCTAGTTGCAAAAATCCACGGACAGTAAGGCTTTGCAGGTCTCGCGACAACCAAGAAGGATCCACAACCAAGAAGGGAGGATCCGCAACCAAGAAGAAAGGATATGCAGCCAGGAAAAGAAATTCGCGGCCAAGGCAATTGTTTTATGTTTTAAAACCGTATCCAGGGCAAACAAACCCACAACTAGGGTTTTATAAAAGCAACGATTTGGGTTTCTTCCACAATTTTCAGATTCTACGACTAGGGTTTGAAGTTGCAGCAAGTAGGATTTTATTATACCAACAAATCAAAAGGGTTTTTAGAACAGCTAGGGTTTTGAAACAATACCTAGGGTTTGCTAGGACAACAAACGAGCTAGGGTTTGCAGAAGTGACCAAAGTTTTTTTTTAAGAAGTTTTTTTTAATTTAGAGCAGTTTTTTAATTTCCAGATTTCAACGAGTTTGTTTTATGGAAAATATTTTTAATGGTGTCACCTAGTCTTCGATTCGAGGATAGGTCGGATGGCACATTAAATTTCCTGCCTTCGAAAGTCAGGGTGACATTGTTTTTAGAGGAAAATGATTTATGTGATATCGTAAAGGATCAAGTGACTCTGCCTACGGATGCATAGGCTTTGGCAATTCATAATAAGAATGAAATTAAAGCCAAGCAAATGATCCTGGAAGCGATGAAGGATCATTTAATTACTCACTTGTCAAAGAAGAAAACAGCCAAGGAGATGTTCGACGCTTTGTTTAGTCTTTTCCAGAGTGAAAACATTAATAGGAAAATGATATTGAGAAACAGACTCAGATCCATAGAGATGTCTAGTTTGGATACAATTACTAGTTATCTGATGAAGGTCACTCAATTTCATGACCAACTTGCAATAGTCAGGGAAAAGGTGGAAGATGCAGAGTTAGTGAACTTATCTCTGAATGGGTTCTCATTTTCATGGTATGCTTTTGTTCAGGACATTTGTGCCAGAGAAAAGCTTCCTTCCTTTGAGAGATCGTGGGATGATTCTATCCAAGAGGAAACTTGGATGGAGTCAAGAGCCAGCAAGAAGGGTGGTGACATGACTTTAGCTCTCATTGGACAGACAAACTGTAATCTCCCCATTTTCTAAGTGATCACCTAGTGGAGTTGGCTAGCCTATCCTATTCCCGTAGGCTAAGCCGGAAGGCTAAGGGAGTGACCTAATTGACTAAATTTCATACTTAGTCAATTTTATTAGGGCAAATTTATGATATGAGATGACTTTGTGTATTTTTGTGGGCTTATTGGAGAAGTCAAAATAATTAAAATAATTTGCCCTAGAAATGAGCAACCAAAGAGGGAGAAAATAAAGGATGAAAATACCTTTGGAGATCTTGTAATGTCAAGAAAAAATAATGTAAATCAAAATAAAATAGTTTGGTAGGTGGACGACCAAGGAAGAGCCCAAAAATGAAATATTAAACACCCAAGGTGATTCGCTCTTGGAGAGAGGAATAAAAAAAATAAAAATATTTTTCATTGTGTTTGGGCGCCTAGCATGAGGTCGGCCCTAAGGAGAGGGTAAAAAGCAAATAAAATATAAATACAAGATAATTTGCAAGTCATTTCATCATCATTCACATCACATTTTCTTCTTGAGTTTTATACTCTTGGCTGCAATATTGCTAGCCTTCATTCCAAGGACGAAAACCCTTAGGAATGTGGTGAGTTGGACGAAACCCTAGCATCCTTGTGGAGGATTCGTCATGGAGTCCTAATTGTGCTTCATTGGCGTCATTTGGAGGAGAACTTCATTGCATAATCACATTTGGAAATCAGTTTTGGAGCAGAACCTTGGTGGCATTTTGGAGCATCTTGCATTAGGGTTTTACCCTACTTTGAGCGCCACACTTGGGCAGATTTGGAGCGCCTATCTTTGAGGGCATTTTCACTTGTTTGGAGGGCGATTTGGAGCAGCAAACCCTAGGCACACCTCTTGGAGAATTCACCCAGCTAGGGTTGATCATTTGCCTTTTATTTTTGCATGTAATTTGGTATGTACCAACATATTTTATTGGTCTGATTTATAGTGCAGAAATCTGGGCCTTGTTTGTCATGTTTGTGCTGTAGATTCTATTGTAAAAATCAGATCAGAACTTTCAGTTTGTAGCAGCAGGGCTTTATTCAGAAAATCAGACTTGGTGGTTGCATTTGGATGCCCTACATTGTGTATTTCATGGTGTAATTCATGTTTGTTATGAAGATCATTTGACAACATCATTTGCCGAGCTTATTTGTCATGTTTGGGCACATATATGTTTGCAGTATAATTTGTTTAAGAGCAGAAAATAAATTCAGAATTTAGGGTTTTGAACAGAAAACTAAAGCGCAGAAAATTAGGGCAGAATTCAGAATTTTAGGGCAGACCCCATTGGGGATATTACACCTAAGTTACTGATCCGGATTCAGAGACAGGTTTGATTCGTGGATTCAACCAAAAAAAAAATTGGTGTGGATTCATTTTGGATTCATTAATACAAAAACATATAAAAATCAGAAATATATACATATTTGCAGCAGTAATTAAGTTCAGAATACCACATAGCATCATGATCATTTAATTATAATAAACAAAACCTCCATAAAACAATTAAAATTAAAAATACTACAATGTCAATTAGTCAAACTCGAATGTCATAGTTTATTTGTTTCCTGGACATATCCTGATCGAATCAGAATCAGAATCAGGATCCAGATCGAATTAGAATCAGGATCCGGTGCCTAGGGAAGAATCCGATAACATAGTATTACACAAACGGAAATAAAGGAAAAGGGAATAGCAAGGGGAAAGGAAAGGATGAGGATTCATCCTCACAAGCAGGGAAGAAGGACTTGAGTAAAATCAAGTGCTTAAGTTGTCAAAAGTTTGGCCATTATGCATCACAGTGTCCAAACAAGAAGAAAAAACAAGGGAAGCAGCAGCAAAAGAAAGTAGCAGCATCTACAAAGACTCAAATGAACAAGTTTGCTCAGTGGCTTCTTGTCTCTCTACTAGCACAATTTCAAAGGATGCTTGGTTTGGAGAGTGGGGCCTCTAGGCATATGGCATCAGCCCGACAGTGTTTTACCAAACTGGAAAAACACAACTTTGGAGTTTAGGTTGAGCTTGGTAATGATGTCAAGTAACCAGTAGCAGGAGTTGGTACAATTCTTTTTCGATTACAAACAAGTAACTCTTTGGAGTTTGATGAAGTTTTGCTTGTTCCTAGTCTCAAGAAAAATTGCTTTCAGTTTCGGTAACAGAGGATAGGGGCTTTGCAGTTGAGTTCAAGGATCATCAAGTTCTTATCAAACTGAAGGGATCTAGCCCAATGACAACACAGGTTATAGGGGTTAGAGAAGGCAACCTTTATAGGTTACAGGGTGAACCAATTTTAGCTCTAGTGCATAACAGTGACAATTTGTGTGAATTATGGCACAAGAGGATGGGGCATTTGCATCATGCAGCATTGCCTATTCTGAGGGAGATTGTCACAAGACTTCGGGAGTTCAACATTGAACAACAGAGAGTTTGTAGAAGATGCACAATTGGCAAGTTTGCCAAGGCTACTTTTCCAAGCAGCAAATATAGGTCTAAAGGGATTTTAGACTTAGTGCATTCGGATGTGTGTAGACCGATGTCAGTGGGATCAATTGTAGGAAGCATGTACTATGTTTCCTTCATTGATGATTTCTCTCGAAAGACGTGGATCTATTTCTTGAAGAAAAAAGATGAGGTCTTTAGTAGGTTTCAAGAGTTCAAAGCTCTTGTTGAGAACCAGACAGGGAAGAAGATCAAGGTCTTGAGATCGAACAATGGGGGAGAGTTTATCTCCAAGGAGTTCGAAGGTTTCTACAAGGAAGTAGGGATAAAGAGAGAGTTGACAGTTCCATACAACCCACAGCAAAATGGGGTTGTATAGCGAAAGAATTGGTCAATTATAGGGGCTACTAGGGCCATGATTCATGACTTGGACTTGCCGATGTTTCTTTGGGCAGAAGCATGTCTTACAACAATTTACATCCAGAAGCAATCTAAGGGACCAAGAGCCACAACCCTAAGACATTTTCAAACTCTTTTCGATGTCAAGTCTTCTACTGGATCTTGATCAAAAAACTTACAATTTTGCTAAGCCTCACTTCCTCAAGATGGTTAGGTTGTCCACTTTCAGGTTGTTTTCATACTAGATACGAATATCATTGTAAGCTATGCACTCCATGATGAAGTGCCATTCTATCTCCACCACCCCCTTGCTACAAAGTAGGTATTTTCTCGTTTCCCATTCTTCCTTGGGTATAGTCAATCTATTGGTCTTGCACCTAAGATGATGCAATCCAATCCTCAACTGAGCAATTAAAAACTTCGTTTTCCCCTTAATTGCAATTCTCATGTATACCTTTTTATCATGTTCCCATGTGGGGTTAAACTCTTTGACATAGTACACTTTCTTCCAACCAATTTGCTTTGTCCACATGGCAATCTTGAATTTTTCTATCACATATTTTTATTTCCTCATTGGTGTTTGGGCACTCTTGCAATTTGATGTCCCATTTACTCTTACATTTGTTGTTTTGTTTCATCCACATCTTCTTCCTTCGACTTAGTTCCTCCCCCATGATCATTCTAGCCCAACGATGGTTATCCATATTTTGAACCTTTTTTAAATAACTTAATGTCCAAGTTATCATCGATGCCTCCAATGGGAAAGCACCTACTTCAGCCAAAAGAATCTCATATGGAACTAAAGTTTTGATTTTGAGGTTGCTTATGATTAAATGCTTTCGAATTCTTTCTAATTGCCTCCATTTGTGATTTGACATACTACTCCCCCATACTTCACATCCATAAAGAACTACCAATGTGACAAGCAAGCCAAAAAGGATTTTCTTGGTTTTCTAGTCCCATAATCCAGCATTCCTGCATCTGTTTTGTAATAAGTATGAAGCTTTCCATCCCCCCTTATCCTTTTTTCCATACAAGTCTCCCCAAAGAACTCGTGGAAATCGATCTCAAGGTAATTGTATTCTTCCACTATTTCCAGCGGGCTTCCTTCAAAAAGAAAACAAACTTGCTTCTTTTTTCTTCTTAATGAAAAGATCATGACTTTGGTTTTGCTAATGTTCACTTGCATCCTAACTCGCTAGCAGAAGAGTTCTAAGGCCCTCGGATGCTCTCTCAAACCATGAGTTGTTTTTGCAATTAAGATAAGATCATCGGCATATAAGAGTAACTTAACCACATATCCAACTAGTTGCATGCCCCCTCCCCCTCAACAGCTTTGTTTAACCACTCTTCAAGTTTATCAATGTATAATCTAAACACAGTGGGGGATTAAGGGCAGCCCTGTTTGGTGCCAATGTTGATGCCAAAACATATTGACATTCCATCTCTTGTTCTGATTTTCGCCCTGACCTGCTCATAAAGCCTATGAACTGCTGATCTATAGTCATCTGTAATTCCAAGTTCCTCCATCCTATTCCAAAGTTTGGCCTTGGGCACCATGTCAAAAGCTTTTTTAAAATCAACAACGCAACAGAAAGCTTCTTCTCCTTGAGTGTCCCATGTTTTTTCAATCAAGTGCCGAAGGGTGATGTATTGATCAATAGTGGAGTGTCTCAGCCTAAAACCTGCCTGCCATTTTGCTCTTTTTCCCTCTTTTTCTGCCCAGCTGCTAATTCTGCACTCTATCATGCCCGTGCAATAATTAGAGGGATTATTACTATCTCCACTTTTAATTCATAAAACTTTATTATGTATAAGTTTAACCCAAATTCTTGCATAAAAATTAATTTATAAAAGCCTTCATTTATTTACCAGTGGCATTCAATGCGGCCTACTTAAGGTTACAAATCTAATAGTTTAGCATGCCTAAATTACCACGACTGATGTACATTTTTTTGACCAGTTCTGGAGTGTTAGTGTGAATGGAAAAAGTTTAATTTGCAGAGCATGCATCTATCAATAAACTCAAGAATCGAACACAAATCAGAAAAATAAAGAATCCAAACAACAAATCCTTATAATTTTACATATATTACTGAGAATGTGTCAACATGATGTATAAGAAATAATGAACTACTTATTGAAAAGTTCAACTCTGTATGCCATTTCCTGCTCTGCCATGCCAAAAATCTGCAACCAGACAAAAAACCACAGTCATTCTTGTTTACATGCAACTGAAACTAAATCCTAATGCAGTAAGTTATGACTCCAAATTTCTACTCTGCATTCACTACTTCGCTATTAATGTCAATTAATTCTTTTAATTCCTAGATTCATCCATTGGCATGTCTAGGCATTGAAGCAATGGATGAACATCACTCTCCCCGGAATCAAATGATAGAATTTATTTCCCTTTTCAAAAGATCTTTATGCAGAATTATATTTCTCTGCAAAACTCAACTTTTTCAAACTTCCTATAAATGAAATTCATAAGGTACATTAATTGGCATGTTTCAATTCACTTCCGAGCTTGTCATAAAATAAGAACCCAGTAGCACAATTATACATGCAACTGAAACTAAATCCTAATGCAGTAAGTTATGACTCCAAATTTCTACTCTGCATTCACTACTTCGCTATTAATGTCAATTAATTCTTTTAATTCCTAGATTCATCCATTGGCATGTATAGGCATTGAAGCAATGGATGAACATCACTCTCCCCGGAATCAAATGATAGAATTATTTTCCCTTTTCAAAAGATCTTTATGCAGAATTATATTTCTCTGCAAAACTCAACTTTTTCAAACTTCCTATAAATGAAATTCATAAGGTACATTAATTGGCATATTTCAATTCACTTCCGAGCTTGTCATAAAATAAGAACCCAGTAGCACAATCTTTAAATAATATATAAAGTAAATGGAAAGAAACTCCTCGCTTCAGTTCTCGTATGGCAAATTGTCATCTGGCTTGGCTGTTACATAAGGAGCAAACTTTTAACTTTACCATTGTATCTCTACATTTTGCAAATAACTTGAAAGGGAAGTATATTTCTCGCTAAAACTAGCCTCCATAAAATCCTATATTGCTCTGTCGGACCATTTACAGCTAAGTTTTAACATTATATTGGAAATATTTGTTTACTGGTAATGAAATATTTCAATATTGCAAGGCTTCAAAGTCCTGATAGCTAGAATCACTGAAATCTTTACTCTTGCGATCATTTGAAATCTATGATATATAATACAGATATTATGTGAAGGGAAGGGTATTAACATACCTGCTCTTTCTCTAGTCCGGAGGGAGCTTTGGCAGCCATTCTGATGATTAATGGACAGCTAGCTAAAAGAAGAAAAACAATGACAATGATTATCAACTTTGCACGGCCATTAAAGACATAGACCCTAAAAAAGGCAACTGGAACAATCAACGGTCATCAACTATGCCCGGCCATTAAAGACATAAACCCTAATAAAAGATAACTGGAACAATCAACGGTTTAGAAATAACTTTCAGTTTTGGAGAAAATTTATTTATCAACGGTTTAGAAATAACTTTCATTTTAGTAGAACATTTATTTAGCAACTTGGGGGTATTGGGAATAGAATATTGTGTAGGAAATTAGAGGTATTCCTCCAAGACACAATCTAGCCTAATCCATTTAGAGCATGGAGCTTTTGCATTAAGCAAGACTTGACCCCTCTACGGTTCTTTATGAGTCATTCAACTTCCACATTTTGTTCAAGTTATAAAGATTAATCTTATTAGTACTTGTTAAAGAAAAAAATACACTTTATATAAATAATTTAGGCTAATAAATACATGCAAGCAATTAAGCACAATTAACCTAGATTAATTTCAAAGTTGAGTCAATAAACATATATATTTCAAAATTAAATGCAATGAGTCCAAGGAGTTAGCTTTAGGAACAATGATGAAAAAACACTATTGATGTCAAACTAGAATCATTTGCCATAGGTATGAAATTAATGCTCTTGGTCTAGAAGATGTCCCAAGTCTTGTGCAAGCTCGGAAATTACTATGGTTCAAATTCAAGTCCCTCGAGTTCAAACACAAGTGTTGCAACCTTGATCTGATGCACAGGAATGAACCTAGGCTATATGCAAGAATGAACTAATAGAATGTGTGTGTAGGGCTATGTTCACCTTTGTCTTCCCTATATATAAATCTATCAAGGCAGTGTTTACAAACACAATGGGGGAGATTGTAATGTACTCATTTTATTCCATGGTATTGAGTGTGTCTCCTATCAATAGAAGCATAAGACTAGACGATAGGAAGCATCACATAATAGGATAAGGCAACTATAGTTCTTTATGTCTTTCAATTGGATTATGGTAGTTGAGTTTGTTAATGAAATAAGTGGTTGTGTCTTTAGTTAGGGAGAGGATGATTCAGTTCTAACTAGTTAAGCACTATGATTAAGCGAGTTAGTTGCAAGCAATTTGAGGTAGTTCTTCAATTAGCTACTTGTGATTGAGGGAATTAGTGGTCATCTAGTGCCACCATTTGTGGGACTAGTCCCTTATGATTGGGGATCATTACGATCCAGGCTTATTTAACAATGCCTAAGGCAAAAGGTAATCATCTTTTAAAATTATAAACCCAAAACTTCAGGTAGAGGAAAGTAGCGCTACTATCTAGTAGCTTGCTTGGTGCTTAAGGATGAAACCCTTCAAGCATAAACTTGATCCTCTTGGGGATGAAAATCCTCATGAGAATACATCGTGCAAGACATTTTAGATTTGTGCAAAGATTTAAGGATCAGCAAAATGAGTAATTGCATGGTTGCATGTGTGTTAAGGATGCTTTAGAGTTTAGAACTATATATTGGGCATTTTCCCAATGAGTTGTATTAGATGCCCTCCATTTGCATGTATGTGTTTCATGAAAATAATATTAAATAAATCTTTGTGGTTAGAGGCTTTCTAAGTGTGATTAGTTTGTATGCATTTAGTTTAAGACATCACAATGGTTTTAGAGCTAACATCCTACTAGCCTATGAAGTATGGAAAGAATTTTGAGAATGCCAACAAAAGGAGAAAGCACAAATATTTTTCAAGATAACCTCATGGAGATTCAAAGGAACCAAGAAAGAATGACAGAGTTATTATTGCAACTTCAAAACGACATGTCCATCACAATTCCTTTACAAAATTTAGTTCAGACTAGAACATCACAACAAGGAGAAAGTTCAATTATAAATAACTGACTAGTAATTAATTCCATTCCAAAATATGTTAGGCCCATGTTTCTATAGAAAGAAGAAAGATCATAACTAGAACTACAACAAGATACGAAGGAGCAAATCATTGAGCACGAGCCAAAGAAATTGGATGATGAAGATGCAAACACTCATAGTAGCACTCTTGCAACTCTTATAAGAGCATAATAAGAACAACAACAGGTGATAGAAGAGTGGATTGTTACGCTTGAACCTGGGCACAGATTTGTGAAGGATGTTTTAGTTTATTCTTGTTCGCTCAATAATCTTCATCTTGAGAATTTGGAAGTTGATACAAAACTTTCAAAATTTTCCAAGTTAGAAATGGAAGGTAAACACCTTGATTGTCCATTGGATTACCATTCAAAAAATAAGGAAGATAGTTGTTACATCCCCAACTCATGATTTAGCTTAATCTTACTTTTGCATGGTAATCAGGATGATTAATTAGAGTTGAATGATTACATGTTTGTGGAAAATATTAGATTAATCATTGTTTATGACAAAACTAACTAATACTAGTTGGATTTGAGATTCCAAAATTGAAATGATTATTTAATTATTATGATTTATCGATCATATGATGGTACACTAGTCATAATTTTCTGGTGGTGAGTTTGATCAAGAAAGTAATCATCCTTCAAAGATGGAAGGAGGGTATCATCCCGGAGGAAGAGGTAGATGTCGAGAAAAGGGGTTAAACAGCAATCTGAGTATCAAACTTTGTCCTTTGAATCTTTACTTTAGGTGAGATTATGTCACCCATGTCAGTCATTTATTTTCTCTTTTCAACTGATCATCTGGATTCTTCTCAACATCTTTAATGTCAATTCATCAAAATGTCGATGTTCGCAAGAATGTCTTTTCAAGTCATTTGTCGATTCCGGCAAAGTTGTTGTGAACCCTTGTGTTCCACATTTATTATGTTGCATTATGTTTTGTGACTATTTTATTTGATTACTTATGTCTTTTGGTGAACGATGCTTTCCAGGGAAGCAGTGGTCAACCCCGTAGTCACATCATAAGTTTATGTCCTTATCTCATAGTGTTGATATTATTAACACTTAGATATTTATATCCTTAACACTTATATAAGAAGTGTAGTATATATATATATATAATTTATAAGGTTTAAGCCTTTTAAGAGGTTGAATCTGATTAATAATTATATTATCCTTTTATTCTAATGTTGTTTTAAGTCGATAGGGACACTCGGCCAATCACCACCCACGAGGAGTGGGAAGGAGGGTGGCGGCTGAGCATACCCTAATCCCATGCCATTATTCTTGCCAACCTATCGTTGAGTGAATAGGTGGCGAGCTATTAGCTCAACATAAAAACTATCTTTGGAAGTTGCATGCATGCAACAAGAATCAGTTTTCTGTCGATTAAGGTTAGGGAGACTTAGCTTTTGTTTTGGCATGTATCATTTTCTTGGAGGATTCTAAGTCAAGAGTTCAGCTTTGGACGACTCTCGAAGAAGAGAGATAGAGAAGCATATGCAGGGTGATCGCTGATATAGTGAGAGTTGGGTGGAGTCGAGCTAAGAAGTCGTTTGTGCTTAGAGCCAGTTGCACCTTCGATTAAACTTAATCTCAGGTATGAATTGTAGCTCAATACATCATACTCAATAGCCATTTATATTAATATGAGTATTCTATTGTTCTTATGAGAAGCGTCGACGATGTCGACATGTGCATGTAACCATTATTATGTAGTAGCTTAGAAAGTCATATTTATCACATAGAAATGTTTTGTGTATTACTAAGGTGATAAATGTTATTTCCATCATTGTTATGGCCATGTATACACTATTGTGTATGTAATAAAACCCTTGGCCGACCCTGTGCTTATAATGTATGCAATGTGCATACGTGAGCTCTCTATGCACCGTAAGGCAGAGACATAAACTTCATTTAAACCTTTTTATTCTGTCATGTCATTGTATGATGACTGCATTTAATGGGATTTATGTTATCATTGTATATCTATGTTGAAACCCATATAGGGTTACCTATTGTTATATGGAGCCTAATTAGACTCAGAGGTTAAATTTACCCCACTTTTATCGGCACGGTTTCCCCCCAAATTATTTAACAGGGTCAAGGGGCAGCGCCCCTTACAGGTTCCAGGGACAATGCCCCTAGCGCGCCCTGTCGTGATACAGGGCGGGGTCGAGGGGCAGCACCCTCGTGGGGGCTCGGGGGCAGCGCCCCTAAAACCTCCAACAATTTTTTAATAGGAGTTATTTTTTCTATTGGTTGACATAAAAAACCCTATTTTTGTAACTGACATAAGGCTTGATAAAAGCGGCTAAGGGTTAGGGTTTATGTTGATGTATTGTAGCATTTTGCAGCAGTATTGAGTTGCAAGGATTGCTAGTTGTAATCGATTTGATTTACTGGATAATAATATTGGACTCTCTATTGGTGGATGTAGCCCGAGTTTGGGTGAACCACGTTAAAACTTGTCTCTCACTATTATTATTTCTATGTATTTTCATTCCTCTGTTGAATCTTTATTTGCATTTAATTGATATCTTATGTCGGCTAACCCTAACATTACCACCTTTGATAATGGCTTTCGAGCCATGAAAACTTTTATGATGTCTCATATTATCAAATAACAGTTGTGAAGGCTTAAAATATATGTTATTGATATAGCTCGAGTAGGGCGACTGTAGTGTATCGACTGTAACAGTCGAGAGTATCGGCGTATACATTTGATAAAGTTATGATATTAACTAAGACTGATTTCTATTACAATAAAAACTATTATAGTCTTGGTGATATGCACCATATTGAATTATTGTTCATTATCTTTAAACTTATTACCTTGAAGTGCAAGAAGTGGACCTTCGAATTGCAGGTAATATTTTTCCTTTGTGCATACTATGTATTATAGTACTATAACGAATTCTCATGGCAATGAGAAGGAGTATGAGGACATATTATTGTCTTATGATTCCTATGGTTTGAGCCATATTCCCTTAAGGGAAAGATACTCTTTGAACATTCTTTTACAATAATAGAACCTTGTCATCTTATATCATGTTGTATAATAGCACATGCATGCCTTATTCTCAAAGGGCTGAGTTATTTCTTAACGAATTGTGTTCAAGAAGGTCTCTTAAGATTAAACCTTGTTAAAGGGGATTGACTCTATGAGTCACAACGAGTTCACCCATTAACCTTATGAGCTGAATATAAACCATGAACTAAGATAAACAAGGTAAACTCCAAACTAGTTTGGTTAAGTGTGGAGAACATGGATGAACTTTATTTCTACAATCAAGTGTGGGACAAGGTAACGTGGAGTCACTAGTACCCGGTTGCTTAAGCAACTAGAACCTTAAGAATGGGTTATCAAGATAGAAGTTAAATGTCCAAGTTATGGACTAAGACGATTAGAACTAAACTGCTCTAGATCGAGAAGAGTCAAATTATGTAAACTGTAGGACATGACAGCTTATAAGTCAAGTCGAGGTGGTGGACATACGACAACATTCATTATGTAACATTATGTATGTAAATCTTTGGCCAAAGTAATGCATCCGTCTCTGCATGCATTGTCAATCCATACTGCTCCAAATGGCATCATGTCTCTAGCAGTGTCATACATAGTTAGAGTGGATCTATAGTTGTGTGACCGAGAGGCATTATGAAGGACACAACACCAAATACTCAGATGGCTAACCTAACGATTCCTTATATCTACCCCTTCTGTGAAGGGTAGGGCCGCTTCCAGGTAGGAAGTTGTGTGGGGGACCGCCGATCTGTGGTTGGAGGAAAAGCATCGGGATGATGCTCTCCTTCCCAACCATGAAACAAAGCTGAGGCTTATGAAGACAAATGTCATATGCTCCAAATACACTATTTTTTTCATTTTATGACTTGATAGTCAGTTATTATGTATAATTTGATATTCGATGCCTTGAGCATAACTTGTACATGCAAAGTCAGAGTTATTCACTAATGATATGTAATTGGATTTTGTAATGGAAGGTTTGTTATATCCTAGTTTAGAGTAACATGCTTATTTGTAGAAATGATAATGAATCATTCTTGTTTAACTTTGATTTGGATAATCATGTTGAAATCTAATTCTTGATTAAGATGAATATTTATGTTAATTTTTTAGCATTATGGAATGTGATGTTACAATAGTAGTAAAGAATTGATGCATCAGTCTAACACCATGTCATTACAAAGTAAGCATGCAAGGTAGGAACACACTTACAAAAAAAGATATAGTAGAACCCCAGCATGCCCTAAAAAAAGGTAAGTGCTAGTTGACAAAGTTTCAAAGCTCTAAACAGCTAGATACACTAGCTCAAGCAAATCATAAAAAGGTAAAACTTCTCGTATGTAGTTCATGGATCAACAACTGCAACAATAATGAGCTCTTCAACAACTAGGTATAACTCAACAACATGCATGGAGACCACAAAGGGGTTTTCCGAAGTGATCAATTTTTGTCTTACGAGCTTGGTTGTTTGAGCATTTTCTTCATTTCTATTCCAAACATCCTAATAAAATTATGCTAGCAAGGCATGTAAGACCGGCTAGAAGTCAAATTTCTAATTATTCCATAAAATCCATGTGTATGCCTTTAGAAGCACATGCCTAGAACAAAATGAAAGTACATGATGTCTTACAAAGCTTTGATGATTTGGAACACCTCTATTATGAGGTCCGTTTATTGAGGACACTTAAGCACAAGAGTATTATTAAATTTTACACCTCATGGGTGGATGATAATAATTATAATACTAATGTTATCACATAAATATTCACATCTGACCCTAAGGTAGTATAGGAAAAAACATAAACATGGGGATATGAAAGCAGTAGAAAATTGGTCTTGACAAATTTTGCAAGTCCTACTATATTTGCATAGTCAAGACCTGCCCATCATTCACTATGACATGAAATGTGATGATATATTCATTAATGGAGAGATGAAAATTGGAGACCTTGAGCTAACAACTCTTTCTCAAGCTCATGAAGTGCATATCATAATTGGCACACTAGAGTTCATGGCTCCTGAACTTTCTGAAAAAGAGTACAATGAGTTGGTTGATATTTATTCTTTTGGTATGTGCCTGTTAGAGATTATTAGTTTTGAATATTCATATAATAAGTGTACAAATGTAGCCCAAATTTACAAGAAATTTACCTCAAGTATAAAACCAACTACTTTGGATAGAGTAAAAGATCTTGAAGCTCATGTGTTTGCATAAAAATGCTTAGTTAAATGCTTCCAAGAAGTTGCCTACTAGTGTGTTAGGATATTTCTTGGGAATAATGTAGAAATCAGAAAAAAGAAAAAAAAGAAAAAAAAGTAGACCACTTCGAGGGGGTGACCAATAATAAAAAATATATATGTGAATTTAGTATTAGAAAATGTGATGATTTGGGAGAGCCTTCTCTTCCAAGCATAACTATGTAGGCACCACCCCTTGATTCTAATTAAGAGGGATTCATGAAATAACTAAAACTATTAATAAATGAAATGTTAAGATTAAGCATGCCACAAGTGCTTAACCTTATTATATTTAGAAAGACCACTTCAAGGGGTTGACCTCCAATAATTAGAAAATACTATGTGAATTTAGTATTAGAAGATATATAATGATTTGGGAAAGCCTTCCCTTGTTTATAAACATAACTATGTAGGGACACACCCCTTCGTCCTTATTAAGAGGGATTAAGGAAGTAACTAAAACTAATAAATGCAGTGTTAAGGTTAAGCATGCCACAAGTGCTTAAACTTATTATATTTAGAAAGATATAATATTAGGAACCTAACACACCCATCCCCTTTAGAAAAGCACTGTCCTCAATGCTTAGCAACTTTGGATGCTTTTGTATGAATTACATTCATCTTCACATGTTGCATCTTCAGTTGGTAGATTCTTCCACTTAATTAGGAATTTTGAGATGGCTCTATTTTGCAATTGTTTCACTCATTTCTCAATGATTGCCTCGAGTTCCAAAATAAACTTCCCTTCTTTGTCTAACTCAAGCAATTATGATTGGATTGGAATATTGTTACTTATTACTTTCTTCAAACAAGAGACATGGAAAATAGGGTGAATTTTGGAAGAGGGTGGAAGTTCCAACTTATAAGCTACACTTCTTATTTGATGTATGACCTTATAGGGACCATAAAATTTAGGTGCAAGCTTTATGTTCATATGTTGCTTAAGTGACATTTGTTTATAAGGTTGCAACTGGAGGAATACGCAATCTCCCTTCTCAAAATGCCTTTCACTAAAGTGTTGATTTGCTTGTTGTTTCATCCTATTTTGAGCCATAATTAAATTCTCCTTAAGGATTTGTTACATTTCTTGTTGGTGTTGAACATGATCCTCTACTGCATGAGCTTTGGAATGAGATTGTAAATAAGAAATAATAGATGGTGGGGGGTAGCCATAAAGAGCCTCAAATGGAGTCATCTTTGTTGATGTGTGAAATGATGTGTTATACCACCGCTCTACTAGTAGTAGCCATTTAGACCACTAAGTTTGTTTGTCAAAGGAAAAATAACATAAATATCCCTCCAAATGTTTATTTACAATTTATGTTTGGCCATCTGATTGTGGATGATAAGATGAACTATGTGCTAGTTTTGTACCCCATGTTGTAAATAAGTTAGTCAAAAAGATGCTAGTGAAGATAGGGTCACGATCACTCACTATGATTTTGGGAATGCCATGAAGCTTTTGCACATTTTCCATGAATTTTTTTGCCATGTTAATAGCATGAAATGGATAAGAAAGTTCCCAAAAATGTGCATACTTGGTGAGTATGTCCACAACCACCAAAATTACATCAAGATTATTTGACTTTGGCAACCCCGTAATGAAGTCCATTGATATTTCCTCCCAACATTGTGTTGTAATGCCTAGTGGTTATAAGAGTCCTATAGTTTATTATTTCACCTTTATTTTGTTGGCATATCAAACATTCAACCACAAATTTCTTTACATCCCCCTTAAGACCTTCCCAAAAGAAATATTTCTTTATATGATGATAGGTCTTTAAAAACCCTAAATGTCCTCCTATTGGTGATTCATGCATCTGAGATAATATGCTAGCTTTCAACTGAGAATTTTTGCACAAAAAGAGCTTATCATTGTACCATAAGGAATCTCCTTTCCAAACATACTTATCTAGAGAAGATGAATCATTTTGAAGTTTTTGAATGAGATTCTTTATTGTGGGATCATGTTGCCACTCTTCTCATGCAACTTCTAACCATTCATGTTGTAATAAATAAATGGCACAAATCTTTGCTTCCTCTACTTCTTGTAAAGAAAGGGCATCAGCTACAATATTCTCCTTACCTTTTTTGTAAGAAATTTCAAAGTCATACCCTAACATCTTGATAACCCATTTTTGTTGCTCTTCTAAAGATAGTTGTTTCTCCAAAAAATATGTTAGACTCTCGTGATCTATCTTAACTTTGAAATGCCTTCCCATTAAATGTTGGTGCCATTGTTTAACAACATGAATGATAGCTAACATTTCTTTCTCATATGTGGGCCTTACCAAGTTCTTTCCTTTGAGTTGTTGACTCTCAAATGCTAAGGGATGCCCTTCTTGCATCAATACTGCCCCAATGCCATGTCCAGAAGCATCACATTCTACCACAAATATCTTAGGTAAGTTTGGGGTAGCTAACATAGGAGTGGAACTGAGAGCTTCTTTTAGTTTTTGAAATGTCTGGGTGGCTAGCTCTGACCATGAAAAAAAATCCTTATTCAATAATTTCATTAAGGGTGCCGCTATATGAGCATAGTTATGAACAAATCTTTTATAGTATCCTGTTAGACCCAAAAAGTCTCTCAAACCTTTGATATTTTTAGGTTTTGGCTACTCTTTTACTATTGCAATCTTCTTAGGGTCCATCTTAACACCTTCATGTGACACCACATGTCCTAAGTATTCTACTTCTTTCACCCCAAAGACAGTTGGATTGTTTTGCATAGAGTTGATCATCTTCTGATATTTGTAATGTGTTCTCTACATGTTTCAAATGTTCTTCCCATGTTTTACTATAGATGAGAATTCAATCAAAGAATACCAACAAAAACTTTTGAAGAAATGGGTGGAACACTAAATTCACGAGACTTTGAAAAGTTGATGGGGCATTAGTGAGACCAAATGGCATCACTAGGAATTCATAATGAACCTCATGTGTTCTAAAGGTACTCTTATATATGTCCTCTTCCTTTATTCAAATTTGGTGATAACCTGAAAACAAATCCAACTTGGCAAACAAAACTACACCATTCAACTCATCTAATAATTCATCAATAATAGGAATAGGAAACTTGTCTTTAAGAGTGAGATTGTTGATCTCCCTATAATCTAGGCACATTCTCCATGACTCATCCTTCTTTTTAACCATAACCATTGGAGATGAATAGGCAATTTTACTAGGACGAACAATTCCTAAATCTAACATTTCATTGACTAATTTTTCAATTTCTGCCTTCTATTCTTATGGATAGCGAAAAGGTCTAATGTTAGGAGGAATAGTTCTCGGTATTAATTCAATGGCATGATCATGGTCTATAATTGGAGGTAGACCCTTGGGTTCTTGAAAAACTTGTTGATGGTGTTGAATGATCTCTTGGAGTTCTAGTGGATGTTGAGTTTTCACATCTTGTGCTTCTACAAAATTTAGTTGTGTCATTATGCCATAAGAACTTTTATTAAGTAATTTTTCCATCGTATGGGAGCTAATAATTTGACTTGGTGGTGATTTTACTCCTATAAGTTTATACTTTTGTCCATTTACACTAAAATTCATGAATAATTCCTAAAAATTAAAGGACACTATTCCCAATTGTGTAAACCATTACACTCCTAAAAATACATATGCTCCTCTAATTGGGATAGCAAACATTTCTAAATCTAGTTGATAATTTACCATTGAGAGTTTTATATGATGGCATTTACCACCACAAGAGAGTTGTTTCCCATCAGTTATCATGACTTGAAAATTAGAGACTGGATACCCAAAATAATTGAGCTCATTAGCCAATCTTCTATCAATAAAGTTGTGTGTACTACCTGTATCAACCAACACTGTCACCTTTCTATTTTTTATATAACCAGATACTTTGAGTGTTTGTGGTGTGCTTGAGCCATTTAGTGCATGTAGGAAGATAGTAGCATTTTCTTCCTCCTCTAAATTTGCATGCTCAAGTTCCGTATTTGGTTATTCTATAGCTACTTCTCCCTCTTCTTCAACCTCATTCTCAATAATCAGTAATCTCTTCTCATTATTACCACAATTGTGACCCCTAAATCATTTGCTATCACAATGTGAACATAGACCTTTTTCTTTTTGTTATGTTGGAAAAATACACCCTTGGGGGCTTTTTCCTTTAAGGTTTAGCTCCCGGGTCTTTAGAATGCATTTAGAGCATCTTGCATGTCAATTCAAACTCCCGATGAGAAAACCCTTAGGTCTTGTAACAAATAGGACCTAGGAGAGGCTATTTTAATGATCCTTGAACAAAGGCAGGGGGGTGGACAAGGGTGCTAGCGCCGTACTCCAGCCCTATTTTGGGTCTGCCCTAAATTCAAATGTCGAGTTTGTGACCGTTATTTAGTTTCCAAGCCGACATCATAAGTTTTAATTACAAAATTCTTAACAGGAATCTTAGTAGTTGCATATATAAGCATGTGTAGGTTATCATTTGCAAACTAGAAGATATCTAGAGGATGTTTATGATTGAAAGTTATTGGCATACTTGTGATATTCATTGTGTTGCAGAGCATAGCATTGTTATTGTGTTTGTTTTTGTAGGTTGGATGACATCTTCTCCTCATGACATTGAAGAGCCTCTTCCTTCCATGAGAGATTCATCATCAAGGTGACATTTATTGTGCTTTATCATCATTATATTTTGTATTTTTGCCTCTATCCCACAAGGATATGCACTCTCTCTCTAACAACGATGTTTGGAAGACTTGAATGTCTCTTTGGGGTTTGATTGAGGCAAGCCTCTAAACACCACAACCCCCTCCCACACTCCTTGTGATTGCAGGTTACAAGTATCAGATCTAGAGAAAGTGGATTTGCAAGGAAGATAGGGAAACATTGAAGATTCAAGATCTGAAAAGAAGCGAACACTGTGTGGGATTTCAGGACAAGGGCACCATCAACCTTGTCCTCTGCATTTCCATTATCAGAAACTAAAGATATAGCAAAGATCAGTGTTGGAAGGAGATTAGGAATCCACATAAAAAGCAGTACCTTGGACTAGGGTGCCATCATCATTGTCCCTAACATTTCTATTTTTCAGACTGTGAAAAATAGTGAGTTAAGGTTCTCTACCCTTTGTCTAATTCTGGTGGCATTTGTCATAATTCGAAGATTTGATTACTGTTTTGCTTAAATTAGGGTTTCAAGAGCATTAAAGCATTAATTAGCAACATTGTGTGATAACTTCTGAATTTCCCAGCAGAAAACCAAGTGGCAACCCAATCTGATAGATGACTCTCCTCTCGATAGGAGAAGCACTCAGTTGAAAAGCCCTTGGAATGTTTTGTGGAAAGGAGGATTCAAACTAAAACAACCACACATAAAAAACCACCCTTTTCATATAAAATGTTTTGGTGAACCCATGTTTTGAACTTCTTTGGCACCTTGTTGAGTGTTTGTTTCATATATTTACATTCATTCATTTCATTACATTCGAAAATTTACAAAAAAATTGATATATTTAGAAAAATTGAAAAAATTGCATTCTAGGGTTTGATTGTTGACATAGTTGGCATTCATTCAATTGTATTTAATTAATTCTCTGATTTTTACATTAGATCTAAAATTCATTATCATTCAATTCATTATTTTCAATATTGTATTTGAAAAATTACAAAAAAAATGAAAAATTTGCAAAATTTGTAAAAATTGGCATATTAGGCTTGCATTTTTGTAAAATTTGAATTAATTGGCATCTAATTTCAACTAATTTCTATTATTTTCATTAGATATGATTCAAAATACATAAATTCATCATTTACAACTCATTTGCATTGCATTTGCATGCTTGATTTGTTAGAAATTGCTTGAAATTTTGCATTTTTCATGAAAACCTAGTTTTGCATGAGCTAGGGTTGTAGTAAAAATCTTGTTTCAAATTTTACTACCTTGTTAAAACACTCATTGGGTCTGATTTCTAATTTTGGTGTTGCATTATAGTGGCCTCCTTGTGAAATTCCATGTCCAGGGTTTGAAAACTTGCATTTTTCACTAGATTTGGCCCTATTGTCTTGCTAGATTTGCACTCCAAGCATGTTGTAAGGAAATTTTTCTATACTAATTGGATTTTATTAGCATTATTATCTGTTTCCCCTTCTCAATTTCCTTACAACACCCTTTCTTTTGGGCCTTTGCATTGAAATTTTGTGAAAATTTGCATATTTTTGTTATTTCTGCACTAGGGTTTGATCTAGAGTGGCACTATATGTGTGTTGTAATGGATTTGTTGGCATTAGGTGGATGTTATTACTATTATAAGTTTCTTTCCATCATCATTTTCCTTACAACACTCGTTGCCCTACTCTTTTGCATTGAGATTTGGTGAAAATCGCATATTTTGGCCTATTTTCACTAGGTTTTGACTCATCGACTCTCTAGAAGCGTGTTGTGAAAGGTATTTTTGCATTAGTAGACTATTATTAGGCATATAATTTTCTATCCCTATTGAAAATATTTACAACACCTCTTCTTTCACTTGCTTACACTGTGAAAAGTTGAAAAATCAAGCATTTTTTACCTTGAAACATATCTTGCTTTTAGGGTTTATTCTATTAGTTTGTGCATGTTGTTGCATGAGTATTATAACTCACTGCCTTAATAGAAATATCCCTTTAAGAAGAAGCATAAGACTCATGGGATCTAGTGCTCTTGAAGAAATTGGTACACCGAACACCTTCTTTACAAAAGGAGAGACACAAATGTTACAAGATACTATACCTCTCACAAGTACAGTGGAAGAGCAAACTTTTCATGATGTTAATGATACTATTGAGGTGGTAGGACATATATCTGATGAACAAATAGATAAACTTGATAAAGAGTTAGCCGAATTCCAAGCATTTATGGAAAATGAGAGGATAGCTGAAGAAGCTATTCCTGCAATTCATAACATAAGAGAATTGATAAAAGAAGGACAAGATTGTGTTAATGTGATCCGTGGTTTAGTACATATTGTACAAACCAATATTATGCCAGTGACTGAATGTGCAAAAGCAATAAATAACACTTTGTCACCATCTCATAAGCAAGTATCGCTACCTATACCGACTACAGGAATATCTACATTTACATCAAATATTTTGACAACTAATGCAAATGCTTGTAGTAATATCACCACTGGTATTGGAGTATCTAATGACACTAATTCACAAAATTACAGAGTTGTCAGATTCAACTATCAAAACCTTACCCCTAAGGTGTCTTCATATCACTCTCAACCACCCATTCAATCCACTTATTCTCAACCATTTTCCACCTATCATTGTATCCAACCACCGCTCAATTATTTGCAACCTCCGCTTGTCACTACCCATGCTCAATCTCCTCCACACTTTGGTTCAAATTCCTCACCACAAACTACATCTCCTAATGCCGCCATCTTAAACCAACTTTTGCAAGGCATGACCTCTTTACAACAAAAAGTGACAAGCTTGTCAAATGCTTCACAACCTAATATACTGATTTACCATGCTCGTAATCCCTTATCCTATGCAATCTTGAGAACTCCTATGCCTGAGAAGTTTGTAACTCCTCGCTTTGAAAAATATGGTGGAAAAGGCGATCCTAATACTCATGTGTCGGCGTTCACAGCTATGTGTAGTGATTTTTACTTTGAAGAGGACTTGTTAGCAAAGTTTTTCCCGTGATCTTTCAAAGATACGGCTCTGGAATGGTTTTGCCCATTGCCTTTGAATTCAATACATTCCTTTTCATAGTTAATCGATCAATTTCTACAACATTTTCAAGCAAATATTCTCCTGATTGATTTGGTTCATTGCAAGCATGGTCCGAAAGAAAAGTTAACTAAGTTTATTAGCCGGTATCAAGGACTTTATGCATAAATTCAATATCAAATGAAA
Organism: Cunninghamia lanceolata; assembly: GCA_027924645.1. NCBI lineage: Eukaryota > Viridiplantae > Streptophyta > Pinopsida > Cupressales > Cupressaceae > Cunninghamia > Cunninghamia lanceolata. The sequence goes on from BSBN01000066.1 coordinate 5,855,836, forward strand.
GATGATGATGTTCAGAAGATATTTATCACAAATTTGCAGCCTAACATCCGTGATAAGATCCTCTTGATGAAGTATAACTCTTTTCAACACCTATGTACCGCCCTTCATGACTACCAACTTTCTTCTAGTCAATATGAAAATCAAAATTCATCAGCTCAAGTTGGTCAATCCAAGGGTGGATCATCACGAAACAACTTTAAGAGGAATAATAAGAGTTTCATCAAGGTTAATGGACCGAATAACTTTTCTCAAGTGTCTGCTATCACTAATCCGAAGAAGGCACCTTACCAACAAAGAAAGTTGACTCTGATATTTGAGTCCTATCATTCTATCATGAATCAAGCTCTGAGTAATAATCTCTTAAAGCTTCCCTTGATTAAATCAGTGGATCCTAACAGAATGTAAGGACCTTACTTTGATGCTAATGCCGTTTATCACTATCATCAAACACAAGGACATGATATTGAACGATGTATGTGTCTTAAACATGAAATACAAGACCTCATCGACTCGAATGTTATACAGGTATCTAGTGTGAATGATAATGTGAATAAGTCAGTTGCTTCGCCGAATCAAAATTTACATATCTTCACTAATCCTTGTCCTAAGCATACAGATAGCAATTTGATGGAACAAAATACACTACAAGTAGAAGAGAATTATTTAGATTATGATGAGATAATTGCTACAATTGAAGTGGATAAAGAAAATACTCAAGTATTACCTCATCCACGAAGAAGAGGTATCTACTCTGAAGTTCCTCCTCTGTTATCCCTTCAGGGATCAGGAGAGAATAAACATATACCAAAAATACAAATGGAAACACCAAAGCAAGAGATTATGACAATAGAAAAGGTTGAAACAGTACAAGATAGTCCTTGTCGTTACGATAGACAAAACCAATAGAACAAGAGAAATAAAAGTTGGAAGCGAGCAAGATGATTATCATCAGTTGGACATAACAGTGGTTCTCCTACTCACAAGCAACAAAAGATTTCACATAAACAAGGAAGTGTTGAGAATGTATCGCATGGACTCTCTGATAACAAGCAACAACCTAATAAGAACCACTCAAGCTTTTCACAAAACTTGATTGAATACCTCTCCAAGAGGTTCACAAGTTCCAAATTTTAGCGTGACTTCACTGACAAGTAAGTATGTCTAACCCTTTATCTCTCATGATGTGCTTCCCCCGTGATGTGTTGTGTTGTTAGGCCTCCTAGGATGATCCTTGATTCTCTTGTAAGGTCAAGGATACTAGGAGACCGCCTCTATTGTGACCTTCTATTTGTATCATCATTCTTCTATATCTCCTCTTCTCTGATTTCATTGTTGTGTGTTGTGTCTTACGGACATAGCGTTGCAGTTGGTGACTTGGGGGCACCCTCCTACGTGACTATCCCTAAGGCACTTGTTATCCTCTTTGATTTATTGTTTACCTTCCTCTAGTGTTTCCATCTAGTTGGTGAATGACGAAAAACATATTATACTGATGAAGACCTAGTGTCCCTTTCACGTGTAATAAAAAATGGACCTAGTCCATACATGACTACGAGGTTGTAACAAATTATCCGACGCTTGGCTAGTGGAATCACTCTGTGATTTCTCTATCTTGATGTTGATGTCGATGTTATCTTATCTTGCTAACAACACTTTAACAATACTGTTGCTCCGCATACTTTATTTATCATGAATATCACCTTGCTTGGCTCTTTCATGTAGTTGATCATGATTATTTGGACACTAACACTTTTCTTGCAAGGATGTGTTTGTGGGAACATTCAGTGATCCTAAAGTACATGTCACCTCTGGGGGGCATGGGCTTTGCAAGAGCTCATGTTCCCTTGTGTTTTTTCTTCATACCTTAACGTGATTGATATTAGTATGTGATATCAACCACCTTAAGGTGGGGGCATATATAAGGTAAGTTGTCTGCTTTAAATGATAGTAAAGCATGTTTGAACAATCTAAAAATCAATCACAATCATTTAAGTCCTCTGTGGAGGTAGGATATCGAGCATATCCTTTTATCTCAAGCCCTCATCACGAGGTGGGGATGGTGTATTTCTCGAAGAAGATTGCATTATCCTGTCATTTTCAAAAGTCCTCATCGCGAGGCAGGGAGTGGTTCTGTGACTAACTCAACCCTTAAGCGTGTTTTTGACAGTTGTTGTGGCGAAGTCCAATCGTCGGTGTAAAACTGTAATGTGCCTGAGATGGTGATGAACCTAGCAATAGTTTCACTCATCACTTGTCTATCATGTTTTCTCTATGTCTTTAGTGTGTATGTATATGGCGTGCTTGTTCTCAAAGTGCAAGACCAGTGGTGATGAGCTCCTCTACACTTTGGGATTTATTTGGTGTGTTTGTTCTCAAGGTGCAAGACTAGTGGTGAACAACTCCTTTACACCTTGGGATTTTGTTTGGCATGTCTGTTCTCAAAAAGTGCAAGACCGGTGGTGAACAACTCTACACTTTTTGGGATTTGTTTGTTTACTTTACTTGAACTTGCATTATGCATTTCATATGGAAAAATCAAAAAGAAAATAATCACTACATTCATTGTATTCTCTATGCTCTGTGTGTCTTCAATGTTGTATTCTCCATGTTTTGCGTGACTATAACTGTCTTCTCCGTGTTTTGAGTACCTGTTATTGTCTTCAATGTGTTTGGCATGTCTTCTCTATGCTTGGTGTGTTTGCTATGTTTGTTGACCTTACTTTAATGCATGTATTGGCCTTATGTTTAATACATACATTAAAGTGGGGGCTAAATGTTATGTTAGAAAAATACACCCTTGGGGGATTTTTCCTTTAAGGTTTAGCTCCTGGGTCTTTAGAATGCATTTAGAGCATCTTGCATGTCAATTCAGACTCCCGATGAGAAAACCCTTAGGTCTTGTGACAAATAGGACCTAGGGGGGCTATTTTAATGATCCTTGAACAAAGACAGGGGGGTTGACAAGGGCGCTAGTTCCCTAGTCCAGCCCTATTTTGGGTCTGCCCTAAATTTAAATGTCAAGTTTGTGACCGTTATTTGGTTTCTAGGCTGACATCATAAGTTTTAATTACAAAATTCTTGGCGGGAATCTTAGTAGTTGCATATATAAGCATGTGTAGGTTATCATTTGCAAACTAGAAGATATCTAGAGGATGTTTATGATTGAAAGCTATTGGCATACTTGTGATATTCATTGTGTTGCAGAGCATAGCATTGTTATTGTATTTGTTTTTGTAGGTTGGGTTACATATTCTCCTCATGGCATTGAAGAGCCTCTTCCTTCCATGAGAGCTTCATCATCAAGGTGACATTTATTGTGCTTTATCATCATTATCATTTGGATTTTGTCTCTATCCCACAAGGATACGCACTCTCTTTGACAACGGTGTTCAGAAGACTTGAATGTCTCTCCGGGGCTTGACTGAGGCAAGCCTCTAAACACCACAACCCCCTCCCACACTCCTTGTGATTGCAAGTTATAGGTATTGGATCTGGAGAAAGTGGAGTTGTAGGGAAGATAGGGAAACATTGAAGATTCAGGATCTGAAAAGAAGCAGACAATGTGCGGGATTTCGAGACAAGGGTGCCATCAACCTTGTCCTCCACATTTCCATTGCCGAAAACTGAAGATATAGCAGAGATCAGTGTCGGAAGGAGATCAAGAATCCACAGAAAAAGTAGTACCTTGGACTAGGGCGCCATCACCATTGTCCCCGACATTTCTATTTTCTGGACTACGAAAAATAGTGAGTTGAGGTTCTCTGCCCTTTGTCTAATTCCAGTGGCATTTGTCGTAATTTGTAGATTTGATTACTGTTTTGCTTAAATTAGGGTTTCAAGAGCATTAAATCATTAATTAGCAACATTGTGTGATAACTTCTAAATTTCCCAGTAGAAAACCAAGTGGCAACCCAATCTGATAGACGACTCTCCTCTCGATAGGAGAAGCACTCAGTTGAAAAGCCCTTAGAATGTTTTGTGGAAAGGAGGATTCAAACTAAAGCAACCACATACCAAACCCCCCTTTTCATATAAAACACTTTTTTCTTTGCCTCTTGTAGAGGATAGAGCTTAGTAATTTGTCTTGGGTTAAGGAAGTTGGCCCCATTTTTGTTAATAGGATTATTCACATTTCTATATTTCCATCCTATGGTTTAATCTTGTGTGGATCTTCTGATAGTGAGGTTTTGGTTATACAAAGTTCCAACAAACGAGCATCATGTTTAATTTGGTCATTAAGTCCATTGATGTAGAGTTGTAGCCTCTAATAAGGTGTCACATCTTGAGTTCAAATTACCAATCTCATATGCTCAACATTATATTCAGCTACAGACCCTATTTGTTTTAAATTTTTCAGTTGGGTAACATAGCTTCCCTTGAACCATTGTTGCTCGCAGTGGGCTTCTAAGTCGCTTGTGAATTCTTTCCAACTTAGCATTTGTCCTTTCTTTTTACTCATCATCCATTGGTACCATTAATAAGGTTTAGATTCTAAATGTGGTGAGGCTATGTCAACCATTGCATTGTCTATGAAGTTTAAAATATTGTTCCATGATACTTATCCAAGAAGTTACATCTGTACCATCAAACTTACGAATGTCTATTTTGGGTAGGTTTAATTTTGGACCTTGAAAAGGTTGTCCTATCCCTTGATTTTGTCTATTAGGGTTATACCCACCTTGATGGTTTTGCTAGGGCTTTAACTCTAACAATATGTCTTGTTTAAACCTATCTAAGCCCTCATTTAAAGATTTTATCAATGGGTCAAATAAATTATCCTTAATAAAATGCATCATTGTTTCACATCCTGGTGGAATTGTTTTTTCAATTTTAAGTGGTGGACAATAAAGAGAGTCCTTAGATTCAATAATTGTAGAAGAGTCCTCTAATCCTAAATATGGCATGGCTTCTGACATGTTTGTATTTTGAACTCTATATTTTTCTTTATTAAGTAATGGAGGATAGTATCTAGTGTGAGTTGTAAACATAAAATTTTAGAACACGGGTTATGACTAAATTTGATGTTCTTCTTTTTGGCCAAAATTTTGACCACTAAATAATGGGGTTTTTTTTGTAACAAAAAAATATAAAGAAATAAACCTATCTAATTTTTCAATTTCTTTCCAAAAATTCAAAAAAAAAATTATAACCTGTAGAGTAGAATAATAAAATAATTTTTTGACCTAACTTTGACCACTAAATTATGGAATGTATTTTATCTCTAGTAGTAAATTACAAAGAACTGACCCAACCTAATTTTTCATAAGCTTTCCAAAAATGTAAAAAAATTTAAAAGATTCTAAAATGTGCGGCTTGTAGAGCCAATTAATGAAAAACATAAAATTAAAATAACTTGCACAAAACTTATGATAGAAGTCTAATTTTTTAACTGAAACTTTATTACTACATACCTCAAAACCTAAAAAAAATAATGTCCAAATTCACAATGGTTTGAAAGTTATGGTGGAAACAAAAATCTTGGCCTAGATCATAGCTCTAATACCACTTGTTAGGATATTTCTTGGAAATAAATGTAGAAATCAGCAAAATTGTAGACCACTTCGAGGGGGTGACCTCCAACAATCAAAAAATAATATGTGAATGTATTAGAAGATATATGATGATTTGGGAGAGCCTTATCTTCCTTATTTATAAGGATAACTATGTAGGGACACACCCCTTCATCCTAATTAAGAGGGATTAAGGAAGTAACTAAAACTAATAAATGAAGTGTTAAGGTTAAGCATGCCACAAGTGCTTAACCTTATTATATTTAGAAAGATAGAATATTAGGAACCTAACATAGTGAGCTTTTGATGGACTCATTCCTCCAATGTGAGGGCGGTGAGAGTATAGATCACATGCCTTGTGCAATACCACTGAATTCTAGGAGGCGTGGAAGTTTAAACAATTGACTTCAATTTAGATGAACCAAATTGTGTTAACAAGTTTTTAGAAGCAAACTATGTAGCTAGAGTTGCAGAAATGGGGAATTCAAAAAGAGTTAGAGATTTGAAGTTGTAAGTGTGCTCAAATTCTCTAAATAGATTTCAACCACATAGTAAATTAGATGGTGGGGACCATTATTAGTTGTCAAAGGATTCTTTTAAAAAGAAGATGAAGACTTTTCTTCAATTTTGAAGGAAGATGGTGCAAGGATAAACAAAGATTTTATAGTGAAGGGGCCAAGAAAAGACAAAAATGCAGTAGCCTTAAGACTTAGAATTGTAAATGTAGAAGGTCGTGTTTGCAATAGTCATTTCCTTGTTAACATAGATGCTAACACAACACTGAGTGTTGAAAGTGAAATGTTAAAAAAATTGGATTTGTTAGATCATGATGTGATAAATATTACAGTCATGATTAATGTTGAAATACTTGGTCTTGTCCTAAAATGGAAACCTAGAGAAGCTTTTGAGGGAGCTTTTGAAGAAGATATATGCACTAGTTCTCACAAATTTTCAATTAATTATGATGATTTTTCTAATATACCAAGTGATGCCAATGGTCCCTACAAGAGATTTGTGCTTGAATTCCTCCTTTTAGGTCACGTGTATTGATCTAATTCCCCAAGGTCTATAGTTGGTGATTATTAAGTGAAGACTGCATTAATAAATTCACATTCTAGAATAGAAAGGCTATGTACATTAAATTTGAAGTTGACTATGATCACATTATTTCAAGCAATGATCAATAGTAGTTTGATCAAAGTAACATCTCTAGTCAAACTGATAGTCATAAAGAAAATGGAGCCAATTTAGATACAAGTACAAAGTCTTTGGAGTCAGGAAAAATCAAATTATATGAAAATGCCAAGGTGATCAATAAGGAGAAAGTTATGTCTCTCACTAATGTTGTAAATAGTTTAATAATGACAAAAGTCAAGATGCAATCTAGTGATAAGGAAAGTATTACCAACTCCCAAGAGGTATGTGAAAGCATAAATCAAAAAAGTCAACATAGTAAGGATTGTATACTCACTAATGATTTGGATAATCTGTCACATCTCATTTTATGGTCTATATAATTATTCTAGATTAGTGAACATTTACTATGATTATTTTACTTCGAGTAAGTTCCACGTGTGTGAAGGTAATTACCATGATATTATATTTGTGTAAATTGGAAAGTTGATTTAAATATTAAATATTATCGATGTGATTATAATGTTTTGCTTCAGCTATGTTTTGGGGAACTAACCTATTGACGTCGAGTTGAGTGTGAATGAATGTAGGTACTTGTTGAAGACAAGAACATGGTTAGGTAGAGGTGTTCTAGCCACTTGGCAAGAACTGTTTGGGATGGTTAACCCTGATGCAATCATACTCTCACGCAGTCTCATAATGCATTTTGAATGGCTTATTTTTATGCATCATTGTGTGGATAATAAATGTGATGGATGTTAGATTCTTAGAAAATATTGTGTTTTAATTGCGACAGTAAGTTCCTTTTTGAATGTTTGATTTAGTCATGAATATTAATGACTTTTCGATTCATATTTTAAATGGTGTATTTTATTGGATGTATTTTTATGTTATTTAATATTAAATAAATAATATTTTCTTATGGATGTTCGAAAAACAATATCTAGATTAAACTTAAAACAATTAAATTTAAATTGCAATATATATATATATATATATATATATATATATATATATATATATATATATATATATATATAATTTTAAATATTTCTTGTTTGATTTAAGTGATTAGGCTATTTTGAAGATAAATAAATTGTATTAATAATAACTATTATGGAATTCATTAAGTTTCCACAGTCCATAGTGTTGTATAATGAGTGCTTCTGGATTTGACTGTGATCAAGATTTTTTCCTCAACGTTTCGGATCACACTCTGTGATCCATCATCAGGAGAAATAAAGCAAGAGAAGAGACAAAAAAATAAAAAATAAAAATTACGAAGTGTGATCTGAAACATTGAGGAAAAAATCTTGATCATAGTCAAATCCAGAAGCACTCATTATACAATAACTATTATATTTAGAATTAAATATAGGAATTAAAAGAAATAGTTGTTACTTATTTAAAATTAGATAAATTGCTTTATTATTATGAATATTATATTTAGAAATCTAATAAAAAGAGTTAAAAAAATAATAATTCTATCATGCAAGATTAAAATAAGTTTATTTTTATTATTTTTGGAGGCTTTTGAAGGCCAAATTTCATGCAAACAAAAAAAAAGACTCAAGTTATTAAAAAGCAATCCAAACCTAAATATTTCAATGCCAATATTAGGAGAAATTTCTAATAAAATAATACAGCAGAAGGGAAGAAAGATCATTCTTTTCGACAAAAAGAAGGTTGGGAAGAGAAGAGGACACCATGTTTTGGCAGCAACAAGGAAAGGCAGGAGATCATTTTCAAGTGACTGAAAGCAAGAGGTGATCAGCAAGGGGAACAAAATTTGAACCTTAGCATTAGAATAATCAGGTGTTTTATTGTTATTAGTAATAGGTTAATGGTGAAATAATATTGAATGATGTGGGTATGTTGGTCTAAGAATAGTCTTTTCTTCTATCTGTGGTTGTGGGATCAAACTCCTCTTGTTTCTATTCTGTCGCTGACCCAATTCTATCTCTGATGTTGTTGTTATTCTCCCTCTACTCTTATGTTTGTAGCAGCCTATTTTCTAAGTGGCCTGGCTGTGAATAACGATCTACTATAAAGAAACATCCTCTCCTAAAAATCTACCTAGCTGTTGATAAGAAACCTCCCATGCCTGCGTGGATTTTACTAGCATGTGGTCGCTGTTTTATTATCCATGTTGCTAGTTAGACAGTCCTTGTAGCTGTCTTTTTACCTACCCTATGATCGTTGAAATTATTTAGTTGTATGCTTAATTGTTATTTGTTGATCTTCATCTTATTGTTATCCGGTCATGGATCTAAATGAAGTAAAAGCCCTCAAACCATCACAAAAGTAAAATGAAGTAAATAATCCACTTAAATACAACATCATCATGTCAAAAGTAAAAAGATGTAATTAATCTACTTAATTACAACATAAAATATAAAAATATGTAATTAATCTACTTAATTACAACATAAAAGATAAAAAGGTATAATTAATCTGCTTAATTACAATATCACAAGTAAAAGATAAATCTTATAAATATGAATCAATAAAAGTCATTAAATTGTACAAAAGTCTTGTGCTCAATCCAGGTGAAAGCACTATAAATAATATACAAAAGAAATACATCCAATTACAAGTTACAATAATCATGAACAACATGTATAAATAAATCAATACGCTCATCACTCACCACGAACCAAGTGGTCCTCCTACGAGCTGAGAGATGAGAACATGGCCCGAGTGTTTTTCCACCCAACCATGAAGCAATTACACTTCCTCGCATCCCTTCATGAAACGAAGGAAACCCAATCCTACACGAAATGTCTAGCTACCTGGAACAACTGGCAGGTAGGAACACCCAATGCAACCTAATGTCTTAATAAGCTATTCTAAATATTGAAATGCAGATTATCTCACAACAAGATGTGGCAGAGATATATATCAATAAGTTTGCTAGACAAATATTCATCTTTTTCAATGACAACTCATTTAGATCTAAACCTTTAAATATAGTAACCTGGTTCAATTCCTGAAAAGAGGAAAATCCATCTGTGATAATCCACATTTGGCATCCTAGCCCAGAAAATAACCCAATAACATTCCTAGATAAAATCTACTTTCTTTCCCCAAGAAATAAGTAAAATTATAAAATAAAAATAAAAATAAAATATCAACCCATGTCATCCATAGACCATCTGTAAATTCCATTTCCAAAGCAACAATCATGAAGACACTCTTTCAATATGCAATAAGTAAACATCCCTCATTCATTCATGAAAACACACTTTGCAAGCAATAGTCCATCATTTGTTCATACAATTGCATCTAAAGGTTGTCAAACTAGTTTTATTTCCTAATTTAGATTTAATTCAAATATATTATACTAATTCTGATAAATCAAGTATACTAATTCTCTTCAAGAAGTTTTAATAAGACAATGATATTTACATCACAAATTTTACTCGATCACTCTAACATATAAAGAAAGATAATTTTAACATCAATCTATTCATTCATATATGTAAGTATAAATTGGGTGTCTAAAATCTGATTATAATCCTTAACTATAATTCGTTGTCAAAAGGTTGAAGATAATCAATATTTAACTCTTTCCATTCAATTCCGATTTAAGTTTCAAGCAATTCATTTGAATAAGAGTTGATAATAATATATGATTGTTTAAGCATCTCACAACTAAATTTAAGAGTATAGGTAAATATCAGAAAAACCTACTGTTTCTATTCTGAGTAGTGATATAATTGGTTTAAGAGTGTTTTAGAGAAGCTACAGGAACTATGTAAATAAAGCGACAGGAACTGATAAATGGGCGACAGGAATAACAAAAAACTAACAGAAATTTAATACGCTATAAGGAACTATTTTAAGAGGATAAAAATAGAATTATTTAGATCTGTGACCGGATAACAATAAGATGAAGGTCAACAAATAACAAATAAATAGACAACTAAATAATTTCAATGATCATGGGGTAGTTAAAAAGACAGCTACAGGGACTGTCTAACTAGCAACAAGGATAATAAAATAGCGACCATAGGTTGGTAAAATCCACACAGGCATGGGAGGTTTCTTATCAGTGGCTAGGTAGATTTTTAGGAGAGGATGTTTCTTTATAGTAGGCCGTTAGCCATTTATCAGTTCATGTCGCCTATTTTACACAGTTCCTATCGCTTGATTTACACAATTCATGTCGCCTGATTTACACAATTCCTGTAGCTTCTCTAAAACACTCTTAAACCAATTATATCATTACTCAGAATAGAAACGATAGGTTTTTCTGATATTTACCTATGCTCTTAAATTTAGTTGTGAGATGCTGAAACAATCATATATTATTATCAACTCTTATTCAAATGAATTGCTTGAAACTTAAATTAGAATTGAATGGAAAGAGTTAAATATTGATTTTCTTCAACTTTTTGACAACGAATTACAGTTAAGGATTATAATCAGATTTTAGACACCCAATTTATACTTACATATATGAATAAATAGATTGATGTTAAAATTATCTTTCTTTCTATGTTAGAGTGATTGAGTAAAATTTGTGATGTAAATATCATTGTCTTATTAAAACTTCTTGAAGAGAATTAGTATACTTGATTTGAATGATTAGGAAACTTAATATATTATGGAATTTGAATTAAATCTGAATTAGGAAATAAAACCAGTTTGACAACCTTTAGATGCAATTGTATGAACAAATGATGGACTATTGCTTGCAAAGTATGTTTTCATGAATGAATGAGGGATGTTTACTTATTGCATATTGAAAGAGTTCTTCATGATTGTTGCTTTGGAAAGGGAATTTACAGATGGTCTATGGATGACATGGGTTGATATTTTATTTTTATTTTTATTTTATCATTTTACTTATTTCTTGGGGAAAGAAAGTAGATTTTATCTAGGAATGTTATTGGGTTACTTTCTGGGCTAGGATGCTAAATGTGGATTATTAGAGGTGGCTTTTCCTCTTTTTCAGGAATTGAACCAGATTACTATGTTTAAAGGTTTAGATCTAAATGAGCTGTCATTGAAAAAGACGAATATTTGTTTAGCAAACTTATTGATATATATATCTGCCACATCCTGTTGTGAGACAATCTGTATTTCATTATTTAGAATTGCACATTAAGACATCAAGTTGCATTGGGCGTTCCCACCTGCCAGTTGTTCCAAGTAGCTAGACATTTCATGCAAGGCTGGGTTTCCTTCATTTCATGAAGGGATCCTATGAAGTGTAATTGCTTCATGGTTGGGTGGAAAAGCACCTAGGCCATGTTCCTGTCTCTTGGCTCGCAGGAGGACCACTTGGTTTGTGGCGACTGATGAGCGTATTGATTTATTTATACATGTTGTTCATGATTATTGTAACTTGTAATTGGATGTATTATGACATGAATGCCAAAGGACTTTTGTATATTATTTATAGTGTTTTCAACTGGATTGAGCACGAGACTTTTGTACGATTTAATGACTTTTATTGATTCATATTTATAAGATTTATCTTTTACTTATGATATTGTAATTAAGCGGATTAATTACACCTTTTTATCTTTTATGTTGTAATTAAGTGGATTAATTACATCTTTTTACTTTTGACATGGTGATGTTGTATTTAAGTGGATTATTTACTTCATTTTACTTTTGTGATGGTTTGAGGGCTTTTACGTTATCCTGGGTTTGCAAGTGAGGATCTTGATAAAATTGTTTTTACTAAATACAGTAAAACTTTACAAGGGGTACAAATATTTTGGCAAATCTTGAGGTGGGAGATGAGAATATCATGGTACAAAACTTTAAAAGTTAAAACTTAAGCAACAGGGATAACTAGAAGGATTGAGACAAAAGCATGAAAGGTCAATATGACTTTTTAAATTATCTGCCTCAAAAGGGCCATGGCATGCATTCTTTAAAGACTTATTTGTTTTTATCTTCCAAGAAATTTTAAGATGCTCCCATCATATTAGTGCATTCAAAGATAGTCCATGTAGAGATGCAAATCATATTAGCTATAAAGTGGATCTTGATGAAGCTATAAAATAAAAAAAGTTACTCAAAGAGTTTATAATTCTAGCCTTAGTCATCAGAAAGGATACGAGATGTGAAGTTGCATGCAAAGATATTAACATTGAGTCTATAAAGAGAATTCTTTTAGCTTAAGTGCATGATGTTGGGCATGGTGGATATCCTCTTGTTGAGATAGATAGGGAAAATGAGACAAAATAATTTTCTACTTCAAAAGGTATGGGCCCTTCAGAGCTTTCATCTACAGTGGACTCTATTATATACCAAAGATGGAAACCATTTGTTGTGAAACTAATAAATTTAAATTAGATGAGTACTTCAAGAAGTATTCAACAAGTCAAAATCCAAATAATGTTCTAGAATTAGCTGCTTCAAATTATGTCAATGGTTCTCTTGGTTTTCATAAGGCTACAAAACATTATTCATTTGTTGAATTTTACAAGAGTACATCACCTTTCAGAGATAATTCAAACTCACCTAAGGAAAACACTAAAGATTTTTAAACATCTAGTACTATGTTGCTTGTGGGCAAGCAATTTTGGGAAGGGTGGACTTGTAATGTCGCCTTTTTAATTCACAACATTGAGTTTGTCTCCTATGAATAATTTAGTATATGAATAGACAATAGGAAGTGTCCCATGATATGACAAGGTGACTGTAGTTCTTTATGTCTTTTATTTTGATTAAAGTAGTCAAGTTTGTTAGTGGAATAAGTGGTCATGTCTTCATTTAGGGAGAGGTTGTTTCAATTCTAGCTAATTAACCTCTATGGTTGAGGGAGTTAGTTGCCAACAATTTTAGGGAGTTGTTTAGTTAGCTACCTATGATTGAGGGAGTTAGCGGTCAATTAGTGCCACAACTTGTGGGACTAATTTCCTATGATTGGGGATCACTGGGAGCTAGACTTATTAAATAATTCCTAAGGCAAAGAGAATTCATCTTTTAAAATTATAAATGCAAAAGCTCTACTTCAACTACAAGAAGGTAATATTGATACAACAACTTGCTTGGTTCTTGAGGATGAAACACTTCAAGCATAAACTTGATCATCTTGGGGATGAAAAATCTTAGGATAATGCATGGTGCAAGATATTTCAGATTTGCATAGAGATTCAAGGATCAACAGGATGAGTAGTTGCATGACTACATGTGATAAGGATGCTTCAAATTTTAGAACTATATGGTGGGTGTTTTCCCGATAAGTATATTTATAGTTAGACAATTTCTAGGTGTGATTAATTTGTATGCGTTTAGTTTAGGATATCACAAAGATTATTTAATCACTAGGTTCAAGTTATCTCAAGTCAACCCCATGTACAAATTGACTTTATGGTTATGAATAAATGATTCAAGACAACATACATAGACATGCAAATGGCCTATATGATTTTAATGTATATTAAGATTCTTTGTCCCCTAGAAATAAAGTGTGCTCTAGTTCTCTCTCCCTATTAATCCATGTGAATTAATTGTAGAAATGAATGTATTTAATACCAAAATGTAGCACCAAGTCATGCAAATATGTACTAAGTTGGCTCATAATGGCTACTAGTAGGAAAGGGTGGAAGTCTAGAGGTTTTAATTTAAAATTTAAAATTTTAGGACTAGCCTTGAACCACTCAAGATTGATCTTGAGGCACTTGGGATTGACTCAAGATAGAAAAGTGCTAGTTTCAAGGCAATTGATGAATGTGTGGACATGGGTGTGAATGTAGGCCAATAAATGGTGTGTAAATGGAAAATATATGGGAATGTGAGTAAATAGGGATGGGATAGGGTTGAATGAATGAAATACGTGTAAATGAATGTTAAAAAGATAAGAATAAACACCAAGGCATAAGCCATACTTAGCACAAGAGTGTGCCACCTATTGATATGTAATTGTATTAAGACATTCCATCAAAATTGGTCCAAAACTAATTGAGAATTAACATGGGTATCCAAATTTCAACATTATAATTATTATATAGAAAATTTTATATCTTAACATTTTTTCACTCTAGTTTTATGCTATTTGGGTCGGTATCTTGGATGCATAATTTTAGTGTGTGATTCAATTATTTTGGTGCATTTATTAACCCAAGACCTAATCTATCACCCAGATATACCACTTTTCCCCATTTAGAACTTTGTTGATCCATTTCTTAGCACTTCACTCATTCTAGATAGATCAAATGGATTTTTATCAGATTTTATAGTTGGAAAAGCTCTAATAGACATGTACAGAAAATATGGAATAATAGACAAGGTATGCAAACTAATGATACAATGCCTCAAAGAAAAATGATCTCTAGGAATGCAATGAAATTCTAAACAAGATATCGATTGGGATACATAAGATTCACTGAAAGCATGAACAAGCATAAAATATGCGCAATATACATTGAAGAGATGCAATAAATAGTTAAGATAGAAAAATCAAAGTACAACCATTATTCTTTGATGGACATCCTTACCCTGTTAAGAAAAATGTCCATTTTTTGGTGCAAGTAGAGAGGACGTTGGCATAGGTTGTTAGATCTAGCCTTACACCTGACTATTGGCAAGTAGAGAGGACGTTGGCATTTGTAATCTCTGCATCAAACAAAAAATTCCCTTCCGATATGCTTGTTTGTAGACCTTGTATGAATAGTGGCTTAGGAGTGATTGCAACAATGTTGCCTTTTGATATGAATCCCAAAATGTTGCACAACTTATGTTCTGCTCACAAATATCCATGTAGAAGTGTATAGGTGTGGTCATGGAATCTAGCTTCCTACCGATTGCTTTTGTTTGTAGGTTTCCAAAGCCTTAAAATCAAATTAATTTTGTGCATATCTTGCAACCATCACCTTTCCATGAGATAACATCTCTTTGAAAAATGATTCATTTGTTTTTAATGCATATTTTACAATCATTGCATTCCATAAGATGACATCTCTTTTGAGGCATTCTTATCTTCCACAGCATTAAGTAAATGTCTTGAACCTAGAGAATACCCTGTTGCCTTCATCTTCCTGGCCAATTTCCTCAACTTTGCATGGATATCCGACATTTATGGAAATAAAGTTAGAAATCGACTTGGTTCCCTTATGAAACTTGATGTCAAGACTCACTAATTTTTTTATGTTCTCATGAACTTGGAACTAATTATGGAAAACATATTTAAGTTTTTACATTAAATGTTTAGCAAATCTGCTTCAGGTATGCCATTAAATTTGTTTCTTTCTCAAGCATCTATTATTATTTGTTGAATGTGTTGTAGTGTGTTCACATTTTAGTGTGACTGCCTATTATACAATTATTTATAGATTTGTCTATGCTTGTTGCTAACATTTGCATTATTTTTAAGGTAGGAAGAGTAGTGTATTATGTGAAAACCATCTTAATTCAGATGCTCTTATTGAATGTTCTTACTTTATTCCACATGAGATCACTTAATGCATTGAGAATGTTTACAACTAGGTGTATTCTCCCTACCTCTGCAAGAGTTTAACCTACTTTTTATTTGTTTATTTCCCTGCATATTTCACATTCCTTTTTGACAATGAGGTTGATTTCCTTAAAATCTCTATTTTTTTAGTTCAGTAGGAGTGTTTGACTATATATTAGCATATAGGGTGATTCTTCATATCATAATAGATTTTTAAAACTAGCTATATTTCTATAGCTAGATATAAATTGGCTAATTTACTTAGTTTTTAAATTGTTATTTTTCTATATCTAGATTGGTTATATTAACTTTTATTGAGTTTATGCTTTGCATGTTTATCATGGGTTTAAATGTATTCTTATGTTTAAGAGTTCACATATGTTTGTTGAATTCATAACTGGTAGAGTAGTGTTTCATATGTTTGTTAACATGTAAAGCTAAGCTTGTTATCACAATTAGATTTCTTTTTTTATATTTCTATAGTGGACAAATATACCTTAAATGAGCATCTAAGCTTAATGATACACATAAAGGAATAGATCAATAAAGGAGTGTATTGTCTTTCCTAGGCATTTGTTAGATTTTTTTAGGCTCAAATGTGTTGACAAGTAGTTCTAAAATAATCATTATGCTTGAATATTAGTCCAAGCAAAGTAGTAACTGAGGTAACTTGTATTCCAGGTAGTAAGCTTGTGTGAGCTTGATCTTCTCCTATTTTGTTTTGTGAAATCTTAGATGAATAATATGAAATAGTTTAACCTTATAAATTTTGTTTCCTTGAGAATAAAGGGGTTATGTTGTGGTGATCTAGTTACTAAATATCTTGGGTTAACTATTTTTTTCCCTATTGATGTTATATCCTTCTTATGGATCTAGATTTTATTATGAATCTGGTTTGAATTTATTATGCAAGGTCATCTTATATGAGCCCCCGATGCCTAGGTTTGGCCCTTAGGTCCTAATTTTCTATATCATGCTTTTGGAATTTAATCATGTTTGTTTTATTTATCTGGAGAGACTAATTCTTCATCTAGTTTTATAGAATTATAACTTTATAAGGGCACAGGTTACCAAGCAAAGCAAGCTATTTTGGATGTTGCAAGGTAAAATGAAAGGTAGATGAAAGGAATCGTGTGTTTAATTTCAAGCCCTTGAAGTGCACTATGATATCTTCTACTACAACTAATGTGTTATCTTAAATTGATACATTGTATTTATGTTTAAGATTTCAAGTGTAATTAGTTTATGTATTTATTATTTGTGTGTGTTTTTCATGACAACAACCAATTGTATAATTCTCCTTATAACAAACAATTCTTTCAAAACAATTAGAGTTTTAACATTGACTCACCTTATAACTCTAAAGCTCTATGTAGGGCAAAAATTTAAAAAATTCTAAAAGATCAAAGTAATACCCAGAGTGACAACTTAACAAATATAATTCAAATGACCAAGAGAAGAGCACAATATAGACTCATACAACTCAACAACCAAAATAGTTAACGAGCATAAATAAACTATACCTATCTTATCGTTGAGTAACAGTCACCAAATAATTCTCAGTTCAAAAAAATTTAAACAATGCATTATCACTTTGAACTCACATGACATAAGAAAAATAATTGCATCCATTGTTTACTATCCCAATACTACTTTATAGGTTCCAAATCAATTACCAAAATAAAGAATCTCCTATCTTCATGCATTCCATTACATAGTGGATAAAAAGATATTGAAACAACAAACAATTCATCGACCTTATTAAACTTTCCCTTTATGTTGTTGTCAAGCAAACATCTAGAGGACATGTTTATGATTCTTGAGGAGGTATTTGATCGATAAGATTTATGTGACCTCACTAAGAATAAAAAATATAACCATTGTAGTTCAAATAAAAATTTGTATAATCATGCCATATTAGAGCACATTCAAATACACCTTGATTATGTAGGTTACAGAGATAGAATACTTTATAAAAAAGCAAAGAAATGGCCCCCACCAAGGACAATTTGAAGGAATTCAAATTCATGATTCATTTCAAATACGTATTTATTTCAAATTGTGATAGAAAGGAGGGATGTAAAATTTTGGTATAGCAAATTATTCCATTACTTCTCACGCATGTGATTATACTACACTTTTTGACCATGCCAATAATGATGATTCTCCTTTTTTTGAATTAGAAGATCATTATGGGATAGGTTCCAATATGCTTTCTAAACATGGTTATAATGGACATGGTCTTGAACATATATAACAAGGAATTGCAGTCCCTCTAGAACCTATACCACATCTTTCTCATGTGCATTTAGGTTATAAGCCTTCTTATCCACCTAAATATTCATTCTATTGGTTTGATGACATTTCCATGATTTCTTCTTCTCATATATCTTCATCCATTATTTCTTCTTTAATTTTTGAGGCATCTATCCTAAACTTGAATCCCTTTCATGATATCATTTGACCCTCTATTCATTACTCACCATCCCTTCTATACCATTTCCCCTTTTGAAAATATTACCATCTATTTCTTGTGAGCCTCTTCCAATTAGCCAACCTCCTTCAATTCCATCCAAACATAACCAATGATCCTACACACATGATGACCTTCCTAAACATATCCTACCCATTATTTTAGAATCTTGTTGATCACCCTACCTCCTCCTACACACAAGAAAAGTCTAAGCACATCAATTCAACACCTCTCTCTTGTCCATATCTGTGAGTTCTAGGTCATTCCACTAATCGATATCAAGTGCTAAAAGATAAAATAAAACAACTTATTAATACAAGTGTCGCTGCCTCTTCTTATGATGCACCCTTCTTCTTCAAATGATCATGACATTGATTTGGTCAATAAACCAAAGCAAAGTCATGACACATATTCTACCTATGATACACATGTTACTGACCATTGCCTTCTTGATAAATAGACTTACGCTTTTATACACATGTTGTTAATACTTCTATCTGATCTATGACCATCTATGTATATTCTTATTCCTCTCTGAGTATATAGATATATATGTTGGGAATGATGCATAAAATCAAGAATTACCTTTGTCTTGCTAACCCAACATTTTAGATATTATTTTTCCTTTTTATGATACTTTGGATGGTGACACATGACATAGAGACTACCTCCATGTTCCATGTTACTTTGTATACTAACATAGGAAATTGAGACATATATTATAACATTGAGATTACCTTGTCATGATATTGAGACTTATCTATCTTTCTCAACCTAAAGTTTTATGCTTTGATTCTTGTATCTATTCATGATCTCTCACATGCATTCTTCCTTATAATGTCAATAATTGTTTATGCTTACCTTTATTCACTATGTTTTTACTTATTATGTGGCACTTGTAGCTTTCTCTCTATGTGTGTTGCCATGTTGTGGCACAAACTCATGTGCACCCATCATATTAAATGGTAACAACTTTCATTTCTATTATCTTTGCATATATTGAGGGGAAAATGCAACATCTTCTTTTGTCCATTTTTGGGGGCAAAATATAATCAACATTAGGGGCATACATACTATGTGTCACTTCCTAATAAGATCATATCATATCCCATTCTATCTTCCTTGAAATCAACACATACACTTCTTTTATGCAATTATATTAAGGGCATATCACTATATCCCTTGTACTTATGATGTGTTGTCTTTGCATAAATTATTTGTATGTTAGATTATATATGATGTAAGAACATGTTTATGTTGCAAGTTTTATTTTATGGCATTCTTTGTGTTGCATATACTTTTATATCATATCCTTTTTACAACACATTTGATACTTTTCCACATTTTACTTCTAGTATTTACTTTCTATACTTTACCTATGCTTCATCACATAATTGCATTAGCCCACTAAAGTAGGGGGAAATGTAATGTCAAAAATTACATACACTACAATTTAAACATTACAAATTGTACTTGTTTTATAATCTATATCCTTAGCATGTTTTTAGGACTCATTTTAGCCCATTTTCCAAGCCTTTTACCCTTGTTGGTTGCCAGAATTCATTTTGACTTTGTTTTAGCGAATTTTCTATAATTTTGTTTATGTTTGGACACTTGTCCATTTTTCAAACACTTATCTAGTTTTTAGACACTTATCCAATTTTTGGACACTTATCTATTTTTTGAATACTATTGTAGTTGTGCTAGTGTCCTCTAAAATGGATAAGCATCATGTATTTTTAAATGGCCAAATCAAATGCATTTCAAACAATTCTTATCGTAACATCTCATAGATAGCATCTAGCGACTTTATAATTGCTTTTCCTTGATTCCCTTGCCCAAAATAGCATGGAATGATTTTGGATTTTAAATATATTTTGAGTTATAATCTTCCAAAATTAATTTGGCTGCAAGTTTTCCAATCTCTCTAATTTTTCTTCTTCTTTCAACCCTCTACAACACCCCAACATTTTATAGCAACATTTTCTCTCTTGAGCATGTGGACATCTTCATTATGAATCTTTATACACCATTATTATACATTTTTTATGCTTTAAGGGCTCTTTAAATTCCAGAAATAATCTTGAAGCTATTCCCTTTTAAGCATTGAGGTATATTTGAAAGAGTTTTCCCTTTCTCTCTCCATCATTTCTTGATATTTATAGGTCGCTTGAATCTTTGAACACTTGACATTTTGACATTTTGTTGTGCTTTCCCTCTTTCTAGAAAGGCAACAAAACCCCATTCCTTTATTTGCTATTTTTCATTGCAATCTACTTTCATTCTCTACTATTGTATTTTTTTGTTGGCATTTTCTATCCTACATGCCATTAGTTTCTACCTTCCAAGGGTTTGTTGTTATAGATTTATTTTATCATTTTTTGTGCTTTTTTGGCTCACTAACATTTGTAGATTTGATTTCCATTCTCTCTTAGGTTATTCTAGAGTGTGCATTTTCTCCCTTAGGATAATATTGTTATTTACATGTATTTTCTTTGATGAGATCTAACCATCTCCCTATTTCCTATCCACACACTTTATATATATCACATAGTAGATTAATGATAAATTTGTATAGTTGGTTTATTGTTAGTCATAGAAGTTTACCTTAGTTCTAGATGTGCTTAGGCTAAGCGTGTGCAAATGGACACCCACATGCATCTCTTAGACCTATACACACGTAGGCTAAGCATGAACTCACAAGCTCTTAGTCCTAGGCATGCCAAGGCTAAGCACACACAAGATCTATTTCTAGTTTGACTACTTGCGAAGGTTGAAAGACCAAAATAGGGGTTTGAACATCTTAAAAAGAATATATACAATCACCCCCTTTCCCCTCTCCTAGACATAGGTTGTTTTGTGGAGCTTCCTCTTTAGATTCAATCATCCTTTGTTAGTTTCACATTTCTTGTCATGCCCACCCTTGTGATTACCATAAGAATGGAGGTGAACACAAAATGACAAAAAATTTCTAACTTAATAATCAAGTTACAAATGACAAGATTACCTATTTGCTTATGAAAATTCCTAGATGATAAAGAGGTGCCTTAGGGTTTTCCTCTTGTTTGCACAACTAGAGAAAGAAAAGAACTTAAGTTAATCATAACATTTCCCCATCAAGATGTTAGTGTAGGTTTTTTATTCCTTTTCATAAGGTTTTTCCAACACATATTATTAAGCTTGCTTAGGTTAATAAAGTGAGTTTAATTAGGTGAGTAGGTTATGAGGTGTCACCTTCCTACAAGTGAGCATCCATTAGCTATCTTGGGAAGATGCTTTTGCTATCTTTAGTTCGATAGATGGTTGCTTCCTATTGGTTGGTGTTGCCACCTCCATCCCTCTCTCTAGTCTATTTAAACTCACTACCTAGCTTGTATTTTGTAATTTCCATGCTATCATTTTCTATTTTGTGAGCAATCTATTCAGACTATTCTGATATGATCTCTTTTACAATCTTCTCTTTATGCTTGCCTTTAGCTTTCTAGATTTTGGGTTGTGATTTCATAAAAAAATCTAACATGGTATTAGAGCGGGTGAATGCCTTTGGTTAGTCATTTAGAAGATCTAGGATTTGAGATCTTGGTTGCTCTTGAAAGTTGAGTATGCTCTTTTCTTGCATCCAATGATGACCTAGAGAATCAGAAATACTTAATAGAAATACCAGTTTTTGGGGAGGGTTTTGTATGTGGCTTTGTGTTGCAGGTTCTTTCGGAGCTTCTTGGAGACTTTCTGAGCTCAAATCTGACAATCGACTTGCATATTCTATGTTTTAATCAATCTTGCAGGTTGTAGCATGCCTTTGCTTGTCTTAGGTAGTTGATGCAGTCTTTGTATGCCATTTTTTGGTTGTTGGGGTCATTTTTTGTTGCTAAAAGCATTTTTTTACATTAGATCCACATCTTTTGTACACCAGAAAGAAAAACAACTTTTGAGTTTTGTTCGCAGCATCAAAAAACCATCTGGGTATCTGTTAATTTTTGCATGCAACTTATATATTTTACAAAAATGAAATTGGAAAGCTACAACAGACCCCCTCACCATTGCAATTTTTTGTTTTGCACCTGAACTTCAAGAGGCTCGTTCTCGGTCATACGGAGGTATTTTTTAGTGTAATTTTTTTTTTCAAAATGGTATAATCTCATGCTATTTGCAATGGTGTGACCAATTTTTTCTTAGGTGATCCCAATTTTCTATAAAGTTTGTTTTCTCATCAGATCTGACAGGCAGTTTTAGTTTTTAGAACTTCAAACGGCTATAACTTTCACATATGATCTCAGATCGAGGTCATTCTTTTTTTGAAAGTTGACATTTTTCTAAGCACTACACATTGGTGCTATTTTGAGGTTCTTATTCTAATATATTTCTATACTTTCAGTATTTGCGTCCTTTTTTGGACATTGTAAAACTCTAGAAAACAACTCCAACATTGTAAACACACTAATCTATAAAGTGCCAAATCATATTTTGTTGGGGGGGATTCTTGATTGAGTGAAAAGGGGGGGGTCTCTTGGTGTTGATCTTTTGCTCTTGCTAGTTTTTTGGAATCATGTCTCTCACTCACAATCCTTTTCATTTTAGCATTCTTCGATTTCCTCCCAAATCATTGAAGGTAAAATGCAATTACCGTGGTAAAAAAATCACACTGAAGAAGAATCCATGATAAGGGATATTCATGAATTGAGACAACTCTGTATAGACAATGGCATCAGTTTGCCAAAGTCTTCTAATCCAGCATTAGCAGATATTTCACATGTTCATACTAAGCCATCTTGTGTGGACACATCGTTTGGGGATGAACAATGTAGTCCTATGACATGCATTTAGATCTCATCTTTTCCTTCATTACCTACTGCTCTATCTGAGTCCAATGTAGCTCCTTTCATGACTTCTAGTGATTCTGTGCAGCAGGCTCATATCAGTCTTCCAAAAGCAGTTCCTTGGGATATATTCCTACCAGACATCTCATCTTTGTTTGTAGAGTCCCACATTACAGATTTGGGAGACACTATTGATTGCATTCATCTTCTTTTTGATGGAGTTGATTCTTCTTCATATGTTTTGAGGGCACATTCAGACCCTCCTATTCCTTCTTTGCCTATATTTGCTTCTATAGTGGCAATTTCTACAGACACTCATGAGTCCACACATCTAACTTAGTCATCATTCGTGTTGACATCCTTTGTAGAAGTACTAGCATCTTCTATTTTACCTGATCCATATCAGTATTTGTTACAGTTTGGCATTGGCTTAGAGATCATTGAGCAATAATTGGAGGAGGCATCCTTGTCTTCAGAGGAGATATCTTCATCTTTGGATCCTGTTCTATTTTAGTTTCCACTTGGTTCTAGTTTGTCACTTTCTCCTGATTTGGTCATGGCATCCTTCAGCATCGACATGGAGACACATGAGCAGTTTTCAGAGATTTCATACATCTTGAACTTTCTTCCTTCATATTCCTTTAAGGAATGGGAAGACATTCTTCATACACCTTTGGTTTTGTTTCTTCCCAAGGGGAAAAATGTTGTTCAGTGAGCGTGGATCATCTTCTCCATCCAGTTCTGCGCATCCACCATTGGCACATTTGCTTCACTTTGGGGGGAGCTTCTTAGTCCTATTCTCTCTCTCTCTCTATGAGAGGGGGATTCTATTCCTTTGTTTAGGGGGATTCTCTTTTTGGGGGTATCATTGTACATGGGTACCTCATTAGGCTTCATTTGCTGGGACCCATCTTTTCACCCACCTAAGCTACACTTAAGGGAGGGTGTTAGTGTAGGTTTTTTATTCCTTTTCATAAGGTTTTTCCTACACATATTATTAAGCTTTCTTAGGTTAATAAGGTGAGTTTAATTAGGTGAGTAGGTTATGAGGTGTCACCTTCCTACAAATGAGCATCCATTAGCTATCTTGGGAAAATGCTTTTGCTATCTTTAGTCTGATAGATGGTTGCTTCTTATTGGTTGGTGTTGCCACCTCCACCCCTCTCTCTAGTCTATTTAAACTCACTACCTAGCTTGTATTTTATAATTTCCATGCTATTATTTTCTATTTTGTGAGCATTCTATTCAGACTATTCTGATATGATCTCTTTTACAATCTTCTCTTTGTGCTTGCCTTTAGCTTTCTATATTTTGAGTTGTGATTTCATAACAAAATCTAACACAAGACAATTGACTAGATTGTTGTTAATCTAAGCATGTTAATGAATTTAAAACAATAGTAAAGTAATCAAACAAATATAACAATTGATTTGGAATTATAACACTTAATTTTCTACCAACAAGACAAATTAAACTAAAGTTCACATCAACTTACTTTATTGTCATTTGGAGAACATAATCTTAATTAATTTTAAAACACTTAATTCTAACTCATCAAATTAAATATGATCATATAAAAATTTTCCCAATTTAAAATTCATCAAAAATATAAATGCAATGAATTGAGAATCAAATCAATAATTACAAGGAAATTTGTTCCTAATTCCATTCTATCAAAGTCAATTAATTTTGGCATAAGTATATTTATTGAATATATATATATATATATATATATATATATATATATATATATATATATATCATTTCCAACTATTATCAAAAGATATAAAACATATCGCATACAATAATAGCTTGTTGTGTGCAGATAAATGGACATGGTAGAGCCTTTGGTAGGCTTAGCCTTGGTCGAAGCCTTGCCAAGGCCGTTGTCCATGGGAGTTGTGGCTCCCATGGTTCCCATAGTTCCTAAGGGAGTCATGGTAGCCATGGAAGCTCCCAGGACTCCATCAATGAATACTGTTGAGGCATTGGTCAACACAAAAGAAATTACAGTGAATTCGTAGTGACAATAGTGAGTGCTAAAGTTGTTTTGTGGATATTGGCTTCCGCTATTCATAGATGATGGTATCTCGACTTAAGATCAATCTTTGAGAAAACTCTCGCTCCCTAAATTTGATAAAAAGAAACATTAATTCTTGGCAACAGGTAGTGATTCTTCACCGTGAGCTTGTTCAACTACTTATAATCAATGCGAAGGTGAAGTGACCCATCCTTCTTCTTCATGAAGATGATAGGTGCACCCCAAGGAGAAACACTAGGGTGAACATGACCCTTCTCCAAAAGTTCCTCCAGCTGCAACTTAAGCTCTTGAAGTTCTTGAGTCATCATTTTGTAGGGAGCTCTATAAATAGGTTGTGCTCCTTGCACCAAGTCAATATGGAAATCAATCTCTCACCAAGGCGGCATCCCAAAAATCTCTAAAGGAAATACATCAATGAATTCCTTAAGAATAGGATGGTAATCTAAAGAATTCTTTGGCTTATCCTCAAATTTGTCACTAATAGAATTAGCAAAAATTTGACATCCCTTCCGCATACTACACTTAAGCTGCTAGGCAAAAATTATCCTGAGCGACACTAGCCTCTGAACCCCTAAAATCTTAACCTTGTTACCATCATTATCAAGCACTTAATTCATTTGTTATGTGTTGGCCTCGTTTCTAACCTGCCAAATTTTAAACTTTTGTATCAAACCTCTGTGCCAAGTCATCTTTTTGGTTACAATTTTGTTGACGTCATGTTTCTTGTGTCAGTCATGTCAATAATTTGTTATCATAACATCATTCTTTGTCTTATTTCTCTCCATTAAAGCTCTAAATAGCAATATTATGCCAAGACAAAAATTCACGACTTAGTAATATTTTATTTCGCGTCCACTTTCATTTTATACTAAGCTCGCATCAACTTTCATTTTTCGCGAAGTCCACTATGCGTCGACTTTCATTCATCGCAAACCTTGTGTCAATTTTCGTCTTTCACTAAGTTCGCGTGACTTGTGAGTTTGGCTAAGTTCACACATTTTGCCTTTTTACCAATGGCGTGATTTTACAAATTTGGAGAAATCCACGTTCACTTTTTGCATGCGGCAGCCGGGAGTTAAAAAAATGATTTTTATTGTTTAAAAATAACAAATGGCATATTCCTCTCCTTCGAACAAGTGCAAGAAGAACCAAAAGGCATAAATTTACAATGGCATCCAAGGTTTCAAGTTAGTTATTCACTTGGGTAAAAACTTGTTACATTTGTCCATGTTCATTGAATCTTGTGGGAATGAAGGCATTTAGGTGGCCACACTCTCCTAAATTCATGCCATTCATATATGAAGAATAAATATGGGCTCTAAAGAAATAAGAGGTAGTTATAATTGGAATTGAAACATGCAAGACGTGTTAAGAGTTATCTTTAATAACAGCCATATGCCAACTCGTGGAAGAGTCACATGCCGAGAAAGGTGGTTTTTGTAAAGGGTGTAACTACAGTATTTTCGCAGATCAATTCCTTTACAAAAGCATTGGAAACTTTAGTAACAGATACAACTCCTTGTTGTAGATGACAATTTCCAGATGCAACTATTTGCAAAATACCTCAAAGAATGTGGTCTCGTGAAAATGAATGCTTGCAGGGTATTCACAATAATGGATTTGTTGAGAAGATCTTAGAAACTTTGAGACATATACGACTGGCGGGTATAATACCAGATTCCAAGACCTTTGCCAGTATTCTCTCACCCAATGCCTAGCCCATGGCAAAATGGGAGCTTTCAATAGGGTATGGTCATGCATCAAAGCACAATGGAAGGAGGATTTTCATCAAATATTATACTTGGAAATGCGTGGTAGACATATGCGCAAAGCATCGAGGAATACACAAAGCGAATGAACTATTTGACAGCATCCTTCAAAGAAACGTGGTCTTCTGGACTGCAAAGTTTGCAGAGTATGCACGAAATGGATTTTGTTGATATGAAGGCTTTAGGGACTTTCAAACATATGCATTTTGCCTGTTGTAAATCTGCCGCCTTTTTCCAGCATACCCGCAGTCTATTCAAGGCATAATGAAAAGGAGGGTTTTGTTAGATATTATAAGTCTAAAAACATATATACAAAATCTGGAAGCATGAACAATACATATGAACTATTCGACAGGTTGCGTCAAAGAGGTGTAGTCTCGTGGAATACAATGATGGCAAGATACATACAAAATGCAAGTTATTCATTAGTTGTGGAAGGCGATTAAAGTATCGACAAAGCTTTTGAAAACGGCTCCGTGGAAATTGTGAAGTGCCCTTAAAGGGCCGATGTCTAAGTAGTTATAATTACTTTCAACGCAAATGCAACTGGCAGGAGCAAAGCCCAGCAACATTTCCCAACATACTCTCAGCTCATGCCAAATGGGAAATTTGCAGCATGGGTATTGACGTCCAACAAAATGTAACTGAAAGCACTAGCAAGGTTTATGAAACTTTAACAGTTGGCCTCAAATAAATCCCATACAATGCGATAACGACAGGATAATCAGAAAATAGGTTTGCATATGTAATTTTCAGATGTGAAGATCAAGTTCTACAATCTTTGTTGATTTCTCCCGCGATCCACCTGTTGGTTTTTTCCCAGACTGGATGCTTATTCCCAGATTTCCCTACAAGGTAGCCATCAATGATCAATAGGATCTCTGGGCCAGGGGCCAACAGTGTAGGAGATAGACTCTATATTTTATCTCCTCTTCTTCTTCAGGCTCTGCAAAACCTAGGGGGGTATTCCCTACTCAACATCCATGAGGATATACATACAAGGCTGGGATGCTGACAGAAAGCAGATAAGTCCTCCTGTAAGTAGACCAAAACTATAAGATAAGAGCAAAGGGGCTAGCTTTGGGCCTATTTGCAGTTGTAGACAGAGGACTGAGGATCCTAAAACTAATTCTAATGTCCTAATGGTTGTTTTAGAGTTTGATTTTGATTTTAAGTTTGGATGCAAAGCTGGACATGGTTGTAACACAAACACAAAGCAAGATTGGTGCCTATCCAGGGCCTGGAGTCAGTAGACATACACCTGTGAATGATATGCATGAACAACTAAAACTAGATTTCAGGGGGATACATATGATACCTGCCTTACAGATATCTCCCAATACAGAGTGTTAAGCTATCTATACTTATGGCATCCCTATTATAGTATACCCTTCCCAATGTTCAATCTGAAAACAGTTTAATCTACCCCTTGAGCAGAAGTTAAAAGATCAGACATTCAACACAGGAATTCTATGTTCTAGAATCTTAGACATTCCTTGAATACCTAGACTCAGAAGAAAGATACATGCAAAATTGGAGACAGAATTAGCATAACACATGTAAACATAGCATTATTCATATAAAATTGATCATGAAATCAGTGGATTCATGCAAAAACATACAACAGGAGATACATAAACTCACAAGTTTTGCTGCACAGAGCAACCAAATCAGCTGTATTGTATTACAGAGCCAAATGTTCAACTTTCAACAACCAAAACAATGGTAACACAGTCTGCTTATATTAGCCAGAAAGTGTACCACAACAATTAATTACAAGGCTTTTACAAAAATCCGCCAGATACAGATCCTTCAAAGGAATGGCGCTCAGAATCCATCAATGCAGCAGACAAGGGAGGCCTCGAGCCTTACGCCGCCATCTGGGAGTCTTCATTCACAATCGGGCAGTTTAATCGCTTGTACCATCGCCCATACTCTTGCTATAGTCGCCATTGATGGCCCAACCACCCACGACCGCTTGAAAACCGTCGCAACACCTCAAAAAAGAAATTCCCGCCAAAATGCGTTCTATTGCAGTTTCAAATTATACAGGGAGATTAGTCCCACATGCACAGTGAGGAGACTACCTTAGTAGTTTAAAAGCATAGTCACTTGCATAATAGGTGTCGAGCGCTTTTGCCACGCTCGACACACGCTCCTTCACCCAAAGCCCATCGCCGAGATCAACACCATCGGCCAAGCCCATGAATCTCCTGCCGACCTAAATTGTCCTGCCAACCGCTACATTACAGTCCCCTCCATTAGCTAGAGATGCACCATCGGGCCAACTCTTCAGATCTCCACTGATAGTATGAGTCTCTCTGATGACCAGCTTGCACCCCGTTAGCAGTTACCATCTTACCACCATCGGCCAGACCAATATCGTCGGCCAAGCAAAAAACCCCTTGGCCGACACAGCCAATCACGCCGATGAACAACTTCTGAAAGCCTTTAACATCCCCATTGGCTAGAGAAGAACCATCGACCTGGCCAAAAGCTCCTTCACCAACAGACCAACTCTCACCGATACATCAACAGGCTAGGCCCTGCCCCTTCGTCGGCTAGACCCACGCCATCGGCCAACCTGAAATTCCTCTGGCCGATCTTACTAGCCTTGCCGATAGACATCGGCCTCCCATCTCCATCGGCCAAACACACGCCGATGACTCCTCATCGACCAAACATCCATAGTCGACCGATAGCATAAATCACACCGAAGACCACCATCAACTCCATCATCGGCCAGAGAAAGACCATGTCACAGCGATGTCCCTTGATCGGCAAGAAAATCACATCGGCCAAGCACTCCACAGTCCACCCGATCATACAAGTCTCCTCCGATGGCTAGGCAAAACACACTCGTCGCCAAGACATAGACCATCGGCACAACAAGAATGAAGCTCGCCGACACAACCGATCACCCTGATGATCACAAACATACCTTCAAATAACCCTGCATCCCGCATCGGCGAGACCTAAGTCATCGGAGCAAGAAAAAGATCCCTCGCCGATAGACCATACCCTCACCGATACATCAACGGCCAAACAAATGCCATCGGCCCAACACCTGCCCACTCACCCGATAGTCTATGTCGTGCCGATGGCACATCAATCCAATCTCCATCGGGAACACCCAATGCATCGGTGAATCACCTATCTGCCTGGCTGATAAGCAAACTCTTGCTGATGAACACCTAAAAAACCCTCATCGGCTTGACCACCCGCTTCTGTGGGACAAAAATTACCTCCGCTGATAGCACAAAGTCCCAGCGACATACAAAGAACACACCACAATCCCCATCGGTGAGATCAAAACTGTCAGAATAACAATAAGCTTCCCTCCCGATAGGCAAAGTCTCAGTGATGACACCATCCCTGCCATCAACCTGATCGCCAAAACACTTGTGAGGTCATGCTGATGGGCAAGAAAATATAGGGTTTAAATGAAGAAACCCTCTAAACATGAAAAATCAACCTCCAGGTCAAAATGAGTACCAACACTGGCTCTGAATGGGGACGTGCAGGTGAAAACCTACAGCAAGAACCAGATCTCCGGGTAGACCAGGCAAAAACCAAAAAGGCACAAACATGTACAAGACATTTACACTATATACATATTTTTACAAATGTGCACAGCGACAAGTCATCTATGCAAAATAGAACTTAAGGAATTGGCCATGCACAGGCAATTCCAGAAATTCACCATCTAGGGCCTAGAGGAAATAAGAATCCTCCTCATGAATACTGCAAATCTGATATGGGCCCATCCATAAGGGTTCAAACTTACCATGTTTACCCTTGTCCTAATTTTTTGCATTCCGGATGAGCACCAGATCATTGACTTGAAACTTACTTTTTGTAGCTCTCCTGTCAAACTGATATTTCATATCTTATTGTCTCTTGAGGTTGATCTGGTGTGCTTTCCTTCTGTTTTCATCTAGTGCAACCAGCTGGTTCACCCTTTCTGTCATGGAGCCTTCAATCTCCTCATCATTTTCCTGGATGAATCTGTAAACTGGTAGGAGATTGTTTATGGGCAATCTGGCTGATGCACCATATACTAGCTCAAAGGGTGACATTCCAATAGCCTTTTTTACTGTCACTCTGTCAGCCCATATTGCTAACTTTAATTTTGAGTCCCAAGCTCTCTTGTTCTTGTTCAGTATCCTCTTGATAATTTTCATGATGCTTTTATTGCTTGATTCTGCTTGACCATTTCCTTGTGGGTGGTATGGTGATGCATATGATAGATTTATCCTATACCTGTTGCAAAAATCAACAAATTCACCTGATCTGAAGCACATATCATTATTAGTGACTATCTTGAATGGTACTCCAAACCTGATGATAACATTTTCCAGTATGAAATCCATCACCACCTTACTTGTAGCTCTCTTAGCTGGAATGGCCTCAATCCATTTGGTAAAGTAATCAGTTGCCACTAAAATCCAACTGTGTCCCCCACTTGACTTGTCTGCAATTTCCCCTATGAAGTCAATTCCCCATTGCTGAAATGGAGCATCCACAGTTACAGTTCTGAGGGGTAAAGCACCATCATATCTCAATTTTCCTGAGAATCTTTGGCAAGGGTCACACTTCCTTACTAACCTTTGTGCATCTGAAAAGAGAGTGGGCCACCAATATCCTACTTTGAGAGTCTTATGAGCTGTTGTTTGGGCAGTATAATGTCCACCACACAATCCTTTATGCATATCAATCAAAACATTGTTAGCCATATCCTCATCCACACATCTCAGCAGCACACCATCAGGGTTTTTCCAGTATAGCTCACCTTGAACAATAACATACCTGATTGCATGTAACTTTAAAGTCCTCTTTTGGCTGTCACTGAAATGGAAAGGACAATTCAGATTTTACAAGTAGTATATAATGTCCTTGTACCATTCAGATCTTGATACATTTACACTCTCATTTTGGACTGCATTAACTTGGCATGCTTCCAAGTTTGATTGTGCCATCATCTTGGCTAATCCTTGTCCTCTTACCAACTTGGTAATTTGTATGTCTATGTTGAACTCTTGCAGTTTGTTTATCCATCTGCACCTTCTTCCGGTCACCTCCTGTTGAGTGAATATGTCTTTGACTGCTGCATGGGGTACATATGCAATTATATGTGATCCTACCAGGTATGGTCTGAAACTTTTGATGGCTCTGACTAGTGCATATGCCTGTTTTTCCATAATATCATACTTCAACTCAGAAGCCTGCAAGGACATCCTGAAGAAAGCTATGGGCTGTTCAAAACCATCTTCATTTTTCTGTAGCAAACACGCAGCAACAGTGTGAAAGGAAGCAAATGAAAATACTTGGAATGGCCTAGAAAAATCAGGAGATTTAAGAACAGGGGCCATCTTGATTGCCTCTTTGATACTCTGAAATGATTCTATTGCTTCACTTTCCCAGTTGACAGTTGCATCCTTCTTCATCATCTTAGAAATGTTCCTTGTAGTTTCTGCAAAGTTGGGAACAAATCTCCTAACAAAATTTATCTTTCCAAAGAAGGACTGAACTCCTTTTATAGTTTTTGGCATTTAAATTCTGTCAATAGCAGCCACTCTCTCTGGATCTATCCTAACTCCATCCTTGGAAACAATGTGTCCCAGGAGCTTTCCTTCAACTACCCCAAAGGCACACTTCTTTGGATTTAAAGAAATACCATACTCTAGTGCTCTTATGAAAATCTGCTCTAGATGCAAACAATGCTGCTCTTCCTTCTTTGAATATGCAGTCAAGTCATCCTGATATATAGCCAGGATTGAATCAATCAACCCTCCATTGCTCTTTGAAATGTAGCACCTGCATTTGTTAATCCGAATGGCATTCTAACATATACATAAGTTCCCCATGGAGTGGTGAAGGCAGTCTTATACTGTTCTGATTCCTTTACCTTCACCTGATTATAACCTGAAAATCCATCCATCATGGATAAGAGTTCACAACCAGTCACTCTCTGCAACATAGCTTCCATATTAGGCAGTGGATAGTTATCCTTTAAAGAGGATACATTCAAGTTCCTGAAATCAACACAAAGCCTAATATCACCGTTCTTTTTTCTGACTGGGACAAGGTTAGACACCCAAGTTGAATGTTTGATTGGCACAATTATTCTAGCTTCCCTAAGCTTTTTAAGCTCTTCTTGCATCTTTGGAGCTAAGATAGGATTAATAGGTCTTTGCCTTTGTCTAAATGGCTTAGCTCCAGGCTTCAATGGGATCTCATGCTGGAATAAATCTTCCCTATAGGCTTTTAGGTCCTCATATGACCAAGCAAAAACATGTTTATACCTTTTCAGTAATGCAATCAGCATACTCCTGATGTGTGGTTTGAGCTGCTTACCAATGTATACCTTCTTGGGGGCCTGAGATGTCCCCAAATTTATCTCTTCTAAATCTTCCTTATTTGTGGGAGATGTCCTTGTGACCAATTTGTCTCTACTGTCAAAAGCTCTTTCCAAAGCTACTAACCCTCTAGGGATTTTATTAGTCTTCAATTGAATTATCTCTTTTCCCACAAGAGTTTCTTTTCCATCTATAGTTTGTACAAAAGCTTGGAAATCAATTTTTTGATTCTCAAATTCATCTATGCAGTGCAAAAATTTTAACAAGTCCCTATCATCATTAAACACTTGCCAACTGCATATATTTTCTGGTACTGCAGGCCTGATTTTAACTTCTACATTTGTAACATCTGACAGAGTGATGTCATCTGGCCTTATTGCAACATTAGCTAAGAAATCAGCCCTAACAATCTTTGATCTCTCTACCCAGCCTATTGAAAATGCATCAAATAGTTCAATGGTATCCCAAACAACATGCTTGTATTGTTTCAATCTTTTGTTTTTTGAAGCATACCTATCTCTAATTTGGGATACAATCAGTTCAAAATCCTTAAATACTCTTAGCATTTTGATTCTATGTTTGAGAGCTATATTTAGGCCTAAGATTAAAGCCTCATATTCTGCAATGTTGTTTGTGCAAACAAACCTCAGCAAGAAAGAAAATTTGAGGAGCTTACCAGTTGGAGATAGGAAAACAACTCCAGCTCCAGAGCCTTCTTTTGCACAAGCTCCATCAAAATACATGGTCCACAGACCCTGCTGGTCCAGCTCTTCACTGCAGACATTTTTCTCTTTATCTTCTCTATCATCTGAGACAACCTTGAAGTTATCACAGTCAGTGTTTACAAAGCATATCTGTTCCTCTGCTTCTTGGTCTTCCACTGTCTCTGATGATTTTTGTTCTCTGATTAGCTTAACATCCCTACCATTCATTGGAATCATGGCATATGACAGGTCCAGCTGCATACTTCCACCAATTAGTGCAGCCCATCTTCTTGACAGCAACATACCATACTGTGGCTTGATGTCAACCACTGTTATATTCATTTTATATCTCTTTTTAGGAAATGCTGCTAGTTTGAAATCTACATCCTTCATGATTCCAATAACTGGTACCTCTCTGGCATCCATAGCATAACATTTTCCACATGCCTTGTCAATTTTCAATCCAGCTTGTTGCATAATGGCCAAAGGCATGACATTTGTAGATGCTCCAGAGTCAAGCATACAATTTCTGATTATTTTTCCATTTATAACCAGGGATACATAAAATGGTTCCACTTGTGAAGGACACTTTGTCATAGTCACTCCTAAATAGACTTCAGGAGCCTCATCTTCTTCATTATACATGACATGTTTCTCACCCTGGGTCTGAACATTTTGTTTAGCTTGAAAAGGCACCCCTGAAATTAGGGATATTGTCCTATTCTTGATCTCTTCAACCTTCATCAGTTCCATAAGTGGAACAGAGACCTTTACCTGGGAGAGGACTTGAGCTATATCAAATGGAGCATAATTTTGTATAACAGTTGTAGCTTGCTCCACAATCTTGTTTTTATCTTGAACTGATTTAGCTTTTTCTTTCATAGTTCCTTGATCATCATTCTTGTCTTGGGAACCTTTACTTTGATCTTCAACCTGAGGGATTCTGTTTTCTGGTCCTTGAGATTCATGACCTGTTCTATTTCTAAAATTCTGTTTATTATTACCCCACTGCCTTTTTTGTGATTCAATCCCCTTATGACCATGAACTGGCTGACCTGCAGAAACATCTTCTGGTTGACGCAAGCTGCTTCTCTGAGCTTTACCTCTGAGATTGTAGTTACTCTTGACTTGGGCAACTGTTGCAGCTGTGAAGGCCCTAATTTCCTCATTAGAAGGTCGTTGTAAGTTACTCAGAAAATTGTGTGAGCTCTGAGCATACACATAGCTCTCTTCATTACCTTATCATAAAAGTCCTGTTGACAGGCCCGAATTCCATCATCTGTACTCTCATCAGCATCATAAATGGGGTATCCATTGTTTGTGGACATCATATTAACATCATCATCTTGCACATAATGTGGCTCATTGCATTCATTACAAGATGTAGTATTATCACACAAGGACTGAGCAATCATACACTGTGACTGTGAATGTGGCATCTGACAAATTATACACCATGGAGTATCATCAACAATATTTACAGCTTTCTTTAGAGGATCAGGAGTTTCTTTGACATGTTGAGTCCTCTGATTTATGTTGTTATGTGGGAATATAGGCTTACCATTATGCCAATTGGTATTATAAGGCATATCATGCAATGATGGCCTCTTTTCCTGCCTTTGATAGACTTGCCTATCAGGACCTATCCCTTTTTCACTTCTAGCTAGTCTGTAGCTTAGGTCCTTAACAACATTTGCCAATTTGTCTATCTTATCTTCAGGGGTAGATGTATTACCTTGAGTGTTCTAAGGCTTGTTTGGATTCTGCAGAATTTTCACATCATCCCTTCTGTTAGTCTTGCCTGATGCTTTCCTGTTGTTCTCAATATTTACTGCAATTCTGAAAGCATCCCTGATAGTAGCAGGACTTTTATCTCTTAATCCATATGTAGTTTTTGCATCAAAGGCGTTGATATACAATATTATGCACATAGGTTCATTTGGCCTCATGTGATGTGGCAATTTGTTTAACACTTTAGTAAATCTTGCATTAAAATCTACAACCTACTCATTTGACCCTTTAGTGATACTGGTAAACTCATTTAC
Organism: Cunninghamia lanceolata; assembly: GCA_027924645.1. Lineage (NCBI taxonomy): Eukaryota > Viridiplantae > Streptophyta > Pinopsida > Cupressales > Cupressaceae > Cunninghamia > Cunninghamia lanceolata. Next base: position 5,892,106 of record BSBN01000066.1, read on the forward strand.
AAAAAAGCTAGGGTTAGTTTTGTCACCATATTGCTCCTTGAACATCCTTTTAAAATCATCCCATGATGAAATACTCCGGTCAGGCAGATTCTTATACCATTCCCTTGCCTCATCTACTAAAGATTGCATGAATGACTTCATGAAAACATCCTCATGTTCAACCTCAAAGTTATCCATGACATTTTGAAAGGCCTTTAGATGATCTTCTCCTGACACTGTGTTGTTTCCTAAAAATTTAGGCACTTGCAGCCTCAGATGCTTGTCAATGGGGTTAGGATACCTAGGAATACCATCAAATACCAGCTGTCTGAATCTATCTAACTGCATGGGCTGTCTGTCAAACTGATTAATATTAATATTTCTATTTGCATTCTGGTTTCTTACATTATTCAGTGGTATCCTAGCATCATTCACATTTTGTCTCTCATCATTATGCTGATGTTGCACTTCATTTCTCTGTTGATGTCTCTGCACATTTGCATTCTCAAGGGTAGGAATTGAATTATTTTGGGCAGTCCTTAAAGCTTGCACTTTCTGCCTCAGGTCATCTTTAATTTTTATTGCCTGCTAATATTCAAACTCAGCCCTTAAGCTCCTAATTTCATCAGCTAGTTCTTCCTCGCTAGGCCTAGAGGAGGATGGTTTTACCATATTCTGATCTTCATCTTCATCATCCCTCAGAGACTCTGCCTCTTCAAACCTTTCACTAGGGTCTAGAAATGGGCATTCTTGGAACACCTTTGACCTCATTCTCATGCTACCACCCTGTTGCCTCTCATATGCACCCTAAATATCAGCTTCTGCATTTGAAAAGTAAGGCACATACTGTCCTAATGGCCTAGGGTTATCTTGCATATCATCATTTTTTCTGGGGGAACCCTCATGACTGACTGAGACAGCTCCCTTTCTTCTATACATCATTCTTCTTGTTACTGGTAACTCTTCAAATAAAGGATTTTGTTGGGATCTTCTCCCCTGCATATAAATTTTACGTTGACCGGTTGGGAGATTACTTCGGAGTCGCCACCTATTACTAGGAACTGTTTTCTTTTGTAAATCATGGTTCTTTCACAAATTTCCCAGTGGAGTCACCAATTTCTGTTGGTGACTCAGATGGGCCACAAGATATAACACTTTTTCATCAATTTTCTCCCCAGCAGAGTCGCCAATTTCTGTTGGTTTTTTCCCAGACTGGATGCTTATTCCCATATTTCCCTACAAGGTAGCCATCAATGATCAACAGGATCTCTGGGCCAAGGGCCAACAGTGTAGGAGATAGACTCTATATTTTATCTCCTCTTCTTCTTTAGGCTCTGCAAAACCTAGGGGGGTATTCCCTACTCAACATCCATGAGGATATACATACAAGGCTGGGATGCTGACAGAAAGCAGATAAGTCCTCCTGTAAGTAGACCAAAACTATAAGATAAGAGCAAAAGGGCTAGCTTTGGGCCTATTTGCAGTTGTAGACAGAGGACTGAGGATCCTAAAACTAATTCTAATGTTCTAATGGTTGTTTTAGAGTTTGATTTTAATTTTAAGTTTGGATGCAAAGCTGGACATGGTTGTAACACAAACACAAAACAAGATTGGTGCCTATCCAGGGCCTGGAGTCAGTAGACATACACCTGTGAATGATATGCATGAACAACTAAAACTGGATTTCAGGGGGATACATATGATACCTGCCTTACAGATATCTCCCAATACAGAGTGTTAAGCTATCTATACTTATGGCATCCCTATTACAATATACCCTTCCCAATGTTCAATCTGAAAATAGTTTAATCTACCCCTTGAGCAGAAGTTAAAAGATCAGACATTCAACACAGGAATTCTATGTTCTAGAATCTTAGACATTCCTTGAATACCTAGACTCAAAAGAAAGATACATGCAAAATTAGAGACAAAATTAGCATAACACATGCAAACATAGCATTATTCATATAAAATTGACCATGAAATCAGTGGATTCATGCAAAAACATACAACAGGAGATACATAAACTCACAAGTTTTGCTGCACAGAGCAACCAAATCAGCTGTATTGTATTACAGAGCCAAATGTTCAACTTTCAACAACCAAAACAATGGTAACACAGTCTGCTTATATTAGACAGAAAGTGTACCACAACAATTAATTACAAGGATTTTACAAAAATCCGCCAGATACAGATCCTTCAAAGGAATGGCGCTCAGAATCCATCAATGCAGTAGACAAGGGAGGCCTCGAGCCTTGTGCCACCATCTGGGAGTCTTCATTCACAATCGGGCAGTTTAATCACTTGTACCATTGCCCATACTCCTACTACAGTCGCCATTGATGGCCCAACCACCCGCGGCCGCTTGAAAACCGTCGCAGCACCTCAAAAAAGAAATTCCCGCCAAAACGCGTTCTATCGTAGTTTCAAATTATACAGGGAGATTAGTCCCAGATGCACGGTGAGGAGACTACCTTAGTAGTTTAAAAGCATAGTCACTTGCATAATAGGTGTCAAGTGCTTTTGCCATGCTCGACACATGCTCCTTCACCCAAAGCCCATCGCCGAGATCAACACCATCGGCCAAGCCCACGAATCTCCTGCCGACCTCAATTGTCCTGCCGACCGCTACATTACAATCCCCTCCATCGGCCAGAGATGCACTATCGGGCCAACTCTTCAGATCTCCACCGATAGTATGAGTCTCTCTGATGACCAGCTTGCACCCCGTTAGCAGTTACCATCTTACCACCATCGGCTAGACCAATATCGTCGGCCAAGCAAAAAACCCCTCGGCCGACACAGCCAATCACGCCGATGAACAACTTTTGAAAGCCTCCAACATCCCCATCGGCCAGAGAAGAACCATCGGCCTAGCCAAAAGCTCCTTCACCGACAGACCAACTCTCACTGATACATCAACAGGCTAGGCCCTTCCCCTTCGTCGGCTAGACCCACGCCATCGGCCAACCTGAAATTCCTCTGGCCGATCTTACTAGCCTCGCCGATAGACATCGGCCTCCCATCTCTGTCGGCCAAACACACGCCGATGACTCCTCATCGGCCAAACATCCACAGTCGGCCGAACAAGAAACTGCTTCGCCGATAGCATAAATCACACTGAAGACCACCATCAACTCCATCATCGGCCAGAGAAAGACCATGTCACAGCGATGTCCCTTGATCGGCAAGAAAATCACATCGGCCAAGCACTCCATAGTCCACCCTATCATACAAGTCTCCTCCGATGGCTAGGCAAAACACACTCGTCGCCAAGACATAGACCATCGGCACAACAAGAATGAAGCCTGCCGACACAACCGATCACCCCGATGATCACAAACATACCTTCAAATAACCCTGCATCCCGCATCGGCGAGACCTAAGTCATCGGAGCAAGAAAAAGATCCCTCGCTAATAGACCATACCCTCACCGATACATTAACAGCCAAACAAATGCCATCGGCCCAACACCTGCCCGCTCACCCGATAGTCTATGTCGTGTCGATGGCACATCAATCCAAACTCCATCGAGAACACCCAATGCATCGGTGAATCACCTATCTGCCTGGCCGATAAGCAAACTCTTGTCGATGAACACCTAAAAAACCCTCATCAGCCTAACCACCTGCTTCGGTGGGACAAAAATTACCTCCGCCGATAGCACAAAGTCCCAGCGACATACAAAGAACACACCACAATCCCCATCGGTGAGATCAAAACTGTCAGAATAACAATAAGCTTCCCTCCCGATAGGCAAAGTCTCAGTGATGACACCATCCCTGCCATCAACCTGATCGCCAAAACACCTGCGAGGTCATGCCGATGGGCAAGAAAATATAGGGTTTAAATGAAGAAACCCTCTAAACATGAAAAATCAACCTCCAGGTCAAAATGAGTACCAACACCACCAAGGCCATCTATATGCATGGTAAGCAATAATGCAGTGCCTGAATATAGAGTGTAAAAGATTAGACAATGATGTAGTGCGTGAGGTCATGGAATTTTTGGACCACTGGAGTTTGATAAATTTTCGGCCTTTACCCAGCTGCCAACAAGATGATCCTATTGCCAGAGAAGATTTAGATTCTTCTACGGCGAATGTTAAAGATGAAATTGACAAAGTTGCATTAGCAACTTCAGTACTAAAAAAATGTATTGTTTTGAAAAGGTCAATACCAGAAACCTTCTGCAGCTACTGCTTCTGTGTCATTACCAACCTCTATTCTTACGGAAGTTGCAATTCCAGATGTTTTGGTTGGACTTCAACGACCTGCAGTTGAATATCATTACAATTCTTGTCAAGCTGATTGCTCCACAAAACGTTACCACTGCTAGAAGCAGGCAGATTTTGATTTATCTTCAGAATGTTTTAGTGCTGAGAAGTTTGGAGTAGGCATGACATCAATAGATTTTATACTTATGGAACCCATGATAGAAAGAGCAGGTGTTAGTGGTGGTAGTTGGACAGACTAAGAGACTTTGCTTTTTTTTAATCTTTAGAACCTTATGGTGACAACTGAAATGAGATTTCTGAACATGTGGCTACAAAATCCAAAGCTCAGTGTATATTACATTTTATAAGGCTTCCAATTGAAGATCCATTTTTGGAGGATAAGGACATACCCGACACAATCATCCGGGGCAGCCTAGAAACAGTTTCAGGAAACAGAGATTTAACAATTGCTGCTCCTCAGAGCACCTTAGAAAGCCACATTGCTAAAAGTTCTAGTAGTGAGCAGCTGCCTGGGGTCTCTAAGAATGATGATGCTAAGTCAAAATAGGTAGATGAAGGTCAACCTTCTACAAAGATAGTTGAAAATGAGGCAGTTAAAGCAGTGATAGCTTCTTTCAAGGCTGTTTGTATATTATCTGGATCCAAGGAGTCACTGTCATTTGTAGAAGTTGGAAACCCTGTTAGGGCATTAGTGGTATTTCTTGCTATACCTACCATGTAGCTTGCTACAAAGCATTGTTTTAGGCTAGAAGATATTTTAGTTTATAGTAGGGATGGGAACACAAATTCAAGGTGAAGGAGTTGAAATGATAGCAGAGTTCTTGATGCCGTTGACAGGCAGGGCACATGAATTGTTTTACAAACTACCTCAAAGTGATGCGGCCTCACATGGCATGCAATGATTGCATAGTATACACAAAATTGGTTTATTAAAGGCCTTCAAAACTTAAGCAAATGTAATTCGCTGGCTCAAAGCCAAACTCCATGACTTTGCAAGCATCCTCCACTTGTAGCAGGATATGTACATCTATCAAAGCATAATGCAAAGTAGATTTTTGTCAGGTATTATAGTTCGAAGTGCCCTTGTATATATGTATGGGAAGTCTGAAATCATAGAAAAGATGTGGGAACTGTTTAATGGCATACTTAAAAGAAATGTTGTTTTTTGGATTGCAATAACGGAAGAATATATACAAAACAGATTCGTTGAAAAAAGTTTTTAGGGTTTTCAAGCAAAGGCAGTTGGCAGCCTTCTATTACACTAAAAGGGCTAAGGCCCATTCGAGCAAGGGAGCTTCAAATTGATAACTATCATCGAGACCACATTCTATTCAGAACTCTGTGTGCTGATACATTTGGGATAGTAGGTATTCTGACTATCTTGGAAGACCAATATGGAGATGATGTTCGACTCGCAATATACAATACTTCACTGCGAAAGTGGAAGTAAAGGCAACAAATGATCCTGGGATGAGGATTGCAATAAGGCAATAGACTACTATTCCAAATGTATACACTTAGCCCTCTTGCGCAACAAAATTGAACCTCATGTCTCCAGTACTTCCAACATCTAAGAGAAAGTAAATGAGGCACTTGTGTATTCTTATTATAATAGGGTAAATGCAATGTTGAAGTTGAAGGATTACTATGATGTTGTACAAGACTGTGACAAGGTATTAGGCCTTGATCACTATCACCTTACATATTTGTTTGGCAAAGGTCGTGCTTTCCATTTTCTTGGAGAATATGAGTTAGCTTGCCAATGCTTTGTTAAAGCTCTGGAGCAGTCTCCAACTACCAAAGATATCCATTTATCAGAACCAACATGTAGGGTATGGCCATAGGTTGTTTACTACTGACAATTGGAGATTTTCTTCTCGTAGACAATGCCATTGCATTCGCTTGCATGAGACAACAAGATTGAAAGGAACCCTTGGAGAAAGTAATACCTTGTATGATATAAGTGAAGGCAAAACTTGGTTATCTTAAATGAGATTTAGAGGCTAAAATCATTTCTTCTGCATCATCATCTCTAAGGATATTGTAGTAGTTAGAGTACCTTGCTGATTCAGATGTAATGAAGGTGCCAACCATGGATCCATTCAAGATAAACAACACCAGCTGGAATAACTATGATGTTTGCAATCAAGGTTGGGAGCTAGACCATCATAAACTTGTAAAGATAATGCACAATGTGGCGTGTCAAATACAAACTATTGAACCAAATAGTGAGATGTCATGACAAAATGAATAATATGTCTTGAGTTGTTGTTCAAACGAGAATCGGTATGCAGGGAAATGGTGTGATTGTAAGCAGTATTGTTATTGTTTCAAAGCGTTGTCAGATGTATCTCTCCACATCTTCAAGCATTGGGTGTAGTTGTCCTGTTGAAATAGTTAAAGGTATTCCAGTGAATGCAAACTGCCAATTTTGATGAATTCCCACCAACACATATATGATCCTTCATAGCAATTCTTATGCAAAGTTAGCAAGACCAATTTCATCATGTGTTTACCACATTTACAACATTTGGAAAGATATGAAAAGAGGGCCACCGAAATGGAGCAGAACAGAGATAGAAAGGACTTAGAAAAGTTCACAACTCACAATTTGCAAGTGTTAGCTTACCTTTTTGTAAAGTGACTTATGTCACTTATTGTAACTAAAAGCTAGAAAATGAGCTTTATTTCAGGAAAGTGATAAAACATAACCAAAAATAAAGTTCATTATCTTATTGTATTTCAAAGAAGGTAGTTATTAGGTAGTTGAGGTAGTTACAAAGTGGTTACAAAGTAGTTACTAGGGAGAAGCCTATAAATACAAGGCTATTTCAAATGTAAAAAGGGACTTCTCTAGAGAACTTCTAACAGGGGGACTCTTTAGAGAGAACTTTTGTAGGGGGAACTTAGGAAGAAACTTCTTGGAACATTTTTTTTGGTCTTACACATTGTATAGTTTACTTTTGAAATTGTATCATTTTGAAAAGATAATGAAGAATGCATTTCAGTTCGTATGTTCTTGATGCATTTCTGAGTTATGATTACTAGTTTCTCGTATGTCAAATTGGTGATCTTTCTATGTATTTGTGTAAATCAAAGTTATCCATTGAAGCATGCAATTGGGGTGATGAAGCACAATCATGTCTCGGTATCCTGATTTGAAAGTGTTAAGATAAATTATCTCTTCGTATGTTGAGATTTGCCATCTTTCTTCATCATTGTTGCACATATGTCATGAAATTCATCATGGAGTTTAGGAAAGTGGTTTCTAGCTTTGTGGTAAAACCCCCTCGTACTTTTCAATAAGATTGTGAAACTCCTGTTGGTTTTCGTATGTCTACCACGAGGGTTTCTACATGCCCAATTCTCCTATTATTTTGCTTTTCTTCCTTTTTGTACTTTCAAGATAAAAGTACACAAAAACCACAAATACCCCCATCATACGAGGGAGCTGCCCCTCTCAAACGCAGAGGAAGATTGTTGCTCTGTCGTGATCTCTCCAACTGTTGGGACAATTTAGTCACTGCTCTAAGGGAAACAGGTCATTTTCAAAGGTTATTTTGCGGTGACAAATCTGTTTACCAACATTATGGTAATCCAGCTTTGTGAGGCCTAGTTAGTATTATTTTAGATAAGTGACTTGATTTTATATTTTGGTGTGTGTGTGTAATGGACATGGTTAATATTGAGATTTTGGACTGGGTATTTTATTTGATTATGGATATAAATGTTTTAAATGCATGTTTACACATTTATTTATAATAAAATAATATGTTTATTTAATAAAATAATTGATTTTAGAATATTAATGGTTATATGTTTAATTTCTACAAAATAAATATTGTTATTTTGATATGTTAGATTTTGTAATTAATTGATGTTAGAAATGATAAAGTTAAATGTTTAATTGCTTCAGCTATAAGTTTCAAAATATATTGATGTTTCAATGAGATTTTATAGGTTGAGTGGCCTAGGTTCCTTAAGAATTGGAGACAAAATCCATATGCTCAAATATTAATTATTATTTATTTAGTTCTTATAACTTTGTAAGGGGGGTTTATGTCGAAAAGTATGTGATCTTTTATTATGCTTATTTGAATTAAAAGAAGTATTTGCTTTTAAATTGTTGTTTTAATTTAATTTTATTGGAGGGGAAATGTGAAGAGTTGAAAAAATATTTTATTTTAAAGGGGGAAATGTGAATCATTTTCCTAATTCTTGAAAATATAAGTGTTGTAGCTTTCTTTGTTGGAGTGATCTTTCTTGGTTTTTGGCTTTGGAATGCTTATTGGATGGTGAAAAGGAAGAGGATTTTGGGCTGAAATGAAGGGATGATCATGGATTGCTGGCTGGAAATAATTTTTTCATATGTTTGGAGTGATTAGTTGGGCTGATCCTAACTTGGACAGCCAAGGTATGATTGATTTCTTATGGAAATTTAGTGTTCTTCATGTTTTTGTGAATGTTGAGTCCAAGGGTTGTGATAGTTGTTGTGAAAAATCTGTGTTGTCTTACTTGAATGTAAATGGGATTGGGTGTGCAAAAGGGAACTGCCCTTTGAGTCAGATGATAACTTCCCTTGTGTGGGGTTAAGGAGGGTGTGGAGCCTCTCTTGGGGTTTTTTGGAGTAGATGATGGTGTTGTGGGTTGGTTTGTGTTAGGAGAAATGGAGAATGGAAGTATGATTTGATGGGAGATTGTGGAGTATGAATGGGAGTTGGGAGGATGTATGGATGGTTGGTGATGAAGGGAGGTATTTGTTAGTGGAATGTAGAGTTGTGTGAAAAAAAAAGAGAGTTAATATGTGCCCCAATAGGGAAGGGAATCCCCCATCTTCCCCTTAATTAGAATTTCGTGTGTGGATTCCATGTGTGTGAGTCCATTGCTATTAGTTTATTTTCTGATTTTTGTTTTATTGTTATTTGTCTTGAGTAATGGATTTTGTTTCCTGCTCGGGGGTGGACTCAAAATAATCGGTCCTATGGATGGGTGGAGAGCAGAACTAGGCTGATCTATTTTGTTGCATGTAGGTTTATGGTTATTGTTGAAGAAAGGATATGCATGAGTTCCTAATGTATTAGAATTCTATATCACTGATCCAATGTGAATGCAAAATTTCCAAAGTTATAGATTGCAAGGTGTAGTGTCCTTACTATGTCTAGTAAACTTGGTGATATTTACACAATTTAGAGGAGAAACCTAACTGAACAATCCACTGTAACCCTTGAAAAGACCTTCATTGAATTATCGACCAGAGCTAGTAAGCTTGTGATGGCACTAGCACTGTATGTGCTTTCAAAGATCAAAACTACTTAACTCATCTAGTATAGTGTCATAATTCAAACTACACAAAGATAAAGAAAGTAATACTAATACTGTTGCTACAGGTACTTGCAATATAAGACTGTAACTAATGACTGTAAAGAAATGAACACTAGGGTTTAACTTGGTATTGATAATCTATCCTACACTCTGGAGTACAACAAGTAAAGTAAACTAGAATAACTTGAAAGAACTAATTGATCATGCATTTATGAAATAACTACTAAAGTAATGATAACATACAAGAAATGAAGTGAGGGATAGTTACCCTGAGTGACCCTTGCTCAGGTGATTGTCTCCACTGATCTAACTCAAATCTAGTTTCTTAGATTGACACAATCATACTGATTCTAATCCATTCATTGCACAATCTTTTTAAATTACATAAGATCTTGCTGAAATATATTATTCATGAACTTATCATCAAAATAAAAAACATTGTCTACATATAACTGGAAAAAGATCTGGTAACTATATCTACGATTGAACAATCTACTTCAAACTTGAAAAACCTTTTTACTACCTCAACCATTGATCCATACATATAGGCATGGGGGAGTTTATTGGAACAAGGTCTCTTAAATGAAATCATAAATCACCGCTCTCTACATACATGAGTGTGATAAATGCCAAGTAACTAATAACTGAAAAAGAAAGAAAGAAAGAAGAGTCCTAATGAAATTGGAACTTCTTGCTAAAATAGAGGAACGTGAACTGGTTGAATCAGTCACATTAGACTCCTAGCTACAACATAATCCTTCTCCTTCAATCATCTTTATTAATTTCTATCACAATGCATAACCATCTTCATCAAGTGCCTCCATGGTGTAGTTGTTGTGTTTAGTTTATCTTGGAACTTCCCCTGCTTTGCTATCTGGGAACTCTTTAGTTGTGGGCTGCACCTTGTAGTTCCTGCGAGCTATAGTCCATCTCCATCTGCAAGAGTTAGTTCACAAAACACGCACACAATACTAACAACCATAGCTAAGCACATATATCCTTTACAATCAATACATATCCACACATAATCATGCAATAATCATCATATTATAACCATATTCCATATACTTAATAATCAGGTTTAGGACTGCATAATAAGCATAGAAGATAGTAAAGTGTAGGAATATGTATAGGACAAATGTCTGAGAACTTGTATAAAAACATGAGAAAACTAGCCAATAACTAGACCCATCGTTCCCCCCAACTACCCATTTGTTTGTCCTTAAGCAAATAAACTAAGGCCGGAGGTTGTAATGCAAGGTGATCTCCATGAAATCTGTAACAACATCCACTCCTTCAACCTATTCCAAATAAAAGACATTATGATATGCCAGTCTGTTCATCCTGGTAACCTCTTCCTTCTCACACTCCACATTCTTCTTCCCTATCCAATGTGGCACCAGGTACAGAAGCATTGGCGACTGGAAGGTAAGTGGTACCCATTCAAGTCCCTGTGCTTTGGAAATATCCATATATTTCCATACTCTTTCAAGCATGGCCATAAAATTATGAACAGAGTGAGGTTCTTTTCTTTGCAACTCAAGGGTTAAACTATTCCATCTGTCTTGCACAAACTGATAACAATTGTGGATGAGTCAAATAGTTAAATGTTACATTCTTTCATAATCATACAATCTCAAATTCATGATTATGCTACCCACACCCTTATGATCCAAGAGTTGTTTCCATTCTCCAATGATTAAATCAGGGGTTTTAGATTCTCTCCTTATTGGGAGAGCAATTGATTTTTTTCTCTCTCTGCATATGCTTGCATGATTTCACCCCTCAACTTCTCATTTCTAAAATAGGATGCAAGTGCCCTCAATTGTAAATCCCCTACAAAACCTAATGGGTTCCATTCTATATCTTCTAGTGTGGCAATAGCAAAAACATTTAGAAAAGTCATTTTTCCACTTATTGCAACTGATTTATTACTGATTAATTTACTAAATTGATAACTCAAACATTTCTCTTGCAAAAACATGGCATAAGTCCTAGCTGGGGGTCTACATCTAACAATTTGAGCAACTTTATCTGCTATCTCCTCCATCCTAACTACTAGCCTTCTCAACTCAATATCTTTTCTTTCTAATGCCCGAGTATGCTCTGCAATCATTACTTCTTTTTCTTTCTTCCACTCTTCCTCTCATTTAGAAAAGTTTTGAGTTTCTTTCCACAATTGATATCCTAGGGACATAGTTGTATGACAGGTGAGGATTCTAGTGATAGGGGGTCTCCTTTCCTCATCCATTAGCTCCTTGTTCCCTACTGTGATTGTAGCTAATTAGGAAAATAAATCTAATTTTGACCCTTGTCCATGAGTGTTTAGTTTTTCCTCCAACTCTTGTATCTTTGCTTCTCTTTTCTTGTCCCTTTCTTCATAAGTTTTGACTAGTTCTTCCTACTGCTTAATTCTCTCAAAGGCTACCTGCAATTCTCTTTTGACATTTCTTTCTTCAAGCTAATTCCTCATCCTTTAAAAATTGATCAGCACCATCCTCAGTAGACTCATAACCCTCATTTTCAAGGTTAGTTGAGGTTTCCTTCCTGGTTTTTCTAGAAACAAAAATATCCTCTGATTCAGATTCAGAGGTAGTGAAGATATACCATTTCCTTTTTGTGGGAACTTGTACATTTTTAGTTACATTGGCTTCCTATTCAAAATCAGTGTCCACTACCACAACACCTTATTTTTTCTTTTTCTATTTGCTTAACCCTACCCCTTATAACACGTTTCTTCTTCAGGTGATGTGAACGCCTAGGTTGGGTAGATTTCTTTTTCTGCACCTTTGAAGGTGCAGAAGAAGAACCACCTCTTTTCCTTCCAATCTTTGGTGTTCTGGTTTTGGGCTTACTAGAAGATGAGGGTTGATGCACTTCCTCTACTATAGGTTGATCACATGCTACGTGTGGCATATTTTGTACATCCTACTCCCTTGATTCTCCCTTGTTGTAGGTGAATGAAGCAATAGGTTGAACATGAGTTTTCCTTATAGATGCAACAGGTGATCCTATGTTTCCTGGTATTGATGGTTCCCCCAGAATATCATTAATATTTCCACAAGACAAAAATCTTTCCCAGGATACCTGTGAGTACTGCACCCTAAGGCTCCTCTTTACTAACAAGACAATTAAATAGTCTTATTACAGTGCTGTATTATTTTCCTTTCTCTAATACTCAAACCCCATTCTTTTCAACAAATTATTTAGAAAATTTGGCACATTGAATATTTTATTGTGGTGAAGGTGACTCAACAACTTAAAATGCACAATGTATAAAAGGGATTGTCTACCATCACAAGTAATGTAATTAGTAATATAGGAAGCACAAGAATCTCATACCCATGTAAGTGATAGTCTTTTGGTACCTTGTGACGTCGAGTCCAAGTTTTCTCCTACCTCGCTGAACTCATCCCTGGCAGATATTGCATTTGCCTCGACAAGGAATTCTTCTCCACTTCTGGGTAGACCAGACACTTCTACAATTACAGCCTCTGAAGCATCCACCTTCAAACCCTTAATAGTGGCTTCATCATGTTGCAATGTGGCTGCAAATTATCTTGTCATATCTTCATTATATTCGGTGAGCTTCAGAAAATAATTGAGTCATCTTTCTCGTGTAAAAATTGGGAAAATAATTCTGTCTTCCAATATTATTTGATGTACTATGGGTTTCCTTCTGAGAAGATCACCTCCCATGCTTGCTAATTCATTTAGCTCGAAGTTCAAACTGAACAATCCTCTGATTCAACCCACAATTCTTTGCTCAATCTCCCGTTATACTTCATACAATTTGGTCGCTTGCAACTTCATGCACTAAGCTTGAACTAGTCTGAACTGGCTTCTGAATTTAGAAAGAGGAAGTTGGCAAGGCAAAAGGTTATGATGCAGGAAGGACAAAGAAATGGTTTAATGGTTTTTGGTGGCAAAAAATAACAATATTTTTGTTGTTTTGAACATTTACTATCTCCCCCCAACTAAATATGGAAGTGTTCGCACTTCAATGCTTGTACGAGGTGGAGGTAAATGATTATAGAATATGGAGATAAGATTAATAATGAAAATCATGTTGAATTAAATGCAAGCACATATAGAATGTATTAGAAACTATGTTACTTATGGTATGTTAGTATGAACACCTATTTGAGTTGTAGTGAACATAACTCCATGCATGAGAAGTTGTGAGAAGAGTGTCTACAGTATAAATATGATTGGACGTTGGATCATCACTAAGAGATTTGAAATTAAGGACAGGTTGGTGTGTACAAATGGGTAGATCAATCGTGCATGCATTGATATGACGGTTGGCGGCTGCATGCGTGATCAAAATGGAATAATTGTTGGTGACATGTAATTAACTTGGCACAAAATTTGAAATCTCTGACATATAGGTGTTGCGGGCACCTTCTTCAACAGGTCCCGAAGTGAACGTTGGAAGATTTTAGTTGCTTTGATATAGGTCCCTACTACACAGTGAAGCATTCTTCATGAGAATGGTGGCATATGTGCTATGTGTGCACGTTAAGAAGGGTAATGAATTATACCTAAGTGATCTCAGGAGGTGAGGCGTGTAGCTCCTCTACTGAGTCACTGTGAGAATCGATAGTATCTGCTTCTAGGTTATTGTCTGGTGATAATATGGCAGTATATGATTCAGGGCTAGGAACAGAGCATTGCTTTATAAAAGCATCTCATGTTGTTGGCTTTGTGTAGAGCTTTAATATGTGGCCATTAACCAATAGTGAAAACCTGACTGCATCTATGGTTTGTAGTTTGACTGCTCCATTAGGAAATACCTATTGTATTTCATAAGGTCCTAACCACTGTGATTGTAGCTTGCCCTTATAATCCTTGTATTTGGAATCATATAATAAAGCCCAGTCATCCACATGGAATTCTTTGGTCTTGATAAACTAGTCATGCCATTTAGTCCTCTATTTTTGAACTATCTCTATGTGATGGATAGCCTCCATTCTAATTTCATCTAGCCCATTCAGAATATGTAGCCTCTCCTTCAGTGCTTTTGTCAAGTCCATGTCAAGTTGTACTATTGTTCTTAGTGTCTTATATTCAAATTCAATTGGCAGGACTTCTATTTTTCCATACACTAATTCATAAGGTGTAAAGCCTATAGTTATTTTCCATGTTGTCCTGTATGCCCACATTGCTTCTAGAAATCTAGCTGCCCAGTCTTTTCTGTGAATGTGCACTGTTTTGGTCAGAATATTTTCAATCTCCCTATTTGTAACCTCCACCCATCCATTGGCTTGGGGGTGATAAGGTGTTGACTTTCTATGTCTGATTTCATATTCTTTAACTAATGCAAAAATGAGTTCAGAAGTGAACTGGGGACCTTGATCAATGACAATTTCTTTTGAGGCTCCATACCTAGTGAAGATATCTTCATATGAGAACTTGGCTACATTCCCATCTCTTGCAAATTGGAATGCTTTGACTTCAACCCATTTTGTCAAATAATCAGTGCAAACTAAAATATACTCCTTATTAGATGCTGGTGAAATTGGGCCAATGAAGTCTAACCCCCATTTATCAAATGGTGCTAGTGCTAACTGTGGCTGCAAAGGCATCTCATTTGTTCTTGTTGGTCTTCCAATTCTCTGACATCTGTCACAACTCCTTGTATACTTTATTGAATCCTTATGGAGAGTTGGCCAATAATAGCCTGTTGTTAAGACCTTAAATGTTGTCCTTTTGGCTGCAAAGTGACCCCCACAGGGCTCATCATGGCAAGCTTTTAGGGTGTCAAAGACCTCATCTTCTCTTATACATCTCCTCATAATATGATCTAGACCAGTATAGAATAAATAACCAGCAATCCAGGAGTATGGAAAGCTCTTATGCACTAGCTGCCTCTTTTCCCTAGGAGAAAAATGTGATGGTATCTGCCCTGTCACTAAGTAATTTGCAATGTCAGTAAACCATGGTGTGTGCATATTGAGAGCAAACAAATGCTCATCTAGAAAAGAGTCATCTACAACACCTTCTTCTAATTGTGTAGGCAATCTAGACAAAAAATCTGCCACCACATTAGCTTTCCCAGGCTTATCCACTATTGTTATATCAAACTCCTATAGTAAGAGTAACCATCTGACTAGTCTACCTCCAACCACAGGTTTGTTCATTAAATACCTAATTGCAGTATGATCTGTGTGGATAAAGACTAGATAACTAGTGATGTAATGCCTAAACTTGTTAATGGCATAGACAACTGCTAACATCTCTTTCTCTGTGACAGTATAGTTAAGTTCTGCTCCTTGTAAGTTCTTGCTAATATAATAGATAGCATACTCCTTATTACCTTCCTTTTGTCCCAATACAACTCCTATAGCAAAATCAAAAGCATTACTGTGTATGTGGAAAGGTAATGTCCAATTTGGTCCTATCAAGATAGGCGCTTGAGTCAAAGTTGTTTGAAGTGTCTCAAAAGAGTGTTGACATTCTGTGGTCCAATCAAATTCTATATCTTTTGTGAGCAGAGTAAACAAGGGTGCTGCAATTTTGTTGAAGTTCTGGATGAATCTCCTATAATAGCCTGCATGGCCTAGAAAGCTCCTGACATCTTTTTATTTTTGTGGCATAGGAAGTGTAGAAATGATCTCAATTTTATGGGGATCCACTTGAATTCCTTCACTTGATATAAAATATCCTAGAACAATCCCTTGAGTCATCGTCATAAAACATTTCTCATGACTCAATGATAGATTGTGTTCTTGACATCTTTTTAGAACTTTCTCTAGATTGTTGAGTGTTGTTTCATATGTTTCTCCGTAGGTGGTGAAGTCATCCATATAAATTTCCATGGAACCATGAGCATAATCTAAGAAGATACTTAGCACTGCCCTCTAGAAAGTGGCTGGGGCATTACATAAACCAAAGGGAAGGACAAAATAAGCATAAGTACCCCAAGGGAATGTAAATGTAGTCTTATCTTGATCTTCTAGAGCTATCTTTATCTGGTTATAGCCACTAAAGCCATCTAAGAAGGAGAAGTAATTTTTACCTGCTAGGGAATCAAGTACTTAGTCAATGAAAGGTAGTGGAAAGTGATCCTTTCTAGTGGCTATGTATAGCTCCCTATAGTCCACACATACCCTCCATTTGCCTCCTTTCTTAAGAACAATGTCAAAGACCTCATCTTCTCTTATACATCTCCTCATAATATGATCTAGACCAGTATAGAATAAATAACCAGCAATCCAAGAGTATGGAAAGCTCTTATGCACTAGCTGCCTCTTTTCCCTAGGAGAGAAATGTGATGGTATCTGCCCTGCCACTAAGTAATTTGCAATGTCAACAAACCATGGTGTGTGTATATTGAGAGAAAACAAATGCTCATCTAGAAAAGAGTCATCTACAACACCTTCTTCTAATTGTGTAGGCAATCTAGACAAAAAATCTGCCACCACATTAGCTTTCCCAGGCTTATCCACTATTGTTATATCAAACTCCTGTAGTAAGAGTAACCATCTGACTAGTCTACCTCCAACCACAGGTTTGTTCATTAAATACTTGATTGCAGTATGATCTGTGTGGATAAAGACTAGATAACCAGTGATGTAATGCCTAGACTTGTTAATGGCATAGACAACTGCTAACATCTCTTTCTCTGTGATGGTATAGTTAAGTTTTGCTCCTTGTAAGTTCTTGCTAATATAATAGATAGCATACTCCTGATTACCTTCCTTTTGTCCCAATACAACTCCTATAGTAAAATTAGAAGCATTAGTGTGTATGTGGAAAGGTAATGTCCAATTTGGTCCTATCAAGATAGGCGCTTGAGTCAAAGTTGTCTTAAGTGTCTCAAAAGAGTGTTGACATTCTGTGGTCCAATCAAATTCTATATCTTTTGTGAGCAGAGTAAACAAGGGTGCTGCAATTTTGTTGAAGTTCTGAATGAATCTCCTATAATAGCCTGCATGGCCTAGAAAGCTCCTGACATCTTTTTATTTTTGTGGCATAGGAAGTGTAGAAATGATCTCAATTTTATGGGGATCCACTTGAATTCCTTCACTTGATATAAAATATCCTAGAACAATCCCTCGAGTCATCGTCATAAAACATTTCTCATGACTCAATGATAGATTGTGTTCTTGACATCTTTTTAGAACTTTCTCTAGATTGTTGAGTGTTGTTTCATATGTTTCTCCATAAGTGGTGAAGTCATCCATATAAATTTCCATGGAACCATGAGCATAATCTGAGAAGATACTTAGCACTGCCCTCTAGAAAGTGGCTGGGGCATTACATAAACCAAAGGGAAGGACAGAATAAGCATAAGTACCCCAAGGGCATGTAAATGTAGTCTTATCTTGATCTTCTAGAGCTATCTTTATCTGGTTATAGCCACTAAAGCCATCTAAGAAGGAGAAGTAATTTTTACCTACTAGGGAATCAAGTACTTAGTCAATGAAAGGTAGTGGAAAGTGATCCTTTCTAGTGGCTATGTTTAGCTCCCTATAGTCCACACATACCCTCCATTTGCCTCCTTTCTTAGGAACAATGACTAAAGGTGACACCCATTGGCTATCAAAAATAGGGTAAATGAAGTCTGCATCAAGTAATTTTTGTAGTTCAGTTTTAACTATTTCTCGCAAGATAGGGTTCATTATACTTTGAGGCTATCTAATTGGCTTGAAACCATCATTTATTTAGATCCTATGCATGCACATGTCTCAATCAATTCCCTTCATGTCATTGTAGTTCCATGCAAAGGCGGATGAATGTGCATGTAGCACAGTGGTAAGGGAATTATGTTGTTCTTTAGTTAGGGCATTGTTAACACTCAATATTTTACCTAGTCGGCATGATTTTTAATGTTTTGAAAGCTAATTACATAGATGAAAGATCATATCCACTAATGTTGGGAACACACTCTTGTGGCAGTAAAGAGTAGGAAAGTTAGGATATTTCTTCTGAGGAATTTGCAGGTATAATGTTCTGCAGTGGATCTTGCAGACATGCCATACAGTCTTGTTGCTGCGAGTTCCTACCATAGTTATTCTGTATAATGTGGTCAATTAAGTCATCCTCATCTTGGGTTGCCAACAGGGTACTACGTTCAATGGTCATGAGAGTTTGCATGGAATAGTTGTCTTCTTCCAAGGTAGGCCATATAACTTGTTCTAGATTTTCATGAGGTTGGGCTGGAGGGTAGAGGACCAATTTCTTGGTTATAGTTCCATTTGATATTATCATGTTCCCAGACCTACAACCTATGTATGCATCAGTTGTTGCTAACCATGTTCTACCTAAGATAAGTGGATATCCTGCAAGGTTAACCTTTGGCTGCAAGACTGAAATTTGCAGGATACTCCAATGAGTCTAATGCTATGACTATGTCTTCAATGATCCCTTCAGGTTTTATTGTGGACCTATCTGCCAACTGTAAAATAGTTGGTGTAGGCCTGAAGTTAGGTAGCTGAAGTAAGTACAATGTTTCCTTAGTCATGACATTAATGGCCGCCCCTAAGTCAATCAAGGTATTTTTGATGAGGGTCCCATTTACCTTAACATCCACTACTGGACTACCAGGGTTTTTGTATTTAGGGATAGTTATATTCCCTAGCATGATATCAACAAGGTTCCCTAAGACATGGACTGTCTAAGGATCCTTCCTTTTTCTCCCCAACTTTTTAAGGCAAAGGTCCCTTACTATTTTGGTATAAATTGGGATATCCTTGATAGCTTGAATGAGGAGGATTTTGATACTGACATTCTTGATTTGTCCTAATAAATCCGTTTCAGCTTGGGTACGATGTTTTGTAATGGATAAACACTCAGGGAAAGGAGGCTCTGGACTTGAGATAGTTTGATTTACCTTATTCAACTTAGGCTCTAGAGGTGAATTGTCTAAAGCTTCATTTGTGGGTTCCTCATCTACCATCTCAATGATTTGGGGGGATGAAGGCCTAGCTAATGTTTTCCTTGACCTTAAGTGGACATCACTCACCTCTACCCCAGTGGGGTATTGAATAGCCTCGTTAGTGTATGCCTGTTGGACAAGCTTGTTATTGGGGTTAGGTGCAGGTTGGGAAGATAGTTGTGGTGCTCTTAGTGGCTGAGATGTTGGGTTTGATGGATTGGGCATAATAGCCTATTTTTGTGGCTAAGAAGGCAACAAAGGTTGTGAGTAATTCATATTTTGGTTTTGCCATTGATGTCCCTTTTGCGATTATGGCTGCCATTGATTTGGTTGTACTGGCCATTGAGGATTGTAATTGGGACCTTGGAAATTTTTGTGGCCATACATTTGGTTGCTGCTGATTCCAATTTTGCTGAGGGTTTTGCTATTGTTGAGGGTTTTTCCATTGGTTTTGGGTATTTGGCCAAGGCTAGGGGTTCCAACTAGAGAAACTATGATTACCAATTGAAAATGATGCATTAAAACTTAGAGGGTCTTGTGGCATACCTTGTCTTAATTGCCATTCCTTTCTTTGTGCAACATAGAACAACTGGCCATCTTCACTTTCAAATGGTTGAAAATGTAGTTTCTCTGATTTATCTTCTGTAATACTGGCCACCCTTTTACACTTGCAATTGGATTTCCTTTGTCTGCAGTTGGGGTAGTATTCAGTAAGTACTGATTCAGCCTCCTCCTGCTTCTTCTTCAAATGTAGAGTGTCCAACTGATTAGCGAGATGACTTATAATATCTTCTTTCATGTTGGTCAGTAGGTTACTTAACTTCACCCTTGAAACTGAATTAGATGTCTTTCCAATGGTAGATGTTCTTTCTCCCCTTATCTTCTTAGTGAAGGACCTTGAGTAGTTTCTGCAAACTTTGCAGATATCATCAAAGGGTAATTGAGACACATCCCCTACCTCAATAAGATTAAGGGCATCCATGCAGTCATCATTAACTCCTCTCAAAAATACAAGCTTCAGGGATTCATTTGAGAGTCAATTCTGTGGGTTTTTCTTTAGGCAGAATTGGAACCTTTCTACATAATCTTCCAATGGTTCATCCTCTTTTTGAGTCATCCTGAAAATGTCATCTATTCTCCTATCAATTCCTCTACAATAATCTTGGTACTTCTCCAAGAATTTTGTTTTAATTATGTCCCAATATGGAATATCATCTTTGCCCAGTCCCATAAACCATCTCAAAGTAGCATCCTTCAAAGTAGCAGGAAATAGCTTGAGCCTATGAGCATCAGATGTGTAGTCATAGCTTCTACACAAGACATCAAACTTGAACAAGAATGTATATGGATCCTCAGTCACCAAACCATAGAAGACTTGTAATGTTGAAGGAGGTATATTCTTTAGAGCAGCAACCCTCTCTTGGCTGGTAATTGGAAATTCAAAAGTCACATGTTCTGGTGGATCATCCACTGCATCAACCATGGTTAGGAAGGTCCTTTCTGTATTATCAGTAGATGTTGATGAGAGGGAAAATTCTTCTTTAGTAATACCCTTGCTCTGATCACTGTAGTCACCAATATCTGCTCTAGCTTGTTGGGTTGATGGGAGAAACCTTCCCAAAGCATCTCTCTACCTTCGCATACAATATGTATGACTTTGTATAGCAACGACTCTTGCACAATGTTAGTGAAATGTTCTGATATTGGCGGGATGAAACCTAAGTATCCTATTCTCTGAAAGCAAAATGTTTAAACTAGGAAAGCTTGGAAATAACAGGAACTGATCTCTGAAAGTAGCACCATCCTCGACAACATCGCCAAAAATGTAGTGTCCTTACTATGTCTAGTAAACTTGGTGATATTCACACAATTCAGAGGAGAAACCTAACTGAACAATCCCCTGTAACCTTTGAAAAGGCCTTCATTGAATTATTGACCAGGGCTAGTAAGATTGTGATGGAACTTGCACTGTATGTGCTTTCAAAGATCAAAACTACTTAACTCATCTAGTATACTGTCATAATTCAAACTGCACAATGATAAAGAAAGTAATGGCAATATTGTTGCTACGAGTACTTGCAATATAAGACTGTAACTAATGACTGTAAAGAAATGAACACTAGGGTTTAACTTGGTATTGATAATCTATCCTACACTTCAGAGCACAACAAGTCAAGTAAACTAGAATAACTTGAAGAATCTAATTGATCATGCATTTATGAAATAACTGCTAAAGTAATGATACATACAAGAAATGAAGTGAGGGATAGTTACCCTGAGTGGCCCTTGCTCAGGTGATTGTCTCCATTGATCTAACTCAAATCAAGTTTCTTAGATTGACACAATCATACTAATTCTAATCCATTCATTGCATAATCTTTTTAAACCACATAAGATCTTTCTGAAATATATTATTCATGAACTCATCAACAAAATAACAAACATTGTCTGCATATATCTGGAAAAAGATCTGGTAACTATATCTGTGATTAAACAATCTTCTTCAAACTTGAAAAACCTTTTTACTACCTCAACCACTGAGCCATACATATAGGTATGGGGGAGTTTATTGGAATAAGGTCTCTTAACTGAAATCATAAATCACCACTCTCTACATACATGAGTGTCATAAATGCCAAGTAACTAATAACTGAAAAAGAAAGAAATAAGAGTCCTAATGAAATTGGAACTTCTTGATGAATAGAGGAATGTGGACTGGTTGAATCAGTCATGTTATACTCCTAGCTGCAACAAAATCCTTCTCCTTCAATCGTCTTTATTAATTGCTATCACAATGCATAACCATCTTCATCAAGTGCCTCCATGCTATAGTTGCTGCGTTTAATTTATCTTGGAACTTCCCCTGCTCTGTTGTCTGGGAACTCTTTGGTTGCACACTGCACCTTACAGTTGTTGCATGCTACAATCCATCTCCTTCATCTGCAAGAGTTAGTTCATAAAACATGCACACAATACTAACAACCATAGCTAAGCGCATATATCCTTTACAATCCATACATATCCACACATAATCATGCAATAATCATCATATTATAACCATATTCCATATACTTAATAATCAGGTTCAGGACTGCATAATAAGCATAAAAGATAGTAAAGTGTAGGAATATGTATAGGCCAAATGTCTGAGAATGTTTGAGAACTTGCATTAAAACATAAGAAAACTAGCCAATAACTAGACCCATCACAAGGATTTTCAAGGAAATATAGTGATCAAATTTAGATCAAGTAAATTACTCAGTCCTATTCTTTTGTAATATTGCCAGGGGCTGTACAATTTATTTATACATGGAGAATATAAATTAAATGTACGTGATTTACATTTTTGATGGATGGTAGATACACCATGATTATTTTATTTATGTCGATTGTATTGTTGATTAATAGTTATGGATGAAATTTTATTTTAGAATGAAATATTTTGAAGGAAGTGATTTTTCTAAACTCTCTATAATGCAGGAGATGCCTAGTAATCAATGCATATATGATGTTAAATTTAGTAAGACTTAAATATTCCATGGTTTTCTTTATTTAACATTTAGGGTATCCATGGCTACCACGAATACCCACAGCCAAACTGTGGGTGCCATGGAAGCCACGGCTCCCACAGAGTGGTCGGCCTATGGCCACCACAGATCCCAACCCTATTATATTCATAAGTTACTACTTTTTGAAACCTAATTTCTTTATATAAATATATATACAATTCTATTGCAACTGTTTCATCATCTTAACTCCTATTCAATTTACCTTTATGTCAAATTAATGATAATATAAATGGATATTCAATGCAAATGCGGTGGTCTTCCCAATCCAATCCAATCAATAGGTCTCTTCTGATGAGTGCTAGGTAGCACCCATGAAATACACTCTTTTTACCTCTCTTTTTCTCCCTCATTCCATTGTCTTGATGAATCAACAGGTGCAGGTGTTTGGGTAGACAATTTTGTGCATCTTCGGAAGTAGTCCTAATGATCTCTGGAGCCGACATCAGAATGCCACAACTGGTCTCCAATGTTTCCAATTTGATTGGAGAGATTTTGGGTTAAGGAGGTGAATTATCTCCAGAGCTGGGCTGAAGTCTTGAGCATCTCTGGACCTGAACAAGAAGGTCACAATCATATCTTCGGAGCTACAGACTGAAACATACATCTCAAGTGCCTCTTTAGAGCAATGCAAATTTCCAACATAGTTGTCAGTCAGACACTTCCGGTGGTGATCGGGATGCTCCTAATGCTACTCAAATCATCACCTGAGTAATTTAGGGTAGTCTATAGTTAATTGCTGGAAGTTTTTATCTCTTTTTGATTTTGCATGAGTTATTGATAAACTGATTTAAATACCTATATTTCAGGGCCTCGCTGCCCAAATGTATTTAAAACTAAGACTCAGATTCAGTGTGGACTTCTATTCCACTCAATGTATTTGTATTGCATGGATATTTATTCTTTAGTTAGACAGTTAGTAGAATAAAGAGATCGATGTTATCTCATAGAAGAACTAGTTGTTAGGGTAAGTGATATCTCATCACTGACTTAGATATAAACTTATAGAAGCAGTAGCGGAGGAGACAATGATTATTTTTCTGATTTCTGTAATCTTATTTTGACATAAATATTTTCTGAATACAAAGCTAATGGAATCGGATTGAATTGAGTTGTGATATTATTCTCTTGTGCTGATTCTTTACTTAAGTCTTCAACCCTAAGGGTGTGGAGCAAGGGCCCACTCTCACCACCAAGGTAGAAGGCTAGTACTATTGTTTTGTTATTTCAGATTCTGTTTAAGAAGATAGTTACTGTTTTCATAGATAAATTCATGTTTCAGTTGAAAGAAATAATATAGATTTACTTTAAGCAATTCATTGTTCAGTTTTGTTTTCAGTATTCTTGGAATTCATTTCATAAGTAGATAGATTAGTAATATTAGTTTCTTTAAAGCAGTAAAGGTCATTAGAGTTAGCTAGATAAAACTATCAACTATAGTATTCCTAATTACAGATAGCCAAGGACACAACCCTAGATTTGACAAAAGAAATATGATTAAATGATGAGGTACAACGACCCTTGTCATTTTTGGCACCGTTGCCAGGGATTACTATGTTAATTAGGAAAACTTAGCTAAACAGTTTTAGGATAGATATGTATGGTTAGAGCTAGAGATTCAAAAGGAAGATGCATAAAACAGACACCTCATCAACAAACTATAGGAGAAAGCAGTGGGGTGGCACAAGATCTTGTTGAAAAAAGTAACCTAGAACCTACCTTGGAAGCTGCACCTCAAATCAACAATCCCTTAAATCCTCCAAATCTTCCACTCGCTGACTATATCCAAGAATTAGAACAAGAATTCCAGGCAAATCCTTTGATAGAACCTAGTTCCTCAGAAACTCATCTAGAATCTCAAGGAGAAGAATCAATATCAGACATGGAAGATAATCATGATAACCATGAAGAGGAGGAGAATCAGGCTCCAAGAACCTTCTCATATCCCATTGTTCTGGCTGCTGGAGATAATGCCCCTATGAAAAATATTTCACCAGCACACTTGCTAAATTTTAGAGGACTTGCTTCTGAGGATCTAGATCAGTTTTTGTTTGAATTCAAAGTGGTATGCCAAACTTATGATTATGGATCAGATAACCAAAAACTCAAATTGTTCCCTTCAACCCTGAAAGATTCTACAATGAGATGGTTCATGGGTTTACCCCAGAACTCCATCCATTCCTTGGATAAGATGGAAACAGAGTTTTTGGGAAAATACCAAGATTACTGTAAAGTCAGTAATAAAAATGAGGAATTGTTCAAAATTAAACAAGGAGAGGAAGAAACCTTAGAGGACTATGTGGATAGGTTTAACTTCGCTCTGAGAAGGTATGGTAACCCAGTAAATAACTCTTTAGCCAGAACCCTGTTTGTAAAAGGATTAGACAAAGAATCAAAACATGCACTGGATCTGATGGGGAAAGAGAATATCAACAAAATGGATATACCTACTATAGAAGAACTCTATAGGAACTATTCTAGAACCCAAGATGGAGTGAGATCATCCAAAACCTTCAAAGGGAAGAATGAAATAGGACAATTAATGGAGGAGATTGTAAATCTAAAAATAGATATTCTGGTCCAACTGAATACCACATTAGATGGGATTCAAGCAAAAACTAGAATAATTGATCAAGGTAGAACAACTGAACCACTCTCCATCTATTGTCCTAGGTGTAGAAACAAGCATCTGTTGAGAGAATGCCCTTTAGACAAATCATAGATATGTCAGATCTGTGACAGGGAACATCCTACCAGTCAATGTAGTCAACTTCCAGCCCTAAAAAGGATGAGTAAGAAGAATGCCATCATAGAAGAGGAGTTGAACTATGTAGGACAAAAGCAAGCTAGAAATTTCCCTTATAATCAGTATCCAAACCAGCCTTCTTACAGGGGTCCTTCTAATTGGGGAAATAATCAATGGAATCCAACTTGGCATGGGCCTCAGAATAATCCTCCTTGGGGACAATAGGATTGGCCAAATCAACAATGGCAAAACCAACATTGGCAAAATCAACCCTGGGGGTATCAACAGTGGCCACCACAGTTCAGATCACAAAACATGCAACCTCAATGGGGTCTTCAACAGGGATATAATCAACAATACTAGGGACAACCTAGATGTTTTCAACCTCAACAACAAACATTGCTAAATGGACCCCCCAACACACAAGGTCAGTCACAAAATGAACCAGTTAGCCAACCACCCTTACTAGCTCAACCTATACCAAATCCATGAAATAAATAAGGAGCAGCTGTTTACATAACAGGACAAGAAAACATGGCTGGTATTAACATTATATACCCCAATAATCTCCAGCTACGTTCTGGGAAAGCATTTCCAAGACCATATCCAACTATAGTTGAAGTAATCAATGATGAGGAACCTAAAAATCCATCCACTCAGCTTCCAGAGGAGATTACTACCGAACAGTGCTAAATGAATCATCTTTGGATAACTCCGGAGTTCCTCCTAAAAGAATGACTCCAGAGAACATTCCTGGAAACATTTGTGATAAGAGCTCCGGAGACGCTTCGGAGATGGAAAAACTAGCACCATACCCAGAATGGCTCAAACAACATGTTCCCTAGAAAAAGATCTTACAAAAACAAGTCCAATCTACCCTGGAATCAGAACTGTTACAAGAAATTAGACAACTGAACATTGAAATTCCACTCCTCCAAGCAATCAGAGATGTACCAGAACTAAACCAATTCATTAAACAACATTGTGTCAAAACACAGGGCAGGAAGAAAAACTTTCCTTCTACTATACAGGTGGAAGGAAAAGTAGTAGATCTACTAATGGGAGAAGTGCTCCTCCTAAAATATGAAGACCCTGAAAATCTTGTCATAACTATTTACATATCAGGGGTAGAAATTTCAAATGTTTTGGTTGATTTGGGAGTAGCAATAAATGTAATGACAGTTCATACAATGGACAAGTTAGCCCTAACAATTATCCAATCCACATCTACAATCCTTCAACTTGCTAACCAATCAGTAGCTATTCTGAAAGGGGTGATTACTGATGTTCCAGTTGTGATAAAATCATGGGAATTCCCAGTAGACTTCCTGATATTAGAACCAAGGAACCAGAAAAGTGCTTATCCACTAATATTAGGAAGACCATGGCTGGCTACAACAGCAGCATCTATTGATTGTCAAACTGGGGATATGGTCATTTCTAATGGGATAGATTTGAAGAAAATATCTCTGTATCCTCCAGCTAAACCATCAATACATTATACAGGAAGAGTATGGGTAGATGAGCCAAATAACATGGAAAACAATGCCTTAGTAGCTATGGTTACCATCAAGGAACATTTGGGTGAGTTGGAAGAAGAAATCTACTATGATACAACAGAAGATATCACCCACATTCTGATCAATGAGGATATAATGTAGCTAGCCCAATATTCTAGGAGAGAACTTCTCACTTCTGCTCATTATACCCTAGCAAATATCATTCCTTGTGGAGAGACCTTTTACAAAGACTTAGCCACATTCCACATGTTGCTTCCACATTCTTGGCCCCTCAATACCATGACTCTAGTATACAGATTAACTACATCCATGGGTCAAATCACAAAATAGGTCATGATTTTACCAGGGAAAACACTGAATATCAACACCCAGTTAGCAGAAAATCAAGAAGGAAAACTTATCCAACTCCTAATTTCCCATTCAACAGCTTTTGCTTGGGAATACCAAGACACGAAGGGCATCCCTCCTAAGATTTGTACCCATCTCATATACACTGAAGATGTCAAACCTGTCAGGCAACCCCAGAGAAGACTAAATCTTGCTTTAAAAGACATTGTTAAGACTGAAATAGAAAAATTGCTGCAAGCAGGGTTTATATATCCAACCTTAGATAGTCAATGGGTGTCACCCCTAGTCATAATGCCTAAAAAGAATGGGAAGTGGAGAGTGTGTATTGACTATAGGGAGCTAAACAAAGCTACAAAAAAGGACTACTTTCCCTTACCATTCATTGACCAAGTACTGGACAACCTTGCAGGGAGAAAGTATTTTTCTTTCCTAGATAGGTTCAGTGGGTATAACCAAATCCAAGTAGCACCTGAAGATTAGGATAAAACCACTTTCACCTATTCTTAGGGAACTTTTGTCTACAAAGTTCTTCCATTTGGACTATGTAATGCTCCAGCTATATTTCAGAGGCTTGTTTTAGCCATTTTTGTTGAATTAGCTAATGAGTGCATGGAGGTTTATATGGATGACTTTACTATGTATGGGGACAACTTTGAAGAAGCTCTCATAAACCTTGAGAAAGTACTAAAATGCTGTGAAAATAATCAATTATCCCTGAGCCATGAAAAGTGCTTCATGATGGTAAAGGAAGGAATTGTATTGGGACACCACATTTCAGCATATGGGATCAAAGTGGACCAAAACAAAATAGAAGTGATCAAATAGTTACCTTCACCCAAAAATCAAATAGATGTTAGAAGTTTTCTGGGTCATGCAGGCTACTATAGGAGATTTATAGAAAATTTTAGTAGAATAGTTGCGCCATGTTTACCCTACTTAACAAAGACACAAAATTCTTATGGATAGAAGATTGTCAATCAACATTTGAAACACTAAAGGAGAAGCTTACTGTCACACCTATTTTGAGAGTACCTAATTGGACTTTACCATTTCACATACAAACTGATGCTTCAAATGAGTCCATTGGAGCAGTCTTAGGACAGAAGGAGGAAAGAGAAAGTATGCATGCCATCTATTACATCAACAAAAACCTTACCTCTATAGAAAGAAATTACACAACAACTGAAAAATAATTCTTGGTAGTCATCTATGCTATAAACAAATTCAGGCATTATATCACTAGGTACAAAATATTTGCACATACTGATCATGCAACCATCAAATACTTAATGAATAAGCCAGTAGTGGGTGCAAGGATAATTAGGTGGTTATTTCTGTTGCAGGAATTTGACATTACCATAGTTGATAATCTAGGAAAATTTAATTTGGTTGCTGACTTTCTGTCAAGATTGCATACATGTGGAGAGAACTAGCTAGTGGAGGACAGGTTTCCAGATGAACACCTTTTTGCTATCTCCTCTACTGCATCTTGGTTTGCTGACATAGCTAATCTCTTAGCTACAAGCTTGTATCCATCCCATTTTACCTCAAAACAAAGGAAATGCTTAATTAAGGAAAGCTTATCTTACAAATGGTTAAATGGTTTGGTATTTAAATGTGGTCCTGATTTCATTTTACGCAGGTGTCTAAAAGCTAATGAAATTTTTGATGTCTTGAGAGCATGTCATGATGAACCATCTGGTGGGCATTATTCTTCCTACATAACCATCCACAAGATTCTGGGAGCTGGTTACTACTGGCCCTCTATTCATAAGGATACCAAGAAGTATGTGCAGTAGTGTGACCAATGTCAAAGGATGGGACAACCAACCTTCACCCAGGAGATGTTGCTGCATCCTCAGGTGATGATAGATCTGTTTGAACAGTGGGGTCTAGACTTTGTGGGACCAATTTCTCCACCATCTTCAGACAAAGAATACATTCTAGTATGCACAGACTATGTGACTAAATGGGCTGAGGTTCAAGCATTGCAATTTGCAAGAGAAGAGAAAGTTGTTGATTTCCTTTATAATAAGATTTTCTTGAGGTTTGGAGCCCCAAGATCCATAGTTTCAAATAGAGGACCTCAGTTTACTTCACAGGTGATCAAGGCATTCACAAATTTATATCAAGTTAAGCACATGAAATCTTCACCTTATCATCCCCAAGCCAATGGGCAAGTAGAGGTGACTAATAGAGAACTGGAGAATATTCTGACAAGGATAGTGGCCATGAACAGAAAGGACGGGGCTAACAAATTACCTGAAGCAGTTTGGGCTTACAACACCACTTGGAAGTCCACAACAAAATTCTCACCATATGAATTAGTTTATGGAAAGAAGCCTATTCTATCTATACAATTTAAACTCCAGACACTTAAAAATACATTAGATATTGGTCTACCATTGTCTATAGCCCAACAGAACAAAATTCTTCAGCTCAATGAGTTAGATGAAATCTGGATAGAAGCCATTCAACAAACAGAACTAGTTCAGTATCAAAGGAAGCAATGGCATGACCAACACATCAAGAGGAGGACATTTCAACAAGGTGATTGGGTTCTTCTTTATGATTCTAAGTTCAAGGAGTTCAAGGGAAAGCTACAAACTCAATGGATGGGTCCTTATCAGATAAAGGAAATTTTGAGAATGGGACAGTTTTGCTAGAACCCGTTGATGGAAGCACATACACATTCCTAGCAAATGGCCACTGAATTTGACTCTATAAAAGGCCTTCAACTAAGGATGAGTTCATCAATTATTTGAGTTTGGTAATAGGGGATATATCCTTTGTCACAGATTTGGACTAAAAAAAAAGAAGAAAAAAACGAAGGTTGAAAACCAGTAAATGGTGGCCTTCTTGAAAAAGAAAAAAAAAGAAGGTTGAAAACCAATAAATGGCAGCCTTCTTGAAAAAAAAGAAGAGAAGGATGGAAAACCAGTAAATGGCTGTCTTTCTTGACCAAGGGGATTGAAAACTAGCAAATGGTGGTTCCCTTCTTCTTTCCAAGTAGGAATAATCAAGCTACAAAGGTAATCAGGTGGTGGGAGTCACTAAATCACACCTCTGACGCTCACATCTAGGAGTACCTCCGGTGCTCCACCAATAAAGAGCCATTCTTGAATATAATAAATTAGGAGGGGACCCACCTCTCCAGGCAATAAAGTAGAGATATCATTGATGAGGTCAGCATGACTCATCCTCCACTTTATGGCAAGGACAAAGATGAAATCAGCACGCATTTCAGGAGAAGTCATTACTCTCGTATGCACGAGTACTCTCAAAGGACTGCGTTGACATCACCTGGAAACATGGATTCCTGAACTACTCAGTAGGAATGATTGCAAGATATGTGACAATAAGGATGTTGATGCCATTTTAAAGCCACCATTTTAAAGCCACGAAGAAGCTGCTCAGTTGCCACATCACATCGAGTCTCATCAACGCCGCTGCATTTCAGCCAAGTACATCAGGCCATCATCATTAAGACTTCTCTCTTAATTAAACATTAATTAGCAACTGTCTTGTCATTTCTATTTTTGGGTGTCATCATTATGACACATCCTCCTGCCATTATTTCCTTTCTAAATTCATGCATGCCGCCATCTTTGCTACACTGTCGCCATGTCTACGGAGTGTCCCATCACTTTGGAGTAATTATGACTGCATAATCACGCTAATAAATTTCAAGCTCCTTCCCCATAATTCAAGTAGCAAGATAAACTGGCATAACAAACCTCATTCAAGATTCTAAAATTCTCTAGAAATCCAAGTCTGTTAGCATAGTCCTCCGGAGCCTATGGAGTTAAAAGAGGAAAGACAGACCATAGAGTGAAGAAGATAGAATTTTAGCTACAGAAGTTAGAATAGGATTCATAGATGGGGATTAAAAAGAAATCAGAGCCAGAAAGTATAGAAGGTCTTTTGCAAGATGTTGCTATAGCAGACATTCTGAGGAATGCAGGGTGGTTCAAATTCCTGGAGAAATTTGAAGGTTTTCAAGAGGATATTGTTGATGACTTCCTACGAAACTTGAGAGATAATCAAACAACTATCAGAGGAGTTAAAGTCAATCTCACTTCTACCACTATCAGCCATATCTCCGGATTGCCAGAACAAGGTGAGAGGTTTTACCATTTGAAAACTCTATATGTTGATTTAATTAGAAATTCTCTGTAGAAGGTGAACCTACAATACAGTTGCATTTGAGCAAGAATGAAGTTAAAGGAATTGTTAGGTCTTCACTTCCAAACCCATGGCAATCTGTAGCATTATGGTTGATGAAGTACTTTACATGTGATGGCCAATTTTCCTTAGTTCTAGGACCAATAATGAAAATGTTGATTTTTCTGAGGCATGGGAATGCACACCCAGACTTCAGCATAAACATTCCCAACTTTCTATACTCTGCCATTAGAGCAACTACAGAAAAGTACCAACAGAACAAAGGTCCTATGAAACACCATGGTGTCATTTTTCTGATAGTAAAACATCACTTTATATCTCAAGCTAATGGGGAAGCATTATGAGAGACATTTCTAGATAATAAACCCCAGGACAGAGAACCAGAGAGGACATTGGAAGTGGGTGAGGGTTCCTCTATCCAGCAAGAAGAGGAGGCAGAACCTTCAACTTCTTCTCCCACTATTGAGAAAGGTAAAAAGTCCTCACTGGAGGCAACTTCATCTGCTACCCCTATTTCTGACAGAAAGAGAAAAGGTAAAGAAGTTAGAGAACCTGTTCTTGAACAAACTCCATATATGACTCGCTCAGCCAAGAGAAAGATGACTTTGGCTAAGGAGTCTATTCCAAAAGAACCAATAGAGGAGAGGTCAGGTCAGAAGACAAAGAGAACTCCAAAGAAAACTAACTCAAGCATACACTACTAGGCTGAAGAAGCCTCTCATGACTCAGATGAAATCCCTCTAGTGAGAAAGAAGAAACAAAGAGAAGTTTCCCTTGAACCATCTATTCATCTAGGCTCTCATAGTCCAACTTGCCAACATTCCCCTGCTCCGGAGATAGAACAAAAACAAAATTTTACTATTTCCTCTGATTCTGAGGATGATATACCTGCTCTGGAGGCACTTGCTCCACCTATGCTATAGAGAAGCAAAAGGAAAAGGCAACTTACCCAAGCTGAGAAAGATACTGCTCTCCTAGCTGAAGTCCTTCTGGCTTTTAGAGCTTTTGAGGAAAAAGCTAGACCTTCATCAGTGCCAGCAGTTGCAGAGAAGACTCAAGAAGAAACTCAGGACAGGGGGGCTGCAGGGGAAGTTGAAGCAGAGCAAATGGATGCAGCTGGCAGAGAAGAGCCAATGGTTGTGGAAGACCCTGATGTACAACAAATAGAAGAAGAAACAGGAGCTTACTATCACCCCTTTAATCAAGAGGATATTGAAATTTCAAAAGAACAGTAGATGTTGGAAGAGATTGATAATATGAAAAGATTATTATGGGGGAAGAACCAAATTATTACTGACCTCAAGAGGGTCATGAAAGAAAAAGAAATGGAGCAAAAGCAGGTGATTGAAGGGCTGCAAGTAGAGCTCCAAAATAAATAGCAAATAATTCAGGAGAAAGATGCAGAATTGAGAGACCAAGAAGCAAAGGTTACCCAAATCATCAAGGGAAAGGAGACAGAGGCAGTATAGAACATTTTTGATCTCACCAAAGCCAGAGACAATGGTCTCACATTAATTGCAGCACTAGTTGAGAAAGTACAGGGTCAAGATAAATAACTAACCTGGGCCAACAATAAAATAGATGATCAAGAAGAATAATCATGAGTTAATTGGCCCAGGGGCAACCATGGAACATGGAGTGCAAACAGATCCATATGTGGGTCCAATTCCAATAGATATTCCCAAAGCCCTGTTCCATTGGGAAAAGAGATGTAGAGAATATGAGGCTTCTAAGCCCATGCTGTAATTATAGAGAGCAGTTACTGCCATGTCAAAAAGAGTAGAAACCCTGGAGGAAAAAGTCATTCAGGTGGCTTCCATTTCATTTGAAATCCTATCTTGTAGGCCCCCAAGTGGAAGCTATGCTCTGTTCTTACAAGAGAGAGTTCTACAGAGAAAACTATCTTTGGTCATGTCTGATCTTATTAAGAACACAGAAATGGGGGAGGGGTTCATGGAAGCATATATGAGAAGCTCTGATGAAGACAAAAATTTTCTATGTGAGTTATATTTGCATGGTTTCTATGGAGATGATATGACCTTCATTATCAACTATTTTGTAAGAGAATGTTAACTTAATGCATTTATGTCACTGATGAGAAATCATCAGATTTGGAATGAGAGAATGGAGGCTCATCTCAAGAAGGATGCAAAAACAAGTCTTTTCATCATAAAAGAATGTCCAAACCCCCATGCTTTTAAGGTCCAATTTAGAGCATATGTCTACCACCCAGAAAGTATGACCAAGATTTTGCCATTGTATCTGAAACATCTTCAGGAGTGTTCTATTGATTTTGGTCTTTTCATGAACAGTTCAACTAACCAAATGCTTGCAATGGCAAAGAAAAGGTGGAACATTTTAACTTCAGAGCAAAAAATGAGAGAAGTGGTGACTCCTGCTAACTTGAGACTATTTATGAGGAAGGCCACGTTAATATCCAAAATGATGGATAAATACCAACAGGAGTGGATAGGTGGCCGTTTTAGGACCCCCTCTCATCATTGAGCCACTACTTGTCTAGGCTGAACAAATAGAAGATGATAAATTTTAGGAGTGGATGAAGTAGGTCGATTAGTACACGGGAAATGGTAATACAAACCACACCACTTGGACAACTTATGCACAGGACTACAACTTGACTGACAGGATATTCCACCAAAATAAGTCTAGAATGTGAGAAGAAGGAGGACCTGCTAATCCTTAAGTATGGGGGGATGATGAGTGCTAGGTAGCACCCATGAAATACACCCTTTTTACCTCTCTTTTTCTCCCTCCTTATTTCATTGTCCTGATGACTGCACCAAAATAGGCTAACAAGATTGTTCTAATGATGATTAATAAGAGACGAATTACTTAGAATCATGATTTCTGATTGAAGGACTAATGTGCATTGAATTGATGGAAATATGCATAAATCTTCTCTTTTTGAATCAACAGGTGCAGGTGTTCAGGTAGACAATTTTGTGCATCTTCGGAGGTAGTCCTAATGATCTCCGAAGCCGATATCAGAATGCCATGACTGGTCTCCAATGTTTCTGATGCAATATAAGGTGGCAACAACTTGGTTTTACAAAGTTTCAAAAACTTATGCTCTTGATTGGAATCACAAACTCTCACAATGACCCTTCAAAACTAGGTTATTTCAGACCAGTTTTATAAAATAGGGATATCTCCCTCCAAATGGAATCAAATTGAACCAAATAAAAAACCCATTGGAGTTAAGAATTTCATATAAAATGGGTTTCAACCATTTATGTAGAAAGTATTTCAAGAGGCCGTACCATACTCTGCAACAGGACCATTACCCTAGATGAGGGTTTTTGGCAGTTTAAAATAATTTTTTACAAAAATGGCTGTAACTTTTGCAAAACTCAATAAAAATTTATAAAATTAGAATAAATGAAAGGTGATTCAAATATATTTCCAAAAAATCTAATTTAATGTCATTTGGAGGTTGTATGAGGCCGTACCATCCTCGAGAACATCAACATTGTAGGAAAAATATACAAAAAATATAAATTTTATTCATTATTTTATCCCCCATTCTCCTTTGAATGTGTGAAGGCTTAATATACATGATTTGGTTTGTTTCCCAATGGTTGTAACTGGTCTTTGCACCAAATGACCTTTGGGAACTAAGATTTGTTAAGAGATCTCAATATTTACAAAGTATTATAAGTATATTTTAACTTGATTTAATCAAGACTATCCTAATATAACTCTAAACTCCCAATTTTCTCATTTTTTTTAACCTTATCACATGGATCTAATACTAAATTACTTCCTAAAAATTCTTTGGACATTCATATTTGACTAAGTATTAAGCCAAGATTGGCTTGGGTGCTCCTGCACCATACTCCCGGCCAAATGAAGACTCCAAGTCCACTTGGAGTGAAAGTAGTAACAAGTCTTCATCATTAAATGCTCCTCTTTGTGGTCTTCTATGCTCTACTTGTTGAAATAGATCCATTTGATCTACATCTTCACCTTTGGTTTTATTTTTTCCATGCAAATCAATTTTCTCCTTGTCTTGCCACTTGATATCAAATTCTTCATGCTTTGATGCACTTCAATTTTCATCTCAGTAACTTGTCCTTCTTCCTACACTTGGTACCTTGGCCTATATCCCATCAAGACTGCAATCATGAAAGGATAGATTCTCTCTTTAACTTTTTGTTTTTTCCATGTAGCAATGGCTTCTTCCTTCTCAATGTCCTTCAAGTCCTCTTCTCCCTCAAGGAGTTCTTCCTTAATTATCTCTGTCTGATCAGGTTTACAAACCTTTGGAATAGTAGAGTGTAACTGTCCTTTATCCTCTCTTGAAAACAATGACCAAAATATTTCCTCAACCACCATACTATCATGCATCTTCAACTCATCTTGAGTCTTCATAAGGAACTCTTTCTTCCACTCTGCTGTGATAACATCCTCTTGTTTGGGAATGGCTGCAATGTCCATATCTTCTTCTTCATCTTCCTTTGCTTGTTCACCACCTTCTTTCATAAAAGGTTCTTGTGCCTTCACATTTGGTTCTAATGCCTTCATTTGTCTTTTCTTTCACATCATCCTTTGAATAGGCCACACAACCTCCTCTTTACCTTCAAGTGTCAACTTGTCATTTGGTTAATCCTTTGCTCTATCTTCATCAGGAACTCCTGGAACTCCAAATCCCATTTCTTTATGTCTTGTTTCAGGGCTACTACCTCTTTCTCAAACTCTTCTTGCCTCAAATTCTCTTTCCTCTTTTTCTCTTTTTCTTCTTGTTTCTTCTTCCTTTGTGAATCCTCTGCCTGCAAAAGTCTTCTCAACAAATCCATCATATTCTCTACACAAGCAAGCTTCTTCTTTCTTCTCAATTTATCTCAACTTTCTCACGTTCAAAAGATCTAATCCCTGAAGCTCTGATACCACTTAGATACAATATAAGGTGGCAACAACTTGGTTTTACAAAGTTTCACAAACTTATGCTCTTGATTGGCTTCACAAACTCTCACAATGACCCTTCAAAACTAGGTTATTTCAGACCAGTTTTAGAAAAATGGTGATATCTCCCTCCAAACGCAATAAAATTGAACCAAATAAAAAACCCATTGGAGTTAAGAATTCCCTCTAAAACAAGTTTCAACTATTTATGTAGAAACTATTCCAGGAGGTTGTACAATGCTCTGCAATAGGACTGTTACCCTAGATGAGGGTTTTTGGCAGTTTAAAACAGTTTTTACAAAAATGGTTGTAACTTTTGCAAAACTCAATAAAAATTTATAAAATTAGAATAAAATGAAAAGTGATTCAAATATATTTCCAAAAAATCTAATTTTATGTCATTTGGAGGCTGTATGAGGCCATACCATCATCGGAAACATCAACATTGTAGGAAAAATATACAAAAAATCTAAATTTTATTCATTGTTTTATCCCCCATTCTCCTTTGAATGTGTGAAGGCTTAATATACATGATTTGGTTTGTTTCCCAATGGTTGTAACTGGTCTTTGCACCAAATGACCTTTGGGAATTAAGATTTGTTAAGAGATCTCAATATTTACAAAGTATTATAAGTATATTTTAACTTGATTTAATCAAGACTATCCTAATATAACTCTAAACTCCCAATTTTCTCCTTTTTTTTAACCTTATCACATGGATCTAAGACTAAATTACTTCCTAAAAACTCTTTAGACATTCATATTTAATTAAGTATTAAGCCAAGATTGGCTTGGGTGCACTTGCACTAGTTTCCAATTTGATTGGAGAGATTTTGGGATAAGGAGGTGAATCATCTCTGGAGCTGGGTTGAAGTCTTGAGCATCTCTGGAGCTGAACAAGAAGGTCAAAATAATATCTCTGGAGCTATAGACTAAAACATACATCTCCGGTGCCTCTTTAGAGTAAGCAGATTTCCAGCACAGCTGTTGGTCAGACACTTCCAGTGGTGATCGGGATGCTCCTGATGTTACTCAAATCATCACTTGAGTAATTTAGGGCAGTCTATAGTTAACTACTGGAAGTTTTTATCTCTTTTTGATTTTGCACGAGTTATTGATAAACTAATTTAAATACCTATATTTCAGGGCCTCGCTGCCCAAGTGTATTTAAAACTAAGACTCAGATTCAGTGTGGACTTCTATTCCACTCAATCTATTTTTATTGCATGGATATTTATTCTGTAGTTAGACAGTTAGTAGAATAAAGAGATTGATGTTATCTCTAGAAGAACTAGTAGTTAGGGTAAGTGATATCTCATCACTAACTTCGATATGAACTTATAGAAGTAGCAGCGGAGGAGACATCGATTATTTTTTTGATTTCTGTAATCTTATTTTGACATAAATATTTTCTGAATACAAAGCTGATGGAATTGGACTGAATTGAGTTGTGGTATTATTCTCTTGTGCTGATTCTTTACTTTAGTCTTTAGCCCTAAGGGTGTGGAGCAAGGGCCCACTCTCACCACCAAAGCAGAAGGCTAGTACTGTTGTTTTGTTATTTTAGATTCTGTTTAAGAAGATAGTTACTGTTTTCATAGATAAATGCATGTTTCAGTTGAAAGAAATAATATAGATTTACTTTAAGCAATTCATTGTTTAGTTTTGTTTTCAGTATTCTTGGAATTCATTTCATAAGCAGATAGATCAGTAATATTAGTTTCTTTAAAGTAGTAAAGGTCATTAGAGTTAGTTAGATAAAACTGGCAACTATAGGATTCCTAATTACAGATAGCCAAGGACACAACCCTGGATTTGACAAAAGAAATATGATTAAATGATAAGGTACAACGACCCTTGTCATTTTTATTTCTCCATAGATCTAATCCTCCAGAGGAGTTGCTGAAACAAAATCAGAGTGGGTGAATAGAGGCGGCAACTCTTTGTTACATGCGATGGCGGTTTCATCTTTATTGTTTCCCGCGGCGTAGAGCACTTTGTGAATGAAGTGAAACCTCTATTCTAATGCAAGTTCCGATGTTGATAACTGAAAACATATTAAGTATAGTATGTAATAGAATGATGACGTGGTAATATATATGTTTCCTAACTCAATATTAAATGAAATTATATATAGATGTATATGAATTACGATTCAACTCAATCTGATGAATTAGATAAAATGCTAGCATTCCATGAGCTTTTATTTTCTGATAGAATTTCAAATGCATGCCCTTTATTAACTTGGATAACTACAACTCTTAGTTTTTGAAACCAAGTTCCTCATATATTTGTTTTTCAACTCGTTCATTTTAAGATTGATATACGTTTTGGAAGACTGATATTGTAAGTTTTTTTTCAATAAACTCAATTTAGCTTGAACTGTGCAAGATAAAGAAGAATCTTTTTAGTGTTACAGACATTTTAGCTTAACTGATAGTTATGTTTAGTTTCTATTCAATAAGCATGATAACGAAGTATGCAAGGGGAATTCTTAAGCTTTTAGGAGAGAACACTGATTGGCCTATTGCAGTAAGGTAGTAGTTTATATAATGCACTTAAGGACAGTTAACACTGGAGGCTACTGTGATTAAGATTATTGATGTCTAATATACTGGAGTACAATAGGTGTTGTTCTATAAGAAATATATTTTACTCAGTGTTCTTTATGGGACCTAAACTAATCTGGTTGAACATTTCTCTCTTGTATTTTTGTTATAAATAATGAATAAAATGAGTTCCATAGGCTCGTGGCCATTTGATTGTTTTTATTATTCTATAAAAAATCATAGTTGTTACTTCATTGCAAAATATTTTCATGGCTGGATATTCCTTGGGATGATCAGCTAATATATAATATTATTATTTTGGCTCAAATTGTAATAGACATTTTCATTAGCAATATTAATACTTAACTTTGAAAGAAGAATTTTAATTTAATGTAAGTTGATAACTTATTATTACTTTTGTTAATTACTTCATTAGATTAATCATAAATTTTATTAATTTATCTACATTTGTTCTATTATATTAATTGATTTAATTGTAATTTAAACTTAAATTTAGTTTTATTCTTGAGATGGCATTACATAGGTATCAGAGCACTAGGTTGCAACACTTGGGAGCTTTGGGGAAAAAGTGTAATAATGATGTAATTTTGTTTCTTGTGTGTAGTATGATTCCTTGTCGAAGGCACAGTCATTCCCCACTATTTGAGTCAAATCATTCTGGGGAGCTGATGGATCATGGGCCTCAAATTCTTCAGGCCTTACAAAACTTGGTGGATGTCAATAGGAAAGACTTCCTTTGCTTAATAATCAAGATCAACATCATTTGGAAGGACAACATTCTATTCCCTAAGAGCGCAGTAAAAGTCCTCTCTGTGGTGGTGCAGAGAATTATGAGGAAGGAGAATGAGGGCATTATACACCTCCTCCTCATAACACTCGGGTAGAGAAGGAGGCTTCCATTGACATTGATAAGCTGATATGAGATTTCCTTCGACTTCAACCATAATACTTTTCTGGCTCTACTGATGGATTAGAGGCAGAATCTTGGTTGATTAGTCTTGAGAAATGTTTTGTACTCAAAACCTATGGGAGTAATATTAAGGCTAGACTGGCAATTAATGCAGATACCTGGTGGCGATAGGAGGAGAGGAAAAGGCATTTGACTATGGAGAGTATTACTTGGGAAGTTTTCTTGGATATTGTTGGCTAACAGATTTGTCCTGATCTAAAAATGTTTTATTCAGACTCTATACCCCTTTCTTTCAAGAACAAATAAGTTAAACAACAAATGGGTGAACTATCAGGAATAGTTTCCCTCTGAATTAAGGTACAACTCCCTTTAAGATCTTCAATGAATTCAAATTATTCTAATTATTCAGATACACTTTTAACCAGAAAGTGTTTAAAGGAAAACTAACATCCATACATCATCTTGTTATGAATGCGATATCCTTTTCTATAACATCATTTAGTAATAGAATACACAGATTCCATCTTCACTAATAATCAGATATATGAACATGTATATTGCTGAACCAATAAATGATAAAATACATATGATGAGTTATCCAATGAAAGAACAATTACCATATGAAAGAAGATTTCACACAGAAAACCCAATTTCAAATACTCAAACACACAGATCTAAGTATGTAGTAATTATTTCTCCTTTTCATTCACAGATGAAAAATGTTTCAGACAAACATCACATATATATTGTAAAATAGCAAAGGTTCAGCTCCAAAATTCCTTGTATCTTTCTCTTAACTTTTCTATATATCAGTTTTAACAACTAAAAACACATATATAGTTACCCTAATTAACCGTTCCTTAAACCCAGAGTTAAAACCAACTCTGACCCATACGAGATTTAGTTTCTTACAAACTCATTGAAAGACAAAGTTTTTAAAAATAATTTCAACTAAATAAGTGAATAAAGAAACTATGCAAGTAAGATCATAACTGGGGTGATGGATTAGAATCTCTAGATTTGTTGTGTTCGACTGAGGAGACACGTTGAGCCTTCCACTCTTGAAATGCAGTAACAAATTCCTAGATTTTAGAGAAATTGGGGATGCCAATGTGTTTAACCCTTGCTTTCCAAACATCTTTCTCTCTCTGAATTTTTGCCACTTTCTCCGCGTGCTCCGGGAGT
Organism: Cunninghamia lanceolata; assembly: GCA_027924645.1. Taxonomy (NCBI): domain Eukaryota; kingdom Viridiplantae; phylum Streptophyta; class Pinopsida; order Cupressales; family Cupressaceae; genus Cunninghamia; species Cunninghamia lanceolata. The sequence continues at coordinate 5,933,481 of BSBN01000066.1, forward strand.
GCATCGACACAGAGATGAAGAAGTGATTCCACCTTTGAAATCCAAGAGAAATCTTCAATTAATAAGTTATCATTTTCTTTAACGAAACTGATTTTCTCTCTGAAGGATTGAATCACAATATCAATATTCTTTTCTGGCTCCCCGTCATCCTTTATATATTTCACATCAATACATTGTAAATCATGCTGTAAGGATTGAGTGAGCTTAGTTATTTCTTTGATCATTTTTGTAAGTTCAATCCATCCTTGTCTGGATACTGAATTCCTCCAGTCGATATTTCTCTTGCTTACATACAATATATCATCGTTTAGACTTGTCAAATTCTTCTCTGATAAAAACTTCGCTATTCCATATTTATGAACTTCATCAATCTGGTTTATCACATTAATCCATTTTCCTTCCTCTTTCACCCATGAAGCATTCTGTATCTTCAAATCTTCGACAGTAACCATAGTCTCATCATATATATTTTTCAATTCATTAATGTACTCTGTACCCTTCTAGATAATGCCATCCAACCAATCATCAAACACTTTGGTCACCATTTTGTTCCTGTGTACCTGATCTAGCATCTTCTGATTGACTGGAGATTTAGGGTAAAAAGATAGGGGTAGTTGGGAAACAGGTTGTGGATTTGGATTATGAATGGCATCGATATACTCTACCATTGATCGTAAGGTCTATTTCAACTCCCTCTTATCTTTCTCATCCTTCCAGGTACGACTGACTATCCTTTTGGTAGATGCTTCAAGATGATGCACATCCGCAACACGTGATGCAGTCCCAAGATCTATTTTTTCTATTGTGAAATCCTGAACTATAGGATCTTGAACTTCCTCATCAGTTGTCGGCCAGGCTATTTCTGCACTCCAGTTCCCTTTATTAGGGTCAATGTCTACCCTGGATGTTGTTTTTAGTTTCTTAGATTTAGGAGTCTTTCCTAAACACTTGCTAACCATATCCTCCAATGGCAATGAAAATGGAACTATTTTTATTTTATCACTGATTGAACTTTCCAACCATTTGGGTGCAAAGACCAGAATTTCTTTACCAGGATCTAATTGTTCAGAAGGCAGGTTTGATATCATCATCAGATCAGCAAATTCTGAAGCAACCTCTGCTTGTTGATTTGTATTAATCTCCTCTGCCATTGGTGAATCAAACACTTTATCACCTGTTGCTTCTCCCGAATCTTCTTCAGAATTCAAGTCCACAACTATTCTGTCAGAAATCTGCTTCTTCTTCCTGCTTTTAGTCCTTGATCTAGTGGCACGAGGAGGTAGAATAGTTGTAAGGGCTTTCTTGGATTCTTTGATGACAGGACCCCTTCCAGTTTTTGGCTTGGGAGTACTGCATCACAGATAGCAATAAGCTGATTAGAAGAACTTATTGGAGATGGTGATTCAACCATTGGTGCACATTGCTGGGAACCTTTATTTTGAACTTCCTCCAGTCTACATTCCCTCAACCATTTCTCAGTTCTCCTTATTACCAGGAGGGTTCTAACCTCAATTTGATCCTCTTCATCTTTATCCCAATCAATTTCTGGAATAGGTAATTGTTTTATTTGTTCAAATTGAGGATCAATCACCTATTCCTCATTATCAACTATTCCAGAAATATTCATATTTAAATTGAGGATAACTATTTGCCCTAAGGAGAACCTACACCAAAGCCTCTTTCTGACCTCAAATTGATCTGAACAATCCTCTATTTGAGGACTGTGTGAAAATCCCGTCCCAAACTCCAAATTGTCCCTAGCAAATCCTTTGCTGTCGAATTGGGATCTGGCAGTATAGTACTGAAAATTGAATTTTTTTAGGTTCACTTCTAAATTCAAAGTGTCAGAAATTGACTGGCATGAATAGTGTCCAAGTTCAATGGGAAAAGATATACTAGATTCCTTCTTCATTGGGAATTTCTTATCCACATGGGCTTGTTGTTTGCAAACTTCTATCAATACAAAGCAATCAAAAACATACATGGGCAGCTTCACTGGTTCGCCATCAAAACCACCAACTCTGATATAAGTAAATTTAGGAAACTGAATAAAGAAACTACCATAAATACTGATCAGCTACATAGCTTCACCAGACATTCTCTTATTAATGCCGTCTGCCAATTCATGAGTCATTCTTCGAGTAAAAACATCATTAACTCTCTTATAATTCTCATAACAACTTTGCGTCTATAACTGTGAATAATCATAAATTTTGTTGTCTCCAACCAAGGGTGCATGAGGTAGCCCTACCCATTGTCTTGTAGATGCCAGGCAATAGAAGAGATATGAAGACATATAAAAATCTTTATTCCCCAAATAATTACTCAGGCCCAGATGCAAACATTCAGCTATAATTTCTGCCCGGTCCAAATATTGTTCTCCTTGGAGGATTACCTGAATAAAAAAATACATCCAATCTTCCCAATAGAATGCCTGGGAGTCACCCTTTAGCCTGTGTAGCAACACCACAATATCCTTTACCTCCTGAATCATGTGATCTCTTGTCAGTGGCCTGGGCAGTCTTGAACCCCCCTTTTGGAATTTTAGTAACCAATTTCTTGCAATTACGCTCCTGTAGTTTGCTTTCTTTAATGAAAAATAACCATAAGAAGAAGTAATATTAAGATCAGAATATGGCTCCTTGGGTAGAATTTTCATTACCACCATTAGGGTTTGTCTATTGACAGGTAGCAGCACATTGCCATCCGTAGTTCTGATACACCTATTTTGGGGGTCGTACCTGCTCATGCATTCCAGAAGTAATTCAGGATATTGTATTGCCATGGGAAAAGCCACAGTTTCAACCAAACCACTTTCCACAATTTTCTCCATCATAGGAGTTGGCCTAGGATTTTTAACCCTCTCCCTAAAATCCTCCAAATCATATTAAACTAGAGAGGTATCCCCGAATTCAGGAAGAGAACAAATGAGACCAGGACCGTGTTCGTAACCAAGACAAGCAGATTTCATGGCTATAGATTGGAGGATATAATGAAAAATGCTTTGAACTTCTTAAATAATGCCAAAAACTCAAAATGATTCTTCTTTCCAACAAAGTAATGGAATCAACTTATAGGAAAAGTTGAACTCACCTTCAATGGATCAGAAATTACTGTTAAACTAGGCAACACAAATCTTATACCTCCCGTGCTATTCTCCTCTGTATCACCCTGTGTGTTTATTTGCTAAAATTGGCTTGTTCTTTCTTGATAAAGGCATTAAACCAGGTTGAATAATTTTTAGCTGAAATAATACGAGCGAAAAATGTTTGATAAGACATGAACTCTGACAGATGCATTAATTGCAAGCATTTCTCACTTACGTCCTCAATGTGTAATTATTATCCATAACCTTTCGAACGTTAGAACTTTCTGCTTCATAATAAGTTTCAGATATATTTCCTTCTAAATCTCCCACTAATTTTTGACTTAAAGAAGGCTTTGGGAAGAAATGAGACTATAGTCACAGAACTTTGAACCTTTGAACCTTTGAACTCCAAAATAAGGTTCAACATTACAAGATGAATTACACAGACCGACCAACAGTCAAAAGACCTTTCAAGAAACATTAAATTTTGAACCATTGAACCGTTGAACTCCACTATGAGGTTCAACCGGAAGGTTCAAAGGCACATTGAATTACACAAAGGGACAAACAATTCACTTTGAGAAACATTGAACCATTGAACCCTTGAACCATTGAACTTTTAAAAAAGGTTCAAGTTCGAAGGTTCAATTCTTCGATAATTTCACACAAAAGACGATAGGCGGATGAACTTTAAAAACAAAGAGCCGACTTAGGAAACAAACATATAATCAATAAGGTAAGATGACAGGTCTACTTTTTCTTAGGAAAGGTTCACGAAAAATTGAATAAGGGTGGATTAAAAGGTAACATTGGCTCTGACTGGGGACTGCATTTTATGAAAAAATGTAGAGAACTCAGAAACTCTAGTTACGCATAAACTGAAACACAGGGATGGAAGAAAAAGAAACAAGGGAAACCAAAACTGGAAAAGGAAAATGACAGCACACGACAACAAAGGAAAGACTATGTACAAAACAGGGGATACATGTTTTACAGTTGATACAATTTAAGATCCTATCCATTATAGGACAGGGGTAAAACAACTCCATCCAGATATTCCAATTTGAAAGAATTAGGACCCAGTACCTGATGAATTTTGAAAGGTCCTTTCCAGAGTGAATCAAATTTGCCATGTGCTCCTTTAGGTTCTCTCCTCCTATCCCACAACAGCACTTTGTCTCCCTCAATGAATTTTTTGGGCCTTATTTTCCAATCAAAAATCTTTTTAACCCTGGCTTGATGAGCAGTAATCCAATCAACCAGTTCATTCCTTTCCTCCTCAATCCTGGTTAAGTACATAACTCTTTTCTCTAAGGAATCTTGAAAGTATTGATCTTCGATGACATTTTGTAATTTGGCTGCAGATAATTCCAGGGGTAATGATAACTGAGCTCCTATTCCATAAACCAGCTCAAAAGGTGCCATTCCTATTGCCCTTTTTGTGGTTATCCTGTCAGCCCAGAGTGCTTCATACAATCTTTTATGCCAATCTTTGGGGTTATCACTCACTAATTTCCTCATGATGGCTATCAGATTTTTATTTCTGGACTCAGCTTGTCCATTCCCTTGAGGGTAATAATTTGATGAGTGAGAAAGAGAGATACTATGCTCAGCAAAATGAAGTAAGTTCGATTGAAGAAAAACTGGTAGCGTTATCTACCACAAGCTTCTGAGGAACACCAAAACGTACTAGTATATTTTCTTTGAGAAAATTACATACCACTTCTGAAGTGGTTCTCTTCACAGAGACTACTTCAACCCATTTCGTAAAATAGTCCGTTGCTATCAAAATGTGTGTATGTCCGGCACTTAAAGGAGGTGAGAGAGGCCCAATAAAGTCTAATCCCCATTGTTTGAAAGGTTCTTTAATAAGGACAGGCCTCAAAGGCAATGCTGCAAGTTGTGGCCTTCTTGAAATATTTTGCATTTTTCACAGTTAGCCACCCATTTGTATGCATCCTTAAACATACCCGACCAATAATAACAATTTCTAAGGATTTTGAAGACTATGACTGAAGAAGAGAAGTGTCCACCACAGGCTTCATTATGAAAAACTTCCAAAAGCTTGTGCTATTGCTCCTTGTCTACACATCTTAGAAAGGTTCCATCTAGTCCCTTTTTGTATAAGACATCACCCCAAATGACATATTTTGCTACTTTTAACTTCAGATTCCTTTTCTCCTTTGGGGATAAGTGATTGGGACAATCTCCATAAGTAAGATAGTGTGCCACATTTAGGAACCATGGGTCTTGTAAACTTACCAGCAGGATAGTGGGGAGTTCTTCTTCTTCTTCCTTACTTTCAGCAATCAATTTGCACAGACCTTGACCTCTAACTAATTTGGTTGGCTTAACCTCCAAGTCATATTCTTGAATTTTAGCAATCCATGTTGCTCTATTGTTTATCCCAACATCTTGTTGAGTCAGAATGCTTTTCACAGTTGAACTAGGAACAAATACAATTGAATGAGAATGAAGTATGTAATATCTGAATTGTTTGACAGCCTTTACCATAGCGAAAACTTGTTTCTTAGCTAAAGAATATTTAAGTTCATGCTTCTTGAGAGGAACACTCATAAAGGCTATTGGGGCTTCTACATTCAATTCATTTTTCTATAGCAAGATACCAAACATGGTATGTTCTGAAGCATAACAATAAATAATAAAATCTTTTTGGAAATCGGGGTTTACCAAAGTAGGTGTTTGTGCAATCGCCTCTTTAATATCTTCAAATGCTTTCTTAGCAATCTCTTTCCATTTAAATGCTTGTTTTTCACTCATCATCCCTACAATATGTTTTGTAATCTCAGCAAAATCAGGAATGAATCTTCTGAGGAAGTTAATTTGACCAAAGAAAGACTTAACTCCAGTCCTATTAGAAGGAAGACTTAGCTGTTGTATTTCTCTAACCCTTTCTGGATCAATCTTGATTGCATCCTTTGAAACTAAGTGTCTCAACAACTTTCCTTTTGTTACACAGAAAACTGACTTCTTAGGATTAAGAGATATCCCATGACTCTGACACCTTTGTGAGATGGTCTCTAGATCTTTCAGGTGATCTTCTCTTCTTTTAGAGAAAACAGTCAAATCATCAAGATAAATGACAATAATTCTATCTTTCAGATCTCTAAAGGATGAATCCATCACCCTTTGACAAGTTGCACCAGCATTAATCAAACCAAAGGGCATACAGTTATAAGCAAAAGTCCCCCAGGGTGTAGTGAAAGCAGTTTTATGTTGATCGGCTGCAGCCACACTTATTTGATTATAACTTGAGAACCCATCTAGCATGGACATCATTTTTGACCCAACAACTGTTTGCAAAATGTGATCCATCACAGGTAAGGGATAATTATCCTTCAAATTGGCTTGGTTCAGATTCCTAAAATCAACACAGATTCTTATTTCTCCATTCTTTTTACATACTGGGACAATGTTTGCCACCTAGGTGGAGTGATGGATCGGATAAATAATCCTAGCCTTCAACATTTTGTTGATCTCTTTAAAGATGGCCTCAACAACCTTTAGATTATAGTTTCTCAAATTCTGCCTGAATGGGGTTGCATTTGTTTTCAAAGGAATATGATGCTGAAATTGCCCATGCCTAAAATCTTTTAGGTCATCATAGCACCAAGCAAAGACATCCTTATACTTAATCAACATATTAATCAATTTATTTTTCTCCTCTGGCAAACAACACCTACCAATAGAAATCCATTCAGGATCAGTTTCACTCCCAATGTTTATTTTCTCATAATCTCCCAATTTGTCAGTACCCTGAACAAGTTTGCCTTTGGTATATTCATCCCATCGAGTGAACAAATGTTCTAGAGAGACCTATCCTTTGGGGATTTTGTTTCCCTTCAACTGAATTACATTATCCTTTGAATTAATCCCTAGATCAGGACTGAATTCTTTACATTCTACTTCAGAACCTTCAAAATAAGTTCCCAGGAACATCTCAGCATTCTCCAAGAATTTTGTGATCTGCCTATCATTCTCAAAAACTTACCAATTTTCAGCATTATCTGGGACATTAGGACAGTAGACCAGTTCAATTCTATATGAATCCTTTTCGAAATCAGGGTGTGGGAGAAGAAGGAAAGCTAACACTGTTAGAGAATCTGCTCGTGTATTTTGATCTCTGGGAATTACCTCAATAGAAAAGGCATCAAAATATTCTATCTCATCCCAAACTCTGTTCCTGTAATGTCTCAATCTTTCATTTTTAACTGAAAAAAATGCCTCTTACCTGTTTAACAATTAATTTAGCATCTCCTTTTTCTCTGAGTACCTTTATACCCTTTCCTTTGGCTTCATTTAACCCAAGCAATAGGGCCTCATACTCTGCAGTGTTATTAGTATTTTTAAATTCTAACTTGAAAGAGTAAGGAAATTTTTTACCTTCAGGTGAGATCAAAACAACCCCTACTCCTGAACCAATGGTAGCACAACTACCAGCGAATTCCATGGTCCATAGATCATCTGAATGAACAGGCTTTGGGACAGTTCCTTCCTTCAGGTCTTCAGAAGAGAGAAAATAGTTACCAAATTCACATTCTTCAAATAGAATCTGAGACTTAGGATCATCAGAGGGGTATACAGTAAATTTGCATTTGGGTTCAGGTTCTAGCTTAACTTTCTGCTTTCCCACTAGAATTGTAGCTTCTGACCAATCCAATTTAATCTGCCCACCTAAATCTTTGCAAAAAGTCCTGCTCAACAACATCCCATAACTAGCAGGAATATCCGCTACCAAAATAGTCAACTTCACTCTTTTATCAGGATAGGTTGCAAGAGCAACCCGTGCATCTTTAATTTGTCCGAGCAAAGAAATCTGCTTGCCATCCATGGAGTAACACCTACCAAATGTTTTTGTAAGGGATAGGCCTAGGGCTTTGGCTACAGAAGAAGGCATAATATTATCAGAAGCACCTGAGTCTATGATACAATTACTGAGTTTATGGCCATTTATGAATAAAGAAACATAAAATGGGTTGGGCTTCATATCAGTCATATAAGAAGTATCATTAGATGAATTGAGAGCCATTTTAGGGGTATGCGTGGGTGGCTCAGGTGGAGAAGCAAATAATTGGGCAATGGGAGACTCAGCATTAACATTTAGTTGAATTTCAGGTTCAATTTGTGTAGGACCACCTTTGACATATTTGACCAATTTATCAAGTTCTTTGGATTTTAACTTGAGGTATTTAGTAGGGGATATTTGAATTTTTGTAGATTTACAAAATTCTAAAATATCAAAAGAAGTTTCACGATCATTTCTATGTAACAATTTAATTTCTTGGGCCTTCAAATTAGCATCAAAGGTTCTAATTAGAGGTTCCTGACCTTTAACAGGCACTTCTTGAGTATTAGAAAATCTCAGATTCTTTTGACTTTTGGTAAGCACAGCTCATGAAGGATCTTTAGGAGTAACCAATATTTCACCTCCTCTTTCTGAATCTGATTCATATTCTAGGAAGTGTATTTTAGAGTCGCCAAGTTCCTCAAAGTTCCTTTCTTCTTCGGTAATCTCTCCCAATACATCTTGAGCAGCAGCCATTTGAGCATATCTAAGCATCTCCGGACAAGAATTTCCATCATGATCAGTAGTCAAATGAAAGGCACACATATTCCCTCTTCCAGGGGGAGCTTTATTAGTTAACCTTGGTTGTGCTAATGTAAGTGGCAATGTCCTACCAGTATTAGCCTATTGATTAAAATTTTTTCTGCCGATATCTTGATATGGTTGTTGAAACGAAGTACCAACCTTAGGCATCTGTCTTTTCAAAGCGATCATATCATTAACTAGCCTTTGAACCACATGATTTGTAGATGATGAGGGATGAGCATTAGGTACTTGGACTTCTTTCTTCCATTTTCCAACCATAATAAGATCATCTTCTAACCCTACTGCCAAGGTTTGTGCGATTGCTAAGTTGGCAACTGCACCTCTTCTAAGATGAAAACTAATATTAGGAGGCATAGAATTAATAAAGAAACATTTCTGATTCTCAGCAGTTGGCCTTTTAGCAGTTGGGATTTTGTGCACTATTCTATTGAATTTGGCTATAAATTCTCTCACAGGCTCATGTATTTCTTTCTTGAGTTGAGTCAACTGAGCAAGAAGGGAATGCTCATCTTCTGCACTTTTGAACCTATTTTCAAATGCAATTTTCATATCATTCCAGTTTGTAATTGAAGAGTCAGCTAGATGATAGAACCATTGTGCTGCAGTATCAATTAGAGTTTGCACAAAAAGCCTTATGGCTACATCTTGATGTTGCACGCCTAACACACCACATGTTGCTGCAAAGGCACTTAGATGTTCCTCTGGTGATTGTCTTCCATCTCCATTAAATTTGGGCAAGTTTTTCCTTGCATTTTTAGGCAGAGGATTCAGGTTGGCCCCTAGATTTAGAGGCCCTATGGTTGCTCCCCAAGGTTGGGCCATTAGTAGAAAGCTTACAACAGAGGGAATGATAGTACCAGAAAGAGTTAAGGCTTGACAGACAGAGGATGTAGAGGGTTTAGGAGGGCTAGGAGGTCTACTTCTAGCTCTTCTAATACGGGTAGGAATGTAAGGAAAATTTAGGCTTTGCAGCGTTTGAAAAGTAGGATCCTCAACTCCCTCTCTTCTCAAAGACCTTGTGTATGTTCTAGAATCCAGCTTATGATATTGTGACTGGATAATTAGCTATTAATTTCTATGTTGTTCTTGATCTCTTCGCACTTCAGGGGCTTGATTTCTTGCTACGTTTTCTGCTTGCCTCCTTTTCCTGAGCAATAGCAATCTCAAATTATCGGCCAATTCTTCTTCTTTTTCTAATACTCGGCTGGCCCTCCTATAATCATCAATACTTCAATGAGTGCACCATGCAAGAGTATTTAACTGACCAATTTTATCTTCCTGCTCATCTTGAAAACCAAGATTAGGCTGCAGAACAGGAATTATGTTTTCATGTCGAAGCAGCATTGTTGCTTCATATTAAGGTGACTAATCTTACAATAGACGACTTCGATCCCCAGTAGAGTCACCAAAAACTATTGGCTAACAGATTTGTCCGGATCTAAAAATGTTTTATTCTGACTCTATACCCCTTTCTTTCAAGAACAAATAAGTTAAACAACAAATGGGTGAACTATCAGGAATAGTTTCCCTCTGAATTAAGGTACAACTCCCTTTAAGATCTTCAATGAATTCAAATTATTCTAATTATTAAGATACACTTTTAACCAGAAAGTGTTTAAAGGCAAACTAACATCCATACATCATCATGCTATGAATGCGATATCCTTTTCTATAACATCATTTAGTAATAGAATACATAGATTCCATCTTCAATAATAATCAGATATATGAACATGTATATTGCTGAACCAATAAATGATAAAATACATATGATGAGTTATCCAATGAAAGAACAATTACCATATGAAAGAAGATTTCACACAGAAAACTTGATTTCAAATACTCAAACACACAGATCTAAGTATGCAGTAATTATTTCTCCTTTTCATTCACAGATGAAAAATGTTTTAGACAAACATCACATATATTGTAAAACAACAAAGGTTTAGCTCCAAAATTCCTTGTATCTTTCTCTTAACTTTTCTGTATATCAATTTTAACGACTAAAAACACATATATAGTTACCCTAATTAACTATTCCTTAAACCCAGAGTTAAAACCAACTCTGACCCATACGGGATTTAGTTTCTTACAAACTCATTGAAAGACAAAGTTTTTGAAAATAATTTCAACTAAATAAGTGAATAAATAAACTATGCAAGTAAGATCATAACTGGGGTGACAGATTAAAATCTCTAGATTTGTTGTGTTCGGCTGAGGAGACATGTTGAGTCTTCCACTCTTGAAATGTAGTAACAAATTCCTGGATTTTAGAGAAATTGGGGATGCCAATGTGTTTAACCCTTGCTTTCCAAACATCTTTCTCTCTCTAAATTTTTGCCACTTTCTCTGCATGCTACCGGAGTGCATCAACACAGAGATGAATAAGTGATTCCACCTTTGAAATCCAAGAGAAATCTTCAGTTAATAAGTTATCATTTTCTTTAACGAAATTGATTTTCTCTCTGAAGGATTGAATCACAATACTGATATTCTTTTTTGGCTCCTCGTCATCCTTTATATATTTCACATCAATACATTGTAAATCATGCTGTAAGGATTGAGTGAGCTCAGTTATTTCTTTGATCATTTTTGTGAGTTCAAGCCATCCTTGTCTAGATACTGAATTCCTCCATTCGATATTTCTCTTGCTTACATACAATATATCATCATTTAGACTTGTCAAATTCTTCTCTGATAAAAACTTTGCTATTCCGTATTTCTAAACTTCATCAATCTGGTTTATCACATTAATCCATTTTCCTTCCTCTTTCACCCATGAAGCATTCTGTCTTCAAATCTTCGACAGTAACCATAGTCTCATCATATATATTTTTCAATTCGTTAATGTACTATGTACCCTTCTAGATAATGCCGTCCAACCAATCATCAAACACTTTGGTCACCATTTTGTTCCTGTGTACCTGATCTAGCATCTTTTGATTGACCAGAGCTTTAGGGTCAAACGACAGGGGTAGTTGGGAAACAGGTTGTGGATTTGGATTATGAATGGCATCGATATACTCTGCCATTGATCGTAAGGTCTGTTTCAACTCCCTCTTATCTTTCTCATCCTTCCAGGTACGGCTGACTATCCTTTTGGTAGATGCTTCAAGATGATGCACATCCGTGGCATGTGATGTAGTCCCAAGATCTATTTTTTCTATTGTGAAATCCTGAACTGTAGGATCTTGAACTTCCTCATCAGTTGTCAGCCATGCTATTTCTGCACTCCAGTTCCCTTTATTAGGGTCAATGTCTACCCTGGATGTTGTTTTCAGTTTCTTGGATTTAGGAGTCTTTCCTAAACACTTGCTAACCATATCCTCCAATGGCAATGAAAATGGAACTTTTTTTATTTCATCACTGATTGAACTTTCCAACCATTTGGGTACAAGGACTAGAATTTCTTTACCAGGATCTAATTGTTCAGAAGGCACATTTGATATCATCATCAGATTAGCAAAATCTGAAGCAACCTCTGCTTGTTGATTTGTATTAATCTCCTCTGCCATTGGTGAATCAAACTCTTTATCACCTGTTGTTTCTCCTGAATCTTCTTCAGAACTCAAGTCCACAACTATTTTGTCAGAAATCTACTTCTTCTTCTTGCTTTTAGCCCTTGATCTAGTGGCACGAGGAGGTAGAATAGTTGTAAGGGCTTTCTTGGATTCTTTGATGATAGGACCCCTTCTAATTTTTGGCTTGGGAGTACCTGCATCACAAATAGCAATAAGCTGATTAGAAGAGCTCATTGGAGATGGTGATTCAGCCATTGGTGCACATTGCTGGGAACCTTTATTTTGAACTTCCTCCAGTCTACGTTCCCTCAACCATTTCTTAGTTCTCCTTATTACCGGGAGGGTTCTAACCTTAATTCGATCCTCTTCATCTTTATCCCAATCAATTTCTGGAATAGGTAATTGTTTTATTTGTTCAAATTGAGGATCAATCACCTATTCCTCATTATCAACTATTCCAGAAATATTCATATTTAAATTGAGGGTAACTATTTTCACTAAGGAGAACCTACACCAAAGCCTCTTTCTGACCTCAAATTCATCTGAACAATCCTCCCAATAATCCTCTATTTGAGGAATGTGTGAAAATCCCATCCTAGACTCCAAATTGTCCCTAGCAAAGCCTTTGCTGTCAAGCTGGGATCTGGCAGTATAGTACTGAAAATTGAATTTTTTCAGGTCCACTTCTAAATTCAAAGTGTCAGAAATTGACTGGCATGAATAGTGTCCAAGTTCAATGGGAAAAGATATACCAGATTCCTTCTTCATTAGGAATTTCTTATCCACATGGGCTAGTTGTTTGCAAACTTCTATCAATACAAAGCGATCAAAAACATACCTGGGCAACTTCACTAGTTCGCCATCAAAACCACCAACTCTGATATAAGTAAATTTGGGAAAATGAATAAAGAAACTACCATAAATACTGATCAGCTGCATAGCTTCATTAGACATTCTCTTATTAATGTCGTCTGCCAATTCATGAGTCATTCTTCCAGTAAAAACATCATTAACTCTCCTATAATTCTCATAACAATTTTGTATCTGTAACTGTGAATAATAATCATAAATTTTGTTGTCTCCAACCAAGGGTGCATGAGGTAGCCCTACCCATTGTCTTGTAGATGCTAGGCAATAGAAGAGATATGAAGACATATACAAATCCTTATTCCCCAAATAATTACTCAGGCCCAGATGCAAACATTCGGCTATAATTTTCACCCAGTCCAAATACTATTCTCCTTGGAGGATCACCTGAATAAAAAAATACATCCAGTCTTCCCAATAGAATGCCTGGGAGTTACCCTTTAGCCTATGTAGTAACACCACAATATCCTTTACCTCCTGAATCATGTGATCTCTTGTCAGTGGCCTGGGCAGTCTTGAACCCCCCTTTTGGAATTTCAGTAACCAATTTCTTGCAATTATGCTCCTGTAGTTTGCTTTCTTTAATGAAAAATGACCATAAGAAGAAGTAATATTAAGATCAGAATATGGCTCCTTGGGCGAAATTTTCATTACCGCCATTAGGGTTTGTCTATTGACAGGTAGCAGCACATTGCCATCCATAGTTTTGATACACCTATTTTGGGGGTCGTACCTACTCATGCATTCCATAACTAATTTGGGACATTGTATTGCCATGGGAAAAGCCACAGCTTCAACCAAACCACTTTCCACAATTTTCTCCATCATAGGAGTTGGCCTAGGATTTTTAACCCTCTCCATAAAATCCTCTAAATCATATTGAACTAGAGAGGTATCCCTGAATTCAGGAAGAGAACAAATGAGACTAGGACCGTGTTCATAACCAAGACAAGCAGATTTCATGGCTACAGATTGGAGGATATAATGAAAAATGCTTTGAACTTCTTAAATAATGCCAAAAACTCAAAATGATTCTTCTTTCCAACAAAGTAATGGAATCAACTTATAGGAAAAGTTGAACTCACCTTCAATAGATCAGAAATTACTATTAAACTGGGCAACAAAAATCTTATACCTCCCGCGTTGTTCTCCTCTGTATCACCTTGTGTGTTTATTTGCTAAAATTGGCTTGTTCTTTCTTGATAAAGGCATTAAACCAAGTCGAATAATTATTAGCTGAAATAATACGTGCTGAAAATGCTTGATAAGACATGAACTCTGACAGATGCATTAATTGCAAGCATTTCTCACGCACGTCCACAATGTGTAATTATTATCCATAACCTTTCAAACATTAGAACTTTCTGATTCATAATAAGTTTCGGATATATTTCCTTCTAAATCTCCAGCTAATTTTTGACTTAAAGAAGGCTTTGGGAAGAAATGAGACTATAGTCACGGAACTTTGAACCTTTGAACTCTGAAATAAGGTTCAACTCGAAGGTTCAAAGTTACAAGATGAATTACACAGACCGACCAACAATCAAACGACCTTTCAAGAAACATTGAATTTTGAACCATTGAACCGTTGAACTCTTGAACCATTGAACTCTGCTATGAGGTTCAACTGGAAGGTTCAAAGACACATTGAATTACATAAAGGGACAAACAATTCACTTTGAGAAACATTGAACCATTGAACCCTTGAACCATTGAACTTTTAAAAAAGGTTCAAGTTCGAAGGTTCAATTCTTCGGTAATTTCACACACAAAAGACGATAGGCAGATGAACTTTAAAAACAAAGAGCTGACTTAGGAAACAAACATATAATCAATAAGGTAAGATGACGGGTCAACTTTTGCTTAGGAAAGGTTCACGAAAAATTGAATAAGGGTGGATTAAAAAGTAACAGATATATTTAAGAGGAGATATATTTCTAATAATTTCTAACAACAGAAAATAGATGAGTTTCATGATCTCCAATAGAGGGGACTTACCATAGCTCAGTATGAGAACAAATTCTTTGAGTTATCACAGTACGTTGACAACATTCAGAATGAAAAGCTGATGGTAAACTATTTTATCAGAGTGTAAGATGCTACCCAATTTTTTTTTCAAAATTTTACAATGATATTAGTGTTAGCATCAAAATGCATCTACCAACTAAAGCCTCACACTTCTAATCACCCAAATCCCAGAATGGGCAAGGTGAGAGCATACAATGATTGGCTTACAACAAACAATTATGCAAGAATGAAATACAATTCATCCGCTGCGGCGGGCATCCACATGATGTGGGAATTCACCACTCTTCAGTGGGTAATGTACATGAAAAGAATTTACAATGTCATCCATTTGTTCAATGGGGATACTCCACTTATGCAGTGGGTAGAAACAAAAGAAAGATTCAATTATCCTCACTGGCAGTAAACCATCTAGGGGTCTTTAGTGTGATTTGCTATGATGAAAGATTACAACTGAAAACAATTACAATGATGCTCAGTTGACTTGATTTAAAACTTGATAAGTATCCCTTGGAGTAAAGAGGATAATACCCTGCATAGAAGACTTGAAAGATTAGATGCCATCACTGAAAATTGATTACTAATCATCTTTGCTATAATTTTGAAAATGACATATCATACTACCCCTGTATTTGCATGGTGGCTTGTGAAGGAAAGACACACTGAATATGCCATACACCCTTGTCTTCCTAACAACATCTATGAAACTCAAACCAATATTCCTTAATGATCCAGTGCACAAGATACAAACAAAGATTAGAAACAATGATGAAGACCCCAATCTCAGACTAGTATGTCACTTTGTGCATGTATGGACACTAAAATCCACACTATTCTGCTTACTCAGATAAAACACTGTTATTATATGAAATCAACCCCCTCAAGAAAGACTTTACTACTACATTAAATGACCATTGACAAAGTAAAGCAAGGTACAAATTATATTTATCATTCCTAAGGGTTGTACAACTTGAGATGGTATGACAGTTCATAAAAATTCATTCTTTGCTTTAAGACTCTCAAAAACACCATGAAAGGGGTTGCCTAGCCTATAAGGAAACAATGCAAAAAAAATCAAATCAAAACTCTTCACCATTTTTTATTTTCAGATTTCTCCCAAACTGCAAATACAAACATGAGGACGTACGAACACATAAGAATCTCACAGAAATTACAAAAATAAGAGCTAAGACTACTCTTAATGACCTCAAAACTAATTTTCCACCATTTCCATTAGATTGCAGTGCAAAACAAAACAAAATCTTTCAAAACTCTGATCAGCCCCATTGGTTTCCTAAGGTAGAAATGACCATTCATCAGCTAGGGTAGATATCTCACTACCGAAACTGATCTTCTTCAAGTGGGATTTCATCCACAAGAAGGAAAGATGAAACTCTGGTATGATCCCAGTAGCATAATAATAGAAATCCATGCATACCTCACAATGAACTCTCACATCTCTTTTATAGGCACTTGGAGAGTTACACAAGAAATTAATTCTTTCTTGGAAATAATATTTTTTTCTCTCAACTTATAATAAATCTATTTTAACTCCACTAAAGGGCTCACTTTTAAGTGCCTAGATGAAAGAATATGTTTTCCCCTTTTTAATGAGCTATAACACTTAATAACCTTTTTAATTATTTTCACCTTAGGGACATAAGTGAAAATAATAATTAAAATAGCTCATTAAATATTACTTTTTTGTGGAAAATTGCAAATTGCATCCAAATGCCAAATAAATTGTTCCAACACACTCAGAGGGGTTAGGGATGCAAAATGATGTCTTCTAGGGAACTTTATGAAAATAGACAACTCCTCCAAGAATCTTGGAGAGCAATCCAAGAAGCTGAATCCATTTCAGAAAGTTGCATAGGCATCCTGACTCAATACAGAGCTCAAAACCAACATCTGATATCCATAATGCAGCTAAACTAGAGCACTCCAAAAGATTTGGAGTTCATCAAACATGTCGGATAGCCTCTGAAGGATTAGGAACAAGCATAATGTACACAACAATCAATGCGCCAAAAAAGGGACATTACAGTCCTCCCCGCTCAAGATTGCTCGTCCTCAAGCAATACATGCCATCCAACAGAGAACCCTGCATAATAAGAAATAATATACCTGGGTCCCAAGTTAAGCTCAAGAATGTTCCACACCATTTCCGCTACACTACTCTAATATATCTGGCAACTACACAACTGATACTCTATAATATACTCTGAAACATTCTACAAATCACCCAACCTTTTGGATCCCAAACATCTTTTTCATCCTTAACCATGAAAGTGAAGGAGTTGGCATCCTCCAATAAGTCATCAATGCAATTCATCCAACCTGAAACAATAGATGGGAACCAAAAACTGAAATGTTCCTCCAAAGAAAAACACAAATCAACTTGAACACAAGCTGAAAGTAACTCCAAACAACCATGAATCATCTAATTTTCAGCATCCAAAAGAGCAAAATTAGCTGAAACACTTGTCCCTTTCAGTTGAAACCTTCTATCATCCATCCAAAAAGAGCTAGAAACAATAAAAAATGCAATCTCATGGCTGCAAAAATCATATATAACTTCATAAAATTCTAATTTCAGTAAATTAATAATGGGACAACCATCACCAAACTGAAATCTTATGGAAACAACAAGAATTTTAGACCATCTCCGACCAACATACATCAAAGTCATGACCAAAATTTCTCTCCAATCCATGAAAAAATATGCAATTGGCAACTTATGATGGCTGATAGGAGTAAGGACAGCAACTTCATGACATGAATTTGACTCCAAACCCATCCATAAGACAAATTTACCAACACCACTATCCTCCATAGAACCCTGAAAATAAACTCCATTATGAAAGTAAGCCATCATTGAACTTAATTCATTGCATACTTGAACCATATGCCCATCTTCAACAAGTGATGAAAACTTCCAATTGAAGAAGTTTTTGTGTAAAGTAACATCCCATGAGTGCTCCTCACCTGGATCCCATATCCTGTTACTATCTTCCTCCATGTTGATATCATCAAAGTGGTCTTCATCATTCAACACAAATAGAGGATTATCAAAAGCTAACTCAACTTCCATATCAAAAAGGGGATTATCAAATGATTGGAAGTTGTTTTCATCTTCATGCTCAAATAGATCTTAATATTGCTCCAACTCTGCATTTTCATACTTAGGAAGTTGTCCTAAGTCAAAATCTTCTTGGATCAAATCAAGCTCTTCAATCTCCAGCTTGATTTCATTTTCCATTACAATATTTTCTTGCTCCCTTAATTGTTGTGCAAGTTCAAGATGATTTTCCACTTCTAAGAGAGCTCTTTGAGTATACTCCAAAGAAGTCATAGTTGACTTAAGCTCGGATGTGAGCTTATCAACCTCTACCTCTTTTCCTCTCAATGCCTCACTAGTACGATCAACAAACTTAATGACATGATCACGATCAGAAAGCAAATTCAAGTAATCTAATTTTAATGTTTCTAAAGACACTTTGACTACATGCCAGTCATCAAGTGAAGATCCTTCTTCCATACCCTTTTGTCTCCTCACAACTTGTGCCTTCCAAAAGTGATCCTCAACAAACTTATGTGTGATGTCCAAATGTATTAAAGCTTGCACAACCTTGTCTTCTGTAACTAACAACTGATTCTTAAAATCCAAACCAGCTTGATTAAAAGAAGTGGCATCACTAACTTCCAATGATGAGCCAACAATAGAGGTTGATTCAAGTCTTCCAACAAGCTCCCTTCCATCATACTCATCAACTGAATCCTCAGAAATGACAAATGGTCCTACAGTTGGCATAGGATATTCCCATGTGAAATCAGCATTACCTTCCTCAGGATGATGAAAATGCTCAACATTAAGGGTTGTTCTCCAGTTTTCAACAGCTTCAAATTCTTTACCAGTTGTAACATCTTTATTTTTCATGTCTTCAACAAGGCATTTTGCTGGTAACATCACAGGCTTGCATGAAGAATCACCATCTAACATCTTGCTAATCATTTTCATTTCTGTTTCGAGAGAAAAAGAATCTCTGAAATCTTCAAACTTTTCATCAAATATAGGACTTGCAAAATCTTTTCTTTCCTTATTAAAGACTTCACTGATTTCAGTAGGAGAATTCCAACCTTCAATTTCATCCATTGCCATTGGATTTCCAGCCATAACATCTGAAAATTCATTATACTCTTTTGTGTCTTTAAGGTCAACAAGATTCTCACAAGCTCCACAAACTTGCTCTAGAAACAAAGCTTTGTCATCTCCATCAAACAAATAAAAAATTTCTGATGTCAACTCTTTCTCATCAGCTTGTTCCATCCTCATATAACCATCTTCTTCCCACTTTGGCAAATAAGGTCTTAGTTTGTCTTCACATTGAATCAACACTATTTCAGCTAATACTTGTTCTATTGATAAGGATTCTTGATCATTCTTTCTTAGATTAGCCAATAAAATAGACAAGAGTGGCTGAGATACCTCATCACTATCATTAATGATTAGGGACATAATGGCTTGCATGGCTGTTATAACTTGGTCTTTATGAGACATGCTAATGGTAGCAAAGAAATAGTGAAATAGTTGCAAAATCTCTTCCTCACACTTCATATCTAGCATGATGTTCCCAAAACCAAAATTTGCAACAATTCCAAGTATTACAACTCTCTTTACAAAGGAAGGACTTTCTATATCAGCCAATCCATTGAAACTTTCAATAATCCTTTGAAACATTTCCTTCATTATGGCTTTTTTGTAAGGAACTTTAGGAGTAGTGATTCTTGTGATCTCACATAGATAAAGAGTGACTACAAGTCTTACGTCTTCATGAGGATATTTCATTAGCTTAGGTTGAACCAAAGCAATCATTAATGGCTTCAAAGCCCACTTCAAATTCCTACACTCTGATTGTTTGATCTTGGTCAAATGACTCTCAACTTTTGCCAACTTGCTGAGGAGAGCATTCTACGACATGTGCAACATCTCCAATTCATTTCCTAATGCACATAGCGAGCTTCCCGCTACTCCTTTCTACAAGTTTCTAGGTTGGTCATATTTGAAAGAATCATTGAAGCGCTTAGAAAGTGGACTTCTGCTCTGATCCTCTAAAATTTTCTGACATGCAATTGGAAACTTTGAACATGCACTATGTACAAAGTTATCACCCATAGGCTGGCAGGCAGAAACCAGCTCTGATACCACTATAAGATGCTACCTAATTTTTTTTTCAAAATTTTACAATGATATCAGTGTTAGCATCAAAATGCATCTACCAACTAAAGGCCTCACACCTTTTGACCACCTAGATCCCAAAATGGGCAAGGTGAGAGCATATAGTGATTGGCTTACAAAAAACAATTATGCAAGAATGAAATATAATTCATCCGCTGCGGCAGGCATCCACATGATGTGGGAATTCACCACTCTTCAGTGGGTAATGAACAAGAAAAGAATTTACAATGTCATCCACTTGTTCAATGGGGATACTCCACTGATGCAGTGGATAGAAACAAAAGAAAGATTAAGTTATCCTCACTGGCGGTAAACCATCCATGGGTCTTTAGTGTGATTTGCTATGATGAAAGATTACAACTGAAAACAATTACAATGATGCTCAATTGACTTGATTTAAAACTTGATAAGTATCCCTTGGATTAAAGAGCATAATACCTTGCATAGAAGACTTGAAAGATTAGATGCCATCGCTGAAAATTGATTATTGATCATCTTTGCTGTAATTCTGAAAATGACATATCATACTGCCCCTATATTTGCATGGTGGCTTGTGAAGGAAAGACACACTGAATATGCCATACACCCTTGTCTTCCTAACAACATCTAAGAAACTCAAACCAATATTCCTTAATGATCCAATGCACAAGATACAAACAAAGATCAGAAATAGTGATGAAGACCCCAATCTCAGACTGGTGTGTCACTTTGTATTGGTACGGACAACTAAAATCCACACTATTCTACTTACTTAGATAAAACACTGTTATTATATGAAATCAACCCCCTCAAGAAAGACTTTACTATTGCATTAAATGACCATTGACAAAGTAAAGCAAGGTACAAATTATATTTATCATTCCCAAGGTTCGTACGGCCTAAGATTGTACAACAGTTCATAAAAATTCATTCTTTTCTTTAAGACTCTCAAAAACACCATGAAAGGGGTCGCCTAGCCTATAAGGAAACAATGCAAAAAGAATCAGATCAAAACTCTTCACCATTTTTTATTTTCAGATTTCTCCCAAAATACAAATACATACATGAGGACATACGGACACATAGGAATCTCACAGAAATTACAAAAATAAGAGCTAAGACTACTCTTAATGACCTCAAAACTGATTTTCCACCATTTCCACTAGATTGCAATGCAAAACAAAACAAAATCTTTCAAAACTTTGATCAGCCCCATTGGTTTCCTGAGGTAGAAACCACCATTCATTAGCTAGGGTAAATATCTCACTACCGAAACTAATCTTCTCCAAGTGGAATTTCGTCTACAAGAAGAAAAGATGAAACTCTGGTATGATCCCAACAACATAACAATAGAAATCCAAGCATGCCCTCACAATGAACTCTCACATCTCTTTTATAGGAACTTGGAGATTTACGCAAGAAATTAATTCTTTCTTGGAAATAATATTTTTTTTCTCTCAACCTATAATAAATCTATTTTAACTCTACTAAAGGGCTCACTTTTAAGTGCCTAGATGAAAGAATATGTTTTCCCCTTTTTAATGAGCTATAACACTTAATAACCTTTTTAATTATTTTCACCTTAGGAACATAAGTGAAAATAATAATTAAATAGCTCATTAAATTTTTTTTTTGCAGAAAATTGTAAACTGCATCCAAACGCCAAATAAATTGTGCCAACACACTCAGAGGGGTTAGGGATGCAAAATCATGTCTTTCAGGGAACTTTCCGAAAATAGACAACTCCTCCAAGAATCTTGGAGAGTAATCTAAGAAGTCGAATCCATTTCAAAAAGTTGCATAGGCATCCTGACGCAATACAGAGCTCAAAACCAACATCTAATATCCATAATGCAACTAAACTAGAGTACTCCAAGAACTTTGGAGTTCATCAAACATGTTGGATAGGCTCTGAAGGATTAGGAACAAGAATAATGCACACAACAATCAATGCGCCAAAAAAGGGACATTACAGTGGAAGAGTATTACTTGGGAAGTTTTCTTGGATATATTTAAGAGGAGATATATTTCTAATCATTTCTAATAGCAGAAAATAGATGAGTTTCATGATCTCCAATAGAGGGGACTTACCATAGCTCAGTATGAGAACAAATTCTTTGAGTTATCACAGTACGTTGACAACATTCAGGATGAAAAGCTGATGGTAAACCGTTTTATCAGAGGCCTTAACCATAGAGTTGTAGGATTGGTATGATTATCTGAGCCTACTACTGTGAGGCAGATAGTGGAGAAAGCTCTTATTGCAGAGGATATCTATCCCAAGCATCGTGATCATTATCAAAATACACCTCAACATCAAAACCGCAATCAGTTCTGCTCTTTGGTACCTCCTAGGGGTGGAGTTAGGGCAAACTCTTTTCCTGCTAGATTGGCACCACAACAGTCATAGCAAAGTCAGAAAGCAAAGTCAACTCAGGGAGGTTCAAACAAGTCTTGGCAAGTACTATCATAAAGAGGAGATTAGAGAACATAGACATAATTTGTTGGATTAGCTCGCCCTCAGTAGAGTTATCATGGAAGTCAGGCTAGCTCTAGTAAACCAATTTTTCAGTTTTCAGCAGGTGGTGCATCCATGGTAGGAGGGTTCACAGAATAAACTATCCAGACCATGCAACAAGCGTAAACATAACGGAAACAACTCAAAAATATGAAACCAATGCATATTCAATCATTTAGTATATTATAGAATTCAAATATAGATTGACCGGCTTCAAGCGGGCTTACAATTAGGGCTCACAAGCCTGATTATAGAATATGCGCTAGATAAAGCTTTGAAGCTCCTTCCCATGAATTCAAACTAAGAATTATGAATCAATCCCTCACTACTTTCCTAGGTATCTATTACATCAATATATATTATCTCTAGAACAATAGATTCCTCTGCGTCGGCCAAGGAAGATCACAAACTCCAATAAAGAGTTGTAGTGTGTGTACATGGATAGGTCGGCCCTAAATGAATAGAACTCCTCCGCAAATGAATGGAATGATGTGCGGATCTCAGGGAAGGTCGACCATGAACCAAAAAACATTGAATGATGTGTCATTACACTTCAAAGGTCGTGAAATGCTTCGCAGGTCTTATCCTGTAGCTGATTGTCTGAGACTATCAGGATGCTCTGTTCTTAGAAAACAGTCGATCTTCTAATAGCGATATCTTTCTGGTAACTGATCCAAATGCTCTAAACTTCAGATATGTTGTAGATGAATGAATCTAGATGCTAAGTCCAGCTCCGCAAGATCTGAAATGCAACTATGGTAGAATGCAGGCCAAAATACAGAAACTGCTACTGATTGAACCGCCTGAACTAAACTAGAAAATAAAAAGAAATGAACTAAACTGCAAACAAACTAAAATGCAAATGTTTTTGGTTGATGCAAGATTGCTCTTGAACTAGGGATGCTTTTGCATTAGACATCTAGGGTTATTGAAAAAAAGTGAGTCTCTCACTTTGTTGGGGCTAGGGGAAACTAAGACAGTCCACCTCAGCCTGAGAAATCCATGATGAATCTTCTTCCAGTTTGTCTTTCCATTTCACAAGGTATTCTTTGTATTGTCTTCCTCTAGTGCTGTGTCCAACTCTACTATCCAAAATGTCTTTGATCTGCTTTGGTGCTCGTTGTGGTAACCGCTTCTTGAAGTCTTCTGCCATGTTGTCATTGAACTTTGCTTCATGATACTGATATAGGTTTGCAATTTTGAAAATAGGTGATATACCTAATGTCTCTGGTATCTCCACTTCATATGCATTTCCTGAATCAAATTTCTGAGTATCCTACAAGGTCCAAACTTCTTCATCTTCAACTTGTTATATGTCCCAATTGGAAATCTTTCTTTTCTCAAGTACACCATCACTTCATCTCCCACTGCAAATTCTTGTGTCTTCTCTTCTCATTTGCCTGCTTCTTATACTTGTTGTTCATCTCCTCCAAATGCTTCTTTACCTAATCATGTACTATCTCCATATGCTCGGCAAATTCTTCTACTTCTGCACTTCTCTTTTCTCCCATACTGATATCTCTCAACTCTGCAACTCCTCTAGGATTCACTCTGGTAACAATCTCAAAAGGTGTTCTTCCAGTACTCCTATTCACTGAATTATTGTATGCAAACTCTACTTGTGAAAGAATCAAATCCCAACTTCCTGCCTTCTCTCCACCCAAACATCTCAATAAGTTTCCCAAACTCCTATTTACTGCATCTGTCTGTCCATCAGTCTATGGGTGAAATGCTGAACTGAACTTGAAATTTGTCTTCATCTTCTTCCAAAGTGTTCCAAAAGTATCCCACAAACTTTGTATCTCTGTCTGAAACTATACTCTTAGGTAATCCATGCAATCTCACAATCTCTTTGAAAAATAGGTCAACTACATGCACTGCATCAGTTGTCTTCTTACAAGGTATGAAATGTGCCATCTTTGAAAATTTGTCTATTGCTACAACTATTGAATCATGTCCGCTCAGTGTCTTAGGCAATCCCATTACAAAATTCATGCTGATGTCTTCCCAAGGTCTCTCTGGTACTGTCAAAGGTTTATACAATCTAGTGTTCTGACTACTCCCTTTTGCAACTTGACAAACTCTACAACTCTACACAAACTTCTTAACTTCCTTATGTATCTGAGGCCAAAAGTAGTTTTCACTTACCAAAGCCACTGTTTTATCAATGCCAAAATATCCTGCCAATCCACCACTGTGTTTCTCCTTGATCAAGTTATCTCTCATTGAACTCTTAGGTATGCATAACTAATGTCCTTTGAACAACATATCTTCCTAAATGAAATAATCTAACCACTTACTCCTATTTGTCACAACAGGTTCCTTACATGCTTTCCAACTTTCTACAAAATCAAGATCTTCCTCATACAAGTTCTTCAATTCATCAAATCCCAATACTTCAACTCTCATCTCTGTCAATAAGTTCCTTCTCCTACTTAGTGCATCTGCAACTTTGTTTGATTTTCCACTCCTATGCTTCAACACAAAAGTATAACTCTGCATGAACTCTACCCATCTCATATGTCTCTGATTCAACTTTCCTTGATTGTTCAAATATTGCAAAGCTTGATGATCTGTAATCAACACAAACTCCTTAGGCAACAAGTAATGTCTCCACTTCTTCAAGGTTTGAATTATGGAATAGAACTCTTGATCATAAACTAAATATCTTCTCCTTTCATCATTCAACTTCTCACTGAAATATGCTATAGGTCTACCTTCTTGACTTAACATTGCTCCTATTGCATTCCCACTTGCATCACGATCCACTTGAAATACCTTATTGAAATCTGGTAATGCCAAGATAGGTTGCTTTGTCACTTTCTGCTTCAACAACTCAAAACTTTTGTTTTCTCCTGATGTCCACTTAAAATCTTTTCTGTGACCTCTCATTGTCTCTGTCATAGGGTTACAAACTGAACTAAAATTTCTAATGAACTTCCGGTAGAAACTAGCCAATCCATGAAATGATCTAACATCTCCAATGCTCTCTGGTGTAGGCCATTCAACAATTTCTCTTACTTTCTCAGGGTCCATCTTCAATCCTTCTGTAGAAATCACAAATCCCAAGTATACCAACTCTTCCTTCATGAAACTACACTTCTTGTTTTTATCAGCAATTTCTCTTCTCTCAGTCTCTGCAAAACTTGTCTGAGGTGCTGCAAATGTTCCTCCTTTGTCTTATTGAAAATCAGAATGTCATCCAGATTCACAATAACAAACTTACCCAAGAATTTCTTCAAGACTTCATTCATCAATCTCATGAAAGTACTAGGTGCATTTATCAATCCAAAAGGCATCACTAACCACTCATACAATCCTTCATTTGTCTTAAAAGCAGTCTTCCATTCATCTCCTTCTCTGATTCTGATCTGATGGTATCCACTCTTCAAATCTATATTTGTAAAATATCTTGCTCCATTCAAACAATCCATGATATCATCCATCCTAGGTAAAGGAAATCTATACTTAACTATGATCTTGTTGATTTTTCTAGAGTCTGTACACATTCTCCATTCTCCATCTTTCTTAGGTGCTAATACTGTTGGTACTGTACGCTCAAAATCATGACTCCGGTTGCTTGGGGCTATCAGGTCAGATTTTGGCACGCACACGGACCCTTTCCCTCCTTGCCACGAGGTGATCCACCACGTCACTCTCGCTCACGTGGAATTAGCTAGTCGAAAGGAGGCGAGACAAGGTGGGGGTCTGGCTCATTGGAGAGCTGGACTTCACAGAGAGGGGTCTGTAAGTCTACGACTTTTGTTGTTGTGTGCTTTGTTGTATGTTTCGTTCGATTGTTGTTGTAGTTGAGATAACCCTATGACCCGAAGGGTCACTAGTTTCTCATCTTCTGTTCGGATTTCTAAGATTCCACCTCTGTGTAGATAAGCAATTATTCTTGTTGATGTCCTCTTGTCTTTGTATGTGTTGAACAAGTTCTCATTGTATCTGGCATTGTCTAGTTTCTTCTAACACCAAGAGGACAAATTGGTCTCCTTGTGGTAAGACAAGTGTTTCTTGTTGAGGCGTTGGATGAATCTCTTGGATCTTATCATGGATAGCTCTCACCCACTCTCCTTTCACTCCTAAGCACATTCATAAATCAGGATGGAGGAAATTGTGTAATTACTAACCTTAACCAGATCTAAGGTTTTGACCTAGGGTTTTGTTGACCTAGGGTTTGAGTTTGTTTGTACCTTGTGATGAAATCAAGGGTTTGTTTGGAATCGTTTGAACCGTGTTTACCTCATGATGGAATCGAGGGTTTGCAATTTTGTCTATTCTAGGGTATCTAAATGCATGCAAACTAAATGATATGCAAAATGTTCTTTTCGGTATTTTTTAGAGTATTTTGGAAATAAAAGTGCTTCTAATCTATGAAAAGGAAATATGTATGCAATCCTATATGACTTTTCCAATGCAATGCTAACCTATGTTTTTTGTGTTTTTAATGTTTTGAATGCAATTTAATCTAAGAAAAGGGAAAATGCTTCTTCTAATAAACTAGATCTAGAAATATGAAAGCGTTTAATCTAACATGCAAGATCTAACTATCAAGGAAAAAGCAATGTTATACTATTCCCAAGAGAAAATTTGATTCTCTAATTACTATGAATTGAAAGAAAACAATGAAGGAACCTGGAAGAAATGAAGATTTATTAACTCCACTACCCTCAGTAATCCTTCTAATAGGCAACCTCGAATCCTTTTGTGGCAACGGGTGATCCTCTTAACAACAAAATGACCCAAAGAAGCAAAAATGAATCTTTGATGAAGTTTGTATGAGCTTGATGAGAGCTTGAATTGAGCACAATGACATAGAATGAAGCAGCGTGGCGCTACTTGGTTGAACAAATAAAGTAAAAGGCACCTTCATCCTATAAGAGCATTTAAATGCTATGTTGGAGAGCAAAATTTGGCAAGAGCTGTGTGCACAATGAATTTGCCTCCATGGAAGAGCTTTGAAGCCATGCAACAATGAAAGCTTTGAAGCTTTGGAAAACTAAAGAAAGAAATGAAGAAAGAGGCTCAAGGGCCTGTGAAGAAGCTTGAAAAAGCTTATGAAGATGAGAAGGGTATTCTCCAACTTGCTCAACTTGGAAAATAATGAAGAGGTGAGGGGTATTTATAGGTTAGAAGAAGGGATGAGAGGTGGAATTGATTGAGAAGTTAACTCAATTGATTGAAGAGTTAACAAGGATTGATTGGGGAGTGAACTGGATTGATTACCTAGTGAACTCAATTAATTAGAGAGTGATGAAGCAATGATAGCTTATCATTGAAGAAGAAATGGAGTTAGAAGAATGCATGAGATTGATTGAGGAGTTAATTTTAGATCAAATGGAGTTAATTATGCATGTGTGGGTGCATGCAATAGTTAACTCTATATCAGGGATCAAAAACCATGCAAACAAAGAGAAACACGGGTGAAAACATAGCAAAAACGAGAGAGAAACTTGAGTTTTTTTGCAGCTTCAAAAATAGCAGGGTCACCCCTTTTGCCAGTAAGGTCGCCCCTGAGCAACCATGGGTCGCCTGGGGGAGATCCGGGCTAGACAGGGTTAGATGTAGAAAAATAGGCTGGGAGATGGTAGAAGAGAAGAAAAGGAAAGGTTCTGCATCCAAAAACAAGTCAGTCATGTGGAAGAATCCAAATCTCCACTTGCGTCAGCAGGATCTCCCAGGGGAGATTTGGATTGGTTCAACGAAACTAAAAATTGAAAGCGGGAGATTGATAAGGAGACCTCTAGAAGGCTTCTAGGAGGTGCACTAGAGGAAAAATAAAGGAGAGAGGTGAAAATTCACCTATAAGACTCTCACAAGGCTTAGGATCAAGGTCGAAAGCTAGAAAATGCAAGTTGACAAGTGTTGCAACAAGTGTCGAAAAGCGTCGCAAATGGGGAGAGAAGGAAATCGACAAGGAAGAAACAACACAATACAAGAAAAGAGGACATGTCATCAAGAGGCCTTCTACTTAAAGGACATTATTTCATGCTTACATGTATGTGACAAGGATTTGAATCATCATAGGGGTCCTCGTGGAGGTAGTGCATGATTTTTGTGCTTATATATTTGCCCCCTCAGGGACAATAGTCTACATGAAAGGTAGGTACCATTCCCAAACTAGGCCTTACCTGCTGTCAATTTTCTTGCAATTTGTACCTGCAATAACTAGTATTTATCCAGCATTTAAATATATCAAAGTAAATAATGAAAACTGAAATGACGAACTTACCATAGATTGTTTGAGTTCGACTAGTTGCTTGCCTCTGTCAATTTGGACCTATAGGGATGAGAGCATGCAAAACCATGCATGAAACAAACACATAAAAGAAATAGAACACATGCTAAGCTAGAGAGGAGGAGAATAGATTGTCCTTTTATTGCAGATTTTGAAGAACATATTTGATTTTTAAGGATTTTTTATGTTTTACAAATTTTTTTATGTTTTTTTTCAAATTTTCTAGTTTTTATGGTTTTTTCAGAGATCTTGTGAAGGTTTTATTTGAAACTCCTTGAGGTCTTTGGAAGACCTATATGTATTGAAGGGATCTCTACCCTTGCTCCCTTGCATGGGGAGACTTGAACACTTGAGTGCACACTTTTATTCTTTTGACTTGTTGGAGGAGTGACTTATGCTCATACATTGTTTTACACTTTATTATTACAAGACCTGATTTGATGAGATCCATACATAGATTTAGTCGACATCTTGTACTTCACTTTCCCTTTTGTGCATACGATTGGCTAGAGCTTTTATTTTTCTTATGAGAATGCATAGCTAAGATGATCACATATGCATGTTGTGATTTGTTTTTGTCTTTTTGAGCATATATAGATGAATGCAGGTGATGATATGCAGATGCAATAAAACAAGCAATGCTGAAATGAAACATTTTACTCTTACTGAATTTCATGAGTTATGACATTGATTTTATTTCTTTGAGACTCTTTTTCTAATTTTGGCATGAATGCAATGTGGAACAAACAATGTGACTATTCTTTTAATACAATTTTCAATCCAGGGGATTGCAAGTTGTCTTGATATAAGAGACCTATTTAAGGCTGTGAGATGGGATTTAGAACTTAAGTGGGGAGTAGGAGCGAAATGAAGTGCTTCTAATTTTGGGCTTCGCTAAAGGCTAAACACTGATCCTTATCTAGATAAGACAATTTGACAAGATTTCAACTTAGATAAGTAGCAAGTTTTATAGGTGTTCACTAGACTTAGATCATAGATGGCAAGCAAGATAAACCCGGGGTAAAGGATAAAAGGGAAAGAACAAGGGTCCCTAGATATAAGATGATCCTAGAGACTACTAGACTCTTTGGTTTTGTTTGGCTAGTGTGTGTGTGTGCTTAGTACCTTTCTTTCTTTGTTAGAATGTCACCCTTAAGGCTTCAAGCTTAGACTGATCTCCACCCAAGAGTACAAACATTCATCAATCTTCTCTCTTCCACTCTTTTTTTGTATCTCTCTTTTTTTGCTTTTCACTTTTTTTTTTGTATTTTCCTCACTTGATTTTTCTCATTTTTTTTTGATTTTTTGACTTTTCAAGAAATGAATGCTTTTGGAACCTTGATATGCAATGCTTTGATCTCTCAATTCTTACTTTTTGACACTCTTATTTTGATCACTCATTTTTTTTTATTCACTTGTATCTTAGATTGCTTCCTTCAGAGTTTTGATCTTCCTGATGTGTTTGGCCAAGACAGATAAGGGGTTGAGCGCCACCTAAAGTTTTTGTAATCTATTTGGATTTCTCCTCTACTAGGGAAGAAATGGGAAGGTCTACTTGCAAGCTTCCTTTGAACACTATAAGTTTGAATACTGAATTTGTTTAGACCTAACATCTTGACTTATTAAGACTGAGATCAGTGTAAAGCTAAAAGCTAGGCTTTGATTAGAATCATTGGGATGAAGGGGGATAGTGGCGATTGTGAAAATTGGGTATCTCTAGGTCCTGAAAGGATGATGCATATCTAGTTAACATTAGACTCCTTACTGAAATGGAATAATACAAGAGCAAGTCACTGGTTGTAATGCATGATGAACATAATGATATAGAAATGCAAGAAACAAATTATTTTTGACATTTTGATTTTTTATAATTTTTTTTGTATTTTAATGTTTTACAATTTTTATGAGATGCTAAGATCTTTTCCTTCCATAATGCACAAGAGGTAGTGTCATTTTTGATGTCTTCCTTAACTATTTTTGGACCTATCCAATTTGGTCTAAACTTCACTTGAAATTCTTTGCAAGGACACTTGAAGACTTGGTGTGAAAATGTCTTTGTATGCAGTGAGGAATTCTGTGTACTCACATGTTTCATTGTTTGATGATTTGCCCCCTAGCTATACCATTTTATGTTCTTGTTGAGTTCCCATGTTTGTTTTGAAATTTTGAAGGGTAATTGGAGTTGGTGTTGACTCTCCTAGTTTTTGTGTGGATTCTGGTTCTTCTTCTTTAGTCATGATTTCAACCATAGGGATGTCTATGTCTGGTTCAATTGGAATGGCCGCTAAGTTGAATGGAGAGTAAGACTTTGTTAAGTTGGGATCCAACAGGAATTCTTCTATTGCCCCCTTTCCTATACATTTTGAGGTCTTGTTTATGTTTGCAATTTGTTTTGATGTCTCTCCTTTTTCAAAAGTGTTGATTTTTGGGTCACTAGTGGTTTCCATAGACTTTCCCTTCTTTTTGACTTGTTCAACTCTATAAAGGCTGAAAGGATCAGGATCTCCTTTGATGATGCGGGTTTGTCCCATGTATAAGAAGTGTATTTCTTGAAATAATGTGGAGGGAATGGCCCTCATCCTATGGATCCAAGGCCTTCCTAGGATCATGTTGTAAATGGTTTCTTCATTGATGACATAAAATTTCAGTTGGGAGCGTTTTAGGACCCAATGTGATTTGAAGATTGACCTTACCCATGGTTTGAATGTTTGGGTTATCATGAATTCTAAGGATGGAAGTTTGTTTTGTGATTTGTGTTTCATTGTATCCCATTCTTTGAAGAAGCGAAAAGGAGACTATGTTGATTGCAGACCCATCATTGATCATTACATGTTTAATGGAACAATCTTGGACTTGGACTATCAGATGAAGGGGGACGTCACCTTGTTTGGCTATGTCATTGTTTGAGGGTAACTTTTCAAAATCAAATGTTAAAGAAGAACATTTTTTGTTTAGAGTGCTTTGAACTATATGGCCTAGATCTAGGGCTTTGAGGAGAGCGTTCTTATGTGTAGGAGAACTCTTGATAAGCTCTAGCATGTGAGAAAAATTTGAATTGTTAGTGTCATCTAGTTGTTCTGGTCCTTGTATGACACAAATTTCTTGATCTTTATCTAATTCCACAAGGCCTAAAATGTTTTGATCAAAGGTGTTGGGACTAAGTTCTTCATCTTGTGAGAATGTGTCGATGAATGATTTTTGTTGACATTTTGGGAGGTTTGATATGAAGTGATGGTACCCCCGACATGACTTGATCTCATGCCCCATTCTCTTGTGAAATGAGCAATATTTATCATGATTGTGATCTTGAGGTTTACGATGATTGTCGTATGACTTCTTGTTGATTCTCAAGGGATAGTTGTTGGCATTTTCATTCCCCAAATTTGTATGACTATCGTAGTCACAATTATTGTTGTTTCTAGATGGTGAAGTGTTGGTTGACCGATCTATGTCTTGATCATTTGTTGAGTATTTTTCATTTGTATCATGGTTTATCAACCTTCCATTGGAATCATACTCCCTTCTTCCACTATCAATAGAGGCTTTGTCAATTCTAAGGGCACTTTCAAGTGCTTCTTCGTATGATTTGTAAGGGAGTTTTTGGACTTGTTCTCATATGTCATTGTTGAGAGCATGTTAGAAGAGATCACAAAGTTCTCTATAATCCATGTGTGGTGCGCTAGTTGAAGAATAGAGAATTTTTCTCCATTGTGTGATAAAATGTGCAACCAACTCGTTGGCTTCTTGTTTGATTGTTAAAAATTATCATATTCCTGTCTTGACCAATTTGTTTATGTCAAAGGCAGCCACAAATTGATCAATGAGTTTCCTAAAAGAGTGGATCGATGCTTTTGGAAGTTGATAGTACCAATCTAGAGCAATACCCTCTAAAGTTTTTAGAAAGATCTTTGCTACCACCCCATCCCAAGGAAGAAGTTCTCACACTACCATGATCTAAGCCTTGATATGAGAGTTGGGATCACCCTCTCCTATAAATTTTGGAAGCTCAGGGAGGGGTCGTGGTAGTATAACCTGACAAATGTTGTAGTCAAGAGGCTCCTTTAAATACTCAAGGTATGTTCCTAGGAGGGAGTTATGTGTAGAGGATTTTGTTCCTCCAAACATTAGCCCTTCGAGTGGAGCTTTTTGTGTTTGTTGAAAGGGTATACAAGATTGTTGATATCCTAAAAAGGTTGGATGACATCATGTTTATGTTTTGAAGATTTGGTGGGATCATTTGTGGTTGATCTTGTGTCATAGGAATCCCACCTATTTGATTGAGACTTGTCATGTTGGATTGTGAGGGCAAGGGAGGCCTAAATGCTTTGTTATGCATGTCATATGAGTGGGAGTTTAGATGAGGTGTATTTTGTGTTGCCCCATGGTTTGATTTGATTTCATCAATGACATGATTTCCCTGTGCCCTAGGTTTTTCTTGAATTTCACTTTGACAACCATTTCTAGCTTCGAGGGTCAAGATTCGTTGGACCAATTTTTCTATAAGGCCTGTGAATGAGGCTTCTTCCATTCTTTGAGTTTTACAACCTTTAGATGGATTGATTTGTGTTGGGGTTTGACTGACCCTACTTGTTCCTTTTGATGACACTTCACATGTTGTGGACTTTTTATCTTGATGTACAACATGGAGTGATTTTTGTACCTCCTCAGGTTCTTGTAAGTTCTTCTCTTGAGAACATGCTTCATTGTCCATTTCGGTGGCCAATTTTTTATGGCTTGTTATGATTTGATCATCTTGATGGATCTCAGATTAATTGCTCATTGGTTGTGTTTTAATTTTGTCAAATTTGTGGGGATTTTGTTGGATCCATTTTGGGTTTGTAATTTTACTTGGGGGGACATTCCCTTGGACTTTTTGTGATTTTTTCATAGAATTTTAATGTGTGAAACATCATGAGATGTGTAAACATTTAAAGAACCCATCCCAAAAGGATTTGCTCTTCACATCGAGTTCACCAAAATATGTAGTGAAATTGACGGCAAATGCGACAATGGTGATGAATGAATCTTGAAGTTGGAACACAAAACTACTTGTCCTAGAAGGATTTGCAATTTCACATCGGGTTCACCAAAATATATACGCTCAAAATCGTGACTCCGGTTGCCTGGGACTATTGGGTCAGATTTTGGCATGCACACAGACCCTTTCCACGGGGTGATCCGCCACGTCACTCTCATTCACGTGGAATTAGCCAGTTGAGAGGAGGTGAGACACGGCGGGGGTCTGGCTCGTTGGAGAGCTAGACTTCGCGGAGAGGGGTTAGCAAGTACTGTGGCCTTTGTTGTTGTGTCCTTTATTGTATGTTTTGTTTGATTGTTGTTGTAGTTGAGATAACCCTATGACTTGAAGGGTCACTAGTTTCTCTTCTTCTATTTGGATTTCTAAGATTCCATCTTTGTGTGGGTAAGCGATTGTTCTCGTTGATGTCCTCTTGTCTTTGTATGCGTTGAACAAGTTCTCATTGTATCTGGCATTGTCTAGTTTCTTCTAACACCAAGAGGATAAATGGGTCTCCTTGTGGTAAGATAAGTGTTTCTTGTTGAGGCCTTGGATGAATCTCTTGGATCTCATCACAGATAGCTCTCACCCACTCTCCTCTCACTCCTAAGCACATTCGTGAATCAGGATGGAGGAAATTGTGTAATTACTAACCTTAACTAGATCTATGGTTTTGACGTAGGGTTTTGTTGACCTAGGGTTTGACTTGTGTTTTGAGTTTGTTTGTACCTTGTGATGAAATCAAGGGTTTGTTTGGAATCGTTTGAACCGTGTTTACCTCATGATGGAATTGAGGGTTTGCAATTTTGTCTTTTCTAGGGTATCTAAATGCATGCAAAATAAATGATATGCAAAACGTTCTTTTTGGTATTTTTTAGAGTATTTTGGAAATAAAAGTGCTTCTAATCTATGAAAAGGAAATATGTATGCAATCCTATATGACTTTTCCAATGCAATGCTAACCTAAGTTTTTTGTGTTTTTGATGTTTTGAATGCAATTTAATCTAAGAAAAGGGAAAATGCTTCTTCTAATAAACTAGACCTAGAAATATGAAAGCGTTTAATCTAACATGCAATATCTAACTATCAAGGAAAAAACAATGTTTCACTGTTCCCAAGAGCAAATTTGATTCTCTAATTACTATGAATTGAAAGAAAACAATGAAGGAACCTGAAAGAAATAAAGATTTGTTGACTCCACTACCCTTAGTAATCCTTGTGATAGGCAACCTTGAATCCTTTTGTGGCAGCAGGTGATCCTTTTGACAACAAAATGACCCAAAGAAGCAAAAAAGAAGCTTTGATGAAGCTTGTATGAGCTCAATGAGAGCTTGAATTGAGCACAATGGCATAGAATGAAGCATCGTGACGCTACTTGGTTGAACAAATAAATCAAAAGGCACCTTCGTCCTGTAAGGAATGCTAAGTTGGAGAGCAAAATTTGGCAAGAGCTATGTGCACAATGAATTTGCCTCCATGGAAGAGCTTTGAAGCTATGCAACAATGAAAGCTTTGAAGCTTTGGAAAACTAAAGAAAGAAATGAAGAAAGAGGCTCAAGGGCATGTGAAGAAGCTTGAAAAAGCTTATGAAGATGAGAAGGGTATTCTCCAACTTGCTCAGCTTGGAAAATAATGAAGAGGTGAGGGGTATTTATAGGTTAGAAGAAGGGATGAGAGGTGGAATTGATTGAGAAGTTAACTCAATTGATTGAAGAGTTAACAAGGATTGATTGGGGAGTGAACTGGATTGATTACCTAGTGAACTCAATTGATTAGAGAGTGATGAAGCAATAATAGCTTATCATTGAAGAAGAAATGGAGTTAGAAGAATGCATGAGATTGATTGAGGAGTTAATTTTAGATCAAATGGAGTTAATTATGCATGTGTGGGTGCATGAAATAGTTAACTCTATATCAGGGATCAAAAACCATGCAAACAGAGAGAAAAACAGGTGAAACAAAGCAAAAACGAGAGAGAAACTTGAGTTTTTTTGCTGCTTCAAAAATGACAGGGTCGCCCCTTTTGCTAGTAGGGTTGCCCAAGGGAGATCTGGGCTGGACAGGGTTAGATGCAAAAAAATAGGCTGGGAGATAGTAGAAGAGAAGAAAAGGAAAGGTTCTGCATCTAGAAATAGGTCAGTCATGTGGAAGAATCCAAATCTCCACTTGCATCAGCAGCATCTCCCGGGGGAGATCTGGAAATAATAGGGGGAGATTTGGATTGGTTTGACGAAACTGAAAACTAAAAGTGGGAGATGGATAAGGAGACCTCTAGAAGGCTTCTAGGAGGTGCACTAGAGGAAAAATAAAGGGGAGAGGTGAAAACTCACCTACAAGACTCTCACAAGGCTTAGGATCAAGGTTGAAAGCCATAAAATGCAAGTCGACCAATGTTGAAAAGCGTCACAAATGGGGAGAGAAGGAAATCGATAAGGAAGAAACAACACAAGACAAGAAAAGAGGACACATCATCAAGAGGCCTATTGCTTAAAGGACATTATTTCATGCTTACATGTACATGACAAGGATTTGAATTATCATAGGGGTCCTCGTGGAGGCAATACGTGATTTTTGTGCTTACAGGTACTGCATAAGGACTCAAACTTTTTCTGATCAAACCTTTCCTCAACAACTCTTGTATCTGTCTTTTTAGTTCTTCATTCTTTGCCAGTGTCATTGTGTGTGCTGCTTTGTTAGGCAAACTAGCTCTAGGTATAAGATCTGGATGTGATGATCGATGCTCCTGATTGGTGGTAATCCTTCAGGTACATTATCTGATATGATGTCTTCATACTCTATCAGCAACTCCTTTATCTCTCCTAGTTGTGATTCTTTAGTCTCCTTTTTCAACATTTCAGGCTTCTTAGGGATCAAAGCATAACACATATTTTCATGTCTCTAACCATCTAGAAATTTTCTCTCATGTACCAAACAGATTTGAGTATTTCCACATACTGCACTCTTAGGATCATCCTCCAAAGAAATCAAAGTAATTCTCTTTCCATTTGTTGTTATAGTGTATGTATTCCTTCTCCATCATGTATAAATTTCCTATCATACTCCCAAGGTCTACCCAACAAGATATGACAAACATCCATAGGCATAATATCACACAATACTTCATCATGATAAGATCCAATATGAAATTTCACCAAACATTATTCACTCACCAGTACCTTATGATCATCCTAAATCCATGCTATTTGATAAGGCTTAGGGTGTTTCAATCTTTCCAACTTCATCTTAGTCACCATCTCCTCTGAAACTAGGTTATCAGAACTACCACTATCAATAACAACTTTACAACATTTATCTCCTGATTTGCATCTGGTTCTAAACAAACTTTTCCTCTACGGTGGTTCCTCATTTGTCTCTACTTGAAATAGTGCTCTCCTCATCACAAGTGATTCTCCTTTCTCAGGTTTACCAACTAAACTAGGTGTTTCAATAGGCTCTTCTCCAACATAGGCTACTCTTCCACTATTCTCTGTCTTCTTGCTTGTACTCCCTTGATTACATTCAAATGCTCTATATCCTTCACAACCACACTTGAAATAGGTTCCTCTAAATGTTCTCCTATTAGGTCCTCTTCCTTCTCTTCTGTATCCTTCACTCCGGTATGGACTAGGGTTTCCTTTGTGGTAGAAATTTCTATCATCTCTCCGGTAAGCATTGTTATCTTTGTCATCTTTCTTCAATGTGTTCTCCGGTCTATTCTGCTCCACAGATGATCTATCTCCTCCAGAAAATGTTCTACCTCTTTGAAATTTACCTCTTCTACCTCTCTATCTCTGATCATGCCTCTTATTCAACTTTTCTTCAACTTTTAGGGAAAATTGATATGCTTCTTCCAGTGTTGTCATCCTCACCAAACTCAGTTCTTCTTGAATGTTCAATCTCAGTCCATTGATGTATCTAGCAACTTTCTCCTTACTTGCTTCACTATGTCCTGTCCTTATGATTATCTCATGAATTTCTTCAGTATACTCCTTCACAGATTTCTCCTTTTGTCTTAGGTTTTGCAATCTTTTGAACAACTACAACTCATACTTAGCAAGTACAAATTGATTCTTCAATTTTGTCACCATCCTATCCCACTTTGTAATATTTCCTTTTCCTCTTCTATTCCTATCCAACTGAACTTCTTTCCACCATATAGAAACATGTCCTTTCAACTTTGGTTTTGCAAATTTCACCTTCTCTGGATCTTCAATTTCTTCATATTCAAAGTATTCTTCCATGTCATTTATCCAGTGAATCAACTCTTCAGGGTTCAAATTGCTAGTGTAATTTGGTACATCAACTCTAGGTTTCTTTCCAATCTTTGAAATAGCTCGCAACATCTTGATTTGATTCTTCTTCTTCATCACCTCCTAGGGTTTTGTCAATTTGATCAACAGATTGAAATTCCTCTTCATCATCACTTTTGACATTAGGTCTAGGTGTCAATCCTCTTCGCCTATCTTCCTCGATAGCATCCAATCAAATTCTCATCATTTTCATTATTTCCATCATCTCATCCATCCTACCAGCCATTGTTCCAACAACAGGGATTCTCTTGGGTGGCATCTTCCTAGGATTAAGTGCAAACTGCCTCAAGTTCAGCGATCTAGCTACAAGGTGACAACTGCCTCACAATCAGCGATTGGTTGCAACACAAGTAACCTGCCTCAGATTCGGTGATCTATCCACAACAAGATCTTACAAAATTCCTTCACCAACTTTTCTCAATTCACTCCCAAAGATTCAAACTTTTGCTCTGATACCACTTGGTGCAGCCACGATAGGAGGATTCACAGAATGAACTATCCAAACCATGCATCAAGTGTAAACACAACGGAAACAACTCAAAAATATGAAACCAATGCAGATTCAATCATTCAGTATATCATAGAATTCAAATATAGATTGGCCGGCTTCAAGTGGGCTTACAATTAGGGCCCACAGGCCTGATTACATAATATGCACCAGATAAAGCTTTGAAGCTCCTTCCCAAGAATTCAAACTAAGAATTATGAATCAATCCCTCACTGCTTTGCTAGGTATCTATTACATCAATATATATTATCTCTGGAACAATAGATTCCTCCGTGTCAGCCAAGGAAGATCACAAACTCCAATAAAGAGCTGTAACGTGTGTACACAGATAAGTCAGCCCTAAATGAATAGAACTCCTCCGCAAATGAATGGAATGATGTGTGGATCTTAGGGAAGGTTGGCCATGAACCAAACAACATTGAATGATGTGTCATTAAGCTTCGAAGGTCATGAAATGCTTCGCAGGTCTTCTCCTTTAGCTGATTGTCTAAGACTGTCAGGATGCTCTGTTATGAGAAAATAGTCGATCTTCTGATAGTGATATCTTTCTGGTAACTGATCCAAATGCTTTGAATTTTAAATATGTTGTAGATGAATTAATCTAGATGCTAAGTCTAGCTCCGCAAGATCTAAAATGCAACTGCGGCAGAATGCGGACCAAAATATAGAAATTGCTACTGATTGAACTGCCTGAACTGCAAACAAACTAAAATGCAAATGTTTTTGGTTGATGCAAGATTTCTCTTGAACCAGGGATGGTCCTGCATCACTAAGGGTCCCTATTATAACTGTGGAGGTAGGGGACACATTGCTCGGGAATGTTTTCAGAACAATGCAACTTTAGGGGTTCAACATGCAATAGCATCGAAGCCTACAGTGGGAGATGTGGGTAGTTATCATTGAGTCTTTGCAGTTATTGATAATCAGCAAGTAGACCATCAACCTTCAATCATAAAGGTTTCTAGTAAAATTGGTAAGGTTGTTGTCTCTGTACTTTTTGATTTTGGAGCTACAGATTCTTTTATTTCCCCATCCGTAGTTGAGAAGTGTGGGCTGGTGGCTGCTAAGCAAGATGTTAACTATGATGTTGAGTTAGCTTCTAGTGCTAGGATGTCTGTCAATTATTTGGTTAGGGATTCCCAACTAGAGCTTAGCTCTTTTTTTACTAGAGCAAATTTCAAGGTGATACCATTGGGATCATATGATATTATTTTGGGGATGGACTGGATGAATGCTCATGAGGCCAAATTAGATTTTCATCAAAAGTCTATAGAGTGTTTAGATGATATGGGAAAAAAAGTGGTAATCTCAGGAATTAAGAGACCTATGTCACTTAGGATGATTTCAGCCATGCATCTTAAGCAATATATGAGAAAAGGATGCCAATTCTTTGCTATCTTTATTAGTGACAGATTAGAGGACAAGCTAGATACTTCTTTATATGATCATCTTGTTCTTTGAGAGTTTGCTAATGTTTTTCCCTCTCAGCTTTTTGGGATGCCGCCATAAAGGGAGATAGATTTTTGTATTGACTTGGTTCCAAGAGCACAACCTATTTCGAAGGCCCCTTATAGAATGACTACACAAGAACTTTAGGGGCTTAGTCTACAGTTGGAAGAACTTTTAGAGAAAGGTCATATTCATCCTAATGTATCTCCTTGGGGTGCATCTATGATTTTTGTGAAGAAGAAAGATGGGACTCTTTGACTTTGCATAGACTACAAATAGTTAAATAATCTCACCATAAAGAATTTTATCCTCTGCCAAGGATAGATGATCTATTTGACCAAATTAAAGGAGTGAAGATTTTCTCTAAAATAGACCTCAAGTTTAGGTATCATTAGTTAAGGATTGTTGAAGCCAACATCCATAAGACACCGTTCCACAGACGATATGGTCATTATGAGTTTACTGTAATTCCTTTTGGTTTGACTAATGCCCCGACAATCTTTATGAGTATGATGAATGGTGTCTTCCACACTTTTTTGGATTGCTTTGTGGTAATCTTTCTAGATGACATTCTGATCTATTCTCGCACCGTAGAGGAGCATAAGGAGCATTTATGATAGGTGTTTCAATGTCTAAGAGAGAATCAATTGTATGCAAACATTTCTAAGTGTGAATTCTTCCAAACAGAAATCCAATACCTAGGGCATATTATTTTAGGAGATGGAATCTCAGTGGATCCCTCTAAGATTCAAGATATTTTGGAATGGCCTGCTCCCACTAATGCAGCTAAGGTAAGGAGTTTCATGGGATTAGTTGGTTACTATAGGAGGTTCATGGAAGGCTTCTCCAAGATTGCTCATCCAATTACTTCTCTCCAGAGGTAAGACAAGAAATTTTTTTGGTCCAAACAATGTGAAAGAGCTTTTCAAATCTTAAAAGAGAAACTGACCAGTGCACCTATTTTAGCTATTCCAGATCCTACCGACAATTTTGTGGTTTGTACAGATGTGTCGATTGAGGGTATTGGAGTTGTTCTCATGCAGGAGGGTCATGTGATAACCTTTGAGCCCCGCAAGTTGAGGAGTCGCAAGGTCAACTACCTGACACATGATTTGGAGCTGGTTGTAGTTGTTCATGCTTTGACAAAATGGTGACATTTTCTTCTTGGGCATAGATTTGAGTTGCATTCTGACCATGGGAGCTTACAATACATCTTCTCTCAGCTTAATTTGAATGCTCGGTAGTGTAGAT
This sequence comes from Cunninghamia lanceolata, assembly GCA_027924645.1. Lineage (NCBI taxonomy): Eukaryota > Viridiplantae > Streptophyta > Pinopsida > Cupressales > Cupressaceae > Cunninghamia > Cunninghamia lanceolata. The sequence goes on from BSBN01000066.1 coordinate 5,975,129, forward strand.
GGATGGAATTCTTGTGTGAGTATGATTTTGAGATTCATTACATTAAGGGGAAAGAGAATGTTGTAGCTGTTGTCCTTAGTAGTGTAAGGAAAGCACAGGTGCGGAAAACAGCTTCCCTAATGTTAATTCCCAGGGGACAGTGTAGACCAGTCACTTTTGAAATTACAATAACACAGATGAATACACAAGAGAAACCAAAATAGACAATAGTTAGAACACAGACACACAGAATTACGTGGGAAAACCCTTACGGGTAAAAAACCCACCACCACAAGAAAACAATCTTTATTACAGTAAGATATACAGTTACAATAAAGAACTCAGCTTCTTGCTCTGGTGTTTGATTCTCGACATCATACACAGTTCATCTCCCTGTACATTTACAGAACGAACCTTTATTCAAGTCTCATCATCATAATACCAACGACACCTATAGACATATCATTCTATTTCCAATCTGCAAGAACAAGAATCGTTACAGACTTCTGCTCTAACTGATAGAACAAATTCCTCATACGTCGCTGCCATCTAACCGTCGCAACGGTTCACATTTCAGTGAGGCGTTTAGTCCCACATGTACCAAGTCGTAAAGGACTTTGCAGTTTATAACCGCCAATAGGCGAAAGAGTATTGTCAGCAATTTTGTTGCCGACAATACCAAGCCTCCAAGTCCATCGGCATAACAACTCCCATCGGCCCTCAGACTTCACCTCCCACCGATGAGCATTGTCTCCCCGATCACCAAGGTTACCATCGGTATGACATTCTCCATCGGCAAAAGATCTAGCCCTCGCTCCGACAGAGGTTTGTCTCACCGATACCAATAAGACTTCCATCAGGATGTCCGCAGTACATCGGCCCAACACCTTTAGCCGACGGGTATTCTCTTGCCGATAGACATACGCCATCGGAGTGACTACTCCTGTCGGAGTAACTCTACAGTGTTTGGCCGATAGGCCTTGTCTTGCCGATGACCAACCCGTAACCTTCGTCGGAGTGACTACTCCTGTCGGAGTAACTCCACAAAGTTTGGCCGATAGGCCTTGTCTTGCCGACGGTTGAATGCTCCATCGGGGTGACACTCAGCATCAGACAAACCTTCGATGCTTATTCCGACGGCCCTTGTCTCACCGATGCCAATGGTCTTCAACACGGTCCTGCCGATAGTGCTTCGTCACAGCGATGCCGACATCGCATATCCTCAGACCAATGAACCAAGGAACAGTTGAACTAAAATTCATTGAACCTACCAAATGAACTCTAGAAAGGTTCAACAAAGAGGTTCAAACAAGAGGTTCAACGAAGTGGTTCAAAGCATAGGTTCAACTAAGAGGTTCAAGTAGTAATTTGAGACACAAGTTCTCTTCAATCTCCCACTTGTCGAAGACATTACTGCTACCTCTTAGTCCTCATTCGATTATTGAGAACTATGGGCCCGAAGACCCATTTCATCTGAGCACCATTTGAACTTGGCTGTGTTCACTGGTTTAGTTAAGGCATCAGCAACATTTTCCAAAGTGTCAACCTTTTCCAGCTTCACCTTCCTGTCTTCCACCATATCACGAACAAAGTGATATTGGACATCAATATGTTTTGTCCTAGCATGAAATGTAGGATTCTTTGCCAAACATATGGCACTTTGACTGTCACAATGAATTTGTATTTGCCCTGCATTAAAACCAACATCAGAACACAACCTTTTCAACCAAACAGCTTCTTGGCATGCACGAGTGGCTGCCATGTACTCTGCCTCTGTTGTGGACAAAGCGACTACAGCCTGTCGCTTGCTCATCCAACTGATAGCACCACCATGTAACATGAACACGTATCCACTGGTGGATCTCCGACTGTCAATGTCCCCTGCCCAATCAGAATCAACATATCCCTGAATACTGATAGATCTCTTAGACCCTTCTGAGTTTCCATGATAACAAATAGCATAGTCAGAAGTTCCCTTCAAATACCTCATAACTCTTTTCACAGCATCCCAATGTGATCTGCCTGGATTCGCCATAAATCGGCTCAAAACTCCCACTGCTTGGGCAATGTCTGGTCTGGTACAGACCATTGCATACATTAAACTGCCAACAGCACTTGCATAAGGTACTCTCTTCATGTCATCAATTTCATTTGAAGATTCTGGACAATCTTCAACAGATAATTTCGTTCCCTGCAAAACTGGAACAACTAACTGTTTAGAATCAGACATATGAAACTTATCAAGAACATTGGTAATATACTTCCTCTGGCTGAGCCAAATTTTTCTCTTAGATCTGTCCCTTTTGATCTCCATTCCCAGAATGTACTTTGCTGTCCCCAGATTTTTCATTTCAAATTTCAAGGACAACTGAGATTTTAATTCTGAGATCATCCCCTTACCATTGCCAATGAACAACATGTCATCCACATATAGTGCAATTATAAGAATCTGGTCACCTTCAGTTTTATAATAGACACAATGATCAGATTTAGATCTCACATACCCCAAGGATAAAACATACGTATCAAACTTTTGATACCACATTCTGGGAGACTGTTTCAAACCATAAAGAGACTTTTTAAGTTTGCATACCAGATGTTCTTTACCTTTTTCCACAAAATGCTCTGGCTGAGACATATAAATTTCTTCTTCAAGGTCTCCATGAAGAAACGCTGTTGTCACATCCATCTGCTCAATTTCAAAATCATATGCTGCTGCAAGTGACAACAGAAATCTAATGGATGTCAACTTAGCTACAGGAGAAAAGATTTCTCCATAATCAATACCTTCCTTTTGGGAATACCCTTTAGCAACCAGTCTTGCCTTGTACTTCTCAATACTACCATCTGGACCAGATTTCTTCTTAAATACCCACTTACAGCCTACAGGTTTTCTTCCTTCAGGCAAGGGCACCAGATCCCAGGTTCCATTCTTCTCCAATGATGTCATTTCACTATGCATGGCTTCCAACCAAGAATCTGAATCAGGTACACTAATAGCTTCTTTCACAGTCCTAGGTTCATCAGTATTAGTAAGTAAAGCATAGGCACAAGTTGAATCAGGTACTGAAAATCCATACCTATTTGGTTGTCTTCTTTCACGTGTAGATCTCCTCAAAGGTTGAGGTGCAGGTTCAGGTTCTTGCTCTGGATCAGAATCTTCGGAGCTACTTGAACTCTTATCTGAACCATCTACACTTGGTGCTTGTTGTTCCTCTTTTACAGGAGTCAGAGGAACATTCACAACACTCTTTTCTTTCTTTTCTTCTGTCTTTTCTGGTTGAGGATCAACAACCAATGGTTTCAGCTCTCTGAAAATTACATTCCTGCTGTAGATTACCTTTTCAGTTTCAGGATTCCAAAGCTTGTATCCTTTAATACCGACTCCATAGCCAACAAAGATACATTTAACTGCCTTGTTATCCAACTTAGATCTTTTAACTTCAGTAATATGAGCATATGCCTCACAGCCAAAGACTCGAATATGTCTTAGAGAGGGCTTCTTACCAGACCATGCTTCCATAGGTGTCTTATCAACCAATGCTGATGTAGGAGAACGATTCAGCAAGTAACAAGCTGTAGCAACTGCCTCAGCCCAGAACTTCTGTTCAAGACCAGCATAACTCAACATACTTCTTGCTTTCTCCATCAACGATCGATTTAACCTTTCAGCAACTCCATTCTGTTGTGGAGTATAAGGTGTAGTTTTATGCCTTTTAATTCCATGGTCTACACAATACTTATCAAAATCCGCATTGCAATATTCACCACCGTTATCTGTTCTCAAGCATTTTAGTTTTCTACCAGTCTGATTTTCCACAAGAGTTTTAAATTCTTTAAATCGACTGAACACTTCTGATTTGTTTTTCAAAAAATATACAAATGCCCTTCTTGAATAATCATCAATGAACGATACATAGTATCTTGATTTAGATAAAGAAGGAACATCAACTGGACCAAAAACATCAGAATGCACATAGTCCAGAACACCAGAAGATTTATGAGAACTAGAGTAAAATGAAACACGGTTTTGCTTTCCATATATACAATGTTCGCAGAAATCGAACTCCAGATTACAATCAATCAGCCCATCTACCAGATTTTTGTTTTTCAAGGTTTTTAAACCTTTCTCACCTATGTGACCAAGTCTATGATGCCAGAGCATTGTTTTCTCTGCAGGAAGTTTAACTTCCATAGAATTTACGTCATGTGTTACAATAGTAGCCTTTTCAGATTTTGCAGAGACATTATTACAGCACACTGGTTTAGCATCTAACCTATACAGAGTTCCAATGCGTTCACCTTTTGCCAGAACAATAGAACCTCTAGTCATCTTACAGCCACCATTCACAAAAGTAACTTGCACTCCAACATCATTAAGTTTACTAACAGAAAGTAAATTTCGAGCCAGACCTGGTATATGAAGAACTTCATTCATTCCCTTTATTCTGCCATCTGGGAACTGGATTCTGACTCGACCTCGGCCAACAATTTCCAGCGTTGAATCACTAGCCAGGAACACCTTGCCACCAGCATAGGGTTCATACTTCGTGAACCACTCTCTATGAGATGTCATATGAAAGGATGCTCCTGAATCAATCAGCCAAACATCTTCAGAAGCAGGTGTTGCCAGAGCAGCAATGAAAGCATCAGCATCACTGTGTGAAGACTCAGAGTCAGAGAAGTTCTTCTTCTTTTTCTCCTCTTTGCAGTCTTTCTTGACATGACCTTTCTGTCCACAATTCCAGCACTTCACCTTGGACTTCTTGCCAGGAGATTTTGATTTCCCCTCTGATTTGGACTTAGACTTCTTGTCCTTCTTCTTGCCTCTTTCCTTTAATCTACCACGAACTGACAGAGCCTCTTTGGCCATTCTAGAAGATTTCCTCCGCATCTCTTCAGACAACAAAGAGGCAACAATAGTTTCCTGAGAAAACGTAGTTGTTGTACTTCCAATAGCCATCACCAGATGGTCCCACGAGTCAGGTAAGGAACATAACAGAAGCATACAGCGATCTTCCTCTTCTATTTTTACACCTATAGATGTCAACTGAGCAACAATCGTATTGAATGCACTCAGATGTTCTGCTACAGATGCACCTTCATCCATCTTCAGAGAATACAATTTCTTTCTGAGGAAAAGTTTATTTACCAAGGACTTGCCCTGATAAATATTATTCAACTTTTTCCACAAATCACTTGCAGATTTCTCCTCATGGATGTTCAATAGAACAGAGTCAGATAAACTCAGTCTTATCAGTCCTTTGGCTTTTCTGCATATCAGTTCCCAATCTTCTTGCTTCATGCCTGTAGGTTGAACTCCAGACACAGCAACCCAAAGATCTCTATAGACTAACATGTCTTCAACTTTAAGTTTCCACAACTCAAAGTTTGTGCCATTGAATTTCTCAATGTCTATTTTGTCTGATGTACTTGCCATCTCTATTTAATTTAAAAAATAACTTTCTACAGAACTCCCACACAACAGAATTAACACAAAAAACCCAAACTACCGACAAGGATAACACAACGGGCCAGGCTCTGATACCACTTGTAAGGAAAGCACAGGTGCGGAAAACAGCTTCCCTAATGTTAATTCCCAGGGGACAGTGTAGACCAGTCACTTTTGAAATTACAATAACACAGATGAATACACAAGAGAAACCAAAATAGACAATAGTTAGAACACAGACACACAGAATTACGTGGGAAAACCCTTACGGGTAAAAAACCCACCACCACAAGAAAACAATCTTTATTACAGTAAGATATACAGTTACAATAAAGAACTCAGCTTCTTGCTCTGGTGTTTGATTCTCGACATCATACACAGTTCATCTCCCTGTACATTTACAGAACGAACCTTTATTCAAGTCTCATCATCATAATACCAACGACACCTATAGACATATCATTCTATTTCCAATCTGCAAGAACAAGAATCGTTACAGACTTCTGCTCTAACTGATAGAACAAATTCCTCATACGTCGCTGCCATCTAACCGTCGCAACGGTTCACATTTCAGTGAGGCGTTTAGTCCCACATGTACCAAGTCACAAAGGACTTTGCAGTTTATAACCGCCAACAGGCGAAAGAGTATTGTCAGCAATTTTGTTGCCGACAATACCAAGCCTCCAAGTCCATCGGCATAACAACTCCCATCGGCCCTCAGACTTCACCTCCCACCGATGAGCATTGTCTCCCCGATCACCAAGGTTACCATCGGTATGACATTCTCCATCGGCAAAAGATCTAGCCCTCGCTCCGACAGAGGTTTGTCTCACCGATACCAATAAGACTTCCATCAGGATGTCCGCAGTACATCGGCCCAACACCTTTAGCCGACGGGTATTCTCTTGCCGATAGACATACGCCATCGGAGTGACTACTCCTGTCGGAGTAACTCTACAGTGTTTGGCCGATAGGCCTTGTCTTGCCGACGACCAACCCGTAACCTTCGTCGGAGTGACTACTCCTGTCGGAGTAACTCCACAAAGTTTGGCCGATAGGCCTTGTCTTGCCGACGGTTGAATGCTCCATCGGGGTGACACTCAGCATCAGACAAACCTTCGATGCTTATTCCGACGGCCCTTGTCTCACCGATGCCAATGGTCTTCAACACGGTCCTGCCGATAGTGCTTCGTCACAGCGATGCCGACATCGCATATCCTCAGACCAATGAACCAAGGAACAGTTGAACTAAAATTCATTGAACCTACCAAATGAACTCTAGAAAGGTTCAACAAAGAGGTTCAAACAAGAGGTTCAACGAAGTGGTTCAAAGCATAGGTTCAACTAAGAGGTTCAAGTAGTAATTTGAGACACAAGTTCTCTTCAAGTAGATGAAGGCATGAGTTGCTGGCTTTGATAGTTAAAACAGATCTTAGAGGATGTATTCTAGAGTTGTTGCCTCAAGACACATTGTATAACGAGATTATTTAGTTCCAGGGTCCTTTGAAGGACAAGTTTGAGGGATATTCAGCTGATGTTGATGGGTTGCTTCGACATCATGGGCATATTTATGTTCCACCTTTTGATGACCTTAGAGGATTGATTCTAGCTGAGGCTCATAGAACACCTTATGTGGCTCATCTTGGTGTTAAGAAAATGCATGTAGATCTTCGGAAGCTGTATTTCTGGGGAAGGATGCAGAAGGATATAGCAGAGTTTGTTGCTTGTTGTTTCGAGTGTCAAAGAGTTAAAGTAGAACATTAACATCTGGATGGTTTATTATATCCCCATGCTATTTCGAAGTGGAAATGGGATGTGGTATCTATGGATTTCATTGTGGGTTTACCTTTGTCTGCACGTCGGCATGATGTGATTATGGTGATGGTGAACAAGTTAACTAAGGTGGCACACTTTTATCCAATGTGTTCTTCCTATAATGCCACCTTAGTAGCTAGAGTTTTTCTACATGACATAGTTTGACTTCATGGAGTTCCGAGGAGGATTATTTCGAATAGAGATCTAGTCTTCACTTCATCCTTTTGGACCATTCTTCAGCAAGCTTTAGGTACTCAACTCAATTTTGGCACCACTGATCATTCAGAGACAGACGGGCAAATAGAGTGACTGAATTAGGTTCTGGAGGATATGCTCAGGATGTATGTTATGGACCAACAATCTCATTAGGAGGACTACTTGTATCTAGTGGAGTTTACTTACAATAATGGACATCACAGTTCACTTGGGATGACATCTTTTGAGGATATTTATGGTAGACCTTGTAGGACTCCTTGAGTTGGGACCGGATAGAGGATCGGGTCACTATAGGACCTGAGCTTGTTCAAGAGATGGAGCAGTAGGTGGCGTGAATTCGTGATCAGTTGCAGATAGCTCAAGATAGATAGAAGAAATATGCCGATATCAGGAGATTTGATCGTGATTCTAGGTTGGAGAAAGAGTTTTCTTGTGTGTACGACCTCATAAGAGTTCTATCCATTATAGAAAGGGCTCTAAGTTGGCACCCAGATTCGTTGGCAATTTTGAGATCCTAGAGAGGATAGGCCCAGTTACATATCGCTTATCCTTGCCACCCAGCCTGTCTCATATCCACAATGTTTTTCATATATCTCTGCTTAAGAAATATGTACCAGATTCTTCTCATATATTGGAGTGGGATGCTTTACAGGTGGCATAGGATGGACAGCTAACATTGGAACCGGATCACATCTTGGATCAATGAACGCTGACCCTGCGAGGATGAAGTGGGACCCCTATGATGAATCTTCTGCTACAAGGGAGGATACAATCAAGATGAAATCTTTATTTCCTTATCTTTTTTACAACTTCCAGGAGGACGCCTGATTCTAGAGGGGGAGAATGTGAGGCCTAGTTAGTATTATTTTAGATAAGTGACTTGATTTTATATTTTGGTGTGTGTGTGTGTGTGTGTAATGGACATGGTCAATATTGAGATTTGGACTATGGGTATTATTATTTGATTACGGATATAAATGTTTTATATGCATGTTTAGACATTTATTTATTTATTTATAATGAAATAATATGTTTATTTAATAAAATAATTGAGTTTAGAATATTACTAGTTTTATGTTTAATTTCTGCAAAATAAATATTGTTATTTTGATATGTTAGATTTTGTAATTAATTGATGTTAGAAATGATAAAGTTAAATGTTTAATTGCTTCGGTTATAAGTTTCAAAATATATTGATGTTTCAATGAGATTTTTGCAGGTTGAGTGGTCCAGGTTCCTTAAGAATTGGAGACAAAATCCATATGCTCAAATATTGATTATTATTTATTTATTTATTTCTTATAACATTGTAAGGGGGGGTTTATGTTGAAAAGTATGTGATCTTTTATTATGCTTATTTGAATTAAAATAAGTATTTGCTTTTAAATTGTTCTTTTAATTTAATTTTATTGGAGGGGAAATGTGAAGAGTTGAAAAAAGATTTTATTTTAAAGGAGGAAATGTGAATCATTTTCCTAATTCTTGAAAATAGAAGTGCTGTAACTTTCTTTGCTAGAGTGATCTTTCTTGGTTTTTGACTTTGGAATTCTTATTGGATGGTGAAAAGGAAGAGGATTTTGGGCTGAAATGAAGGGATGATCATGGATTACTGGCTGGAAACAATTTGTTCATTTGTTTGGAGTGATTAGTTGGGCTGATCCTAACTTGGACAGCCAAGGTATGATTGATTTCTTATGGAAATTTAGTGTTCTTCATGTTTTTGTGAATGTTGAGTCTAAGGGTTGTGATAGTTGTTGTGAAAAATCTGTGTTGTCTTGCTTGAATGTAAATGGGATTGGGGTGCAAAAGAGAACTGCCCTCCGAGTCAGATGAGAGCTTCCCTTGTGTGGGGTTAAGGAAGGTGTGGAGCCTCTCTTGGGGTTTTGTGGAGTATATGATGGTGTTGTGGGTTGATTTGTGTTGGGAGAAATGGAGAATGGGAGTATGATTTGATGGGAGATTATGGAGTATGAATGGGAGTTGGGAGGATGTATGGTTGGTTGGTGATGAAGGGAGGTATTTGTGTGTGGAAGTGTGGAGTTGTGTGAAAACAAGAGAGTTAATATGTGGTGCAGGAGCACCTAGAAAATCATGTTTTCTTTTGTAATAAGGTCTATTTGACCACTGCATTTTCATTTCAGTTTATTTTTAGGTTCATTTTGTAAGTCCCAAGTGACTTTAGGACACTTGTCAAATTGTAACCGCATAATGCCAAAATAAGGCAGTAGGGTAGTTGGAGGCTGTTTAAGACGGTTGTCTCCCAGCTGCTTGGATTTGTCTCCCATTTGCTTGGAGTCAGTTTGGTACTACTCAGGGTGAGTTGATAAATACCCTGAGGAAGGAACCAAATGATCATATATTGTAATCAAATCGAAGTAGAAGTGTGATCGAATGTGATTGTATTGTGCTCAGGAGAAATAAAGCAATTCTGTTCTATCCATTTGATTTATGTTTCTTATAACTGTAAATCGTGTAACTGTAGATTTTCATTCATTCTGCATTTTCCATTGTTGTCATATGTCATCGTGAAGTATTCCACTGGTGAGATTTCTATCGAAATTAGTGGAATGGCTTCGTTGTATGAATATTTGTTTTGCTCTTTGTTTTGTTTTTCCTATTCGGTGGTGCAGAGGATCCAGACAGGGCATTTCACGCAATAGGATGACCTAGCATCTCCATGTGCTAGGGTTTGGAAGGAAGTAAACTGTGCGACGGCGTATTGGCGCATCAGCCAAAAGTTATCAGTGTTCACTGACGGAATGAGTCTCACCAAAGGCAAATGCCATTGGGGCATTGGCAGTAGGCATGAGAGACTTGGCCAATGTAGTTGAATTGGTGGCTCTTTTGTTAGTTTGTTGACTGTGAGAACTTAGGGCATCGGTCTGTGGTATCCGTTGTATGCTCCCCATCAATATGTGCCCCAAGAGGGAAGGGAATCCCCCTTCTTCCCCTTTATCAAAATTTCGTGTGCAGATTCCATGTGTGTGAGTCCATTGTCATTAGTTTATTTTTTGATTTTTGTTTTATTGTTATTTGTCTTAAGCAATGGATTTTATTTTCCGCTCGGGGGTGGACTCGAAATAATCGGTCCTATGGATGGGTGGAGAGCATAATTGGGCTACTCTATTTTGTTGCATGCAAGTTTATGGTTATTGTTGGAGAAAGTTGGATGTGTATGAGTTCCTAATGTATTAGAGTTCCATATCACTGATCCAATGTGAATGCAGAATTTCCAAAGTTACAGATTGTAAGGATTCTCAAGGAAATACGGTGATCAAATTTAGATCAAGTAAATTACTCAGTCCTATTCTTTTGTAATATTGCCAGGGGCTATACAATTTATTTATATACAGAGAATAGAAATTGAATGTACATGATTTACATTTTTGATGGATGGTAGATACACCATGATTATTTTATTTATACCGATTGTATTGTTGATTAATAGTTATGGATGAAATTTTATTTTAGAATGAAATATTCAGAAGGAAGCAATTTTTCTGAACTCTCTGTAATGCAAGAAATGCCTAGTAAACAATATATATATGACGTTAAGTTTTATAAGAATTAAAATATTCCATGGTTTTCTTTATTTAACGTATAGGGTAGCTGTGACTACCACGGCTACTCATAGCTGAACTGTGGGTGCCGTGGAATCCACGGCTCCCACAGAGTGGGCGGCGGCTGGTTGTGGTCGGCCTATGGCCTCCATAGACCCTAGCCCCGTTATATTCATAAGTTAATACTTTTTGAAACCTAATTTCTTTATATAAATATATATACGATTCTATTGCAACAGTTTCATCATCTTAACTCTTATTCAATTTACCTTTATGTCGAAGTAATAATAATATAAATAGATATTCAATGCAAATGTTGTGGTCTTCCCAATCCAATCCAATCAATAGGTCTCTTCCATTTCTCCATAGGTCTAATCCTACAGAGGAGTTGCTGAAATGAAACTGAAGTGGGTGAATAAAGGCGGTGACTCTCTGTTACATGTGATGGCGGTTTCATCTTTATTGTTTCCTGCAGTGTAGAGCACTTTGTGAATGGAGTGAAACCTCTATTCTAATGCAAGTTTCGATGTTGATAACTAAAAAGATATTAAGTATAGTATGTAATAGAATGATGACGTAGTAATATATATGTTTCCTAACTCAATATTAAATGAAATTATATATAGATGTATACGAATTGCAATTCAACTCAATCTGATCAATTAGATAAAATGCTAGCATTCCACGAGCTTTTATTTTCTGATAGAATTTCAAATGCATGCCCTTTATTAACTTAGATAACTAAAACTCTTAGTTTTTGAAACCAAGTTCCTCATATATTTGTTTTTCAACTCATTCATTTTAAGATTGATATAAGTTTTGGAAGATTGATACTGTAAGTTTTTTTCAATAAACTCAATTGATCTTGAACTGTGCAAGATAAAGAAGAATCTTTTTAGTGTTATGGACATTTTAGCTGAACTGATAGTTATGTTTGATTTCTATTCAATAAGCATGAGAATAGAGTATGCAAGGGGAATTCTTAAGCTTTCAGGAGAGAACATTGATTGACCTATTGCAGTAAGGCAATAGTTTATATAATGCACTTAAGGACAGTTAACACTGGAGGCTACTGTGATTAAGATTATTGATGTCTAATATATTGGAGTACAATAGGTGTTGTTCTATAAGAAATATATTTTACTCAGTGTTCTTTATGGGACATAAACTAATCTGGTCAAACATTTCTCTCTTGTATTTTTGTTATAAATAATGAATAAAATGATTTCCATAGGCTCGTGGCCATTTGATTATTTTTATTGTTCTGTATAAAATCATAGTTGTTACTTCATTGCAAAATATTTTCATGGTTGGATATTCCTTGGGATGATTAGCTAATATATAATATTATTATTTTTGCTCAGATTGCAGTAGACATATTTTCATCAGCAATATTAATACTTAACTTTGAAAGAAGAATTTTAATTTAATGTAAGTTGATAACTTATTATTACTTTCATTAATTACTTCATTAGATTAATCATAAATTTTATTAATTTATCTACATTTATTTTATTTTGCTAATTGGTTTAATTGTAATTTAAACTTAAATTTAGTTTTATTCTTGAGATGGCATTACAAGCTTAGCCTCATGAGCATTCAACCAATCCATGCCCAAAATCACATCATAGGACCCTAGAGGAAGGACTCAGAGATCTGCCAAAGTGGTAAAAACTCCAAGTCCTAACTGACAATCCTTAACCAAAGAATTAACTGACATTTTGGCCCCCGAGGCTAATTTCACATCCCAAGTTTCATACTGCCTAACATCCACTAGCCTGCATTGTTCCACTATCTACTGTGATACAAACAAATTCGTATCCCTGGAATCAAAAAGTATAGAAACAACAACACTACCAATCTTACCATAAGTCTCTATAATTGATGCCTGATGGTTTGTCTGCCGATTATCCATTGCTACAAAAACCCTGTGGGCTTTCCCCACATCACCAACTGTAGGCTCAAAAGTAGTTGTCTTCTGAGCTCCTACAACTGAATTATTCTCTAGGCACTCATGAGCAATATGTCCCATACCTCCACATGCATAACAAGGGCCTCTAGGTGGTGCATGTGTTTGCTGCTTAAATGCGGGTCGACTAGAACTGGACTGACTACCTCTAAAATTTTGTTGTGAACGAGCTGCCAGTGCTGCCACAATAATGGGTTACACTTTCTGGGAGATCTTAATTTTTTCTGAAATCACATATTTTTAGAAAATATAATGATTTAAGCCTTGAAAGGTTCCATTTGAAGAATTTTAATTGAAGAGGCTTTGATCAAACCCCCTTAGATTCAAACCCCCTTGGATAGAACCCCGCTAGTTTTAAACCATACCTAATACCTATAATGGAGTCTCCTTTACACCTATCAAAATGCTGATAAAAAAACACCTTTGATTTACCTTTTGGGGGATCAAATGAATTCATTTAAAATTTATGTTTTGTAAGTATGTAGTCCTTATTATAAGCTTCCCCAAAAGTATAATTTTAAATATATTTAATTTGATTATTATATTTATTTTTTTATTTCTTGTGAATGTAGGTTTTTCACCTAACATCAAGTTCTATGTTCTACACACATGGAAAATTAGTAAATTAGTGAAAAAAAATTCTTAAAAATATCTATGCTCTAGGTATTGATGTCCTTGTTTCAACATAAAAAATGAATTTCGATACATACAAAAAAAGTCATGTTTTACAGAATACACCTATGTCTAATTTATAATTGGTTTGACTTCAAAACTTAATTAAAAAAAATATTCAACAAAACATTATGAAACCAAATGCATGCCCTATATATCGGTGTTACCAATCTAAATTCAAAAGAATCAGAATTTTATCCTTTGTAGAAAGAAAATTATGTGCTACAGAATACACATCACTTTAAAAAAATGTTGTTTACTATTAAAAACTAGTTATCAAAGGAGACGCAAACAAAATTACAATTTAACTCCAATTTTTTGAAAAAAAAAATATTTAGAATCTACAAACAAAATCTCACAAATCACTAGTTCACACCATCTTCAAATTCCTAACGGTTTAGTGGCTATAGGTGTTAGAAAGTGAAGATTTAGTTCAAAATGTTGATTTCAATGTCAAGTTTGGCCAAAAAGTGTAACCCATTATTGCCCACATTATGTGTTTGTGGTTTCTGATCTCTCCTATAAGGTGGAGCCTACCAAGACCTAGATGGTCCTCCCTAAAAAGACTTAGTTTTTTGTCCCTATTTCTGCTACTGAGGAACCGATCTAGAAGGAAAAGAGTTAGCCCTGAATCCACCCCTTGGAGGCAAGGATGGTCTAGAAAATTTGTGGTTCTGCTGAGATTGATCTTGATTCTAAAAATTATCATGGTTCTCATGATGCTTAAGTTGAATCTCCTCTGCAATAAGTGCCTTCTCTACTACATCTCTCAAAGTCAAGGGCTATGCTAAATGTATAGGACCTGCAATGCCATGATTAAGCCCTCTGATGAAATGATTAACCATCAACTTCTCATCCTGAATATATTCCACATATTGCAACAATTCCAAGAAATGATTCTCGTATTGCACCATAGTGAGACCTCTTTGCTGATGATCATGGAATTCATCAATTTTTCATTACAATGAAATGTTTCAAAATGTACCTTTTCTTGATCAAATCCAAGAAAATCTCCCAAGTAATAGTGTCCACTGACAAATGTCCTTTTCTCTCCTCCTAACACCACCAAGTAGTAGTAGATTCTCTAAGCAAATGGATGGCCAACCTGTCCTTGAGATTACTCTCGTAAGCTTTAAGTCCAAAACATCTCTCAAGACTACTATTCATATACCTTGTTTATGTTTTGTTTTATTGATTATTGTGCGATGGTGTGCTATTTTCTTCATTTATGGTAATCATAAGGGTGGGTGTGGCATTTGGTATCAGAGCCCAGGTTACCAACACTTTGGGAACTTTGGGGTAACTTTTATGTTTTATAACATTGTTTTATGATCTTGTAGTATGCCTCCTTGACATAGACGCACTCATTCTCAACCTGCGTTTTCAGAATAGATGTCCACCCTGATGTACCTGTAGATCAGGACCCTTATATATTCTAGACTCTACAACAACTGGTAGATGTTATCTAGACTAGACTTCCTCCACCAACTCCTACCCCGCCCCGTGATCAGGATCAACCTCATTTTGATAAGCACTGTTCTATTCCCTGTGAACATAGTAGAAGTCCTAATAGGGGTAGAGCAGAACATGCTGAGGAAGGAGTGGGTGAATCAAGGCATCTAGGACCCCCTCCTCAGTTTGGACAGTTAGTGAACCGGGAAGCACCTATTGATATTGGTAAATAGATCAAAGAATTACTGTCTCCAACCTCTAAATTTTTTTGGATCCATTGAGGGTACAGAGGTAGAATCTTAGCTACTAGGTCTTGAGAGATGTTTTGGACTTAAAGCTTACGAGAGTAATCTCAAGCCTAGGTTTGCCATCCATTTGCTTAGAGAATCTTCCATTACTTGGTGGCATTAGGAGGAAAGAAAAGGACACTTGTCAGTGGACACTATTACTTGGGAGATTTTCTTGGAGTTGTTAAGGAAAGATACATTTCAAAAAATTTCAAGCAACGAAAAATTGATGAATTCCATGATCTTCAGCAGAGAGGTCTCAACTGTGGCGCAAAATGAGAATAAGTTCCTGGAATTGTTGTAATATGTGGATTATATTCAGGATGAGAAGTTGATGGTTAATAATCCCATCATGGCATTGCAGGTCCTGTACGTTTACCAAAGCCCTTGACTTTGAGAGATGCAATAGAAAAGGCACTTATTGCGGAGGAGATTCAACCTAATTATCATGAGAACCATGATAATTTTTAGAATTGAGACCAATCTCAGCAGAACTGTAATGTCTCCTTTTTGGTGCATAGGCCTTTGGTGTGAATTATACTTGTTCCTAGTGTTCCGAAGGCTATTCGTCATGTTTGGAAGAACTCCAACATTCTTGGAGTGGCCGTGGCTCAGTCTTATAGAGTAGTTGTTCATGTTTTTAAGTTCAACTAGTCATTTGGAGTTCATAAATACTTTCAAAGTTCAGTTCCAATCTCTCGAGTGCTCTCCAACTTTCTTGGAGAAACATGCTATTTTTAGACAGTCACCTGACGACCTCTGATTTTCATTCCAAGTCTTCAGTATCATGTTGGTATGACCAGAATTGCAAAATTATATCATTTGGATGCTTTTTGCAACTTGGGTATATTATTGAGTTATTTAATTTTTTATTCACTTAAGTTGTCTAAGGATGGAAAATATTAAAAGATAACTTAAGTGTAATAGCTCTTTAGAAAGGTAATTAAGTGTTTTAAAAGATAGACACTTAAAAAGGGGACCTTGCACATGAAATATTAATATTATTTCAAACAAAGGTCTTTTGGAGAGGAAAAGTGCTTTTTTGAAAAAAGCAACGAAAAAGCAAAAAGTGCTTTTTCGAAAATGCAGCAAAAAAGTGTTTTTTTTTCGAAAAAATAGCGAAAAGGCAAAAAACATTTTTTCAAAAAAGCAGTGAAAAAGCAAAAAATGATTTTTCCTAAAATAGCTCCAAAATGTTATAAAGGGGTTTTGGGCTCATTTGAAGGAATGTTGTTGAATATATTTTCATTTCTTCTGAAAACTTGTATTGCTAAGCATAGTTTCTTCTTGGGATTGTTTACCCTCAACTTCTCATCTGGTTTCGATTGTGGAAGATCAACCCTAGCTAGATATCTGGTGATTTTATTCAGAAATCACAAGGAGGTTCAATGGAGTCATCATACAAAGGTTTTAGGTTGAATAGTTTTGATGTATTTTGATGTGTGAAGGTTTGAGATGTTTTTTAGTGATATTTTTGGAGTATTTTGTGCTAAGTTTTGGGGTGAGTTGTGGTATGTGAAGAGTTTTGCGGTTGTGAGAAGTATTTCTGTGTATTTCTAGTTTCTTCAATTTTGTATCAGACCTGAGTATTTTGTTGTTAGAGTGCTTTCAAAGGTGTATTTTTAGTGTTTGAGCTTCATTACATCCATAATTAGCAAGAGAGCTTCATGGGTATGCTTCAAGGTGATGTTTGGTAACTTCTCAACTCCTCATATTCTGATTTTAATGCTACAATAGTTTATTTCAGTTTTGATCAAAATTAATAAAATATTGCAGCGTGCCCTAACTCTTGTGTTTCCTTTATATGTTGTAATAAATCTGTGTTTGTAATACCAGATGGTAGTACCACTAGTTACTTCATAAAATTGTGCTTCATTTTGTAATATTGGATGGTTTATTGCTAATAAATTATAGCATGAACTCACAACCTGTTTTGGCAGGAACTGTTACTAAATTTTATTCACACTAAATTTAGTTAGACCTAATTGCAGTTGTTTCAGAAGGAATAAAAGAAAACTTTAAAGTTATTGCATTCAGTGAATATTTGATGTCTTGACAAAGCAAAGATAAAGATCAATTGTCATGATAACCTAACAGTACAATTAGGACTATTAAATCATCATGACAAGTGATTAGAATGTCAAGAAATCAACCATTCAAGGAAGATAGTTGATCTAAACTGTTTTATCTTTCAAGAGTTATAAGACAATTTGATTATTTAGTTGATCATAATTGAAAGCAAGAAAGAAAGATATTCATTTGAACTGTCATTTCATGTCATAATTGGAACATACATTCAGTATCTGTTACTCTATCCTATGCATTGATTTAAAAAGAAACATACATACATCAAGTGCATAAGATAAATTAACTGATCATGTTTAAAAGAAGTGTTCAAATGTGTCCCACACAAGCCATGGGAGTGACTAAACTGAGCAATGCAGACATATGTAAGCTATGCATCTGATGATAAAAGAAATGAGGAAGAACAAATGATAAAATTTAATATCCATCATTGCCTGAGCAAGGTTGATATCTTCTATTGGGTGTTGAACTTGTTGATGGTTGATCTTCAACTCTCATCTTTAGCTCCAGTTGTATCAAGTGTACCTGCAAAAAATTGGGGAAAGTCCTGTAAGAGCTCCAGATATTTAACATTATCATATGCTTTTATGAAACAAACATATCAACTTGTCACATCATGCATTTCATATGAAAGAGTCAAATCAGACATGTGCCATAAATCAAAACATCATGAAAAGGATCAATCAACTCCATAAGGTATGTTTTTTATGCTAACTTGTTTGTTCACTGTGCATGTATAGGAAAAGTAATGTTGCTGATTTGTAGACATTAAAACATGTGACGAAAATGTGGCTCCCACAAGGGTTGAGCCCAGCATGTTCCCCTTTTCTATTTCATGTGAAAAGGATATCAGAATAAAGATAGGATGCATCATTTAAGAGATATCATGCATCATAAAATTAACTTGCAGAAAAAGTGTGTCATCATGATCATGAAAAGGAGCAGTTGCTCCTATAAACTATGTTCACCTTGATTACAGTTGATTAAATCAAATTAGATATATTCAAAGTGCCTGAGTCAACTTGACAGATTACAGAAAATAGAAATGCAGCTATTAAAGGTACTTTTATTATTTATACCATCATTAAAATGCCTTATTACTATCATGTTTCATGCCATAGTTTCATAAAATCAGACTAAAGATATGACAGAAGCATGCAAATAAAATTAAGGACAGACTTATGATCAAGTAGAAGCATCATTTGACTATGATAAAAGAACAAGAAGGGTATACATGCTACAGAAGCTATCCGAAGTACATGAATCATTTAAATGCATGTATTTATTTTCATCTTATATGATTAAATATCATGAACAACTGACAAATGCAGTTACAGTACAAATGTATGCTACAAAAGTTCAAGTATTAAGCTCACAGGTGAATATAAGAAAACATAATAATGCCTTTTAAAGTGCCAAAGTCTTGTATCATTTGATACCTTAGAGTTATTGAAAATGCCAGAGCTTGTATCATTTGATACAGTTGAAACTATAGAAGATATATGCATTATTGACTATGACAGTCATAAAAGAGAGATCAGATGACAAGCTATAGTACCATGTTCGAGACAAGGAAGAAATGCATGTTACAGCCATACTTCTGACTGATACAGGTTGAGTGTTCATAATCCATGCATTATAGCTTCTCACATATACAGTCAAGAAGAAAAGAATAAGATCAAAATCAAGTTCAAGTATTCATGTTATCTCTTGAATTCAATATAACTGATACAAAGAAAATGATTTATAGTGTCAGACACATGCAATGTGAATGTAGTGAAGAAAAAGGGAGAAGATACATGATATTCATAATCAAGAGGTTCCTTATGCACAGAAAGTGAAGTAAAAGGCAAGGCCAACATCATAAAGAGGATTTGATAGGTGACTGGGTTTATGCTAAAGGAAAATAAATGTCAAACCAGTTCCATGTTCAAGAAAGAGAAAGCATGAACAATTACAGGACAGTTATTGATGCCCAGAAATATCAAGATAATCACTTGAAGGAGCTACAGAACCAGAAAGACAAATTACCAGACAACAAAAAGTAATTGCTATGTTTAAAATTTGAAACCCTTGTTCCAGATTTTGAAGTACTGATGTCTTATTGCATATGCAAAAGTATAGAAAAATGCATAGGGAAGAAATGCAGAGTGATGGTAGTGACAGTGAGGGTTTCTGCATGCACAAAAAGGAGTGAACCCTTGTCAAAATTTCAAACCCTGATATCATTGTGTGTTTACAGCGAAAAGGGAGTAATACAATGAATCTACAGCCAAGGCCATAATAGGAGATACATTTCTTGTGTCTAAAATGAAAAACCCTTGTCAAAGTTTCAAAAAACCTAGCACCATATTGGTTTACAACAAAAAGAAAATGATACAGTGCATATACTGTCATAGCCATAACTTGTAGAGTATTTTGAGCACATAAAAATGAGACCCCTGCTTCATAGTTAAAGAACCCTCAAGTTTTTGCATCAGAAGTGAAAGAAAGTGCTACAGAACTACATATAATGGCACGACCATAGCAGAGGAAGAAGTATTTTCTTTAAACATGGATACCCATTTCTTTTTTTTTGCAAAAGAAACCCTTATCTTCTTTCAGGTTGCAATGACAAAGAATATACAGGAAAAATAGTATGGAACTCACCATTCATTTGCAGAGGAAGAAACTGTCATGGCCGTGACCTCATTGTGAGGATTTCTCAAATATTTTTGTCACGGTTGCAAGTTTAAACACAAAGAAATCAAAGAATGGTGTCAAAGAAAGTTACAGAAGAAAGAAACCAGTATGGCCACGGCCATTAAAGCCAAAAGACTACAGAAAGTAATGAAAAATGCTAGTCAAAGCTACACATCATACTCACAGTGTTTTTGCCTGTCATTTTACTCAGGAAATGCAAGTTTTTGACCACAGAGGCCATCGAATGGAGGAGAAAGAGTAGAGGGTATCCGACCCTAAGTCGGCCATAGAGAAAAGTTACAGAACCGAAACAAAAGAATGCCAAATGCTAAATGAAATATCTTTTAGGGCTCTTTTTGCTTTTGTTCGATGGCATTTGAAGTTTCTTTTGTTTTTGACTTAACAAAATGAAAATCATTACCATATCCAAAATGCAAACCGTGGTCAAGACTTGAAAGGATGTGATTCCTAGTGATAATTGCTTAGAAGGGTCGACAACACCGACAACATCATAGTACTTTTTGTACCTGATTTTATTTATTAAAGTCAAAAGGGTGGTCGACATCATTAGGAGGTAAGGCTTATGCCTTAGATACTTTTCATATAACCTTTATTCCATTGTGATCGACTAAAGAGATGGTCGAGTTTACCCCTTTTGCACTCATGCATGGTCGAAAATATGTATTATTGTCTTTTGCAAACATTGAAAAGTCAAAGGTCCTTCTTCATAGTGAGTAATGATCAGCAAGGTGGTCGGGTCAAGAAGTCAACATATATTATGCATTTCTTAATGCATGAGAGCAAGGTGGAGTCATTTGTGGGTAAGATATTTTTACAAGGTGGCAGAGTCTTATGGATAAACTTATATTTTTGCATGATGGAATTTGTATGGTTAAGAAGAGTATATTTGCATGAAATGGATAAGGTAAAAATGACAATATGTATGAAAGGACAAGTGGTATTCTTGCAAGGCATGAAGACTTATTAGGCATAATAAGATGACAGGAGCATGGATAAGGTGATATGCCTTATTAAGGCAGAGTATATTATTTTTGCCTTAGTGTATATGGAGTAATAAGGGTGATTCTTTTTGCCTTGATGCATGTAAAGTGAAACTAGGGGTTTTTTCTTGCATGGAGATATACGGGGTTTTTATTTTCTTTCAAGTTCTATTTTTGCTCAAATCATGCAAATTAGGCAAGTGTAATTGGAGAGATAAGGGAATTATTTTCTCTTTCATCATGCATGATTTTACAAATAAATCAATGTAAGTAAATAATAAAGTAATATTCTACAAATTACTTTATTATTTTTCACAAGTTGTAAAATAAAAAATAATGCAAATTGTAATTAATAGTAAAGTAATTATCCTAATTACTTTATTATCCACTCACATCAATTTTGCAAGTGCAAAATCACGCAAATTGATGAGTTAAGTTAACTAAGGCCATTCAAGGACTTTTTGCATGATTTTGGGAGAGATTTAAGGAGTTTTCATCAACTTCTTGGTCAAACATATGGAGGGGATCAACTTGGAGCTATTTTTTGCTCAAATTGTGGCAGTTTGGACCCTTATTTTTAGGGATTTCTTGGTTTGCTCATGGATTACTTTTGAGAGATTATTTTTAGAGAGGCAATTAACTGCAGTTCTATTTTTCATGCCTCTTGGAGAGAGCAAGCTATATATTGTAAAGCAAAACTTAGGTTTTGCTAGTGCTTGCATTCTTTTCTCTTTTACACATTGAAAGACAGAAGGTTTTGCAACTCATTTTCAAGTTCTCGCCTTTCTGCTCTTTACACTTTGAGAGAGAAGGAGGTTTTGTAACTCACTGATTACAGATTTTATAGAGATTACAACAGGTTACAGGTTCAAATTTCTTTGTTCTTCATGCAATATTTTCCTTTATTTTTCATTGAAATCAAGTGTTTTCCTTTCCATTTGATGCTACTTGTATGAATGATTTGATGAAATTTTATTGTGTTTAATTATCAAAACCTTTAAAATTATTGTCTCATTCTTACTTGCAAGTGTTAAAGCATAGTGATATCACAGGTCTTAGGTTGTGTTACTGAAATAGTTCTTTCATGTTGTGAAAAATCCTTTTCCTTCATAAAGAGTTTATCTTCCAGCCTTCCTTAGAAATATTTTTGTGATATTTATGCCAATATTGGATTGTGTGGGTCAGATTTCTAAAATATATTATGAACCAAATTCGCATTTTTCCATCCTTATTAGGTGCATCACCAAATTTTATAGCTTTTTGTTACCGTATAGTTTCTTTCTTAGCCTTTTCCAAAACCGAAATCATAGTTTCAAATATAATATTTTAAGGGAACCAGCCCATAATCTGGAGGTTCAAACTCATTATAGGTCACCCACAGCCTGAGTTTGTCCCCATGTTTCGAAGGGTTGCAGAGTTTCACAGGTTTGCATAAGGTTGCAATCCTCATCGACAACATGAACAAGATGGCATATCGACCTTATTGGGTTGAGTCAATCTTAGAAATTCTACTAGTGGCCTACCCACATTCCCACAATTAAGTGGATGCCTGTTGCATAAGTGGATCCCACTGAATAAGTGGAAGTTGTTATTATTGCATTTTGGTTTTGAATGCTAACTTGGAAGCATTTGTATGCTCTCACCTTGCCCACATAGGGATCTAGGTGATCAGAAGAGTGTGGAAGAACTTAACCATTGCATCTTTCTTTGTGTGTGGAATTTCAAAAAAAACCTAGGGTGCTCATTACAGTGGTATCAGAGCTGGTTTCCTGTCATCCTGTGTGTTTTGCTAACTCTGCATGCAACAAAAAAAGTGAAAGGGAAAAGAGATATCAACAGAGAGGAGAGAAAATTAACATCAACATTGGGTTCAGAGGGTTCTGTGAAAGAAACTCCAAGCATGGCAGAAAGGGACACGAATACTTGTCCATTGAATGATCCAAGTGACAGAATTGAAAAGAAATTTGACACAATATTTGACATGATGGCACAACTTATAAATACGATGGATTAGAACTTGAACAAGATGTAGAGACCAAATGTCGATGTCAGTAGCTCCCAGAGCATGGTTTCCATAGTAACAATGTTGGGGCTACCAAAACGTTGGTGGGATTATTTTTACTCGAAGGGAGGAGGCTCCGGTGCAAAATGAACAAGTTACATTCATTGATGAAGTTATGTCTTGTTATGATGAGTATAGTGCGCTCCCTAATCAAGTCTGTTGGATCTTGATCTTTGATCAATTCATCAATCAAAAGAAGAGAAATGGAGGAAGACAAGACGCTAGAGGCAATCGAGTTTAAAGGGATTATCAACAAGCATTGAATAAAGTTACCCTAGCTCACTATGGTAGAAGTGAAAAGAGCACAACACTCAGTAATGAGCATCTACACCATTTTAGTGATGGGAATCTAGATTTTGAGTGGGTAGTTCCCATGCAAGAAATACACCAGTTTGACTTCTCAGAGAATTTCGTAGAAGACCATGTTGAAATGGAGCTTGTTAAAGATTTTAAAATAGCACCCATTATTGATTCTTGTCTTGAGCATAGTGCTACCATATCACTTGGTCAAACAATTGCGAGGAAGCTAATTTTGAAGATCTTAATGCACCCACAAATGAAGATATTTCAAGTTCTTTACTACAAGGAGAACCAAGTTACTTGGTTGATCAAGGACCTAGAGAGTTTCATGTGTTGAAGAATAAACTCTTGGGCACAAATGGGAAGGAGATTCGAGTCCTCACAAGTTTGGACAGATCACACAAAGTCCTTGAAGACCTCTTGCAAAAAGGCATTGAGGGTAAAGTTACTTTTTCAAATTTGCAAATTATCAAATATTCCTTGGAGATGGTGATATCAGAGAACTTGCAGTTGATTAAAGTCTGTGATTATGCTATCAAGATTGTAAAGAGGCTATTGGTGCATACAAAGAAGAAGAGAGGAAGGTTGATGAGCTTTCTCTTGAGCTCAATTCAAGAAAGGTCATATTAGAAAGTACCCTAATGGAGCTAATTAAGGTAGAAGATCAACTTTCTAGTACAAAACTTTCTAGGGAGCTAGAGAATAAAGAAAGAGCTAAAGAAATCAAGTAAGTAATTGATGAGCTTGATAGTCTTCAGGAGGAATTTGATTCAGGGCTGTTTCTGAAGAAGACAAAAGTTGCATGTGTTGATTGGGAGCAACTAGATGGGTTTGAGCAAAAGGAAAGTAATGGCTTTCACGTTTTTGATAACCCTCTCTTTGAAATGGGTACATAGACAATTTATGATAACTACTCTTTGAGATGGATGATGAAACATCTCCTCCATGTAGCAACACAGTTATTGACAACATCAAGATATGGGATTCAGGAGAAGTTTCAAAACATGAGTTGGAGCGTGGTTTTCAGCTTGCTCAAGATTCACAAACATATAATGAGGATGTGCCAATCCTTGTGGTTGGTAATCCTCCAGGGAGACCACATGATGAAGAAGGTGTAAGTGAAAATGAAGATGAGGTTTTCACATGGAATGTTGATGTCTCCATGGAATGTCAATACTATTATGAGATAGGAGGTTGTGTTGAGTTTTTTCCTATCTTTGATGGAGTCAAGGTGGATATCAGAATGATAAAACATAAGCATGATGGAGACAAGTTTTGTGTGAGTCTCTATACAAGAGGACATCAACAAGGATTATTGAAGACTAATGATGATGGTAGGAATGTACCTTGGAAGGATAAAATTACAAATTCTAGAATTAATGCTATTGTCTCTCTTTTAAACAACCATCATATGATTCCATTTGTTGATTCACAAGTGGATGGGAGTGACATTTTAAGTGAGGATTGGAGCAATACTCAATTGGTAACTCTTGGGAAGACCTCAATTGCTCTTAGTTCCTTAGTAGTTGATGATTTCATGGTTGAGTTGCAAGAAAAGATCAAAGATGTAGCAATTTTTCATGAAGAGCAAGAAAATGAGATTAAAATGAATGCAATGTTTTATGTTGATCTTAGTACTTTGGAGGTGCAGTTTGTGGATGGCACTTGGACATGTTGCATGAGAGGCATTTTTTTGGGAAAGATGCCTATGGGTACTTTAGGAGGTCTTCTGATGAGGCACATATGAGTAGCAGAGTTGCGTAGCATGAGCATGGTGGAACTACTTCATTAATTCCAATTCAACATAGTGGTCACCAACAAAGTATGTTAGAGGGGTACGGTGACCAAAGAGATGTACCTTGGAGGAGGGAAGTTTTAATGTTTTGTCCTAACTCTATTGTTTTGCTACAAATCAACCACCTTAAAGTCGGGTTTGCACTTATCCAAGGGCGCTGGCAAAGAAATTCATACTTGGGAAGGAGGAAATTTTATCTGAAAGACGTATGGGACTTATTTTCAGCGTTACCCAAGTTGGTTTTGAGTGTTTCAATGCTCAATTTTCATGATCAAACTTGGAGATTCCTTTGGTGCAACAGTTGTTCCTTGTGTAGGGAGTTAAAATCAGATAATTCATCGTTGATTTCAATCATGAACATCAATGATTTTATGTTTTTACAGACCTTCCAAACCTTGAGAATTTATCTTACGAAGGTTTGTGATGTAAACTATGATAGTTTACCTTTGGAGTTCATTCAGGTCAGTGAACTTCTACATGCTTTGGTTCATCATTCAGAGACTCTTGAAGTAAGAACAATGAGAGTTTTCACGAGTCTTCACAATTATATTAGAATGGTTTAGAGGAGGCATGTTAAATCCAAGGGGTGTTATGATGAAGAGTTCATTGAATTCTTGCAAAGGATTATTTTCCTTTTTACAAGAAGTGTGGAGAAGGTTACAATTGTTGTTGTGACACAGCATGGTGCATGGTATTTGGGGGTTCACAACCTCCTAGTCTAATTCAAATTCTGAGGTCACATTATTCAGGATGGTTCTATTGGTTATGGTTCACAAATTGCTTGAGGGCAAGCAATTCTGAGAAGGGAGGACTGTAATGTCCCCTTTTTGGTACATAGACCTTCTGTGCGCATTATGCTTGTTCCTAGTCTTCTTAAGGCTATTCGTCATGTTTGGAAGAACTCCAATGTTCTTGGAGTGGTTGTGGCTTAGTCTTACAGAGTAGTTGTTCATGTTTTTAAGTTCAACTAGACATTTGGAGTTCATAGATGCTTTCAAAATTTAGTTTCAACCTCTCGGGTGCTCTCCAACTTTCTTGGAGAAACATGCTATTTTTAGATAGTCACTTGACGGCCTCCGATTTTCATTCTAGGTCTTCAGTATCGTATTTCTATGATCAGAATTGCAAAATTATATCATTTGGATGTTTTCTGCAACTTGGGTATATTATTCAATTATTTAATTATTTATTCACTTAAGTTGTCTAAGGATGGAAAATATTAAAAGATAACTTAAGTGTAATAGCTCTTTGGAAAGGTAATTAAGTATTTTAAAAGATAGACACTTAAAATGGGACCTTGCACATGAAATATTAATATTATTTCAAATGAAGGTCTTTTGTAGAGGAAAAGTACTTTTAAAAAAAAAGCAACGAAAAAGCAAAAAAGTGCTTTTTCGAAAAAGCAGCAAAAAAAAAGTGTTTTTTGAAAAAGTAGTGAAAAAACAAAAAAAATATTTTTTTTTTCCTAAAATAGCTCCAAAATGCTATGAATGTTAGATTTAGGGTAGACAACTGAGAGGGGGGGGGTGAATCACTTTTACCAAACTCTCTTCTAATTAAACACTTAATTCCACCTTGTAATTCAGTAGCATAATGATAAATCAATCATGGAAACATAATGCATTAAATCAAGAGCAGAAACACATTAACACACAAGACACCAATATTTTGACGTGGAAAACCCGGTTAAGGGAAAAACCACGGGGTGATTAACCCAAGAAAGTATTCTCTGTTAAAAGAATAGGAATAACAAAATAGTACCTGCCAATTAGGGCTCACTACCCAAGCACACTGCTCACAAGAGGCCCACTGCCTACAAGAGACACATTGTCTACAAAATAAAAAGTATCAGATACATGAACTAGAAAACAACATCTTCACCATGCTTGAATCAGTTCCATTTAAGCCCAATACTTCTGCTCTGCCTTTCACTCTCTTCCTCGCTACCACACTCTCATCACCACACACTCAGCTTTGGAATGACTTTACAATTCCTTATTTATACAAGACATCGACTTAGGAATTCTCATCTAAGTCAGCAAACATCTGCAAGAACATCCGCAGGATGTGTAACTCATCCGGTCAGCCAGTCTTAAGAAGAACAACATCATCTGGAAGTAATTCTTCAATTGCGAGCTCAAACTCCAATGCGGAGCACCAACACAAACTGGACACGATCCAAAGACCTCCACAAGCTTTCCTGAATCACCAAGAACATCCACACTACATCTGCTTACTGAAATCCTTCTCTCCTTCATCCAGAACCTCAAGTACATAGTTTGTCATCACTGTCACAAAGGAATAGATGCTTGCGGACCTCCAGACCATGAACCAATCAAGTTGACACTTTACAAGGACTTCCTAAATACTCAACCAAATCCGTAGAACATGATAATGCATTTATGGATCTCACCGGACCTCTCTGTATCACTCTGTCACCTCTGAACACCTATCGGAACCGGTTTTACTTGAGCGGCCACAACTTCTTCAGATCTTCATGCGGACCTCTGAAATCTTTACTGGATCATCTTAAGACACATATCTACAAACCCTTTGAACCGCATCCTCTGATACTCATCTTATCTTGGACTTTTACTTTACTGTCTTCACTGTTCTTCATTGTTCCTAATTAGAACTGATTTTCTCAATATCCTTAGCATACAACTCATCCAATCCTTATCATCAATACAACAAGAGTATGTTGACATCAATGACAACACCGATTAGGCCCATACTTACAACAATCTCCCCCTTTGTCATTGATGGAAACATATGATGTGAAAAACTGTTTTAACCATTAAGACAAAAACTTCTCCTCACTGTCACAACTCCCCCTATCAGCAACAACCATTCACATGTCCTCTCTGTAAGGAAAGTAGAGGTGCGGAATACAGCTTCCCTAATGCTAATTCCCAGGGGATAATGCAGACAGGTAACTTTCAATTTGAAAATACACAGATGAATACACCAGAGAAACCAAATAGACAATATTTACTACACAAACACACAATATTACGTGGGAAAACCCTTACGGGTAAAAAACCCACCACCACAGAATAACCCTCTTTATTTCAGTAAATGAAGATTACAAATAAAGATATCTACTCTACTGTTCTGCTGTTCAATTCTTTCCTATGTACAAGATCGTATATTTCATCTGCACATTCTACAAGAAATCAACTGTACAAAAGAATTTCATCATCATAACACTGATGCCAAAAGATCAATTTTTAACTTCAGTCTGCAAGAGCATGGACGGTTACACAACTGTTGCCCTAACTGAACGTATCAGCTTCTTCCAGCATCATTATATGTGTAACAGTCATAACTGTTCATATTCCCATAAGACCAATAGTCCCACATGCATCAGGTCGTGAAAGCTATTCTGGTTTATAACCACCATCGATCCATAAGTCTATCGTCGGCAATTTTGTTGCTGATGAAACCAACCTACAAGTCCATCAGCCTAACAATCTCCATCAGCTATCGGATTTCATTTCCCACCAATATACAGAGTCACCCCAATCACCAAGTTTAACATTCATCATCGGACATACACTCGCCATTGGCCCAAGCGATTTCCATTGTTTCGACAGTTGATCTCTCGCTGACCACCGCTGAACTATCGGAGAGACACAAGCTATCAGTCACTTCAGAACCTTTCACCAATAGTTCATCTCTCACCGACCACCAGAAGGACTCACCATCGGTGAAACCATTAGCATCAGATAGACCTTCAACACTTACTCCGACGAACCCTTGTCTCACCGATGCCAACACAACTCCTTCATCGGAGTGACCACTGTCCATCGGCCCAAAGACATAAAGCTTCACCGATAGTCTTCGTCTCACTGATGGTCTCTCATTTCCGGTATGGAACAAGTCATCGATAGTCTTCAACAAAGTCCTGCCGATAACACTCTATCACAGCGATGATTGAACTCGTTGAACTTTGAACCCATTGAACTCATGAAAGGTTCAACAAAGAACAACAATGAATCAGAGGTTCAAGCAGTAAAATTGAGATACAAGTTCTCTTCAATCTCCCACTTGTTGAAGAGATTACTGCTACCTCTTAGTCCTCTTTAGATTATTGAGAACTATGGGCCCGTAGACCCATTTCATCTGAACACCATTTGAACTTGGTCATGCTCACTGGTTTAGTTAAGGCATCCGCAACATTTTCCAAAGTGTCAACTTTCTTCAGCTTCACCTTCCTGTCTTCCACCATATCATGAACAAAGTGATATTGGACATCAATATGTTTTGTCCTAGCATGGAAAGTAGGATTCTTCACCAAACATATAGCACTTTGACTGTCACAGTGAATTTGTATCTGCCCTGCATTAAAACCAACATCAGAACATAACCTCTTCAACCAAACGGCTTCTTGGCATGCACGAGCAGCTGCCATGTACTCTGCCTCTGTTGTGGACAAAGCGACTACAACTTGCCGCTTGCTCATCCAACTAATGGCACCACCATTTAACATGAACACATCCACTGGTGGATCTTCTGCTGTCAATGTCCCCTGCCCAATCAGAATCTACATATCCCTGAATGCTAATAGATCTCTGTGATCCAACTGAGTTTCCATGATAGCATATAGCATAGTCAGAAGTTCCCTTCAAATACCTCATAACTCTCTTCACAGCATCCCAATGTGATCTGCTTGGATTCGCCATAAACCGGCTCAAAACTCCCACTGCTTGGGCAATGTCTGGTCTGGTACAGACCATTGCATACATTAAACTACCAACAGCACTTGCGTAAGGCACTTTTTTCATGTCGTCAATTTCACTCAAAGATTCTGGACAATCTTCAACAGATAGTTTCGTTCCTTGCATAACTGGGACAACTAACTATTTGGAATTAGACATATGAAACCTATCAAGAACATTGGTAATATACTTGCTCTGGCTGAGCCAAATCTTTCTCTTAGACATGTCCCTTTTGATTTCCATTCCGAGAATGTACTTCGCTGCCCCCAGATTCTTCATTTCAAATTTCAAGGACAACTAAGATTTTAATTTTGAGATCATCCCCTTACCATTGCCAATGAATAACATGTCATCCACATACAGTGCAATTTTAAGAATCCGATCACCTTCAGTTTTATAATAGACACAATGATCAGATTTAGATCTCACATACCCCAAGGATAAAACATACGTATCAAATTTTTGATACCACATTCTGGGAGATTGCTTCAAACCATAAAGAGACTTTTTAAGTTTACATACTAGATGTTCTTTACCTTTTTCCACAAAATGCTCTGGCTGGGACATATAAATTTCTTCTTCAAGGTCTCCATGAAGAAATGCTGTTGTCACATCCATCTGCTCAATTTCAAAATCATATGCTGCTGCAAGTGACAACAGAAATCTAATGGATGTCAGCTTAGTTACAGGAGAAAAAATTTCTCCATAATCAATACCTTCCTTTTGGGAATACCCCTTAGCAACCAGTCTTGCTTTGTACTTATCAACACTACCATCTGGACCATATTTATTTTTAAATACCCACTTACAACCCACAGGTTTTCTACCTTTAGGCAAGGGCACCAGATCCCATGTTCCATTCTTCTCCAAGGATGTCATTTCACTATCCATGGCTTCCAACCAAGAATCTGAATTAGGTAAACTAATAGCTTCTTTCACAGTCCTAGGCTCATCAATATCAGTAAGTAAAGCATAGGCACAACTTGAATCAAGTACTGAAAAACCATACCTATCTGGTTGTCTTCTTTCACGTGTAGATCTCCTCACAGGCTGAGGTGCAGGTTCAGGTTCTTGCTCTAGATCTGAATCTTCGGAGCTACTCGAACTCACATTTGAACCATCTACACTTGGTGTTTGTTGTTGTTCCTCTTTTACAGGGGTCAGAGGAATATTCACAACACTCTTTTCTTTCTTCTCTTCTATCTA